>CP137666.1:39457781-40150281 GCA_037976565.1 Mesocentrotus franciscanus
AGGGCTGAGTCATTGAGTTATATGCATCAATCGGATCGGAATATAATTATTAATCCGGGGACCAACCTTTCTGTCCGTTGCACAGAAAGCGTAATTTTGCTGGCGTAGGCCTGCGTCAGCGACTGGTATGTTTTTTGACGTACCATTGACATTGTGCCAAAAGCGATTGCAAATTGAACAATGAAAGCATTGCTTGAAATTACAGGCATATGGGCTAGATTTACTCGTACTTCACAGGAGTGATTAGCGCTAGTAATAACGAATTCAAAATGACATCTCGTGTGTGTGTTGGGCATTACTGTTACTATCCGAAAGATCCAACAGAGGATCGAACTGGGGTCATCGTATCGGCAGACCAGTTATCCGACCGACAGACCAACTCGGATCCACTACTAATCCAGCTTATACCTGCTCATCGAGTAAAAAGCCCCCACCCCTTTTTCCCATTCCACATCGATGTCCACACCTTTTTTTCTCGTAGTCTACCCGGCCAAGGGCAGTCCTGCGTTATAAATCAAAGGGAAATCTGTCCGAAAATAAATACAAGTGAGACCATAAGCACTCAATAGCTTCATAAACCTGCCAAGGTATATCCTCATCATCATTCACAGGCGTGGTAGTAAGGTACTAAATCTAACCTCTCATTCTAACGCTATCTCACTGTCATCGTTTAAGGGAGGTGGGGCGATGGTAGGGGCGATGGTAGGGGCGATGGTAGGGGCCTACACCTGCCCAAGTCTATAAAACAAAAAGAAATTATTGTGGTATTACTGTTGCCGGTTAGAAGGCGTATAAGTGAAATCAAGACCCTGTTAACCTTTTCTAAACTTACTGTTTTTAACAATATGCATCTACAATCATGACAGTAATAACATGTTCCTTTTTACATATGGACCAAGAACCATACGATTATTCCATTCATGGGTATCTTTGGTGTATCGATTTTGTCTTCATAAGCAACGAGAGATACTTTCATTCTCGGATTTACATAGTACTGATGACAGGGACGTTACTAAAAGGGGATAGGAAATTCCCTTCCACAGTCTGTAGGCAAGTCATAACTTCGCCGAGCTTTCGAGGACAAACCTCACAATATTTGAGAACCCTTTTAATGTGTTCGACCGATATTTATCGATCGGCCGTAAAACTTTTTCGGCACATTTAATCCGGCACCCAATTCTAATTTTGGCTGGGAGGAGGGGGAGGGGTGGAAATGCCCCTGTTCAATACAACCCTGCGAACTACCCATGGTACTATCTTTATTTGTATTTTATTTTATTTCATTTCCAGGAATGTAAATGAGTATAACAATAACAACAAATACAAAAAACTAAGTACACCTGTACATGGTACTATCAAACGTATAGACTTGCATCAATAAATTGACCACTGTCATACTCTGAAGTTTAATTTGTCCTGGCAGGCGATGATTTATTGATGAAAGCTCCTTGCCTGGTGTTCAAGAGCCCAAGGCTAACCCAGGAATGAGTTATGAACAAATTTCCTGAAACATTTATCCGTTCAAGGATTTCATGCGAGCGTGTGTGGGCTAATATTGATGGCCAACGCTTTACAGCTCCCATTCCAATCAAACTAACCATTCTACGGTTCTACAGATTTCTACCATTCTACAGACTTATAGGGGAGGAGGTACAGCCGGCCCGCACCCCCTTTTTAAAACCAAATCGTGCAGATAACTGAAATCAACTAACAGCGATGGGCCCTCAAAAATTGCTTGTTTTTGCTCCAGTGACATTTTAAAAATAGTTATTAGACTAATGAGACTTGTTTTTTGAGCATGTTTACTGAAAGACATTACTGGAAGTAGCGCCCCCCCCATCTCGCAAAACCATGGATCCACCTATTGCTATATGGGCACTTTCCCCCATTTAAACAGGGAACAAATATATTATTTTACCCCCAAACAAAAAAGGGGGTTTCGTGTGACGAGTTATAGATTAGAGTCTTCTTTTTTACCTGGTTTAAACCGACTTTCAAACAAACAAACAAACAAACAAACAAACAAACAAACAAACAAACATTCCCCCAAAATACAAGCACACCACATCTTCCTGTCATAACTTTCATGACCCGATCTACACAAAGTCACAATCTCTCTGCTTTCCAAATGTTCTAAATCATTATAATATTACGTTTTCTTTCAAGTTTGCTCGGCGTTTGGTAGCTTTTGTTGTTAAAAGTATGTAATTTATGCGTAATATTCATTTTGTAGTGTTAACATTTTTAGTGTAATTAATGTTGGATTCTATGAAAACTTTAAAAATTCTGACATTACAAGAAACCCCAACCCACAGAGCAGAAGAATCAAATATACCGCCCATACCTTCTATAAAAACAAAACAACAATTTATGAATGTCTTGCAGCTGGTGCACATAAGTCGTGAAACTGAAAGTAATCGTTTGAAAGAGATTCTAAAATATGGTTTATTGAATGCTGCTAAGAATATCTTTAAACGTTTCTTTGAGTTTGAGGTAGAACTGTCTTGGTTGCCGAGCATTATTGGGGTCGTATGGAAGTGGAAACTTTCTTTATGCCACAGAGTATGTAACGGCTTTGGTACAGGATAGGCTAACCCTTGACACGAATGAAAGAGTTTACTAGACCCATGATCAAAATTAAAAACACAGGAGGTGAAGACAATAAAGTAGTGAACAAACGTGTAGTCGAAAAAAAGGAAGAACAGAAGATAAAAGAAGAAAGTGAGAGAAGGAACTAGAATAGGAAAGACGAGAAGGCAGACAAGAAAGGAAATAGAAAATGGGGTGAACAGAGACAGGGAGAATAGATGAAGGTAGTGAGATGGGAGGAAGGCAGGGAGGGAGGGAGGGAAGGAGAGGAGAGAGATATAGCAAGTGTATGTGAGAGAGAGAGAGAGAGAGAGAGAGAGAGAAAGAAAGAGAGAGAGAGAGAGAGAGAGGGAGATAGAGAGGGGGTGGGTGGGGGCAGGGGAAGACTCGGTTTAACTTTACATCATTAACTCTGGAATTCTCTTATTAAACATCAAATGTAAATGGAATTTAGAAATACACTTTAACCTTGAGCATTAAAATAGAGGTCGATGTCGAGTAAAAAGGTCAATTTTACATTATGAGGGAGATCAATTACGTGTTTTGGGCAAATGGAATTCTTGTAATCTTTTTTTGTATTGAGTGTGTTTTCTAATAAAAATAAACCATTAATTAGTAATTCACAATGATTGGCAAGCCGATTTTGATGCGACTGTGGATCAAATAACTTATTGCTTACTTATCACCTCTGCTGCTTCAAAATGTCATCTTTCGAAATTCTGCTTATTGTCAGTAGCGTGTCAAGAAATTAATAAACAAGGGGAGGGGTGCACCTTATTTGACGAAGATAGATAACCGTGTAGTCCACGCTTTGGTTGCCCGATCGACATTTGCTCATTCTCCAAAGGTATAGTGTTAATGTCAGGGTTGCAATTGGGTATAAGGTTAGGTTTAGGGATAGGCTTAGGTTTAGGGTTAGGTTTATAGTGTTTTAACCTAGAGTGTGTTGCGTCCAGGCTTAAAGTAAAAATATTTTTAAAAATCGGTTAGTGTAAGAAATTAACGTGTAGCAAATGTCGCAGGTGCTAGTGTTTTACAACCATACGTATTTGGTAATGGCCTAGTGACGAATCGCCTGCTAAAAATCAGAAAGGCATTGATTAACAATATTGTATATATATTCTATACGAAATACAGTCAACATGACGTTCTGCTAGCATGTGCTCGCACAGACGAAGTGGGAGGGGGTGTACGCCTTCGTCGCCCCTTTAGCTGGTTACGCCTCTGTGTATTGCCAATGCCATTCAAGTCGCCACCTATCGTGTCTAAACTGTCCCCATGATGAATTCTTATTTCAAGCTGTCTCGTGGTATCATGTACAACGTGATAATTTTTTCTTGACCTCTGACCTCTGGTCGCAGGGGCGGGTCATGAATCACGAGGGTGTCGGACATTGTAAATCAGGAGCCCGCCATGACAGGGATCGAGATGCAAGGACAAGGTAGGATGCCTGCTCCTGGACGGCATCCATCTCATGCATACGTCATCTTTACAATACATTAACTCATATTAAAGGTATTCATGAATTATTTGAATAGTTTACTACAAAACTGTTATAGAATTAAAAAAAAACATTCTGTATAACCCCCAATATTATGCAAACGTCATCGTACAGAAAGGTAACTCACATTAAAGGTATTCCTGAATTCTTTGAATGGTGAACTGCAAAAATTGTTATATAATGCAATAAAATCAGTTTGTATTTGCCTATCCAAATCTTATGCAAACGTCAATCAACAAGGCCCAGACTCATGTTAGACAAGTTGGAGGTATTCAGGTGTTCCCGAATAACGAAATGCTAAATGTTTACATAATCAAAGAACAAAAATCAGTCTGTATATGCCTCCCCAACCTTCTGTAAACTGTATTTTTAAAGACGGTATCTGACATTAAACATTAAAGGTGCTGAATTCAAGGAACAGTGAGCTACAAAATAGTTATGGGATTCGATAATTATAACATATGTCCCCCCCCCCCCAATCTTCTGCAAACGTCATCTTGCAAGACGTTAACTCGCGTTAAAGATATTCCTAGGTTCAGGTATAAATAAAGCCAATATAGAATATGGCAAAATGCAGTCCTTACCCCTACCCAATATGGACCTAATGCCTGAGTCACACCTTTGCGTATTTGGCTTGCGTATTGCTGCGTATTTATGGCGAGCCGTTTTAACATTTATTCCTATTTCTTGATATCAAGAAATCGAACTCTTGATATCAAGAATTACCATTGCTTTACAACAGAAAATAATTTCTTGATATCAAGAAATTATTTTCTGTTGTAAAGCAATGGTAATTCTTGATATCAAGAGTTCGATTTGTTGATATCAAGAACTCATTTCTTGATATCAAGAAATCAGTTTTTGATATCAAGAAATAGGAATAAATGTTAAAACGGCTCGCCATAAATACGCAGCAATACGCATGCCAAATACGCAAAGGTGTGACTCAGGCATAATGAGCGTTATGTTATGCATGAAATTGTATTAAAACATTCTGAATAAGGTCTTTATGATCAGTGAGGGGGTAAATGTACCCTTTTCCCGAAACAGATGTTTGTCTACAGATGCACTGATGGTCTACCAGATTATAAGCCCAGTTATGAATGAAGTTTTGATTATCTCTCAACATTGCTTTTTCACCAAGGCTTGCAACGCAATCGCATAATCATATAGAAAGTATTTTTTCCAAAACGTTCACACTCACTCGGGATATTTTTCGATAATTTTCCGAACGATTTGAAAATAAAATTTATGAATTTCACCTACCTAAAGCCAAATAATTATTCTTCAATTTACTCGTCAAAGAGCTATGCAGCCTATCAAATGAAAGGACGTTTATGTGTATCCAGAAAGAGAAAGAAAGAGAGAGAGAGAAAGAGGGAAGGAGAGATAAAGAGAGTGAGGGATGGAGAGAGAGAGAGAGAGAGAGAGAGGGAGAGAGAAAGAAAGAGAGAGAGAGAAAGAGAGAGAGAGAGAGAAGGAGGGGGGTCAATAGAAAAAATATCCAGACTCTTTCCGTGGCGGCGTACAAACGGCATGGAGAGGGCCGTACACTTGTCGCACCTTTGGCTGGATACATCACATCTCTTTAACCTAAAAACTACAATAGCCACCTAACTCGTAAATAATACTCGACGATGATAGAAAAAGCTTGTCCATGATAATTGCTTTAGTCTGCAGCCGAGACTTCCTTTTTCTTTTGTTTTTGTTCAGTAAGATTCTTCAAAAGAGAAAGATAGAATTACCCATGTTATTACTAAATCTTTGAAAAATAAAGAGATGCATTGATCTTTGTGAAGTAAACAACTTACTGCTGGTCCTAAGTGTAAATTGCTCGTCCCGCTATACTTGCAGTGATCTATCCTTCGCAATCATAATTTAATTAATCTGAATAAATTAGTTGATACTATCATCTTCGGAAGACAACAGTCCCTGAGATGGTGTCAGAGCCAGTACAAATATTTCATAAATCGCCCAAGCCCTGGAGAAATCGAAAGAGGGCAGGTTGAGTAATGTGTTTGGAATAGCGCCATGTTTACAAAAGCATGTAGACTGCCATTCGCGGGCCGCCCGGTACGGTAATTGTGAAGCGAGCTGGTGGTGTCACGTACGCCGCTTGGGCCGCCGCACGACAGCCTCTTCCTCATCTGTTAGGAGCTAAACCCGATGACAACCCAACCGCTGACTTTTAATTGTAGGAAAATAAATATCGCTTAAAAAACACCAACCGATGAGACAGACAGCATTTTAAGACAAGGTGACGATGTTCTCCCTGAAAAGAAATCCTTGGAAAGTAAAATTTGTTGTAAATCTTAGGCATGGTTCGATTAAGAGCTCCATCACCACATCCTTTAAATAAGTCGGATGCATATTACGGGGGATACGAATCCGTGGTGATACTATAAGATCGCATCACACCAATTCTAACTTTCAGAGTGCGAATAAATCTTGAGATGCTTGGTTACATACATGTACATTGTAGTTTCTCAGCTTTGGAAGTTGATGCTCCCCACTGGAAGGTTCGAAGCTCTGATGGGTGGATTTTATTAATGAGAAAGCTAGGAAAAAAGTGGACTCACAATAAGAAGTTTCCTGTCCGAGGGTATTCAGAAATCGAGAGATAAAAGGTTCATCTCTATTGTTAAGTCAAAGTTCGTCAACGCAAGCAACTCAGTCTGAACATAACTTCATGCAGATAAGAACGATTATTTCCCAGAAAAGTTCATGCGGCGCCTGACCATTTGGATTCGGTGAGACTTTTTCCCTAGTTGTATAATGTATGAGTCTATGGAGAAATAAGGGTTTCTTTAAATTGATGGTAATGTTGGTACTAATTATGAATATTTATGCAATAACGATTTTTTTGTTGATATATAGGTCTAAACATTCATCAGCCACGATTCAAATTTTCATTTTACAGAGGAAATGGAATTGAAATTGAATTGGGATAAAGAGATAATTGCAATGAAATTCGGATAGAGAGGCGTACAGACAAGCAGAAAAGTAAAAGGAGAGGCGGTAAAAGGGGAAATATTGGGAAATAGATATAGATTTAGAGAGAGAGAGAGAGAGAGAGAGAGAGAGAGAGAGAGGTAAATGTTGATGATAATAATGAAGGCAAAATAGTCAATAATATATTCTCCTTACCCAACTGTTTATCTCGTGCGTACCATTCGTACAACAAGAAAATCTGTTGTTGGTCTCTTTATTCATTTATCTTCTTGGTTATTAATAGTGAAATATATCATTTCATATTTCGGATTTGTTTTCATGATTTAATTATAGTATTTCGCTACACACCTCTTGTAATGTACACCTTAGAAAAGATACGTCTCCCATTCATTTCGAGTGAGCCATAGAGATGATAATACTGTGTTAGCGAATGCTTGGATCATATTCGAAGCAAAATAAACCATAACACAGAAATATGCAACCAATTAATCTACATTTTTGTAACGAAATGCACGTCCGTGAATCATTTTTGGTACGGATTATGACTGTAATTGCCTCTGTAATTGATTGCAGTTTGCTTTGACTGATGATATACCCGTTAATGACTCAATCAACACCAAATTTGTTCTTTATTGGAAGTATGATAGTATGATAGTATAGAATTACATGGGGTAATTTCATACTGCATTTATTCGATGAAAAAACAATCCTAAAATAGAATGCTTGGTTTGAAAATGTACAGGAGGTACTGGGCGAGCAGTTTCACCCCTATTTTGTTTCCTTTCTGGTACTCTGTCCCATTTGCAGGCAAAAAAAATGAAAAGGTTAAATTCCAACGGCATTTGAAAGACAATACTAATTTAGAACTTCCCTACAAAAAGGGGGGCTTGAAAATGTCTTTAAGTGGGAAAATAAAGACTAGTAGTTGTCGAATCGACTTAGGAGCTCTAGAGCCAGTAAGTAATAGTCTGATTTTTCAGACCATTGTACCGAATGGTCGTACGTTTTATGCTGCGCAAAGATTCAATCAGTTTAATTTTGGCCATTACAAGAAATGGGTTATTGATATAGACAAATGCTCATGTACCCTTTACAGCTCATTTTATGTATGTTATTACCAAAGATGAACAAAGCCAGTCAGTCACTCAATAGTGTCTGACAGTGAAGTCTAGCAAGTAAATGGGTTTCCTTGCATAATTTGAATATTAGGACACGGCTAACGTTTAAATTTCACAGATAGGACATACATCACATATTTATAATTCCAGCAAAGTTCTACAGAATTTGATGTTGGCTGCAAAAGGGACATAGTAATAATACACTGTACCAACAAAATGTAGGTCAATTTTGGCGTACACACTCCCAGGCATTTCAGATGTGCTTTCAATATCAAGGAACGAAACAAAATTGAGTCGAATCTAAAAAACGGTATATACCCCGAAACGAGAAAGAAAGAGAGAGAGAGAGAGAGAGAGAGAGAGAGAAAATAGACTTATGACAATGACGATGAGGACGACGATGATGATGTTGATGATGATGATGATGAGGATGATGATAAACAAGACACAGATATGATAATATTTGTTAGTTTGTTTTACCTCACTGCTAAGAAAGCATGTGTATGCTTGTGGGTAGGTGGTTTCGAACCCGGGACCTCCCGGTTACGAGACCACTGCTCTTCCACTGGATTGATATGATGGTGGAGAGGATGATGATAATGATGAGGATGAAGATGAAAATGATGATGATTGGGATGATGATAATGCTCAGTAAGTACATGTATATATAAATATAAAATAATATAAATATAAAATATGTATCTACAATACTCTTGATGACGACAACGACGATGACGACGATGAGGTCTGACGTGGATATCGCTAAGATTATTCAACATTACAGGAGCACGTATGAGGATGAAGATGATGATGATGAGGATAATAACGTTAATGAGAGTAATGGTAAGGACAGCTTATTCTGACGGAATTGAGGATGAAAATGATGATTATGATGTTGCTGAAGAGGAAGATAATGATGATGTCGATGATTATGATGACGATGCCGATAATACAGACTTTGAAATTAAAGGGTTAATTAATGTATGCATGCATGATGAAGATGACGATGCCGATGATCCTGATTTTCAAATTAAATGGTAAAATGATGCATGCATGCATTACAAAAAAACAAAAATTGAAGCGAACGCTTTGAAGGATAAATTTGCAATGCGAGCGCATTGTATGAGCGTGTGCTACCTTTCAGAAAATGACTATCTGAAACATGAGGCAATAAATTATTGCTTTTGTATGTGTAAACAAAGGTGTGGGTTTATGTTAAAAGCCTATGCATGTTTCCGGCGTATCACCAACACCTGTACTGCAGACTAAATAAATAATAATAATGGCTAAATAAAGTTTCAAATTCTCGCCCATGGCCATGTTAACTCGTCATGTGTTAGTGACATGTGGCTATTGGTCATTGATTTACGACGTTGCTTTATTGACGACTTAAAAACGCTGACTAATTATCTCTAAATGGACGTACTGAAAGGAATTAAATAGGCAAAAGGAGCACATATGCTAAGATTAGGCATTCGGAAGAAAACCACTGGCTCGGGTAAAACCACAAATCTCTGACGCAAGTGTACCCTTTCATTTCTGTCCACTAGAATATATTATAGTGAAAAGAACCATGATCACTTTCAATACTTATGAATGAAATCTATTTGATATTGTGGGTGTTAATTGATCCATTTACACATAAAAAGGTATACCCGACAGATCTTACACGTTCTCCTGTTATTTCTGTCCGAATACTGTGTCTAGAAATACTCTAAAAAGGACAGTTTTTTGTTTCAACCATAGTGAGTGCAAATTGAACTATATAGGCAATGCTAAATTTAGACAGAAAATATAATTTCTTTAGTTTAATCACTGTATTAAGTATAGTCGTCATAACTTTCAAAGACGTTTCTTATATAACAGTATGATTATTGACCTTTGGTCTACAAAAAAATAAAAGACACTGAACATGCTTGAATACGACGTACACGTTGTACGTATAATGGTGATTACAAGTTCTATATGTATAACGTACAGTAGGTGATATACATTCATTATACTTCTCTATGACAAAATATTAATATCGATGCGTTCAAACATACTTTAAAATGGTTTACCGTAAAATTTACCATAATACCGTAATAAGTTCAGCAATGTGTCTCACACTTCTTACTAATATATTTACATGTATTATTTCTTACTGTCTTCTCGAAATATCGGTTGAAATGACAAAGCCAACGGAAAATGTATATTGAATATTGTAGTATTCTAAATTGATTATGTTTTTCATACAATATGCTACATATCTCCTTAACCCAACCCCACAACAAAAAGAAAGTTGACTGTTGATTTTGCTTCGGATGTACATATGTTTTGATGTATCTTTGGTTATAACAGTGCTATGTGTCAAGATAATGAAGTAGTATATAAAATAAGTAAAACACCCTGTACGAACATAATGTGGTATTTGATATGCTAAATAGTTGTCAATAAGTTTTTACACATTGAATAAACCCAAGCAAAAATGAACAAAAATTAAGCCCTCGTCACCCCATACGAAAGTGTTCATGATCCTTTAAAGAAATTTACGTTGCTTTTGTTATGTATTTTGTATAATGTCAACTGGTCAGAACATAATATATTTGTTTTACCCGCCATCCTTTTTCTTAAATCAGCCTTTTATTCTTTTTTTCACTCTTGGGTATGTATGTGTGTGTGTGTGTGTGTGCGTGTGTGTGCATGCGCATGAAATTGGACAATTTTCTTTAAAAAAACGTGTATCAATTCATAAGTATCATTTACTATCGACCTTTAACTTCACTATCCGAAAGACGAAACTCAGTTTCGAACCTAGGTCCATCAGAATCTGTTTGTAGGCTTAGAAAGGGTCTGGCATCTGTACTTTAAAATAATCAATACAAAGATAACATAATTGGTGCTACATCATGTGATACATGATATTGTTTTACACAGTGTGGTAAAAAAAAGCGTTATAATGTATCTATAAATACGGATATGAATGAAACAACAAAGAGGTGCATTGTTATTTGAAGACAGACTATCAAAGTTACATTAACAGATCGACGAACCTTGCATCCCAGCTCTTTCTGTGTCTCGAGACTATATAAAAGGAGTAAATATGAACACATATCTGTAAATCACGGGGAGAGAAAGATGGCCTGTTCTATTTTCTTTCTTCGCCATTTACGTGTGAATACTGGCAGCCGTTACCAATCCATCTGATAATACATCAAACCTTCCAGCCTTAAATGTCGACTGGCAGCATTATTGTTCCAAATTTCTTTTCTTTCAATCCCTAATAGCCCGATTTTCATAAAAGCCCCAACTTATGAAAAGGAAAGGAAACAATAAAGATCGCTCCCAGCAAGAATTCTTTCGAGGGGGCTGTTGTCAAAAATCAAGGTCAGAGCTTGAAATGGTTGGGATATATCGGCGAAGATCGCTCCAGATATGACACAAAAGCGGATTGATGCTATTATACGATTCACTCTTTCAATACAGACTGCGTTATTATGATAGTAAATTCTTTTTGAAAGCTCGATGTTTTAAAATGGATGCTTGTAAAAGACAACATATAATATTTGGAAATATTTGATTTGCCCGATACATCAGAAGGCAGACAGGGAAGTTTCAGTATCCAGTAGTTTGTTTAAAGGGGGCGGGGCGCCGCCGGGTTATGTGTGACTAAACACAGACTACGGCTTTGTGATGTTCAGACAATTAAGTACAAGCGAATTTCATAATTGACTCTAAATTAATTGTATGTATCCTTTGGTAGAGTCGGCAAGAAGATTGGCAACTGTTATAGGGTTGGTTTGATCATGTGGTGGTGGTGGTGGTGGGGGTACATAAGTCAGTCCATGTGGCAATTCCTATAGACATATTGTCATGATCACCATGCGCACCTTGGGTCAGTGATTCGTTCGTATGACTTTCAGTCATGAGGGTGTGGTTCCAAATCCCTGCCAAACGTAACGCTTTTATTATTATTATTATTTATTCGGCAATTCACACAAAATATAACAATGCAAATATAAGTACACAAACAATTATAAATGCACAATCTTACTGGCGGTCCTCTGAATGCATCAGTTGGCTGCCGGGGAAGAGGAAAGGAAACTTAATCACTGTAACCGTAATGGTCCCTCTTCCCGACCAACTGGTGCACATAGAAGACCTGTAAAATATAGCATGAAGGTAAATAAAATGTAAAATGTAAAACATTTCATAAACTAAACAACTAACAAAAACAAAGCACAGGGAGAACATGCAACTAATATATGTGATGACACTAGGTCATGACACGATACTGAGCTTAAAAATGAGGAATTAATTCTGGCTTAAAAACTATTGCATAAAATGTAAAGTAAGTAAACTGAAACGATGAAGTATAAAACTGAGAAGAAAAGAAAAAAATATGAGAACATGTAGTAGCAAGCTGACAAGAATGTCTAAAATTGTATATGTTGATCGGTATATAGAAGTTAAGAAAACATGGTAAAGGAAGTGAATAGATACATAGGCTTAGTGGTCTTCAGGCGAGTAAGGAAACTAGGAAACCGAACTAACACATTAAAGAACGAGTACTTCATATATTATATTATATACACAAATATTATAAAGAAGCTGCGATGGCACTGTCCAGAAGATGTTGAAATAATGGCGGGAAAAAAGGGGGGAAAAAAGCAAAAGAAAAAAGACTCCAGAGACATAAAAGTGATATAATCAAAATTATAGTTTCGGCTCAAGAATGTCAAAAAGAAGTAGACGAATGAATGATTCCAAATCATACCGTAATTATTAAATTAACCTATCGTAAATTAAACAAAGACTTCAAAAGAAAAAGTTAATCGAAGAAGATATGACTTTTCAGCCTGTGTTGCCAGGTCTGAAATTTAGAGAGTACAAATACCCATCGAAACAATACATTGTACCTACAGTTATTTCTCTTGACCCAGGTGTAGTGCCGATAGTTTGCCCCATTTTCACGCCTTTTAATTTAAAAACTGTTTGCATGAATCACGAATATATAGCCTACCAATAATGTGCAAACACGGTACACCTAATGGTCATATAGGTTTCATGATTTTGGACAGAAATTCAAAAATAAGTATTCTGTTTCTGTGATTATAAGAAGGCTGGGGCGCATGCCCCTGTGCCCTTGTACCCCCGTGCCCCCTCCCATATGCCACAACAGGCAGGACAAAAGAGAAAGAATTATTAAAAAATGGGAAAAGGGATCGTAAACTTTTTTCTATTGCTTCATTTTCATTGCTCTGCAAAAATGTATCCTTTTAATAGAAACAAAAAAGATATTATTTTATACGTGAATTATTTTTGTGTGTGTATCGTGATTAAAAGTCTTAATACTTGTTTCCATGATATAAGTCTATATTTTTGCTCTTTCTTTGTTTTATTATGTATTGTACTTTTTTGCTATTTTTTAAGTTGTCTATTGTTTCACATTGTATTTTAATTGTATTATGTAATACGGGCTCTCTTGCATAGCAGTTTTATGTACTGAAGAGACTACCCTGTATAAAGAACACCAAATAAATAATTAAATTAATAAATTACTTTAAAAAGGTTTAACTATTTCATCTTTTCAAATTAAAAGTATTATAGTTCGATAGGATTTATTTCACCATTATTTGTCTTTCGTCTTATGAAGTCAAGAATGTCTTTCAAATTTTGTAGCGGTATTTCGTTATCTAGAACTATTATGTCTCCCAATAGAATTTGTGGATTCGGTTGAATATTAAAGGTAAATTCTTTGGAAACCTACGCCGTCCAATTAAGAATTTATTAGAGTCTGCAGAAGCTGGGATGCTGAGCGCTAAATGTATCGACTTCACGTAGTCGGTTTGTTACGGGAGCGTCTCGCTTGATTCATCACAAATATTGTTTCGCACTCTTGTGTTAAACGTGATAAAAAGAGGCAATTTTTCATTTCGGCTTCCCTCCATTAAACCCCGAACAGCAACTGTATGTTTCGTTCAAGATCTTGGAAGTACGCGCGACCGGTGTGTGAAGAAAAGGGGAAGAGAGAAAGAGAGAGAGAGAGAGAGAGAGAGAGAGAGAGAGAAAGAGGCAGAGGAAGATAGAAAGAGAGAGAGAGATAAAGAGAGAGAGAGAGAGAGAGAGAGAACACAGATATTGAGAAATAGAAGGGATATTGAGTGGGAGGCCGGGTTGGGATGGAGAAAGATTGGAAAAGAGAGTGTGATGGAAAGATATAGAGAAAGATGGAGAGAGGAGAGGGAGATTGAGAGAGAACGAGAGAGACAATATGATTTTTTTTTTAATTGAGCGAGGACGCGAACGATGGTGAGAGCGAGTGAGAGATAGATAGGGAGAGGAGGAAGAAAGAGGAGGAAAGGATGAAAAGAGGCGGAAAAGGAAAGAGTGAGAGAATAAAGAAAAGAGGAGGAAAAAGAAAAACGACTTAGTGGGAGGGCGGGATGTTTCGGAGAAGAGATAGGAAATAGAGTGTGAGAGAAAGATATAGAGAAGAAAAGAGAGGAGGAGACGGAGACTGAGAGAGAGAGAGAGAGAGAGAGAGAGAGAAAGGGAGGGGTATAATTTGATTGGGTTAGTAATGCGGATCTGTCTATTCCTGTGATCTGATGTCTCTAAAATTGGTTTTCTGATTCAAAGAGCAAAATCTCAAATTTTGTATATTTTCTCTGTTGTCTCTTTTATCTCTTCCAATCACTTATCATATCTTTATCTTTCTTTTTTCTTTCTCATATGTTGTTCTATCATCTTCCTTCACAGATCTACAGATCTATTCCCCCTCCCCCACCACCCACCTACGTCAACGTTTCCCTATGTCGTCTGTATTATTCACCATTCATCCTCTCTCGTTTGCATTCACTCCTCGACCTTCCTTTTTGGAATCCATTCTCCAGTTGACACCTCCATAAATTGAATATCGCAACCAGAGTTGGCAAAATAATAAGACATTCATTATTTTGCCCCCTCTGCCGTTCCGTCCATGCAAAGAGCAACATATATTATATATTTAAACCCATCTCTGCGCAAATGGTAAGTGTTAAAAGTGGATGCTTGTCTCCTTCCAGCCGTCTGAATATTTATTTCATTGATTATATATTGTCAACTCCACCTATCTTCGCTTATTCAGACATAACACAATTATTTTTGCCCTCTTCATTGAAAAGGAAACATTCTTTAATTTACAGAAGAAGGTAACTTTGATACATAATTTTATTTTAAAATGTTAATTGTTCTTGAATCAAACTAGTCGTAAAGGTAGTTCTCGGCAGAGTCGAGGCGTGAAGTCAACGTGATTTGGTTGGAATGAATCTCGGGGTGTGCGCTCGGTGTTCGCTGCCGCCAACCAGGCCTCCGTATCGGGCATCGACCGGGCAGCTAGCAGGCGAGCGAGTGAGAGAGCGCCTCGGTAAAGACCGTACGCGACGAATCGGGACGCCGGGAAATGGTTCGTAACCGTCATGCTTACTGATGCAAACGTGATATACTGGGAATTTTGGCTTACTGAATAAAAAGAAGAAGAAGAAAAAGAAGAGAGAGAGAGAGAGAGAGAGAGAGAGTGAGATAGAGAAAGAAAGAGAACATCAAAATGCATTTGAATACTCTCTTATTTATCAAATCATCAAGATCTATTCTTTAACATATAGATATACATATATCACTTTTCCCCAAAACATTTATATTAGCTAGTAATGCAAAGGTGACTTAGAAGACATTAACAAGTGTTTCGCACTTCACCCTGAAGTCTCGTATTTTTTATATTCATGCATTATAACAAATCTCTATCTCTCTTCTTTTCTTTCCAGTCATTTTGAATTGTCATTTTCATCACCTCCTTTCTTCGTTTCGACTTTCTCAATTTTTGTGTGTGTCAAGGACTCCTTAAAAACTGACACCATCGTAGATTAATTGAGAGTAAGTGATCAACTGGAACGGTGAATGATTCCAACTATCAAATCAATCAACACGAATATGTAAACCGTGGATATATTTTTTAATATACTAGATAGTTCCATGATTCACCATCTCGCGCCATTATTCTTTTGTGCAGTGTATTCTTCATTCACTGAGCAATGTTAAGCAACAAAAATAAAATTTGGCCAGGTATAGCGTGTTATAGTGGTCCATTCACTTGACTCTCAAAAGGTGAGGGTTCGAATCTCTGTTTGGTGCATAATACGTCCTTCTCCACCTAGATGTTGAATGGAAACCTGGCAGGATTAATTCCTTGCAATGCACTGTGTGTTGATGATGACTGCAGGAGCTAAAGCTAATATCCAAATTAAAGGTGTCGTGGTCTTGTGGATAAGTCTCCGGACTATGAACCGCAGGCCACGGGATTAGAATCCCTGCCTAAGCAGTAACTATGCTAGCGTCCTTAAACAACACTTTTTATATAATTTGTCCTTTTCCACCTAGGTGTTGAATACATGTAGGTACCTGGCAGGAGTCATTCCTTGCAATGCACTGTGTGTTGATGATGACCGCAGGAGCTAAAGCTAATATCCAACTTAAAGGTGTCGTGGTCTTGTGGATAAGTCTCCGGACTATGAACCGCAGGCTATAGGATTAGAATCCCTGCCTAAGCAGTAACTATGCTAGCGTCCTTAAGCAACACTTTTTATATAATTTGTCCTTTTCCACCTAGGTGTTGAATAGGTACCTGGCAGGAGTCATTCCTTGCAATGCACTGTGTGTTGATGATGACTGCAGGAGCTAAAGCTAATATCCAACTTAAAGGTGTCGTGGTCTTGTGGATAAGTCTCCGGACTATGAACCGCAAGCTACGGGATTAGAATCCCTGCCGCAGCACTCACTATGCTAGCAACACATTTTATCTAATTTGTCCTTTTCCACCTATAGGTGTTGAATGGCTATCTGGACGGATACATGGATATATTCTTAGAAATAAACTGTGCGCTGATGAAGGATGCCGGTCGGGTAAAAATATCCAATGTAGAGGTATTGCGATCTTGTGGATAAGTCTGCGGACTGTGAACCAGAAACCACAAGCTACCGGGTTCGAACCCCTGAAGAAGCACTAAAACCTTTGACAAGGTATTCATTTAAATTTGTCCTTCTCCACCCAGGTATGAAATGTGTACCTGGCAGGATTTATTGATCAGAATGTACTGTGCGCTGATGACCGGAGCTAAAGCTTGGGTAATATAATCTAGAAGTGCATAGGGATGTTTACGCTATTAAAAACACTAAACAGATAGTGATCCACAAGTTCCCCGGATAGTATTTGATTAGAAGCAATATACACATTGTATACATTTAGATCAATGAATCAAGCAGACTTCCGCTAAACACAGTCAGTTGTCAATAGGCCATTTTCATAATGTAACTAAATTTAATGCTAACGTATTTGTTAAGTGCTTCAATACAGATTATTTCATTCACCTGTTAAGAATAATTGTATTTCAATAGTCGGGATGCAAATTATGTGTTGTTAGGTAGGGCAAGCCATAATGTTTGTCCTACCTAGCAACACATAGTTTATGCAATTCGCATTCTGACTATTGAGATTACATTTTTTTAAAAATAATTATGTATTACAATTATTTGTAACAGGTGATTTAATTAATTTGTATCGAGGCACTTCACATTAAACGTAGGCATTCAATTTGGTTACATTACGAAAATTACTTTTGAAAATGTTAAAGAGGATGAACGTACTCCGGATACGGTACTGGCGATACCGTGCTATTGACTAAAATCTCGAAACATATCCTTAACTGCAGTCGCTTTCTTTTAAAAGTCATTGTCATTGTCAAATGGATTTTGGAACATAGTTTACCTATTCATGTATATGCAAATGCGAAGGAAGTGAGATATATTTTTATCGTTTAAAACCTTTGTTTTGCTTGTTTTATTTGAACAAGTTTCAATCAATAATCTATTCCAAATCTTTCTTTTTTTGGAATTGGATGTTAATGGTACTTATTGGGTTAGATGCATTGTCTGTCTTATGATTGTGCCATTGCACTGAATATCTTACCGAATACAGAATTTAAAACATGATATTTTATTAAATGCTGCCCAATATTGATGGCGTTTTCTTAAAGGCTCAAAATCACGCCGGGCAAATGGGATTAATTTCCACCGGTATTTTAATGAAGGCTCGTGTTTTTTTTAAAGTAAATTTCCCTTTTTTCCCAAGCAAGTCGAAAAGCAATGATACTTAATCACAGTGACAAGTAATAAATGATCCAAGCGACCACTAGATCTGCATAGTAATAGGTCATAATGAGGATCACCCGTCACTTGAGTTCAACTCGATTAATAAAGAACATCAATTCCCCCAGTCACATCACGAATTCTAGCAATAATCGACAAAATTCGGCCATTCGGGGAAATGTACGTTTTGGCTTGGTCTATGATCGGTCTGGTACCGGGTCTCGTCGGCCTGACTAGGGTATACACATGGTGGGTGCACGGCCTTTCTGAAAGGACACACAAAACTACAGTGGGTATGAATGGCTTCAATGTAAATACTTTGGTTACCATCGAATATGTTAGTTGTTTGAATACTTCACCCTAGCACATCGTTCCCGAAATAGGGTAATTTCAAACAAATTCATCTAAACGACATTATCTTGTATATCAGATTTCATGGACAGTTTTAATATGCTATACTATTTTGATTCAACATCGATTCAACTCAATTATTTAGATTACAGGCAAAATTCTCTCCTGTGATTTTTTTTTTTTTTTTTTTTTTTGGGGGAGTTGGGGTATACAGTCGGTGTACATTTACATTTGTGGCACAATTTGTGTGTGTTTTATTTTATCTTCTACGGATGCACGCACACATCCCCCCCCCACACATCCACACATCCGCATCCAAACACCCACACCCATGGCTATACACAAATTACAAGATTACAAGAAGGAGTTAGCGAAGGTTGTGTGATGTCTTTGACTGCATGCAAGAAAACGTGAGGTTGGCAAGCTGCTGTGCAAGTGCATGTATTTTTAGTTTTAAGTAGAAATGCGCTACGTTTATTCCATCTGCATACAAAAACAATTTCCGAAATTGCATGAATAACAATCATGATTTTTTCTTTCCGAAATCGTAAGACAAAAACAAATAAAAATGTTTGTGCAAAGATAATGTTTCGAGTCGACCATTTGTATTGTATATATTATGTCAAAACGTATTTTACATTTATTAGATAAATAGAGAATGTCAATGAATTCAAATCCAAAGTCAATCCCCAAATAGACACATTTATACATGAGCAGCGCAGAGGCACTTTCTTCAGAGTTTTAAAGTAAAATAATAAAGTTTTACGGAATGATGTTAGGTTGTCGGCACACAAAAGGTATCAGAATTAAACATTAATCACAACAAACTGGGGTGTATGATTGTCGGCCCTAAAACAAGAAGAAGAAGAAATTACTGATTAGGCTACCATAAGTAAAGATGACGGTACTAATTTGTATGATATATAGAAAAGTAGCTTTTAGCGGTAAATTTCTACAATAGCACGACTCAAAAAATTATCTGGGGTAGGACGACTTTATGTGAGGACATAATTTCTCAAAACAGTAGCATCGGCTGTGTACTGTCGCCTTGGTCCCGAGTAGAGGCGCGAAAACTCTTCCCCGCACCGACGTGATTCCGTCACGAGCTGGTACCTTCCATGTATCTAGTTTTCTTACCTTTTCCTCTTGTCTTTCCTATCTAACTCAACTTAGCCTACAACTCCATTCTCCCTTTCTCTTCCCCCTCTATCTCTCTCTTTCTCTCTCTTTTTCTTTCGATTTCTCCATCATCTCTCTCGATCACTAGCTCCCTTCCCCTCTCTTTCACTCTCCATGGAAATACGACTGGAATTCATACAGCCCCCTCTCATTTTCGTTGCCTCCCGACTCTCCGTCTCATATGTCTCTCACGTGTTCAATCTGTTTCCCTCTCTATCTTTCTATCTTTCTATCTGTCTATCTGTCTATCTCTGCATTTTTGTCTCTATTATGTCCTTCTCTCTCTATTTCCATATCTCCTCTATGTCTGTTTCTCTCTCTCTCCGTTCCTGTAACTCTTCTCTTTTCTCATCTCTGTCTGCCTTTCTTTATGTTTCCTACTTTCTTTCTTTCGATCTTGTTCTTTTTCCATTTCATTCTTTCTCCATCCGCCCTCCCCATCTTTATCTTTATCTTTTTTTTCTTCCATTTTTTGTATAAAATGTTTGCACTTAATTCAAGTCTCACATTCAATAGTTACCATGATGCACCGTATAGTCATTTCCATTACAATACCATGCAAAGGTACACTTTCGAAAGTTATATGTTTGGCTATCAAAGCCGTTCCTCCCGCCTCGTGTCCCTCTTACGTCTGAACTTTCTCATCACTCTCACCTATCCTATATTTCATCCAATCTTAAACTCGGCGTATCTCATCTTCATCCCTTTTCCTTCCCACACCCATTTCTGCTTCCATGCAGGATCTGTTTTTAAATTTCGAGCCGAGATGAGCGATCGACCTCACGAAGCGGCCCGCGGTGTCGTGTACTTTTTGCTGTTGGGGCTACCCCGACTCGCTCATAATTCTCACCAAGCAGCATGCACGGGCACTGGTTTAACACGCGGAGCCAGGCAATGTGTGTATGTGGGGGCGGTGGCTCTGTTCTCTTTCGAGGCACCGGTCTTTATTGGTACATGGTGTAGGCGAAATGTGAGATGGCAAGGCAATCAGAAAGGGGTGGTTTGGAAGGAGATGGCATCGTCTTATTTTCATGTTGCCCCCTCTCCCTGGTTCATTCCCTTTCACCGTCTTTCTACAAGAGGCCCGAAAAATAACGGTCTCACCAACCCGGGACATAGACTTGGAAAGTAACCCATCCAGAAGCGCGTACCTGAAATAAACCGTTAGACCTTGAAAGTAACAGTTATTTTGAAATCCTGTTGAAAGGCGCCGTTTCTTTCATTTTTCGTCATTGGATCAGGGAAGGGGGACGTGCCCCTGCAACCTGAGCTACGCCACTATGCATGGACCATCGTATACATCGGCTTCCTATCTCACGGTTTATCCCGACCTGTCTAGAGGACATTTATGAGTTCATCACACCGCATCAATTTATGACACATGGTGATATGAGACAGAGAGATGGAAGTATACAAATCCCCAACCACCACCCTAATAGAAAAATAATGATTTTTCCCTCACGTCTCTAATACCCCGGCCCTTCATATGAAATGTACAAACCTTCACCTATGAGGTGCAAGTTAAAGGTGAAATTGCTTTTTAGACACAGCTTACGGGGATTTTTTTTTTGCAGTGCCCTGTATAATTTTAATTGGAATTGACTGGAATGTTCATTAACATTTCTTATTCTCAACTGATTTAAGCATAACCCGACCTCAACAAGGACCTTCAATCAATGCTACATGATTTCTATGTTATCAGAGAAAACATACCGATAATTAGAAGAAAAAATGATAATGTAAAACCATATTCAATCACCAACGATAACATTGTTACGGTTGTCAACTCGCGCTTTAATCTACAAAATGCAAATTTTCCAAGAAAAAATACACTTCATTTAGCTATCTTCCTTTCACTTTGTTTACAAGAACGCATGATGGTAACTAATAACAGTATCCTTCGAATTATACACTAGTTCACTCTTCCAGTTTTCTTAATTCTGCAATTCCTTCCAACTGTTTCCATTATTTCAGTTACGTTTTCTAACTTCTATATATCTATTTAATTTTGTGGCATTTTTACCCTCTGCTTTGGTCAAGCGTAAAGCCGAGTTAAAAGCATAGCCATTTGAATATCATGGTTGAATCGACTTTTCGTTGATAGAGCAATAAACAAAATACTATGACGTAAATAGTTTCAGAAAACAAAATCAAATAGCATATTATATTAGTTTACGGGATTAGGAATGTAGGTAAAATAATAAATTCCTTTAGAAATAATGTATAATGGGCAAAACAAGGGTGTTATAAATTTATATAAATTTATATAAATTTTTAATTATATCAGTTAAAAATTGAAGTCCTCGTTTCGTGTATTGTGTCTCAATTTATAGCTAAAGTTTGCCAGCAAGCAAAGTAACAGGAGAAAAAAGCGTTCAAGTTTTCCGTTGATGCAATGTGAATTCTTTTTAGCCTTAAAAAAATTTCTTCTTTGAAAATTGAATTTAACAAATATTAAAGTAGTCTTCCTTGCTCTTAGAATGTGAAATTACACTCCGCACGAATATTGGAAGTTTAAGATCTCATCCCCACCCCATGACCACCGCTTCGTACGTCTACTTAAACAAAATTGATGATGGCGATACTTGTTATCTATTGCTTAAATAGCAAATTTATGATAAGCTGTTCGATTTCTTTTTCAGTATTCTTTGGCCTTTTTATACGTTGAAAGCGCTTATTTTCTTAATTATCATGTGTATCTTCAAGAAAACTTAAAAAATACTCGGCCTTCATTAGTGATTTCCCATATTTGTAGTGATATAATTTTGAAAGATACGTGCATGATAAATGCGTAACAATGCATTTTAGTCACTATATGTAAAGAATGGAAATCATAGATTTTCAAATGAAAAAAAAGACTGTGCTTTACATGGAATCCGTTTTGCAATGAACAAAGAAGATACGAGAAGAGGAGAGAGAAAGGGGAAAAAGAAAGATAGATATATGGAGATAGAAAGAAAGAAAGAGAGAGAGAGAGAGAGAAAGGGGGGGGGGTGGCGTAGAACCGTAAAGGGTTTCGCTTATTCGCACACCTAAATATCATTGCCTTTTTATATAAATGCATCAAATTAGTTTAATGGATAAATGAATTCTTTATTTTACCCCCTATCTATAGACATTCAATAAACCTGGGTAATCTAGAAGTTTTTATAATTTATACGTGCAGGCAATTTTTCATATTTAGAAGGTGGGGTCTCAGTTTAAAAAAGGCACAATTGAAAGACAGCCTGATAGCTGCAGATAAAGACAATGTTTGATTGGGAGAATGGATTGAAAGGATTAATGAAACGGAAACGATGAAAAATATAAGATTTCAATTTAATTTTCTCTTCCGCTTCTCACATGTCTTTTTCTTGTACATAATGCATTTCATTTGATTTAACATACAATCTCGGTTTAGCTTGGTAAAAAAAAAAAAAAAAACCCAAACAATGGATGACCGTATCAACTGTTGAAAACTTCAAAAATAGACATGAGTTGTAAAGAATAAAGAACTGTTTGCAAACAGCCTGAACAAAGGGAAGTAATATGGAAAGAATATGGTAATTTCACGAGTGTTGCGGAGCTATTATTCTCGGCGTTCCGCTCCCAGCTCCAGGATTTCCTCATTAACTTTTGGGAATGTTTTGACGTCAAGAACATTGAAAAATATGATAAATAAACAGAAGATTGGTGACCATGCATGAAATTGTGTTTGTACGGATGGCTAGCTGGTTCTACCTCTGAATTCAGTTGTGAGATAAAAGAAGGGGAGACGGAGAGAATAGGGAGAGGAGAGGGAAAAAGGGAAAAAAATAAAACACGCGCGCTTTTAATCTTTTCATGCAGCGTTTAAGTTGATCAAAGGCACCCTCCAAATTGCTGATTTATTTTCTGGGATTATTTGTATTTTTCTCGCGAGGGAAGGGGGTAAAAGGGGTGCACTTTTGTTAGTGAAAGGTTGAGGGCAGGGGGATAACAAGGGACATACATGAGATTGTTTTGCTGTAGATTGGGTAGAGATGAGAATGGATGGGACCGCATGACAAGTTAGGATTGTACCCTGTCAATCTTCATCCCGGATGCCTAAAAAGTGCAGGTTGGGGTTCTCTGTAGTAGAAAAGCATGGGACTCGTTTGTAAACTGGCGTCGAGCTACAGAGACAGGTGTGCAGAAAAGAGTGTGGGTTAGGGTAAGGATAGGGGTAGATAATGAAATAGACTTTAATAACAAAACTATAAATATGATATGAGCTTCACCAAAATGATGGACGAGAAGGAAAGAATAAAGAATAATGATGATAATGATAATAATAATAAGAAGAAGAAGAATGGGAAGTGAAAACTGAAAAGAAGCAAACAAAATAATAAAACAGGTGAACAAATCATAATAAGTAAATAAGATCGAGAAAAGGGAAAAAGAAGAAAATCTACTTGAATAATTCCAATAAAAAACTGAAAAAGAACAAGAGAAAAGAATGAAAAAAGTGACAGAGAGAGAAAAGGTGGAGAGAGAGGTGGAGAGGGTGAGAGAGAGAGAGAGAGAGAGAGAGAGAGAGAGAAAGGAGGTGTGGGGTAAGGCGTATAGGCCTACATACACACTCGCAAACACGAAACGGCGCCACTTTCACGCTGCCCAGTAAAAATGTGTGTAAATTCGTATACGGCTATATGTATACTACCATGCACATACTGCATGTTGAATTACGGCTGTCTATACATGTATAAATGTATGGGTTGTGTTACAAAACAATTTCCTCAAGTCAATTCAATAAAAAAGAGAAATTTGCTGAAATTTGTCCCCCACACATAATTTGTTATTCTTTATGCCGCTCCTCATGTCAATGAAATATACATTTATTCATATACATTTGTTTACAAACAAAGTGTCGTGTAAAATTGTTTTATCTGCTTTTTGACATGCCCATCTATACATATTCATTTAAGAAGAATGACAACAATGGGCATACTTTCACCTACAATGAAGGTTCTGTATGAAACACAATACTGTTTCTGTCGATATGTGAATATTTATATATATTTTGTCAAAATAATTATGTTTATGCTTGTAGTAAAGATGAGAACAGTTTCATGGTTTAAAGTCCATCACAAAATACTACATGGCCGTAATCTTAAAGGTCATGTTCATAATGGCAACATATTATTTTAAATCTTTACTAGAGATACAAAAGAATAAAAAAAATATTGCACAGATTCTTCCATAGAAAAATAAAACATGCATGAACATCAGCGTCAGAATCAAGAAAGATTATTTATTTTGTTTATAAAAAGTTATTTTAATAGTTCGACGTCGGTATCTGATATCTGATTTGAATTATATGATACTCTTCAACAACCAAAACAAAAAAATATCTTTATAAATAAAACCGCAAACGCACTCAAAGAATTTCGAGCATTTTATGAAGTCCTGATGACACCCTTTTTAATACCACCATGAGTCCGACACAATGAGGAGACCCTAGTCAAATGGAAACTTACCCTCATCATCCCCACTGCGGGAAAATAAAAAGATATCCAACATATGTTTTACATTCCCCTTATTTTTTTCCCAAGATTCGAGTCCGACAGCGACAGACAAAGCCAAAGAGGTCGAGATATTGTGAGCGAGGTGGCGTCGATTCAACAAACTCTTAAACTTCTCAAAAGCAAAACCAACAGTAAAGCGAGTTTTTCCGTTTCGTTGATGCCAATTAAATGTGTTAAGATGACAGTGACGGCGACTTGTATTTCAAATTGAAATAAAAATGGCACCATTATGCCTACATACATTTTCCACATCCAAAACCATTTGAATGCAATACTTTTTTGCTTCGAAATCACAACAATTGCCTTTTAAGTCTTTCACTTACATATTTAATCGCGGTAACTCGCCTTAGCCTGAACGAATGTTTTCTACAAAGAGTCCTTGGACTGAAATCGATACAAATTATCATACAACAAACACCGGTAACAAAAGATAACTAAACAAAAACATATGAAAAAATTAACTAATCAAATCGAAACACAGGGAAATATAATTGACATGAATACCATATAAAATGAGGGAGAAATGTGTAAATTATCATTCGGATAGGACTTAAAGCGAGAGGCGTAGCATGATATGAGTCTAGTCATAGAGGAGGCACGTGTGCAATGGGGGCGTGTTTTTTGTGAACAGAATGTGAGTGTGGTAGGTTGTGGGTGTGGGACAAGGTCCAATAATCGTCTTTCACCTTGCCTCCCTTTTGGGGGGCGATTCGTTGGGGAATGTTCCTCATGCCCTCGGTAGCTACGCCAATGTTTAAAACAGTAGGTACACGGTTGTTTATATGCAATTAGTCGCTTTCTCTTGACGAGTACAATCGCTGTTATCCTGATTTAAATTTCGCGCTTATACTATTCCCATTCGTTTGATGGACTTTTTCGATATGCTGTTAAGTGCTTTCCAAAATGTTAATGTATATGTTAAAGTCTGATAAAAAACCAATGTTGAGACTTGATATTTTACATTGATACTAATAGCATTTATGCTCATTAATGTCAAAGATAAATACTTTCTTTAAATAATTGAATTATCCTTTTTAGGACAAGATGGACAGAGAGAGAGAGGGGGGGGGGGGCGACGCCAAAACCGGCGCGAAAAAGAAAATGATATGACCCCCTCAAACACTCCAGATAGAAATGAAAATGAAAATAATGAAAGAACGAGAAAGGTTACAAAGTTAAAAGTATGTACATACAAATACAGCTATTAAGGTATATGATGAGGAAATGTAAATGAGGTTGACCATCGAGATGTATTGTGATCAAGATGAATATCGGAGGCGTGCAGGCGTATACCGTGATACTGGCCGCGTGCGCACGCAAACTTTGTGCATCCTCTATTCAAGTCGGTCGCCCTTTTTTTACAAAAGCTGCGCTGCAAACGTTTAGGCTGTGGGTATATAGGAGATACAATTATCATTTTGTTGCTTTGTTCATTTACAAAGTTCGTTGTCATTACATATAGCTAGCTAGCCGAGAGGTGGATTGGGCATGCGCCCGGGCTTTGACTCGCATCTCTTTTTTCACTTCGTTCCAACTCGCTCATGTGTGAAGCATCCTGGTTGGATTGGTGTGTCGCTATCACGTGGTTCGCCTCACTCATAAAATATTCTAATATTTTTTCTCTCTGACCTTACAGCGACACAAGTTTGCGATTCATCAAAGCGAACACATCAGATGTAGAGAGGACGAATTGTGTATCTATCTATTAGTCAAAGACCTGAGTGAGATAGTACAGACTCTGGAGCCAGCCGTCAAAGTCAAGCCGAGCGGAGTTACAAATCACTTGGCAGTTGCCCCCATCTCAACCAGAAGTCAAACAAGGTCCTCGAGACAAATGAGCTCGTATTTCGCACATCCGATGGCTGGTGCCGAATTCCACCACAGCGGTGGCTCAAATTACCCTCAGCAGTCGGTAGGGAGCTACGCGTTGACCGCCGAAGGGCCACAGCACTCCTCCCATCGCCACCAGCACTACCAGGCGGGCAACCCTGTAGCTAGCCCGCCGGCAAGCTACGCCTACCCCTACACCGAGGATAGCCTTCACTCGCTCCAAAACGGCTATTACACCATGGAAGGGGCTACCGGCATGGATGCCACCACAGCGATAAACCACCATCATGCCGCATCAGTGAACTCTACTTGCGGGTACACGGTAGACCCCTGCTACCAGACCTCGCCCGCGGCTATGGGGGCAATATCGCGCAGAAAGACACCCACTAACACCCCTCCAGTCACCCTCTCAGACTGTGCGTCAAACGCAAGTCCTCCGACGAACATCAACAACAACAATAACAATCACCCTGGCTCAATAAAAGGCTCGGGGAAGGGGCAAAGCAACGAACAAATCTACCCTTGGATGCGACGTATACACTCCACGACAGGTCAGTAATTAATTTCCTGATTAATCAACTATAATAATTACCCTACATCATACCCTGTACCTTATTAAGAGATAACAATAATCCATCATCCCATAATGACGCCGACTCTTTACAAATTATTTGATTCCTGAACCCCTGACCCTTTTTCAAATCTACTTCATCAACGAATTCATTTGACTCGCCAAGGACTCTATCCAGCAAAATGATCAAAAAGCCCCTCTTAAAAAGTTTTGCCAATTAGCTAAAGAGGCATAAACATTGAACTTGGGTTTCTATTCTCCTTCCTACACCCCCTTACAACTGAATCGCTCCCATTCAAAGAAAATTCGTTGATTTTTGTGATCTATTGTGCCACTATGTCTGCAGTCAGCCATATCGGCTTGTCGATACTTTGTTACTGTGTCAATACCATCTATCATTTTTCCCTGTCTCCCCTTATTTCATTTTGCGGTAAATATTGGTATCTAATCCGTACTCATCGCTTTCAAACTTATTTCGGCTGTGAATACAGCGAGCACAAACAAAGTTTTTGAGACAGCGAGCCCCTCTTGTTACCAGTGGTCGTTGCTTGCAGCAAGCCCTCCAGCGGGCATTGTCCCCTCCAAGTTCTGTCTTCAAAGCGCCCTTTATACAAATGCTAACGAATTTTCGACTTTTTGAAAAGCTCATTGTCAAATCTTACATTATGGCGCGGGGAGCTCGCAGAGGCGGTGAAGTCTGGCATAATTTAGAACCACCACACAATGCGATACAACAATAATTAAATATTGACTTTGAATGCAAAACGATACTGTAGCTAAAGTACAAGGAAATACTTAGTTCGAAGAAAATGCACAATGCATGGCAATCGTTCACTTAAGCAAATTTTTTTGGATCTAGTAATCAGAAGAATAAGTCAGGGATGTTCAACTCAGCAACTATATCTTTCAATTAGAATTCATAACTTCCCGCACTTACAGTATCACCTACATTCTTACAAATATGTTTGCACATGATTAGTTTTTGTTAAAAATTGTATTTCTAAATTGTGTAAGTCATTATTACATGTGCTATTAAATGAAGTAATACTCAACGTGCAATCATTTATTTAAAATGAAAACAAAAAGAAAAGAAAAGAAATTGTGTAAAGTTTCCATAATATAAAACATTTATATAGAACCGAATTGATTAATTATTATTTTTTTTATGAATAGCTATCGTATTTCCGTGTTTTTTGTTTTAAGCTTTGTAATTTGTTTGAAGCTTCAGGCACCCCTAATAATTATTATTATAACAAATCTTGTTAAACTCACGGTCTTTTGAAGTAAAAGGTTTTATACATTTTCTTTTTCTGCTTATGCATTTTTTCCTATAAAACGAGTAATGCAAATACGACTTTCCCTTTTACACGAAGTTTTATTCCTTTTATTCCCAGTTAACGCCGTTTGGTCAAAGAAAATAACACCCGTGCTTTCTTCATCAACACGGTATTGAGTTACCATTCAAACTCACTGAAATAGAATACGTGTAGTCCTAAAAATAGTGGGACCAATATTTTGACATATGAGATTGCAACATCAAAGCAAAAACGAATTTGAAAGTGATAGTCTGCATTTTAATCGTTACTTATATACACTTTACAAACGAAGGGCAGCTCTGTTAGCTTATACTTGTATTACGATTCCCTTACTTTTCACAACATTCGGTTTGTAATTTGGAAGCAGATTGTATAACAGTTTGATAACGTTTGAACACCTGTAAATGTTTGCGAAAAGCTGCCAGGATTAAAACTAAATCACTGTGAAAATAATGTATTTGAATTCTAACAATATGAAAGCAAATATATTCCGTTTTTGAAATTAATAGAATTTCGTATTCCCCTCGCTATTGACATTTTGAATCAAACGGCTTCGAGCCTGCCCGCATAATACGTTTCGATCAGTTGGCTGGAGAGGCGCACGCCGACAGAGGCGGGCTGAGGAGGGCGAACGATCGTTATTGTCGTTACGTCGCCCGAAAAAACTAAAGAGAGAAATTATTTCATCATATATATATATACATTTTGCGATTAACTTCGAGGAATTATGATAATGGTGTGTGAACGGAAGTCTATATTTTACGCGTTTGCATGAAATTTGTCTTTATTCGAGTAATTAAACAGAGTAAAAGGGAGAATAATGACCTGGTTCAATAAATATTTCGTTGGTTCGTTTAGGAACGATAATGAGTCCTTTTTCATTTACCTAATTTGTATTATTCTTAACATAACATATTTTTCCTTTAGTAGGTAAACGAACGGTATGATCCGCAATTTCTGTTCTGCAAGTTATTTAAATAATGATAGTTTTGATATGACTTGCAGTTGTAACAATGACATCTCAATATACTACTGCATACACACATAAACCGATTGCAAATTTCCAACGTTATAGCATTATGTGTTAAGTGATGTTTTACATTCACAAAATTTCACAACAAACCAAGAGAAACTCATTGATGGCAGATTAAAGGGAAATTGAAAACAGCACGATACAAACTCAGGCTCATCCCAACCTATTCGGGGAAAGGGGGGGGGGGAGGCAATACAAACGAGTGATTTGAATGTTCATCAAAGGCGACACTATTACCTCGTTGAGCAGACAATAATTGGGTGCGTCGAAAGGTAATAGTTCACCGTTAACCCAAATCCGTACCCAGTCAAATTACAGTAATCAGTGTAATAGCTGAAAATCAAAGTAATGGCATTTGTGTGAATTGCAATCGCTGATTTGCGTCCTGCCCCGAGACCGTTACCAGTTAGATTGGTAGCAATAATCTTGTCTACGGTAGGTTTTTTCCTGCTTCAGCGTCCCTATCCCAATCAGATAGTGCCCATGTATGTAGACGCATTGGCGGTGAGTGAGTAAGCAAGGAGCGACATTTGTGCGCTCAACAACATTCACATACATGCCTAATTATATTTGCTGGCTTGTGCCATCCATACGCGCTTACATCCAACACTGTTAGTAATAATTTGCCATGTTGCCATAAATGTGATGCCTTTATGAACTGATACCATATGTTTTGTTAAAGGAACCTTTGTTTGATTTTGAGTTATTAACCTGTAATATAGATCGAAAATGAGTCAATTATGAATCTGCTAGATGTCACTGATTTGAAATGATTGATTTCATTGTCATCAATTGATAAACCCGAATTCACGAGTGATTTAAATGCGCTATTGTTTTATTAAACTTATTGTACTTCAGTATATTATGACTATAGGGCTTGTTTGACGTTTACCATTACAAGTTGAGTAGACCAATTTTAAATGTTGAAAAGCTAAATTTAACCCAACACAAAAACTAATCTTTGATAATTTTGCATTCGACTTTCATCGTAATTATTTACCTTCATAATTTTGAACGTATTAAAGTACAAGCCTTATTTTTTTTAATCAAATATAAATTTCTTGTGTAAGAAAAATGCATTGACTCTGTATTATTTTTCGTTATGATTTTTAAAAAAAATTCTTACAAATAGATACTTAAACCCATGTAATGCGACAAGGAAAACCAAAGATTTTATTTCATCAGTTTATGGTTATACACTAGTTTTGATTGCTTTAGTACAATGTAATGCAATCTGAAAAATTCCCCGCACTGGATAATAGTTTGTGATTCAGCGCAAGAGTTTTCATGGCATCCATAGGGAAAACCATAATGTGGTTGAATCGGTGCAATTCATTCATATTCAGGAGTCGATTTCAATTACATTCCGTAAGTGCTGTGGAGAATTGTTAGAATGCTCCCAAATGTATTTAATAAATCATGCTATAATCATTCCATTTCTTACAAAGAACCTGCCTTAAAAATAAACCCGATTTATTCATCTGTCAAAATAAAGAACGTGTAAATGTTTGAAATTAATTTTATCTGATCTAATAGAGTAGGGCAATGCTAATGGCGTTTAAAACGGTTCTATCGCAGTTTTGTTAGCTATACTACACTGTAGTATGGAATATATATTTTTTTAACTTTTGTATATTGCAGGAAGATATCGCTTCTCTTTTATGTAGTTCATAATGTTAACTTATTTACAATGAGAAACTTCTCGTTATTTTCAGTTGCCTATACGCAATTCGTAGCATAATTATTTTGATTCCAATACAATACTTCGATTCGCTGATTGACGGATAGATAGATAGATAGATAGATAGATGGAGATATAGATAAGCTGCTTTATTGATTTTTTGATTGGTTGGTTGGTTGATGATTTTAGCTAAACATCAGTGCTAAACATCAAGCAAGTATAACTATTTGTAGCTAAAATTAGAAACTTGGGATCCACCATATTGAGTCTATAAGAAAAAAAAAGTTATTAGAATATGAATGCCTTGTCCAAAGGCCCGCACACTAAACGGGTCTCGATCATGTGATATCAGCTTACAACCCTATTGCTTTATCCACTAAACATGGCCATGGCTTTATCCACTAAACATGTGCATGGCTTTAGGCCAATTCAGATATTTTCATTCTTATATGCACGTCAGGTTTCGATATTTAAGTTGCACAAAAGTTTTATTAAGCATTGTGTATATATTTACTTTTTTTGCGTTTTACCCTGCAAAAAACGAAAGGTTAGACATGTCTTTGTTCAAAGCTATTCATCGAGACATAGTCAGTTTTTTCCTTATGTATCTGCTTGTGTCTTAGTGTCCATTTCTCAACAAGAGGTCACATGTACATCTTCTTACATTCGTTTGTGATGCTCTGAAACATAAAATGTATAGGTAAAATGTAAGATTGGTCGATGTAGGAGGGAAGTATGATCCCAAAACGAACGATAATTCCAACTTATTTGATATTCTGTGGATGAGATATTACCTGACGTAGTTTTAGAAACGAAAAGTGATGCAATCGCATACATTTAGGAAAGTTTGTAATGTTCATTTAGAAACGAAACGTAATTAAAACATACTGTAACGTCTGAGTCATAGCAGGCAATGTTCAACACACTGTTTGTCTGTGTTATTGACCATTTTTCACGAGTACATAATACCTGGTTTAGTTGTATTAGGTATGCCAGGGGGAATGATAAAACTATATACTATTACACAGTTCATATCATATCTATTTGTTGAGGATATTAATAAACGAAAAGAAGAAAAAAAAGTAGGAAAATATGCGATTTGTATGCCATGCATAGATGAAATCATTATGTATGGAACTCTATACGCCGGTGTACCGTGACGTAATGGTCATGTTCTAATTAATCATATTGACGTAGGGGGCAGAGCCTAATGAGTAAAATGCAAAGAAAGTGAATTGAACGATAGCATGGTTTATCCGCATTGAATAATACAGCAATGGAAGAAAATATGCATAAATTACAAAGTGCCGTATGGATTGATTAATTAACACCTCATTAAATTAAAATTTCGGATAGCACACTTTCTGGAAAAGTATGGTGTTGGATATATTTCTATTTATTTCAATGTTTAATTCTTCATATTATTAGGTTTAAATACTTAAATGCAGCCCTATAAAGCCCACGTGGAAATAATTATTTCTCCTTGTATGCATTACTTCCTGTATGTACTGTATGGTATGGAAAGTAGAAACAAATGAATTAGTGATTGTTGAAGTGAAAGACAATTTCTTTACTTTGCTTTGGGTTTTTTTTTAAACTTAAGTTTACGATTCATCTTATGCTGCAATCTAAAACGAGTTTTTCTCATTGTCCACAAAGTAAATTGGGCATTTAATCTTTCAGATGCAAAATAGCATATATACACTGTTGCATTTCGTAAATATAGGAGAATTTGAAATGATAAATAATCAAATCTTCCGATCTAAATGTTTTGTTTTGTAATGTTTGTAAACAAATGTTCATTTACTGCTAGAAACTATGACTAAAATCTTATTTTGAAATATAAGTGGGGTACACTTTAGGCCTATGTATAGGCATTTTAGTATGAGTTTGAACAAATATTCCAGGACTGTCCTAGTATAGTTAGAAAAAGGAGTTAAAAAAAAGTGTAATGTAAACGATTGTTGGCAACAGATCTGTAGGAAAATGAGGCAAATGGAAATCCATTAAACCAAAAACTCAATTTACACAAATCTATGACGTTAAAATTAACACATTCCGGTACGCAAAAAGCTTTGTTTGAAGTAAAATTATCAACGTGAATAGGCTTGAAATATTGATGACTCAATAGCGCAGCACATTTAATTTGCTCTGGTTTACGTTTCTGGTTCTGGTATATGGAGTTTGTGGCAGAACATCCAAGCTAGGTCTAATAATTATCCCAAAGTGCTTTAAAAATACTTAGTACTTGCAACTAAATTAGGAAGTCATAATTCTATTCTATTTGGGCATTTAGATACACATACAGGTATACCCGATCCGGTCTCTATTCTCCGAAATGAAAACATTGTATTCAGGCTCAAGGCTGCATGTCAGATCATCCTTTTCAATTTCATTAGGAGATCAAATCACCTATTTCCCCTGCTTGTGAATCAAAATGGCACATTTAAGTCAAAAATGATTACGAGACCTCGGAAATCCCCTCTGCTAAAACGCTCGTAAATGACTATCTATTGTGACGAAATAAAAGCGTTTAAATCTAATCCGTTAAACGTTTGCTGGCTGGCTTGGGTCAGTGACATGGAATATCTTTTTAGACGGTTTTCACCAAAATCCTTGATAAGTAACTCATCTGAATCTTTGAAAGAGAGTTTATTTACCACCAAAATGTCATCATAGATAAAATTTAGTTGGCAAGAGCGGTGAGCTTAAAGTTATGACAAATCTGTAGCAAGTAGCAACCCTTGTAGAAAAAATATTTTGGTGCTAATTGTGTAATTGTTATTTTTATAGATTCATCATTATTTTCATCCCTATATCATCACTATTGTTATTATTCATTTAACACCATTATCAGCATTATCTTCATTATTGTTATCATTGTTTCTATTACCATTACAATCGTCAAGATCGTTAATATCATTTTTTTTAATAGAAGTAACATTATCGGTAGTGGTTAAGTATAGTAGGGATCAAAGTGACAGAAGTATTATGGAGATGATTCATAATTTATGTTAATGATTACAACATTTGATGAACATTGCTTATTCATCTATCTAATCAAATTTTATTTGAGAAGAGAGACGCCCATTAATTTTTGTTACCATGGGCCAAAAAGATATTGCACAAGCGAAAGTATCCGGCATTTGAATTAAAGTAAAACAAACGAAACTTAGGAACGCAATTCAAAGTATTAATGTAGACGTACACGAATCGAGTAACAACGAATGCAATTTTCAATTTTCGAAAATGCAAAAATAAAGTTAATAATCCTGCTGCACGTATAGGGTAGCTACCATACATAGTGATATATAAGAAGTGTTGAGCGTCGTATAGTACATTTTAATACATGATGACAAATAAAAATATGGCATGTGTCTACGTCACAAGTAGCTTACTGGTATACTTCGAGTTTTGTAACTGCATACCACGAGAGCATTCAGCTCTCTCTCTGATACATATTATAAATCAATTAAATCGCTGACCAATGTTTGAGTTGGCAACGCAATGAACGCATGTTCCTGCCTGAAACAAAACAGCTCATTTTAATGCTCTGATTAATTTCAATGACATGTTTCCTTTGAAACAAAAGCAGGAATCACGTTATTGTTTGTCTCTCGAAATGGTTGGATTATTACAGTTATGCATGACCCAATAACATGATTAATCTATACAATATCGCGCTCTGACTGCGTTCCTTAAGGTAAATAGTGAATGAGAAATGGAACGCGGAAGAGATAGTCAACAGTGTAATACCCGTTAAAAGGAATAAACGAAGTTGAATATTCCAGAGATTCGAGAAATTATCAACCTCAGACGAACCAACACAAAATGAACAAACATGTCTGCACACACAAGCTCAAACCTGGATCTCGCTATGAAATTCAGGAGAATTTTATCAGTCATCGATTTTATACCGCCCTTATGATTAATTTTGGGATGGTTGATGATTGCATTTTGCAACCGGGACTCAAATCTATCAGAAAAAAGGGGCTCACATACAATTTTGTTATTTAATGATTTAAGAGGACACCTCCCCGAAACTTAATTTGTTGAGTTATAAATCCTTAAGAGAATATAAAATACGCTTATGGCGTAATAAAAGGCACACTAATGCTTGTAAAAATCTGTTGAATATTTATCAGATAGAGAACCCAAGATGCCCTTAAAAGTTTTAATTCGAACTACAGTAGAAGAGACAGTCGCAAATTTTAGTTTTGTTTGAAAAGATAAATGAAGTTTAATTTCGAAATCTGGAAAGTATTTGTACTTAGGAATTTGGCTGGTTTATGTCAATTTTGTATTCACATTAATGGTGGAAATTATAGTATTATGTCAATATTAGTGAAGTAAAATTTTTCTTAAATACAGTGGCCCTTAAGTGCATTTCAGATTTTTTTCTCACGAACGTTATCAAAAACAACCCACATTGCTTTAAATAAATTCGTTTTTCGCCGGATCAACTCGGCGCCTCTTTAACAGTCGACACTGTGATATACATTGTACATGCGTAGTGGACATGAAGGGTATATGGTGTTGTATATGACATATATTCCTATGTTGTTGGTAGCAACGAAATGAATAGTTGAGAAACAAACTGCGACCGTATTGTAGATGATAAGTCGGGTGCTGTAATAGTGACACAATGTATGTAGACTGAATCGTAATCACTTTCCTATCCCTTACATTTTAAAATTCAACTGTGCTAATGAATACGAGAAGAAATACTTAATATAAGGAATGATTGTAATACATCCATTGCGAATCGTTCAAATATATTTTATTCGAATGTGGGTTGGAAAAAGGGCATTTAAAGAGGAGAAATGAATCGTGGCAAAACATATCTGTTCTAAGGTGATGCTGCTTTGGCATGCATTAAAAAACTCGGAGTAGTGGAAGAGTCGTTGCTGATCCCCTTACGAATCCCGACTGCCTAACAAGATCCCCAAAATTTAGCAAACCACAGAACATAATTAACTTTATCAAAACCTTATTTCATTCAAATTGGCTGCTGATTCCACCATAAATCACTGTCTTCTCATAATCTTTTAATGGAAGCCTCTGTATTGTGTCATCGCATCTTGGATAGTGCATGAACGAGATTCTCAAATCAGTCTTGTAGTCCCATTGAGAGGTTTTAGCGTTGTCTTTTCTTGTTTTGTACGCCACGAGCCACTATATTGTTCACGTTACACGTGTGGGTTGTATTTCATTATTCATAGTTTTCATTCTTTTGTACGAAATATTTCTCTCCTTCAAAATGCGAACGTCGATAATACTCTAATAACGGCATGGCCATAAATGCATTCAAAGAAATAGAAGTACAAAATAAAGGCCCATACATTTTTTTGTTTGATAACAGGGAAAATATTCTCATTTAGCAAAACAAAAAGCGTAACTAATTATTAGAAGCAGCCGAATAATAAAACGTTACAAAGGGAAAGGCCAGAGCTAAGAATTAGTATTTCACTTTATTTATTATGTACTAAGAGATTTCCATAATTGATTTACATAATGGTGATTCAAATATTTAAACAAATATATACTTCCAGGGTTTTTTTTACTGCTGGTTAATGTCTAATGACATCGCTCGTTTGTTTAAGATTATTAACGAAAAAAAGTTGCTTCAAACTTCCAAAGATCCTCTACAATTCATTTATTTCTAAGAAGGGATGAGATTACTGGCCTATGCCTATCCATATTAACCTCACATGCGTAGTATTTTCAATAGCAGTGGTAATTATAACACAATATGAACTCCGAGAGATGTTCAGAGCTCACACATGAGAATTACTTTGCTTTTGAAATTTATTTCGTTCAGAAAAATATCCAATAATTTATCGAAGTTGCCGATATGCTTCTATGTAAATATTGTGTTTAAATTGATTGTTAACGTGACAAAAACAGTCTTGGAATTCAAATTCAATTAAAAATTGATACGGCAATTGAATGGAATTGAAATTAAGTCATGAATCATTGAACAGTTGGAATGGAATTGATAATGAAATAATAAGTATCAGGAATCAAATAACGATTATTGGGCATGCGGACAAAACTTTGAAGAAAAAAAAAAATCGAAAAATTATCAGATCCATTGTTCATAAACTTCAGACAGTTGCATACATGCGAGGTCGCGTAAAATATTCCGATATAAAGGCCAATGATTAGAGTGCATTGATAGTCGCCGTTCCATGCTTGTTGACATTATTATTTCGGTATTGATTGGGGCTTGCTCTTGAAAGGAAGCGAGTTTCACAGCACGGTGCGCAAGAGCGCGGAGATGTGACGGGCCATACACATCAACAATATCACCAGATCACGACAGAGGTCAAAGATCAACATGGGAAGCTGCAATTTGTAAAAGAGAGAGAGGGGAGATAGAGCGAGAGAGAGAGAGAGAGAGAGAGAGAAAGATTTATAGGAAGATCGATTTTATGCCAACGGTTTTTTTCGGGTAAAATCTGGGGGATCAAGCTCAGATATTTATCAAGCTCAGATATATATTTATTTTGAGATGTATAGTTCGTTTAACTTATATTTCATTCTTTAGAACAACATATAACAAGCGACAGATGAATGGTATGTTTGAAGAATAAGATGAATGTAAAAGTTATTGATTAAAATTCGAGGGGAAGAGTAATACATCGAGAGAGAGAGAGAGAGAAAGAGAGACAGAGACAGACAGAAAGGAGGGGGTGGAGTAGGAATCGTTCTAATTGAATTACAGGGATTACTTACGTGTATATAATAAACCTTTTTGCCAAACTTGTTGATTTGCGGGAGTGGAGTATGTAGCTAAGTGAAAGAAAGGCCCGTTGAATCTTTACTCCAATATAATTAATAAAGTTTGTAGATTGTTATTCCTGCCAACTTTTACAAAGATATTTAGAAAACATTTTGAAAATAGAGGATTCATTAACTCTCAAAACAAATCTCATTTTGCTTGGAACTTGATAGTTGATAGGCTTTAAACATTCTATGAGTAAACTCTTTAAATACTATCTTTTAAATGGCGACCAAGGGAGGGCCAAAGGGATTATATTTTAGCATGCTATTTTCAATTATTGACGTAAGTTCTGAGCGTGTAATCTTCGAAGAATACGATGCCATCTCGAATCAACCTGCCAGTCTTGGTTTTCTTGGTAATATTCATTAAAATATATCCGTGTCCAGAATCAAATAACCAGCGCTTGTATTCTAATTGAAAGAGAAAGCCACTTTCGATCAATTCCCTGATCTGTCCAAAGGCATTTCTTTGGAACCCCAATAGCATTAGATGCAATACACAATCCTTGATACTCAAAAAACATAGAGAAAATAGAAATGACTTAAGAGTTTCCCTTTTCCTTTCGCTATTCCCCTCACGTCGTGACGAGTCTACATGATATAACCGCCAGCGACATAGGCGCGATAGAGTGTTGTTCCTGAAGACAAGTATTAGCGGGTTGGGAAATGAAAAACATCTTCGGAGCAATTTCGTCCAGTTAGGACTTCCGCCAGGAAGGTTGAAAGGGGATTGTCGTCTCCTTTCTTGGTGTGGAAAAGACGAAATTTATCAAAAGCTCGAGAGCCCCAATCGTCGAAATGCATTCCTTCTCGCCGAGGTAATAGCCGACCAGATACACCGACGCGTGGTGGCCAGAGTATTAAATTCGAGAAAGACTCCTCGCGACGTAGATCCTCTTATATTCGACGAGGAGAGGACGAGAAGAGATGTAGATTTTGATTTTCTGTGGCAGGAGATTGTTGGCATGGAATATCACGCTGTCTTGATTAGTCAGTCCAACAGGCATCAGACTCGTATACCAAGAGGGAAATATTTGTTAAGGGGAAATTTTGTGTACATTAACGATATGTTTTAAACGGAAGATGTTTGAATCTAATGTGTAAGATCATTTATAATATTATTGGAGGAAAGGTACTCTGTTAAAGATACTGTCTAAAAGATGATATACTGAAGACTGATGTTTACATATGAATAATGGCGTATGACGAGGTTTATATTCCATTTTTATAGACCAATTTTGAATCTATATCATATCCATCTTTCCTCTTATAACATAACAGTTAGGATGAGGGAGAGAGGGGTTGGGTTAGTTCACCTATCTCTGGAACAAGGACACGTGTTATAGGCCTTTACTCTTTATTATTTTACCTCCATTTAATTTTTTTTTATTTTAGTCGAATTTAAGCGCGTCAATTCTCACGAAAAACCTAAAACCCGCAATCCCCCACCATGTGTTTTCTCAATAGCGCAACAGTCAGGAAGTAATACCTTTGTACGCCAAACAAGGAAAAAAGAGAAGAGCTCAAAAAGAAGAAAAGGAAAAATTGACCTGTGACCGTAGTCCCATCTATTACATCTCCTGTATGCCATTAAGCCCCTCCTGACAGGTACCCCGATCGGGCTCAATGGACAGGAAGTCTATGCTAATATCATTATTTTGTCGCCGGAGTTAGCTCTGAATGTCAATGCAGAATATTGACATTACAAAACGATGTCAATCAAGGCTTATTATTGTATTGGAATTCGCAATATCCCCACAGAAACAGAAATTCAATAGTTGTATTTACGACAAAAAGGTGATGCTCTTCCCAATGATTATGTTTGTATGTGTGTTTAAATGCTGCATCTGCGGTAGTTCTATTTTGAAGCTAAAGCAAGTCATGTTCTCTTGTATCTCATCATACCCGGTTTATTTCCATCTTGAGATTTGTATATGAAGTTCAGCTTTCATCCTAGATTAAGAGTTTAATCGATTAATAAGTTGCTGAGAAGTTCTGGAAGAAAAGCGTATTTCCGTAAACCCATCGGCATCCTAGTATAATACAAGGTATTTCACCCAAAATATCATTCAGATAGATTAATACAGTATTGCTAAATAAGAATGGACGAAGAAGGATTACAAATTAAAATGTATACATGAAATACACTGTTGCACGTAACGTTGAAAGATGTTTTTCTTTCTGTAATACCTCTTTTTATATCTTCTCAGAAATTTATTTATCAATCTCTATGATCTTTAAATTTGACCAATAACGTTCTGAGAATATATAAACTTCAGCTACCAATAATATACCATATTTTCACAATCATGACATGGAAAGGGGTAAGAAAATGTATTCCAATTTGATGGGCAACAGTGTAATTACGTTGTTGTCTGTATAGCGGACACTGTGCCACAACGTTGACCCGTCGCCTGCAATGTTTTTCTCTGGGGAAGAGACCTTATAACGTCCATCATGCGTACCCGTTACATTTGGAACGATGAATGGCATAGATGCATACATTGATACAAAACAAATCATCATGATTACCCTAAAGTCGTATTTAATGGACTACTATAAGTAGTTCAATGACTGCACAAATTACAGAACAATCAATATCAAGTATGATGTACTAATACATGAATAATTGAACATTTAAATGAGAATTCCCCATCCAATTCTTAGAAATAACCAATAATGCGCGGAATATTGATAGTTTATTTTAAAAACCACAGCCGAATATAGAGTATATAACATTTTACTTTGTGATACAATTATCATTTCTGAATGACTTGTTTCACTAGGCGGTGTAATACAATCATATACATATATATATTTTTTTTGTTAAATCAATATTTTGCCACTCTTTCTTGTGTAAGGTGGAATACCTTACAGCATATTGTTTTTCTTCTCAATCGGTTTTCTCTTTTCGTAAATATTACCCGCATCTATCGTATACCAATTAAATTGACACATGACTTATTTTAGCGGTTTCACTCTCTCTGGTTCCAGGCTGGTTGCTTTATATTTTGCTAATCCATTCACAATGCAAGAGCAATGGAGCCTTGGATTTTTTTTATTTACACACATTTATTTTACACGATACCATAAGGATGTGAAGAAAACGGTGCGTCCGTTAAATACACGGGTCTCCATCCGTTTTAGCGTTTCATTTATACTGTCCGCCAAAACTGAGAAGTTATAGAATAAATGATTTAAAGATCAATCGTTTTTTTATAACTTACACCGTATGTATTTAAAAAGTAGCTAAATTTTCGTACCAATATTGGAACTAGTTTATACCCTTTTAGTCTTTTATACGATAACATAATTTTTTGTTTTATATAATGTTGTATTTCTCTAAACAGAAGTAGTACAAATCAAAACAAAGGTAAATATAATGTCCATCATTCAGAAGTTAAATGAGTAACAAGTCAACAGTAACTTCGTACATTTTCTTTTTCATCCAAAACAGTATACAGAAGAACAATATTCAAATATACATACCTAGTCTATTTTTTCAATTTCTTATGTGTCTGTATTGTAGAATACAGATCACACGGTTATGAGAAAGAATAAAATAATTGAGATCATTATGTACATAATTTTTATCTACAACATAATATTTTTTAAATTGCCTTTTTTGGAATCTATATTGCATTGACAAAGTACCATAATCGTGTAAAAGGAAGGCTTGATCAAGCTCTCTGAACTCCATGGCTTGATAAAGCCAACACATTGCGACTACACACAATGACATAAAACTGTGAGTTTTGGGATAATTCTTATGACATATATCGAAATAACTTATTACTTTATAAATTCACAAGAATTGCTAAGATAACACTTGTTCGAAAAAATCACCCCAAGACCACGAAGACAGCCAGATTAAGTTTTAGAACTATGGTAACTCTTCTTTCAATATGTAGATTTGTGTAGCACATGGGATATGCCGCATTTCTGAGACACCGTCTTTCAGACGCAACTACGAAGAAAAAAGTTGAAAAGAGGAACAATAAATAAACGGACAAAAGGACAAGGCATGCACATGGTTGCTAAGGCTAGAAAAGCAATCTATTTCCTAATTTATCATGCTTCACTCTATCAACGCAAAAAGTGCGTTTCCCTTTTTCTTCTCCCGGTTTACCCGCGTTTTTTTCTTCTTCCTTTTGAGGCAGACCAATCTATTTGCCAATATTCTGGTGACATCTTAAAGATTCCATTGGAATTTGACTTAAACAATCTTCTGGTGCAAGACGTGTGGATTTCATATTTCTTCCTTAGTCGAAAGAGATCACTTCTGATTCCGTCCCTGTGTATTTTTGTAGAAGGCATGCACTTTCTGTTGTGATTGAGTCTGATTAGTCGTGGGTCCTACTCTCACCGTGAAAATAGGTTAAGCTGAATATGAAGAGAGAGAGAGAGAGAGAAAGAGAAGAAAAGTAGATAATTTATAAATCTTCAAATTTGACTTAGTATATTTCTTCAAAGATTTAGAAAAGTCGAGCGGAAGTCAAAATTAATCATTTGAAGAAAAAAAACGAATCATTTATTTTTAAAAAATGTACAGGAAGAAAGTTTGAAAATTAGCCATCGTAACATATGTATATTAATACAAAATGATTAGTTAATTACAAAAAATTTGGATTCGCAACAGCTGACATCCAGGGGTTCCTGAGGAACATAATTTAACTGATTGAAAAGTGAGGTTTTATAATGCCTTTTTATTAAATAAGTAAAAAAAAAGATAAGGCAACGGTTAAACGAGGAATTGAGAACTCGTAATTTATTTATCATATCGCAAAGGTACAGGTCTACTAAATATAGTGTTTTGAATATTGCAATTCTGTGTTTTGTCTAAGAAAAATCTTCAATTTCAGTTTATACATGTATCCATTCTAAAAGTAAAATTCAGGAGTGGAAGCAATTATATTTGAAACTGTCCTTCAAAAAATGTGATGCGCAAATGGAACAGAGAAATAACAAAAGATTCGATTAAATTAAAAAAAAGAATGATATTACATTGCTTGTTTTTCATTCAAGAGATGAGATTCAAAATAGATTCCCGTTACCTAGACCGTTTACGATTTGAGGTTCATAGCTATGTCCTCCTGTAGCCTGTTCCGTTCGCGATGGCCCAACCACGGGGGATCATGGGGCCAGGAATCCGCTGACGGGCAGTGTGTTTACCGCAGCAAGCGGGGCGGCACGGTCGCGTGTCTCTTTTATGTTGGTCCATCAAATTAGCTGCTTGAGCTCCTTCGCCGTTTTCACCTACCATTATCGTTTTTCTCCAGGCAATAGATGACATTATATTCGTTAAGCACCAGATATAGATCCAGCATTATCAATAAAACTTCGACAACAATCAATCAACATGACTATATTCTACCTCAATTTTTTGTCAGTTTTCAGTGTTGGCATGGTTAACTCTTTCCGTCTCTCTTTTGTTTTATAATACATAGATTATTCCCCAGTTTATCATTTTCGCGGGGGTAGATGTAAGAGAGGGGGAGATAAAGAGGGTAAATTGGCTTGTTTTTGCTCATATTGAATGAAATTATCCGTGCAATTCTTTGTATATTTTGCCACTCGCGTAATGAAATAAAACGAAATTAAATGAAATGGATGGGTGTCTTGGGGGTGATTACCGAAAGGCAACTCCCAGCGGAGAGGCATCGTAGAAATTGATCCGATCGGTGGAATTATAGCGAGGCAATAGTTGCTCCAACATCGAAGTTAGTCAATTCATCTCTAATTTATAATTCATTTCATCATTTTGTCTAGACCTAATTTACATTGCTGTTCGGTATATAGCGCAAGTGAAAAAGGCACTTGTAATTTTTTGTATAGAGATAATCAACATTCAAGGTCGGACAAGTTGGCTAAACTTACTCGGAAAATGTTCATCATTCTAAATTTTAGCCTTGTTGACAGGTATAATGCAATACATGTCTTGTCCTTTAGAAATGCAATTACTGCACTCACAGGCTGTTATACCCGAGTATCACACTAGATAGTACATGTCTTACGTGAAATGTTTGTTTTTATTCTATGATAGGAATCATTTTACTTTATTTTTTCCTTATAATGTTAAACATCAAATTAAAAAATCATCGAGATATTTTTATAATCAAAATACGAAATTTTGCAAACCAATAATTGGAGTAATGAATATTGAATGATGTACCCGCTCTTCCCTTTGATGAAAAGTAAAGCATAAATGAAAAACCATAAGAATACGATCAAACGAAACCAAAATCATCATAATCATCATACTCATCTTGAAAAAGGAAATATAATATAAGAATGTTTAAAGTAGTGCATTACACATTAATATGTCTATTATGTTCGTAAGACTTCCTATTATTAATGTCTCACAATATTATTTGTTATCTTTTTTATTGTTTTGTTATCATTACTATTGAAACAAAAATTATATTCGCTATCTTGCATTTATTTTTAAAAAAATCAAACTGTTCCTTTGATATGAATGTGATCAGATGATGTAATTTTATACTTTAATGTTTGTTCGATTCAATAAAAATGATTTAAATTTAAAAAAAAATAAAGAAGAAAATGGAGAGTAGGCTCATTAGATGATTAATAAACTGGTAGATGAGCATGATGAGAAAGAAGAAGACGATGAACAGGAAATGGAAGAAGAAGAGTAGGAAGAAGAAGAAGAAGAAGAAGAAATGAGGAGGAGGAGGAGGAGAAGGAGAAGAAGACGAAGAAGATTGAACAAACAATAGAATAAGTAAATCATTAAAATATCATAAACAATGACAAATTAGTGACAGTAGACGTTTTGAATACATTTCGCCAAACAAAGAATGCCATTGTTATATTAAAGCTAATCTTGAGCTCTGGTATGGGAATCGTATGTCGAGAGAGCATGGCTATAATTAATTCTGCATTGTTGCTCCTGCAGTAGATTGATTGTTTGAACTGGTAAAATAAAACAAACTCTCAAAAACTTGCTGGAAATCATCTTCAATCAAAACCACAAGTCTCATTGGCACATAGAGACCTGTAGGCCTATGGTGTCGGGCCTACTTATTTTGATTTCCTATCTTTCTATGCTCATTACTCAGCCCCCATACATTTTCTACCAAAATCGTTTGGTGCATGTCACTTATTTGTAATCTTGAACATTCAGTGTAACTTTTGTTGGATTCTGTGAGAATTTATTTTCTATCATTACCAGAACTCAAGCTTATCTTTAACTTCGATAGTGTGCAACTTAATTATGTTCATATCACAAAACTATTCATTCCCTTTGAAAACATGATACTGTCCTTACTATCAAGTGCAACTGAAATAATCTATTCATGATTAAATCCATCTTCATGTAGAAGTCTATAGACCAGGCTGCTATAGACAGACATGACCGATTTAGCTGCGATCATAAGTATTAACTCACCACCATCCTAATCATGCACATTGCATTTACATCTAAACTAGTTTTCGAAACGATATTACCTCAAAACACGAAGAAAGTAATAATTACTGAAAAGGATGTCGATTGATAGCTGCAGTTTTTTTCTTCAATTTATCATGAAATAGTATTATAATGATCAATTACTTGGTTAAAACAAACAAACAAACAACAGCAACAACCGCACTGTCGGACGAAACGCTGAAATCATCAGATGTCACTAACGAAATGACGCTGTTTTATCTCGTCAACCTTGTCAATAAACATCTTTGGTCGTCAGTTTTATAAATGTTTCAATATTTCCATACCGCTTGCTTTGTGGTAAAGGTAAAAACAGTCGTGTTCAGCTACCCACAATTAAAATTTTAAAAAATCAGCTATTTTGTTTCATTAATGTTTTGAAAATGGGAACAGTCTACACACACACACAAACACAAACACGCCCAAATCACTGTTATGCATTAAACAACAACTTCCTTCATTGTAATAATAATAATTAACATAGTTATTGTATAAAGGTTTGAGTAGAGATGTCGTGGTCTAGTGGATATGTCACTGGACTGTGGATCACATGGCTCACGGTTCGAGTTCCACCGCGGCACTAATTCACACAAATACACTTGCCACTTTCCACCCAGGTGTTAAATGGTTACACGGTAGGATACGAACCTTAATGTGGTTGGATTGGCATATGTGCGCTTGTAAAATGGCGCCTGGCCGGAATACTCCCCAGGGAGCGGATCGTGTGCACTATAATGTGCGGATTACCAATTTAATCCAATGACCGGGGTAATAATCATTACAATGTAAATCGATTATAAATGTAGCATTAATCGCTATACGAATGTGACTATTATTATAACGAATAATAAAAATACCAATACAAGTTTCTACTTTCCAACTAATCTTTCATGCTTTATGCTTTGTAAATATTTATCAAGTGTATAACGAAATGTAATGTTGTCTATGTCTCATAATTATCTTCTTCTATGCCAATGTATAAAAAATTATTGATCAGTGGAGACCATGGAATTATAATATATGTTTGTTTAGTTCTTTATTAAACCTAAATTATATGATTAAAGAAAGGTTTTCTTCTTCTTTTCATTTGTCTTTGTTTTCCAGCGGCGGCACAGAATGGTACAGAACCGAGCAAACGATCCCGCACGGCATACACCCGTTACCAAACGCTCGAACTCGAGAAGGAATTCCATTTCAACAGGTACCTCACACGACGACGACGGATCGAGATCGCACACGCACTCGGCCTGACGGAACGACAAATAAAAATCTGGTTCCAAAACAGGAGGATGAAGTGGAAAAAGGAGCACAATGTGAAGAGTATCTCACAGCTTATCAGTCAAGAGGCGGCAGCGAACCTCGCCGGCGCGACGGTGGCACCGCCCTCGGTTATGCGCTGATACTATGCCAGCGCGTCGCTTTTGGAACTTGAACTTATGACGTCGCACCGCCGGTGAAGGTCGGCTGGACTGCGGTGAGTTCTATGGACTTCATTTGAGTAAAGCACAGATAGACTTTGGACCACGTAAACCACTTGTATGATATTGTCGATAAACATTTTTCTTTCTGTCCGTCTTGTGATGATAATAAAGTAAATCAAAGTTATTGAATATCTTGTACATTGATTTAAAAAAAAATAAAAAGATTGGAAAGGAAACCTCAGTGTAGTGAAGATTAAACGTAAATTGAATTGTTCAGCAGTCATGTTATTGATCGCGGAGACAGCGGGATAGTTTGGTATTTATTGAAAAAAGTTCAGAAATGTCTAGAGTTGAGTCATGGGTGATGGATACAGGGAGCGTTCTTGCACGTCAGCCTGATTGTTTGATCTCGTCGCGTCGTAGACTAACCCAAGATAGAGGGTCTTGATGTTTAATGAATAATAAAGATTCTTCAATAAAACAAATGGCCCATTAAAATGAAAGGAGAGTGAGATGGCAATGGGAACACAGACGGATCGGCAAGGCAGCGACAGTTACTACAGCCGTGGTGCAACTCAAGCGACCATTCACGGGGGAACGCGACTGAACCACCGCGCCAGCACGATGCCGAAATGTGGTCAAAGGCAGAAGAGGACAAGGCGACAGAGTCACGAGACCCTAACACCCTCAGGCGGTCACATGCAAAGGCAGAAGCGCACCAAAATGGCGACCGAATGATGGATTATTTGTCCGCAGGCGGTGTGTGTCCACAGACCGGCTATTTCTCACCGGCAGTTTGTGACTTTTAGAGTCAGTAGTAATCCGTAGTTTCCCCTTTCTTTCGGCACCATTTCGCACCATTTACATTTATTTGTTATATTTTCATGCTGTGTACATACTAAAATGTAGTTGTTCAATCAATATTCATGTCACATACTGTAATCCCTATAGCTGTTTGCCGCTAAACATGCTGAGATCCGTTTCAACTCCGTTCAGTTTTTTTGTTTTCTATTAAAGAGAGCATGCTTGAAATGCCTAAATACATTCGAGGATGAAAACAAAATCCAGCTGTTTTAGACTCTTACAATTTCCCTTAGGCCATGGCTACATGGAAAATAAACTTGTCCTCCTTTACGATTGTTTAAAAATGCCTGAAAAAACGTGGGTATTTAATATAAAAGCCTAAAGACATATGATTTGGTGTCAGTTACTTCGAGAAAGATGAAAGAGTCGGTGAATCATAAGAAAAACAAATTAAAACATGAGAAAATTCTACATCTGAGCAGAATTATCTTGCAGGTTTATTAAAGAACCAATAGTATCTTCACGACCATTCATCTGTCCATGTGGATTATTTGATGAAAAAATAGAGTAAAAGGCGACAAAAAAAGTATCATTTCCTTTCTCAGATATCTAACTTGCCCCTCAAATTTGATTTTCATCATTGAACCCACAACATGCCACACTATTATTCACCAAATTAAAAAGAATCGACTCGAAAATATTTCTTGTCGCTTTTTTCTTCCCCAAAAGACATAACATGCATCCTTCCTTATGTTCACGGTGTCTTTTCGTCCACTTTTATTCTTGAACCTTTTGCTGCTCGATGGCAAATCGATGGTTTACAGCATAGTTCAGGTTTAAATCCACTTCGTCATGTTTGTGAATTCCGGCCTTTACGATTATGTAAGCCAGTAATTGAACACAATACAATGAAATGTACCGCCAATTATTATCAAACGTTGCCAAATATGTTCAACCTATTGCAATGTAAAGGTTTGGACTATACCTCTTTATGCAATATATCCCAGATCTCCGAATTCTACAAGCAACCCTTTAAAATTACTATGACAACCTGCCTTGATATCATGAATAAAAATTGGAATAATTTCAAAGTGTTTTCCATCTAAAGGAATATCCAATTTTCTATACGAAAAATGCTCATTAATGTTTGTGATGCTTAGTGATTAAATAATATTTCGTAAGTTCTACAAATTTCAATAGTTCAACCTCTTAGGTAGAAAAGTGACATTCGGAAATCATCATTTAAGCAATTGTTAGCGAATACTTTAAAAAATACATTGCGAGTATTGTTATAATTGTTTAAATTATGGTTCAACTCAAATACTGATTGAAAATCAGTAAACGACTTTTTAATAAGTCCCTAATACAACAGCTAATTTATTTTTGTTACAAATTAGGTATATCCAACATGTCTGAGGCGAAGGCACATGTCTCAAATACAGGCAGATCGTTTTTTGTTTGTTCTTCTTCTCGCTTATATGAAAGCCATTTAATAAACCACTGAAGGCTTTTCAGAGATGGACCGCCCGAGAAAAGAAAAGACCAAAAAAAAAAAAAAATCAAACGTGTAAAAATGAAATCTACGCAAAGTGGATTGCATTCCATTTGAGAAGATACTGGTTAGCGGACAAGACGCGGCCTTCAAAAAGTGCGGTGTAAGGTAGCCAATCACTCTCCATCTTCATTCCCTCAATCTTTATTTTGCTTCTACAGATCGCCAGGCTTTCTTATCATACGTCCACCAGGTCATAGATTTTGTTGCTTGATGCTAAATGGGAAAGAGGGAGAGATGGGCGATTGAAAATAAGACATGTCAAAACCGCACATCGTCGGGGAAATTTTCGGTACTGCAGAAACAATATCTAGCTTGTGTGCGTATGTGTGCGTTGTGTATGTGCGTGTGTGTTGCGTGTGTGGGTGTGTGTATGTGTGTGAATCCTGCTCAGATTGTTCCAAATTACACTCGACAGTTTAATGGGTATATTGGGTTGGGCTATTGACTCACAGTGTGGATGATAATGGCGACTCAACGGAAGTATACATTAAATAATGGTGTAAGGGTAATATCTGAAGCAGGCGCCAACAAAACATTTGCAATGCTGGGATGATTATAGTTGAGGTATGTTAGGCTGTAATGTTTGGAAGGAAAATCAGTGAAGCTATTCCTGTATCCACTCTACCATATTTTGCACTCAAAATTGGTTTAATATGGAATGCTGCTTAACTAAGGAAGTACCAGAGGATTACAAATAAGGAAAATTAAAAGGTAGTAGCCTATATTAAAAAATACGAGTTATAGAATTGCAGTTCTACTTTATAGAGCAAATAGTATTATGCTAATAAAACCGAAATTCCCCCCCAACCCAAATTTATTTTGAATGGAAAATTTAATCTACGATTTGTGTAGCCTATTCTTAAGAACAGAGATAAATATATTTGGATTTTTATGGTCTTACACTTATATTCAGCTCATGTATCACAAAATAGACGAATTGAATATGTACAAATTTCGAAATTGCTTTCGGAAACTTAATTATTTTCTTCTACGTGAATAGGTATATAAATATCATTTTACACGGGGATGAGCTCGTCAAATCCCCAAAGCAAAATGAAAATAAAAGACAAAAACTTAATAATTAATCAAAATTCTTGTAATAGAAATAAAACAGCTCTCTCTGCCCCATTTGGTATTGAGTGATACCACCCATGTTCCTGATGTTGTTTGAGAGAAGCAAAAGAGAGGAATCCCATTAAACATTCTACTCCAAACGAGAATCGATCAAAAGCTCTAAATCTATTTACTCTCGCCTGACCTGAAATAACCCACCTAGCTATTCCATCATGTAACAGCATACAAAATACTATCCGTTTTCCCCTCTCTTAACGCTCACCGGTACGGCTTTATAACAATTAAGGATTCAGCCAGCAAAATGCAGGGGAATGCGTTTCTCCTCGGCTCTGTTTCCCGAAGTGGAGATTCGAAATGGAATTCAATTTCGGGATCTTCCGCATTTCTTGATTCTCTTGATTTGGTAAATCAATTGGTATTCTTCGTTCGAGTCACCGGTGGGTGTAGGTTTTAAATAGCATGATATGTGTTTCTTTCTACGGTAGATATGAAATGACCATCGAAATTTATGTGATTATTGTTTCAGGAGCTTTGAGCCGAAAATCTTAATGCTTCCGTATCGAAGAGTATTTCTTCTAAACTTTAAGTAAAAGTAAATCACAAGCAACATAACATATATTTCATGATTGCGGGATAAAATCATGGAGGAATTGTTAGCTATATGTACTTTCAGAGGAAAATGTTGCTATAATTGATGACTAATGAATCTCTTTTCATTCAATTTTGGGTAATATCCACAGATTCCTGTTGATTACGCTACAGGCATTTGCAATACATGTCTCTATTTTGTTTCATGTCTCCTCTCTCCTTCTATTTATGTTTTTCTCTATCCATATATGTCCACTGTCCCTCCTGTAGTTTTTTTACATAACATGTTGATGTCATCAGACATTTTTTTCTTACAGAAGACTAATTCTTGAAAACAGTTCCTCATGTATGGCTATTATTAGCTCTTTTGTATCACAATGCTTCTGAAACCCCTTAAAATTGGATAGTGGCTGATTGATTGAATGATTGCGAATACATGTGCATTTCCATTTTCTCATAGTTGATTATCTGTTTGTACAGTTTGTAATATATTGTAATCTTTCTTATCGTTTGATTGTTCGGCGATGAAGTTTAGTACTTTGAAATGAAAACTATGTAATAAAAAAGGAAAATACGTCGATACATATTTATTATTGACACGAATTTCAGTCGTTAAAAGCAATTCGAAGTTCACATTTGTATTGATTTTCACCGACTTGTGAACCTGGTATTTTAGTTTTGTGCCTGAAAAGCGAGAGAGCAAAAAAATGGTGTGGTAATATGAGAATGATGATATGTAAATATCTTTTTTCTAATTATGTAAAGAGAGGTTTGAGAAAATGAATACCAATAAATAGAAAGAGAAGATTAGAAATAAGAAGAATTGTGTAACAACGATATTTAGAGAGAGGGGTGGGGAGGAAGAGAGAGAGAGAGAGAGAGGGAGGGGGCAAAGAACCAGGGGAGATTAATGCAAGGATAGATAGAGAGGATTAAAGAGATGATAATTAGGGAGATAGAGAAAATCACAGAATGAAACAGAGTTAGGGATACCGTGTAAGAGAAAGAGCGCGATAAACTTTACAGTACCGTGTGAGTCAAAAAAAAGTTTACACCTATAAAATTGCTAATTACTTTAAATATCATCTATGAACAGTAAATTATTATACATCTTATGAAAGAGTGTTTTATCCCAAATCAGTTGGTATCATTTTTGTGTGGTATGTGTTCACGCTTGGATGAACAGGAGGCATTGTTTGCGAGAGTGCAAAAATCGACTTGCGCCAAAGTTGCCTATCTGATGTTTCAATAAAACCATTGGGATTTGGGTATTAAATCGGCTTTTGCAGATCCAAATAACATCCCTAACAAAATTAATCATGCCACACATATCAGATATCGAATATAAAATATCAACGAACATTTGTGCGTGTGTGTGTGTGCGTGTTAGTGACTTTGCTTCTGCAAAAAGCATATGCAATACATTTCATTTGATACATTCAATTCATTCTCTCACTCCGCTAATCCCAACATAATACATGCTGTAGGCATCACTTTGGCGCAAGTCGATTTTTGCACTCTCGCAAACAATGCCTCCTGTTCATCCAAGCGTGAACACATACCACACAAAAATGATACCAAATGATTTGGGATAAAACACTTTTTCATAAGATGTATGATTATTTACTGTTCATAGATGATATTTAAAGTAATTAGCAATTTTTTAGGTGTAAACTTTTTTTTGACTCACACGGTAGTCAGAGAGAGTGACAGGGAGTTTTTTTTTTGAAGGGATGGGTGACAAGGAAAGAGAGAGAGGGGGTAGATATAGTAACAAAACAATGAGAAAATGAGATTGAGAAACAAGGAGAAGGAGTCAGGGAGAACAGAGAAAGAGAGAGAGAAGGGGTAAAAAGCTTGCACATAAGATGGAACTAGGGGAGAGAGAAAGATAGATATAGAAAGAGAGAGAGATAGAGCGAGAGAGAGAGATAGAGAGAGAAAAGGAGAGAGGAAAACATAGAGACACACAGAGAAAAATATATCAACGAAGGAGTTAATACGATGATCTAAATAAATGCAAACGAAAAGGATAACAAGTTACCCGGTTTCTTCTCCACACACCATTTTATCGTTTAAATGTTGCCTTGAAGTAAAACTATTACGGACCTGCAGGCGGAGAATGACGTAGTATTGATAAAAATGAAATTTATTGTCTAACACCAAATCGACGTCATAAAACAGTGTGTTCCAATTTCAACACTTATTTTTTAAGCACCTCGCCATCGAACATGCCGCTAAAATGAAGCACAAGAGTCACGTTGGGGTCAGACCACCGTATGCCATTTTACATTTGTGTGATGATCAGATACACAGTCCATGATGCGGGTACTTGTTGTTAAGCTTAAAAATCAGGCCTGGAAAAACCTTTTTTTAGATTGAAATTTTTGAAACTAAGAATTTGCAAGGTTTACAAAAAGTATTGCAAAAATAAAGAGAAGATGAAGTAATTTTAAATGGAAGTAGAAATGTAAATTCGCATCTAATTGGTATACAAACATTTTGCTTGAAAATCACCGCAAAACATTAAATCTTTAAAACAATTTGAAGAAAAAAGGAATGGCTTCAGGTTCAAGTGACCTGAGTGATGTTAGGTGATGTTCTACGAAGGATTAAATTAACTCCACAAACCGCTACACCAAGCCAAACCACAAATAAATTACTTTCCTATTCTCTTCTTGCCACAAGAAACATCCATAAAACTTTGTTACAGGTCGTACGATTGTGGTCTGAAAAGAACCCCTCGCTGATTCAGTGTCTTTTGAAAAGAAGCTGGTCCATGCCATTTTGAATAAAGAGACAAGTTATTTGAATTAAAAAAAAGAAACTTGAGATATATTTCTATCAATCAATTCCTAATTTATTCGGGGCTTAACTTTACCTCTACCTGACCTGAAATGTTTGCAGATTTGTATTTCTGAAAGAAAACGTGTATTTTGCATACATTGTGTTTTTATGTTTCGTATAATATCTACAATATTTATTCATGTGATAATACATTTTACGGTTTTGTCTATTATGATGGAATTATTGGGGCTAGGTTTAAATAATGGATATATTAGCAAATGTTTGTAAATGATTCAGAAAATGCTGAAGTAGAAACATACTAATCTACATTTTTGTTCCTTGTAAGTTAACAATGTCCTAAGACAGACTGTTGTTTTACTGTTATGAAAGGCAGGGCCTGATTGAATCACAGTTTTTTGGCGGAAGGAGGGGGAGGAGGGGAATGGGGGGTGGAGCAGTTTAGACATGTTTTTGTTTGTTAGATAATACATTAGCTGTATGTTTAAAATAAAAAGACTGTGAGGTTTGAAGCGTAAGTACGGCCAAATAAATTTTGAAAAAATATATAAATGTATAATTTCTAAACCTATTACCATTTTTTAAATACAAATCTCATATTATGATGAGCTGGGCCTCATTTTAATGTATTTTAAGAAATTTATTTTGATACGATTTCATAAGTATGTCTTTGTACAAAATCAAAGAAATACTATAAACAAACTAACGTTGCACACCCACACTCACCTACAATAATTTCAGGAGCGATCCTCCGCCTTTCCTTGTTGTATTGATACTACATGTACATCCATTTCCATATGGGAATATTTGTTATCTGATTGTCGAGGTCTTCGAATGGTCCTAACATTAAAAACATCACTTGGAGTTACATATAATTAAATTTTTAATGAATTTCACTGGCTGCATGCGCGTATTTTTATGTACTATTTCTTTCTTTGTATTTTCTTTATAATGCTAATATCTCAGGGATTAAAAACTACATAACAAAATTAACGTCTTGTTGGTACTTTATTCGGGAACCTTTAATGTACAAGCTTTGCTTCTTAATATGTTCCCCATGTTTCCATTATCATGTCTCTATGTTACATGTATATCATTGTTTTGTTATGCAATCTTGTGTTTAATTTGGAACAATAAAACAAACCAAAAAAATGTAAGAGGACCAAGGTGACAAGTTTGTTTCCTTTAATATATTACCACATTATCCGATACAAAGTGATATTTCTAGTGGAATCCCTGAAACACAGAAAAGCTCTAGATTCAAACTAGTCAATCTAGAGTTGTCATTTTTATTTGAGAAAGGAAGATTTTCAAGCATGTTTAATACTACTGTACCATTGACTACTGGATACAGATGATTCATGTATTAAGCCTCTGGAAATGAAAAAAAATCAGTACTCAACGGGTTAATGATAAGAGGAGCAGTGAGGATAGCTATCGTCATAATCAACCGAATCTTACTTTAATAGGATCACATTAAAAACAATTTTCTTTACCTCTTTTCATGAAATGATTGTGACAATATTCTGTATTTATGTTTAAAAAGAGTTTATATCGTTCCAGAGCTTTGTTGATCAATCTCTATGACTCTTTAAATTGATCAATAAAGTTCCGAGAAGATGTTAACAATATATCAAACGTCTTTCATAACCACTTTTTAATATCTTGAAAACACTAATTGAAGATTGGCCGGGCCTTAGAGGGCTGCAGCCCTCCTGAGAATTTATAAATTACTAGTATATGGGAAATTGCCCCCTCATATTGGGGCAACAAGGTAATCCATTTTTATTTGTTATATATCTCTCGTGTATATGACAAAAGTATAAATAAAAAAATTAAAAAATACATGACAAAATAACGTTGTGACGATGGTGGAAAGGTAATGTTTTGCTCTCTAGTTTATTGTGCTCGCGAAATTTAGAAACCTAGAATATTGATATATTTTAGCACAGAATATCAGCCCCACAAAATTAAACCCGTACGCCCATGGAGTTTCATACATGTACATGGAACACGCCATGGGACGTACCATACGAGGTCATATGGTGGCTTATAGAGGTCGGACCTTACATACAGGTATAAATAAACAGAGTGGTGCCCAATAAACAAGATACTATGACGCAGACAGTGTACCAGTCATGACCAAACTATGCCAGCTCATCAATTAATGAATTGGAACGATCTGACATTACATACAACATAAACATATGCAATAAAGTTACAGAGTTCTTTTCAACAAAAAAAATCTACTAATTTAGAAAGAGCGGAAATAACAAGTTTATAAGCATAAATTAGAAACAAACCAATACGGAAATAAAGTTTCAGCCATGGCAGGATAATGGATTATGTCATTCGTGGTTGTAACAAATTTATGTATTCATATGCACAATTTTATGTTGTAAATTAATGTGTCAAATGTTTGAATCAATCGGTGTGCAATTTATATCATATTCAAACAAAATGTATAACTTAATCACTGAATAAGTCGACAATGATATACTTGTTAACTACCGCATTGTCGTTATCATCGACGTCATCATGGACATCAAAATGCTCTCCATCATCACTTCCATCATCATCATCATCATGTCCATAATCACAATCACCACCACAATTAGCATATCATCAGCGTCATCATCGTCCTCGTCGTCATCATCATTATCATCGCTATCATCATTAAAATCGTCATCATGATCATCTTACTCATCATCCATGTCATCACTTGTTTTATCACTTGATTTATTTTTTTTGCTAATTTTGTTATCATTTATCAATCCTTCCATTACCATTACCAACATTTAAAGAAAAAGAAATAAAAGAAAAAATAAATTACGTATTGCTTTCCCTAGCCAAGAACCAATTAGAATCATAATCAACATCATATATAAACATAATTCCTGATGAAATATAATATTCGCCATTTTATTTTTTTATGATGAAATTATTAAAATACTTTCACCATCGGACGGTCTATATTGTCCTCCACATGAATATGGGACTTACAGACCCCCCAAGCATGTATCTTCGCATGTTCTCACATATCAATATTCCCCTAGCACACAATATGATTTACAATCCCAAAGCCTGTCTTATTAAATTTTCGCAATTACCCTACTCTTCTGTCAGCTCGTGTTCTCTCTCTCTCTCTCTCTCTCTCTCTCTCTCTCTCTCTCTCTGCGTTGCATATGCTTCATGTTCTAGATAGAGAGCTCTCCCTAGCTAGTTGCGCAGGATGCGCCTGAATCATTTACATTTCTTCATTGTTTGAGATCATCCCGCCTCTGACAGGGGGAGATACGGTGATTGATGCCCTCAGCTATCAAACTGCTCTCCTTTTACGAGGTAAAATTCCCCCTGTTTTTCGCGACCATTTCGAGGCTTAGCGAAAGAAAGGCCGACTAATTCGGAGACTTCTTCACGCCGCGGCGCCCCGTCTCCCGTGCATCGGGATCAGGGCAGGCCTTGCCCGTGCCGACCGAGAGCGAGCGTCGACGCCAGGGCTCTCTTCACCGTCGCCGGCTATGCGCGCATGCAGCGGACTTTTAAAGGCACTTTTCATACATCCTTGGTCTAATTTCAATTTACCCCATTATATATGCAATTATAATTTGTTCAGAAATGAGAATAATCGGTCCTTTTTCGTGAATTTTGACCGATGGAGTCAAATTCAGAATGAAAATTGACAATGGGAACTGGTTTGTTGTAATTGTTCCACATAAAGAAAGGGATAGGATAGGAATATTTGATACATAAAAGTGAGAGAGAAAGAGCGAGATAGATGGAGAAGAGAAAAGACATGGGGAGGGAGAAAGAGAGAAAGAGAGAGATAGAGAGAGAGAGAGAGACGATGACAAATAAAATAAAAGAGAGAATAGGAGAAAGGGAGAATGAAAGAGAAAAAGAAAGCAAGAGAAAGAAAAAATAAAGGGGAGAAGAGAGAGAGAGAGTTCTACAGAGACATAAAGATACACAGAAACAAATTTTCTTCTTTCAATTGATTTCTAGGGACCTGATTTGGAAGTTAACAAGTAGGCCAGAACGTTCCAAGAAAGAAAGAAAGAAGTAGAAAATATACTGAAACGCAGACAATAATTCGTTCCCTGACGTAAAGGTAATGAGGAAGTAGAACAGAATACTAGTATAGATTTACAGGTAAAAAAGAAAGCAGGTATGTTTTAAGTTACATTTTAAGAAATCATTTGCTCAAAAAATAATTTTGACACTAATTCTAACAGGTACTTACTTCGATAACTATGATATCCAAGAAAAATACTATTAGTCGTATAAAGAGTAGTATTGTTGAAAATGAGAATTAGATCGGCATTACCAAACTAATTTGGTCTGAGGGGAAACAGACAAATCAATGAAACAAATTTGGAAAATTTAAGATGACGAGGTCGAAGTACAACCTCCAACAGTTCATATTTATCCCCGATGATATGAAGAACCTCACTTCGGCAGTTCAGCAATCAATCATGATTATTATGTGTAATGCCATAGTTTGACTACTTTTTATTATTTTCACAGTACAAAGTACACCAAATTACTAGTATTCAGTATTTTTTCTTCTATTACGCAACATAATGCAGAAGTAGTCCCACTATGCCATTACACATCCTGACCGAAATGACATTTTGTGGTTCAATAATATGTGATTTCAATTTAGATTTTCAACAACAAAAAAACAAAAACAAAATCACAATTTTGGGAATTATGAAATTTTGTAGTCATCGGGTTAACGTCTGCGCCATTGGAGCATATGAATGGAGGAAAAGATGTAATTATGTATATTACATAATATATATATTTAGATATATGTAGCTATATAATATGGACCAGAGAAGGAATGTTTCTGACATTCTGCCGTAATTTCAATTTAGATTTTCAACAACAAGACACAACAACAAATCACAATTTTGGGAATTATGAAATTTTGTAGTCATCGGGTTAACGTCTGCGCCATTGGAGCATATGAATGGAGGAAAAGATATAATTATGTATATTACATAATATATATTTATATATATGTAGCTATATAATATAGAACATAAAAGGTCTGCCGTTCTTCCTTCTTATTTCCCTGAATATGCTGCGTCAACTAGAGCTAACTTATCAAGGTTGATTTATTTGTATCACACCTACACACAATCGCGCACACCCACACGCTCGCGCACACCCACACGCTCACCCACGCGCGCGCACACACAACAATCGGGTAATTATATCTTGATTACCGTTCATGAATGACGTCGATACTGACGTGTTTATGATCTTTGTGACGCTGCATAGGCGTAAAGGCCATGTACATGTACATGTACAACGATGAACAGTGATACTAGGAATAGGTTGTGATCTTGGTTTTCGTTGAGATATAGCCAGCTTCTAAAAAAGGCATTACCTGGAAATTCTGTGGTGTGAACAAAATTGAAAGGGGATAGCAAATTTAGACAAAAAGGAAAGGGGAAAAAAGCAAATTTAAATCACGAACATATGTGATTCTCATTGCTGATTTGCTTATCGTGCTGCATAGAATAAACACACAATTTTACTATCATTGTTAACAAAGATATTTTCAAGACAAAAACAAAATCATTAACGACCAGATTTGACAAAGTGTCAAACTTTATTTAGAAAAATCGCATCTCGTCCTTGTGAGTAAACATTCATCCCGTAGTTCTTCTCATCCTATTTCCAAATAGTTTCATATCTGTAACTACGTGTATTTTTCTTCCCTCTGTTCTTCATTGGTCTCTTACTGAACCATTCTTTTACCCTTCCAAATGTATTACTCTTTCGCTCCTCACTTTCTTTCTCTTTCTCGTTATATCTCTCTCGTTTCATACCTCCATCTCTGTCCTGTTTCTTTTCCCTTTCTATCTGTCGCAACCTCTATCTCTTTCTCTATTCTTGTATTTCCCTCTCCCCGTATCTTTATTTCCCTCTTCCTCCCCTCTCCCTCTCTATCGCAATATTTTATTCCCATTTTTTTCACATACCCTCTATCCATCTTTTCACGTTCCTTTCTATTTTTCTCACATCTACCCTTCCCCATCACTTCATCCCCTTCTCTTTCCCTTTCTCTTCCTCATGTCCCTCTACTCAGTTTCTCCCTATCTTTCACTCTCTCTCTCTTTCTCTCCCTTTATTTCTCTATCTCTCTCTCTCTCTCTCTCTCTCTCTCTCTCCATCTCCCTCACTCACTGCTCCTGATCGTGCCTTGTTTCTCCTTCTAAAAGTATCCCTTTCCAGACACCCTGGATGGAGAGTGCCACGTGCCTTTGAATGATCGGGTTAATAATGCTTGATTGAGTTGGCCCGTGTGAGAGAGGAAACACTTAATAATACCCACCTCGGGCGAGAGAACCTGGTAATGACCGGCCTCAGATCCCCGCTATCCTCTTGAACTAGACCGACGGCGACCCTGTTCATACGTGAAAAGTTAATATCATGGGTTTATTCATTGCTTTCACATTCCCTGCACACCATTATGAACCCTTTGTTAAAAACGTTAAGTCTAACCAAATCAGCGTAAAGTTGTTTTCCTCTCTGGGGTTATATATTATAAGCTTTGACTAAAATATTGATTGTTTAATTCTTTTCTTCATAATTTTGTGGCTTTGGCAATTAGATGCTCTGATAAACCCATGAAAAACATATATATGCCAAATAATGCCACAAATCATCGATTTTAACATTGTCTTTTTCTCAGTTTGAGGATCATCTGGATCATTTTTTTTTCTGCACTCTTTGATGAAGGATATGCTACAATTAGCATTCCATTTCTAAGCATAATGGGCACATTTCAGTTTCTGATCAAGTAAGTTTCAATCGTACCTGTTAATTTGCTCCATGGAAAAAAAATCACAGTATGTCTCTCTACCTCAATAAGTTTAAGTGTAATATAATTGATAGAGTGTAGTATAGTATATAGGCTACAGCCATCTGATCTAAAGTAATTGAATGCCTACTATGAAATAATCTATGGATATTTCCACCAAGAATATGACTGGAAGAAATCGTCCCTACCATATTGCCACACTTCTATATCGCAATTTCTTGATGTTCAAAATGATATGAATTCGATTGAAGTCAAAATATATAAAATATTTGAGGGAAAAAATCTGTTCAGCTGGGCTTATGAATCCTGCAGTATATATGAATTAAAATCGATGATAATAAATTTGAATGTTCCAACCCGCAATCAGTGATCTGACGGCTTAAATGACCTTTTAAACGATTATCTTCCAAGTCATCCTCGTCCGATATCATTTATGGGATCATCTGGATCAGTTGAATCAAACGAATGTATATCTTTATTCAGTGAGTGTGAAATAGAATATTGATTTCTAGGAGAGGTGAAAAATAATTGTAAGATTTTTCACTCGTTCTATATTAGTGTGGAAGCATATCCTATAAAAAGGTCTTCTAAATAAGGAATGCACTTCAAATGAACGCCCTCATATTAATGGCAAGAAATAGCTCAAGTGTTTAGACCAAAGTTCATGCCACATGTTTGTGTAGTCCCATTTACACATTTCTGTGTACAGAGCTTGTAACTTTCAGTAAAACTGAGTCAGTTTGTTATCTTTTTGATTCTTATAAAACATCATAGTATACACCAATTCCTATGTACTATACCAGACCTTTCAAAATTGCTTCTAGGCAGTTTTTTCCACAATGCAATCGCATGAGCAGCACTTGACATTATCTGTTATGTCACACTGCCATATGCATCTCATAAGAGGCAGATTTCTTAAATAATATTTAAGGCTAATCTTGACTTCTGGAGATTGCACTGTATTTCAGGAAAAAATGGCTCAAATTAATTTTTAATTTGTCATAGTGAAGAAAACTATTACCGTAAATTTGCTGGGAATAATATTTACAGAAACTACGTTTCAAGTACATATAATTTGTGTATCCAAAGATCAATTTTTATGTATTTGTGCTCATGATTCAGCCACATACATTCCGTAGAATTCGAGTTTTTAGCAGATTTCTTATCATTTATGTGCAGTACGGAACATGAAGTGAGAGTTTGGTATGAATCCGTGAATATTCTTTCCCACTATCATCAGAACTCTGGATCAAGGCCCCGCCTAAATGGTTTTTGATACCCTCAAAATATATCCCACCAAAAAAAAGGCCTAATATAAGGAGACAAGTGCACAAGGGTACACAAAAATACCTTCAATAAAGTGCTCATTAAATTATATGTACCCGTATTTATTAACGGTAACACTATGAAACGACCTTGAAACGACATGAAAAGCGAGAGAGAATATTTATATTACAAAAAAATGCAAAGCCTGTGAGAAACATAAAATCCAACCATCCGCATAATTTACGCAAAACTTCATATAATAAGAAAATTATGTAAATGACTTCACTTAACACACACATGAGTCTTCGAACTCCTTTCCCACTACCACCACCAATTACACATTTGTAAAATATAATCCACTTTATGCATTTTTTGGGTAAAATATTAACAAAACTATATCAACTTTATGTGGGTGGGCGTTTGTGTGTGTCTATGAGGGGTGTGTGTGTGTGCGTGCGTGCGTGTGTGTGTGTGTGAGGGTGTATTTTTACCTTACATTGTTTAGACCTTGACATATCTATAGGTGAATGGGCATAGACATTTATAATAAAGTAAACAGGTCATCCAAGCTCCATGGTCAAAGTTGACCCTAATTAGTCACTCTCGTTCTATCAAGAAGGAACAAAATCTGACCTTTTCAAATAACCAGGTGCCTGGGATATTTCAAAACTTCAACAAATATGTGACTATATAAAGACAAAATAATATATCATATTCTTGTCTTTTGTTCTTCTGAAGTCTTGTATGTTTTCCTGTCTTTCATAATTCAATGCTGTCTGCCATATTTCTCATATAAAAAATAAAATAGGTTTTATTATTTCTTTTCATTTTCTTTACCCCTTCTTTACTTAACCATTTTCACCGTTTCAAATTTATTTACCACTTATTCTTTCTTAAGCTGTTTATTATGAACGATATTTTTTTTTCTCGAAATAATTAGTAAAATAAATTCCCATATATACAGGGTTTACTGACATTCTGATTCGTTTTCTCTATTCACTATTTCTTAATAGGGTTAGAGTAAAAGTTACGAAAGCAATTTTTTAAATTCTTTTGTTTAAGAGACAATCCAATCGCCTGTAGATAGACAGATAAGTATTGACGATAATAGTACAGTTTTGGGGTTAGCTATATGCTTTCAGCAAACCATACCGAATTCTTAAACGATTTCACGATGACCTTAATATTCGCCTTTTCGAACGAGCTACATCATGCAAAGATATATGTGTGAAGCTGTTGATTACATCCCAAAATTTGTCTGAAGAACAAAAGTTCTTAATTTTGTGTGTGTTTTTTTCTTCAAAAATTGAACATCCATCCATCCCACCCCAGGAACTTATTTGTGTATTTTATTTTCCTGCCTTTGCCCCCTTTTTTTGGGGGGGGGGTCTCAAATGCCCTAGATTTTGAACGGTACTGATGTTTCATACGTCAAGAACTCTCCAGAAGCACCATACGTGTTTCCTAACGTGACTTGTTGAATAATTGATTGGTCCAAGTCTTATTATTCTTTCCTTTTGACCTCGTCAGCCATTTATTGTTTCAAGATTCACTTTGAGTTTCTCCGCGTATACGACTTCCGATATATTTATGCAGGAATAGAAGGGATATCTCTATTGTGTTATAGAATATCAGTGTTACACTTCAAGTATGTGTCATGTGTATGTATCTTATGGACGGTCATTCATCAAATACAAAATCAAGAGAGAGAGAGAGAGAGAGAGAGTGTGAGAGAAACGGACTATCGTAGTGCAATTGTCAAAGAATATGTTGAGAATAGTTCATAAAGTAGAACTTGTATAGGATAGAACTTTTGAAATCCTTTACCACCATCTTAGTCATGTTACCAAAACAAATTATCAGTGACACAATTAATAATCTAATATATTTGTCCTTTTCACAATTACATGATGGAAATAACTTTATTACAGCAGAGTTTTCATGTATGCAAGGGTAACTTATTAATGGAGGAAACGATATAAACTTATATCCAGAAGAAATTTACTTATTTATATACATTTTGCTCTAGCTCTTGTCGTGAAAATTCAAAGCTGTTTGCATTTATCCGTTTAGGATTTTTTTTCTTCTCCTGCGTATGGAATTCGTTGAAAACAATATGCAAGAATAGAATTTGATCAAGATATAAAAGAAGTTATGGATTTAGACAAGTGGACATACAAGTGAGGATAAAATCGAGAAGGCTATATAATTCAATTCATGATATTATGGTATATCCATGCAGATACAAATTGACTTGGAAGTTTAAAGACGACTCCCTCTATGAAAACATTATTTCATATCAAGCTGATGAAATTTAAGATAAATGAATTGAATTGAAAGGAAAAAATCAGCGTACGTTGCTACGTACATTCTAAACAGTTTGTGTGGGTTTCTTTTCTACGGAGCAACATAAGTAGAAGAAGTAAAACAATCTTTAACAAATAAGAGCTCTCCTGATTAATCCTTATTTTCTAATAGCTCCGATACTGTAGATAAATAAAAAAAAACCCTGTTTATAAGATTTGGTCAAAACGGAAGTCCAATGTCACTGACCAGGTCTTGAGCGATGGCAAGCTTCCAGCCCACCCGCCTGCTGCATTAAACGTACTGCATTAAGAGCTAGCTGGCCGTCCAACAACCAGCAATACAACTTTCTTGGGAATTGAATTCAATTTCGGTGGATGTGTAGTTACGTTAAGTGGGAATAATTATCGAAAATAGGTTAACATTGAAACGGAGAATAGCAGAGACGATGATTCGATAGAAAAGCCTGGTAAAATTCCCTCCGTTCACTGTTCCCGTTTTCCTCCGCTTTCTTCTAATTCCACTATTGTACGCCGAAGATCTCTATTTTCTGCTCAACCGGATCTAAGTCAGTTTTCGCCGTCTTCATTGTAAGCCATCAAATACTTTAATCCATGCCTTTTATCTGTTCGACGAAGACGCATAAGTAGAGAATATTTTTGGCGGGATTTCACGAAGATTTTGCTCGTCGGGTGCAGCCGTGATGTGAGCACCTGAATAAAAATGAGAGGGAAACAAGCGCTGGGGGTTTTAACGTTCTTGGGCAGGAGATCCCCATGCATCTATTGATAAGCGTAGAAAAGGCTTAGACTCAGCGGCTCCGATGGATTCGACGAGCGACAGCGAAACCCTCTCATCGGCCGGAACCTCTCCTCATCATGCGTTTTTTTTTTTCCCTCAGTCTCAAAGATTTCTCATTTTATTTTGCTTTTTTGTGTCGTTGTTGCAAAATCGTATCTCGGTTTTGCAAACTTTTCTCTTGCGCATATGTTTCAAAAATCATTTGAAATTTGGAATATTCATAGTCATGTGTATATATATGTGTATCAGGGATTAATAAGCAAATGCGCTGGCAAATATCACAAAACTACAAGACAATTAAAAGAATATAAAAGTTATCAATATAAACTCCTCTTTGTTGAAATATCGGCGAGTGAAGAGAATGAAATACAAAATAAAAATCTTAAAACTGCTAGCAGAACCACAACATTGAACCATGTTACAATGTCCACTCAATTGTCAGATGTTGAGCATACTACAACGTAAACGTAAAAAAAACATCATTATTTAAAGCTTTAAAGTGTTTCTCAACTTCTGACAAACTGCGTAACCACTTTCATTACATTCTGTCCACCATACCTCGTAAAACCTCACTGCTGTGGTAACAATCACCACACTCATACATATTCAGGTAAATATAATCTCTTTGTTTTTTAAAAGACCGTAAAAAGAATACATGCAATTTGATATATACCGGTAGTCGCTCATATCTTTGGTTATTATTAGTTTTTACAGATGCATAGCAAATATTTAATATTAAACATGTATATATTCCGGTACTTCTTTTATGCATTATGTAGAAGAAGTACCGGAATAATATATATGTATGTATATATACACACACATACAAACCTACATACGTACATAATATATATATATATATATATATATATACATACATTGTAATACACTACACTTTACTCTCACCCCGTCTACCTCCCCCTATCTTCCCCTCTACCTTCATTTCTCTCTCTCTCCCTCTCTCTTTTACTTTTATTATTTTAATTTCTTTCTTTGTACTGATGTATGAGTTATGTTCATCATTGTTTTGTTTTGTTTTGTTTCCATTTTTCTTCTTCGGCCTTCTTCCTATTACCCCCTTTTTATCATTCTTCTCTTCCTTCTTCTGATTTTCTTTTTTTTTCTTTATTCCTTCCTCTCTCTCGATATCTGTACCCTTCTTTCTCTGTTTCTTACCCGGCATACAACCTCTGGATTATGTGTGAGTAGTGAGTACTTATTACACATCAGAACGTAAAGAATTATTTGTTCTTGTTGATAATAGACATGTTTTTTTCTTCTTCAGACCTTGCATATTATGCATGTATATTTGTATACACTGATTCGTTACAGATAAGGCCTATCCTATAAATAGATCTTACCATGTACTATAAGCTATAAATTGAATTAGGCTTTCCACCAACCTTCCCATCGACGCAAGTCGAGCAAGGGACCAGACTTTTGATCAGACTGCACCCTTTTTTAATTGATGAGGAGTTTTGTTCTTTCAATTCAAGATTTCTAGGGCGGGTAACCACAATTACTGCGAGTTATTCTCTTTCTCTCTCGACTAACCATCCCCCAAAAGACTCTCTTTGATGAGTATCAGATATCACAATATTTGAAGAATTGTATTAGTAGCAAAAACGATTGTTAGTACTTTGACCCAATGTATATCAATAGTGGTTTCTGCACGATCTTTCGCTCTTTCCAAGTCTCTTGTTAAAAATGTAAAGAGTTGCATTTCCCCACGGGCGAAATGTCAGTGTTGGCAGGCGTTCGGAACAGCTTTGAGACCCTCGGAAAATGCGCCAACTTATCCCCACTGTCAAGAGGCCAACGGGCTGCAGGCGGTTCAGGATGCCGTGTGCAGCCGACCAGAACCTCGCCATTGAATAGGACGAGTAGCGCAGACTCGCGCGGCTTGTAAAGTGTAATTTTGCACGCCGGAAAACGCCCTCGAGGTATATCTGGTAGAGAGCCTACCATTTACAACTGTTACAATTGTAAAGTCAAGGTTTGAGTATAATTGAAAAAAAAAAGAAAAAAAGAAGACGATATTTCAATAAACGGGTAATGGAACACGTTAGATTTTAGGCAGGCTTTTGTGGAGCGTCTCATGAAACTCACTCCTCAACCATTCCCTATGTTGGTACAGTCCAAACTCAGCATAGTTCCGCGTGCCTAAGCCAGCACAATCACCCAAAACACCCCGAAAATGCTCTTAATAATTTTTCCTTTTCCAATGATCGTTTCCGCGAGATGTTTATCAAAACACCTTTCTGGTGATTAATCTTCGATATAACAAAACAAAAAAACAAAAAACCTCGACTTTTATTTGCGTCGTGATTGAGTCTTTGTTTTGGTGCTGGGTTCGTTGTATGCAGAAGCAAGGAAGCGAGAAATTACCATTCGTCAAGAAAAGCATGTCGTTTCATTCGTTACGCCATCCTGTTTAGGCACGTCCATTGTGCGGTGATAAGACAAGCAAAATGGCGGCGATCATCCGTGTCAAAATCATTCCAATATTTGCATTGTTTTTTCACGGTTTTGAGATTAAAATTCAAATACACAGGTGTGTTGATCAAGATGGATTGAGGATGCTCTCGGAGGGTAATGCAATACTTTCAAAGAGGTATGAAGGGTTCAATACTTTTTTCCCCTAAGTTTTTGGAATATATATCACCAGAGAACAATGATTCATTGCTGGTCATGCTAGTAGTCGTTTAAAACTTATGAAGGAAGAAATTGATGAGAAGAAATATAAATCAATATAGTCATCTGATCAAATAGATTGTTTTCATTAATTCAAATGTTACTGTTTATCTAGTTAATAAGGTATTCCAAATTAAAAGTCCTTACTTTGATTAAATCATTTTGATCACTTAAACTAAATTATTTTTTTGTTCAATTTGTTTTTAGTTCTATGACTCATAACTTAAAATATGATGTTAAAATTATGGAATTTTTCTATGTTTTTCAAGTATGCATCCAATCATTTTTATTATCTAAATTTTGCTTTTTCCCAGAGTGTTACTCTCTGAATGTCAACGAGTGGAAAGCTCTATTTCAGGAGTCATTTAGGATAATTTCGTTTAGGCATAAAAATCCTTGTTCAAAATGGTGTAATACCCTCCCAAGAGAGTGATTCGAACCACTAAATGCATGGGAGTGGGTTCAACAAATGGAGTGGTTTTCACAATAGTTATGGAGTGGATTAAACTTTAAAAAACGAAATGATCACTAATAGGACTCCTGAAATTGTGGATTAGCACTCCTCTGCAACGCTCAATTGTTAGGATATAATGCATGAAGACAATGTCGCGTCGACAGACGGTCACACAATGTTACAAAATGTCACAAGGTCACAAGGTCACACAAACGGTCACACAATGCCACAAGGTCACAAGGTCATACACACGGTCACACAATACGACAACCGACAAAATCTCCAAATAATTTCTTTTCTTCTATTTATATGTTTTATTGGTTTCAGTGAACAAACGATGATAAGAGTTCAGGGTAACATTCAATTATTCTTTTACAATCAACTCGTTACTTTGACAAATTTGTAACTTTTTGATTCGGCTTAGATCACGCGGCCCTCCCCGGAAAAAGAAATGATTGACATAAAATATCATGTTTTGATGCGAAAGGATGATCTTTTTTTGTATGGTACCAAACATGGATAGGAAGTCTCGTCGTCTATTTACTCTTCATTACAATTATATCCTTTCCTTTCTTCCACTGTTTAACCATACAATACTATACCCGGTTGCCTGTATCATCGCCCTGTACAGAAACCTATCCATGGGTGCTCTAGTTCTATTCAAAAAAGTAAAAGCCTTAGCTTAACATCTCTTGTTTGAACAAATGATGTGGTTTCGCACTACCTTGCCCACATTGTGGGGGGAAAGCCGATTCTCACTCCATTGCGCAGTAATTGTAAAAACCATAGTCCACACCGCGCTCAAGTACAATGAAACTCATCAGCTTGAATTTTGATGGACAGGTTGGAGCACTAACCAGTCACTGGATGTTGCATTGACTTGCTGGTAGGGATATATGAGTTATGGAATGTAATGAACAACAGAGCTGCACCCTCTATCCATTTTAAAGACAGTGATCTAAATTAAAAAGTATCGAATTCTGATAATAACTGCAAATTGAATTCTTACCTCTAGCAAACGAAATTTACATTGAATGTCATTAAAACATAAATTTTCCAAGCGAAATGGCTAAAGATGGTCACAGAGAGTCGGGGACCTCTGGGTCCATCGCTTGCCCGAAACATTCAAAGCTTTCCATTTTATAAATATTTTTGAGAGTGAGCGAGCCAAGTGAGCACATTAAACAAAAACTTCATCTAAACGTATAAGGTAAGATATGGAAATCTATTAGACCACATGTATGATGCCTGAAAATATCCTTCGTGTGATTTGATATATACAATCACCACATCCTAACGATGTGATGGGATTTTTTTAAACCCCACCTCCTCCAGTAATGTCTTTATATATTATAATGAATTTCTCTATTTAATCCTTGACTCTAAATATGGAACTTGTTTTTCTTTTGTTCAAAATACTGTCAGTCCATTAAGTATTTTTTTTTTTGGTGCTTCAGTTCTGTTATTTAGATGACGAAAGAAAAGTTGATGCATTTCTTATATTTTGGAACATTAATTCCTCTATTAGTGTTTCATAGTAGGTTCATGGGCGTCCTTTAGTTTTAAACTCAAGACCGATTTCTGGTAGCCTACAGGATGTTGATTGGTTTCTGTGAGATGCATTACAGGGAAGAAAGACCTATAAACACAGCGCCACCAATCGACCATAGCTGAAACAGTTACAAACAGCACCGCTACCGAGAAGAATAAAACGAATGATGTGAGATAAAAGAAATATATCAGGAGTATTAAATATATAAGATATATTAACAAACATTTTCCATTTATTTTCTAAAGGAGGCAACCCTTTTCTACATGTGGTATAATAGTTTTAACCAATCCCTCCGTTATTATTATTTCTAGGTAAACCCTAAGCGAAACCAAACTCTCTATCGTGGTTTTAAATTCACAAAGATTTTACAAATTTTAGTTTGCGTTGGAGGACTACCCCCATTTTGTTCTCAATGAATTATTCATGTATACGCCTACACTGCCATGCCCTTTTGTCACTCTGAAAATAATAGGATATTTTAACCGTTAATCCCAATTTAGAAAACTACCATTCATATCAGTTTGCTCTTTATTGCGTCGAGAGAAATGATGAGCTTTTTCTTTTGTTTGTAAGGTTAACATTTAAGCAGAACTTGATTCTTTTGAAAGAAAAAAATTACTTGAGAGTGAGTAATGTTTATAAAAAGGTTTTGGAAGTTTGTGATGATTAATGCAGGTCTTTGAGACGAGTGGAACGCCGCTCGTTCATCACCGCCGTTTCATGTAGCCAAGGCTGAAGTTAGCTACTCAACTCAGGTGAACTTTGAACGTTCCTCCGTTGTTGCCAATTGTGGAAGGGGTCAAGAATAAACAAATACAGTTCACAGAAGCATGCGTTTTATAAGTTATGCTTTCCGCTTCCATGCGCTCATTGAAGCTACCGTAACGCTTGGCAACTCGACATTTTTCATTCTTCACAATTCACATGACAAGTTTTTCTCCCCTTCATCTTTCTTTCATTATCCTCAAACAATGGGCGTAAAGTCGTCAAAATAAATTAGGATAGGTTAGCATAATGGCAATTTCATATTTCCTCAGCACAGTCTCGGGTAATTCCTGGCTTTATCTGTGCTCATGGCGAAAAATTGCTTTTCTGTGGCGGTGTTTACTCGCTGTCAAAATGAAACTTATATTGCAATATGTTATCTTCAGGCTTTGAGGAACGATGACACGTCACATGAAAAATGCACTTCCTCCTGTAAAAATAAAGAAATATAAAAACATTTCAGAAAACTATTCCAAAGACAAATTAAAAATTTGTATTCGTTTGAAGTGATTGTCGATAGATGTCTACCCCTGGCTGGGACTTACTGCTCGGTTGCCTTCACGAAAGTGTTGAGTAATCGTATATTGCATCTGATGCCTCTTTTTCGTCATCACTGAGGATTGTGATTTGCTCCTGCAAAGACAAGCCATTCGGAGGGGGGAGGGGGCTAAGTTGTTGTATTCTGAAACCCTATTCATTAATGTCTGAAGTAAACGGAAAACCTTTTCTACACTTTTGGAATGGAAAGTAAGTCAGTTGAATTGCAAATAAAAAAATGACTTTAAAGAAAACCGGTGCCAAGCAGAGAGCCTAAAAAACATTAACTGTAGGACGTGTAGGGTAATGATGGTTAATACTAGCATAGGCAAATTTAATGCGCACTTCTTAAGATTTTGTCGACTTTTAAAGTTTCCCCAATATTTGCCCAACTTTTCACCAAATATGAATACAAGGTTCCTGGGGACGTTTCATGAAACAATTAGTCGGTGGTTTTCACCGACTAATATCATTTTCACCGACAATTTTATTGTCACCGACTATTTTCCAGGCCTCTGATTGGTCAAATTTAGTCGGCGCCGACAGTTGTCGGTGGACAAATGTTGATGAAATGCCCCCCTGTTCATCCGTCTTGTCCGCCATCGTCCAAACAGGTGGTATCAATATAATATGTATATTCAATAATTCGTCACTTGGTTTCTGGGAAAAGATATCTTAAAAATTCAAATATTGGTTCAATGCTCTTTCGATTAAATGCTGTTGTGATGATACTTTTTGGTGCTGCTTCTGAATACGGGAATTTCGCCTCTGTTCTTACATTGTGACATATTTCATGATATGCTCATTTTTATTATAAGAAGGAAAATAAATGTTTATGAATTAAAATTAAATGAAAACATGAATTGAATACCAAAAACGTGTATATCATCACGGTCTCTAAGCAAACGATATGCAGATGTCGTATATTTATTATATTAAAAAGAAAGTACTATAATGACCAGCATGAAATGAATGACTGAGCAAAACAAAAAAAACTATTCCGATGCAATCACAAGCATACAGATATTACCATACAGTAGTTTCCATGGTAACTAAGTATTGATAAATGCAAATATTTGCAACACCATGGTTGCAATAATTGATATTATTAAAGTGTATTCTGTAAACTTTCCATTCCATTTGCAGGTAACTTCCCTCCCCAAAATAAGAAACATTTCATGATATGCACCAGGGTGCAGAAAAGTTGTTAAATATTACAATTATTATGGGTAAGACTGTCCAAACTGTCCAAACCTACTCTAGGTTTTTCATTCTCATTATTATTTCTGGACATGCAATTTTTCCTATTTTGTTCTTATTGATATTTTTTAGTATAGTAACAAGAATATATGAAATACTTTGAGAAGATAAACAGATACTGCACCACCACCACCACCCTCATCAACACCATTACGACCATCACCACCACCACCACCACCACCACCACCACCACCACCACGACCAACACCACCACCACCACCACCACCATCATCGTGACCAAAGTCATCATCATCTTCTTCTTCTTCTTTTTCTTCCTTTTCTTGTTCTTCTTTCTTTTCTTCTTCTTTTCTTCTTCTTCTTCTTCTTCTTCTTCTTCTTCTTCTTCTTCTTCTTCTTCTTCTTCTTCTTCTTCTTCTTGTTCTTGTTCTTCTTCTTCTTCTCCTTCTTCTTCTTTGTCTTCTTCTTCTTCATCATCATCATCATCACCAGCACCAAGAGTCTCGACCTCCCCCACCATCATCATCACTATCATCTAAGGAAGATGGTATCAGCGGTGTATCATCATCGTTACCCCTTCGATGAAAGATGGGCACCTTGTCACGGGACAGCTAAAGACAAACAATGCTGGTTTTTGAGCGACACTACCAAGCTGGTCTGCTACAGACCGTATGCTATTCTGATATTATCCAAGCAAACATTCTGACAGCAATGTCTCGAGAAGCAGGCGGTGGACCCTTTCCTTTTTTCCTATCTCCATCTCAGCGAGAAAGAGAGAGACAGAGACAGAGAGAGAGAGAGAGCGAGCGAAAGAGAAAGTAAGAGAGGAAGAGGAGAAGAAGAAGAAGAAGAAGAAGAAGAAGAAGAAGAGGAGAGGGTGAATGTGGTTAATTAAGACTGGGAGTGAAGAAAGGGGAGATATGGGAGGAATCAGAGCAAGAAACAGAGAGATAGAGATTGAGATTGAAAGAGATTGAGTTGAGAATGGAAGAGAGAGAGAGAGAGAGAGAGAGAGAGAGAGAGAGAGAGAGAGAGAGAGAGAGAGAGAGAAGAAGAAGAAAAAAATCTACGGGACATTTCATGGAGGACGATTTTTTGAAGAAATAGGAGACGGGTGTTTAGCACGGTGATGAAAATACAGACACTGAGCATATGTCAGCTTGATGATTTAAAGACCCGAATTTTTTTCTTTTGGTGAAAGGTAAACCTAATGTTCATTCATAATGTAATATATTCCAAAAAAGTCTTACAGTATAAGCTTTTATAGTTAGACAGTTAGAAATAACATAACTGCTCTTTGGATAGCGAAAATGGATTGAGAAGCATGAATACCTATAAGTATAATGATTTTAGTAAAATTAAGAGAAAAATAGAGAACACATAATAAAGGTGAAAATTTAAAGTTACTTAGCTTTCCATTGGGTATACATTAAAATGTTCAGATAGCTTTTAGCTATCATTATATCGACATCAAATGAGTCAAAGAAAACAATTACCATTTGTGTGCCTAAGTTTATAGAGCTGTGTAGTTACGGGTATATTTTGTATATACATGCATAGTAGTAATACACATATTTACATGTATATCTTGTACATGAAAAAGTATGCAGATCTATGTCTAAATATCGTTTTAAAACCATTACTGTAGAATCAGTAATACTATTCTGTTATGTTTTCATGTATCATAATTATTATTTGCATTGTATGATTGATCATATACTGTCATTATTGTGATGTGTTGTTGTTAATAAATTCAAATTCAATTCAATTCACTTCTCAGTTATGAAGATATCCTCAGATATCCAATCTCAACCTGGGTTTTCACGAGACCGATGGCCTGTCAGACGGATATCTCGGTCTCGCGGACCTACTGATAGCTTGCTTTTCTTAGAGTTCACAAGACCAATACTGTCTTGCAGACGGTCGGTCTCGTCGGCCTGCTTATGAGCTGGTCGTCTCGCGGGCCTCTACCAACAGGAATGTTCATAAAAAAATGAGTGACAAAAGTGTGGGTGCATGTCACGTTCAAACTCTGAGATTGGCAACACGCGCAAAGTATCCTTGCCTTTTTACTGCTTTTCATCATGAGGTAACTTTTAGGCAGTTAAAGATAATGTTGAGTTCTGGTCATGCGATTGCATTGTGAAAGAAACGTTGTGGAATCGATCAGAAAAGGTTGATCATCTAGCATATAAGTATTGGTGTGTACTGCAAGGTTTTGGAATCATCAAAATGATAAGAAATTTGGCACAGGCTTGGTAAAGTTACAAGCACTGTACACAGAAATATGTATATGGGACTACACAAACATGTGGCATAAAAATCCGTCCCGATTTTTTTGCTGTTACATGCCATATTTAGAATATGAAGGCATTTGAAGAGTCATGCTTTTCATGAAACATTTTCTATCTGATGTTCTTCCACACTTGCATAATAACAATGATAACGCTCACAAATTATTTTTCACCTCTTCCCAGAACTCAACCTTCTCTTTAAGCATTTGAGTTTCCAATCCATGGCGTTTTGTCAGGTAAATAGACCAGGCTACCAATGTATACTAGTACCATGGACCTACTAAGAAGTCCATGCTAGTACTATGTATACATTTTAAACAGAAAATACTCCTAACGATCCTAATGCTTACAAGAGTATTGTCTGATATAGCAGCGACTAATTACTCAAGACGTAAATGAACGTCTTCAAATTGCTATCATCATGATCATTTACAACGTGGGAGTTAATTGTTCGTCACAGGGGTTGTGGAAATTATCCACCTCAATTTTTTTATTTTTTTTTTACAATATGCATGTAATGTATAAAGTTATGTATATTTAAGACATGCACAAACAAGTTTTTTTATCGACAGTTTACATTAATTGGTTGCTCCTATATATAGGCCCAAAAAAACTCGAAAATTATGGAAAACAGTAAAAAAAAATGACAAATCAAGTATTTTGATTTTGAACATTTTGCTTTCTAAGAATAAAGCTTAAGTGTTCCAGTGATTGGTCTATGTTTGACTATGCATCATATAAATACATGTATGCATGTTACTCGACATGTTTAGAGGGACGCCATTTAATACAATCAACTGTCTTCAAAACAGATTGTGAATTTGATTATATTAACAAGGTGCACTTATCTGACTAGTGTATAACAAACCTCTCAAATCGCAAAAAAAAACACAAACAAATTAGATACATTTCTGATGTCATTCTTTAGGAGATCAGATAAAAGAACATACCTCGAAGGCATATCATGGATCAAACAGAAAGTAATTATGATTTTTCCTCTTTTTTAAAGGCCGATGAGCGCTCTTAGCTTGTCTGCGACGTGCAAGCGCGTGCGTTGAATGCCAGCTGTGTGATGACCCGAGCCTAGAGATAACAACACCAAACTGACTGTGACAATGACTGGTGGAGATGGGTTCGATCTAACCCCCCTGGGGTGAAGATCTGCACCCATTCACGGCAGATCAACGCTCCCGGGAGAGAGAAAAGGACGGGGATCTCTCCCTCCCGAGAGCGCGGCGGCATCTCCTCGGGCTACGATCAGTGGGAATCAACATCTTTACGCCGGTGGTTGGAATGAAGAAGAAGAAGAAGAAGAAGAAGAAGAAGAAAAAAAGGGCAAAAGATGGAATGAAAGTGGGATATCAACAATGATAAAGGGAGAGAGAGAGAAACAAAGGGAACAGATAGAGAAAATGTGAAATAAAGGGAAATAAAGAGAACATGAGGAAAATGAGATGAGTGGAAAATAGGAAAAGAGGATGAGATAGAGAGACAATGGAGAAAGGGGAAGATTAGTAGGTAAAAGAGGGATTGGAAAAGTGAAGCAGAAAGAGAGAGAGATGGTGACTTTAAAGATAGGCAGAGAGAAAGACACAGAGAGGAGAGAGAGAGAGAAAGAAAGAGAGAAAGAGAGAGAGAGAGAGAGAGAAGGAGAGCGAAAGAGGTGGATACCTGACATGTATTCATGATATTTGACTAGAAAAAAAGAGCGAATAAATAAGTGTAAGTTCGTTTCATTCATATTCTGTCATAACTCAGTCAAGTTTCATGTAAAATCAAACAAACGCGAGGAACAAACAAACGAACAACAATAAATCACTTCCTGGTTCGCCGTGTACCGTGGATGTAGATGTAGTAGAAGTGTCATTACAGGAAGGAGTCAGAAATGTTAGACGTGCAGGCAGTAAATAAAGACAACCATACACTATGTCAACGAGAAGGTAAGATCTGAGAGAAAAAATGTCAAAAAGGCCAGATAGAAAGAAGCATCTCAGTATTGCAGTGTTTAATCTAAAATCACAACAAAACACCCCTCATGAAAGAAAAATTGAACAGTTGGAGATGGTAAGAAGATGTTCCAGTTCTTCTATTTTCTTTCTTTCTTTCTTTTCCGTTTATAGCGAGTCATCTATCTGTCTGTAGAGATTCAAGTTTATTGTCAACGGAAAATTTCAATTTAAAAATTTGTAAAGAGTGAACTCTTTCTCTTTTCAACACCCAAAACATGGCTCGGGGGTGCTTTACTTTGCGCGTACAAAAGAGCTGTTGAATTAACCAGTTGAGATAAGAGGGACGTATGTTAAATATACAGTGTATTTGTCAGTTGGCTTGGAGGAGTACACAAATGTTTGAAAATTGCGAGCTTTAGGTAATATAGCTGTTGAAGATCACCCGTAAAATTGTGCCAAGTTCATTTGTCACAGCCGTTGGTGCCGAATTTATCATAATGCAAATGCATGGTCGGTTGCATCAGGTGTCAATAAAGAGTAAAATAAAAATTACTCGGAGGAAATTGCTGAAAATTACCTAAACCATTCCGTCTCTTTCTCTGCAATGCTCGTATAACTACTTGATCATAAATCATAACACGACTGAGATTTTCAATGTCATAGATTTTGTAAAATGTGTGTTTGGAAAAATAAAACAGGATTAAACAAAAAATCGAATCACACGGACTTGAGCTTCACCGCAAGGTCATCTTTATTTATTAAAGACAAATATATGCCTGATATATTTGTGCTATTGAATGCATATTTCCTTTTGTAGTGCAATGATTTTAGAATAATATCTTGATCGTAGTTCACATCGAGGAAACATTTGCAGTCGATCCAACAATTGATGCAAATACTATTCATCATGTTTATGGCATCTGAGATAGTTATAGATATTCATGCGGTAAATGATAGCCTTAAATAATTTTATTGAAGCATATGCTACTAATGCGCTGTTGGGCTGTTAGTATTGCTTGTATGAACAAAAAGACAAGAGCGTAACAGTTGAAAAATGAACAATTGATAAAGTTATGATTGCTCATGTTGCTTCTAATACATCAGTGTCAGCAATTTCAGTGATATCAGCTACTGAAAAAGAAAGAAGAAAGGGAAAATTGTGTGCCCCCCCCTTGCATCTCCCCTATATTTCTTGCTTCGATCTTTAGAAAGACATTCATGCGTGTACCTACATTAATTAATTTCTTTAAATATGGACATTCACAATTTTTTTGTTCATCAGCCATTTGGTTGTTGCATCTTGTGATCTGAAGAAATACATATCTAAAGGAGGCGCGAGGGCTCAGTAGTAGAGCAATGGCCTCGTAACCGGGAGATCCCGGGTTCAAAACCAAGTCGATGCGCAAGTGCCCTTTCGTATGGCATTAATCCTCATTACCAAGTCCCTCGGAGAAGGCTTAAAGCCGTCGGCTCCCTGCTTGTTTAATTACAAGCATACACATGCTTTCAGGAAAAATCAAACCATTCAATACGTGAACAGCGCCCTCAAGTATGCTATGCCTCGGTGGGTGTTGAGTCTCGCGTCTTATACAAAACCTATACTGACGTGCCTGAGTGGCTGGAAAGTTGCGAAAACGAAAACGGTCAGGGAAGTTGAGAAAATAAATTCCGCTGAGTTACATTCATTTGACATATCTGACAAAAGTGACATGAGAAGTTTACGTTACTAAGAATGAGTAGAACCAGTACTACCATTGTCATGACTCAGCCTAAACTTCCCTGACTTAAATTTCACCACGAAAAAAAGGTCTGTCATCAGAAAAATGGAAGAAGAAGATATACGATGCCAAGAATCATATAAATTTACCAAACTTGACTTTAGAAGATAACGGATGACACCCCAATGATGGGAAGATGGATGGAGGGGAAGATAAGAAGGTTCTGAGAAACAAATTTATGGCTGGCAAGGGTGAGGAAGATCTGAGCCGGACAACAAATCTTTTCGAACGGTTTCTGTTTATCATTACGTTTGAAACATACGCAAACAATACGATAACAGCCTTCGACGGTGGATCTTAAATCATACTCCTTCTCTCATATAATATATTTCCCAGTAAACTAGAATATATAAATTTGGTGGGTGAATAGAGATGTCGAAAACTCGCTGACGCATCGGAGGTCAATTATTTATTAATATGTTTGACTATCAATACAACCTTTTCGTCGTTTGTTGTTGAAACTTTATATGTTTGGAATCTAGCGGGCATTGAGAGTGCTCGCCCAGGAAATCCCTATGATTTACATTTCTATATAGTGAGAAATTTATGACAGAATTCAAAAGATCTCCTGCTATTTTTTTAAAGGTTACTATCTAATTTCTTGGAAATAATGATTGGGTATAACAAAATAGTTTGACATGATTAAACATAGCTGTAAAAAGTAGGACACTTATGAAAACTCGTTTTATGCGCATACCATTCCCTTTTCACGTAGTATTTCTTCTTTTCTTTTGGCGACATGGAAAACGTGAATTGAGAGTAAGTGGGGCCCTTTAAAGGTATAGTTGAGTTCTGGTCATGCGATTGCATTGTGAAAGAAACATTGTGGAATCGATCAGAAAAAGTTGATCATCTAGCATATAAGTATTGGTGTGTACTGCAAATTTCTGGAATCATCAAAATGATACGAATTGATATATTTGGTAAATTATTAATCATTGTACACATAGATATCGGACTGGTCGCGTAGTCCCATATACATCTTTCTGTTTACAGTGATGTTACTTTACCAGATTGGGAATATCAATCATTTGATGATTCCAGATGCTTGCAGTAACATTTTTATCTGATGATCTTCCACCTTGCTCATCAGTGATAACGCTTCAAATTATTTTTCACCTCTGACCAGAACAGATCTTCTCTTTAAGAGAGGTGGTATGATATTCATTGTATGCATGTTGTATGTCTTATATTACGAAAAGCTGATTGGCTGTCAGAGGCTGTTTGATAGATTCAATTCACTCTTCACACTATCTAACTCATGACAGGGAGGCCACTGTAAAAGTCAAAATTAGGAGAGAGTCGTCTAATAAAGAGAATGTTTAGTTTTCGCGAAAGTGAACAAAATTTGTGAGGTTTCTCATTCAGTTTTTTAAAATAGCATAGTAGTGACAAACGATGAAAACTATTTCCCTTGAAATGCTCTCACATTGAAAATAATGGCTACGGATAACTTGGACCAAACTGTGATGCCGCGTGTTTGTGTAGCCCGACATACCTATATCAGTGTTCAGTGCATGTCATTGTTTGTGATTTCAGTAATATTTACTTATTTGTTATAATGTTGATCATTGCAAAAACCTTTTAATAAACGATTGTTCTTATTGACGACTTAATTGCTAATCAACCATCGAATCGTCTGTTTATTCCAACCCATCTTGTATTTATAAATGTATTGTTTTATGCAGGCATACCCCGACACACGCTCTTACGTAAAGAGATCTACGCCTTCATCACCGTTAATCGTGAATGTTAAATTCATGTTACTCTGGATACATTATATATTGTCTGGATGTTTTGTTAATAGACATACGGGAAGAAAATAGATATGACCTTCAAATGAAATTGAATTCAATTTAGAATAACCATGATTACTTGTGAAAAGTTCTTTCATAATGCAATCGATAACCAGTACTACATTTTATATCTTACGCCAGCACTGACGAAATTCCATTAAGCTTAACGAAACAGACGACGAACATGACGAACTTGACGATGAAGTAATCCCTGCGTGTGGGGGCGATTAGCCCGGGGATCATCCTTGGATATGTGGACAACCAAACGAAATGTTGATCAGAAACCATCTGCCCGGATCACCGTTTCAAAATATCAATTTTTTCCCCTCCAGGTATTCTAGATTTTGAGAGGAATATGTCAAGACCACTTTCAGGCATTCAGGTTTTGTTGGATGTCAGTTACCATGGTTACATGCAAAGGAACTTTAAAGCTTCTTGAACTATTCCATGTTAATGTAATGTACCGTTGTGACCAGTGGGGGGGGGGAATATTTTAATATTGATTTAGAAATGATCTCCATCTACATAGAACATATTCTCGAGTAGAACATTAAAACATCTACCAGCTGTTACAAGATGACTCCATACAGAGCCGGTTGCGTTCTATATCCTCGTGTCTTCCATGGCAGCTGTGGTGATATTAGAATATAACTAGATGTATTGAAATATCACCAAGCAAGGAAATACTCCCTCCTCAAAGAAAACATTAATGATTACAATTTTGTCAAGCTATTGTGGGAAGCTTACATTGACTAATGAGTTCTAAAGTCGTAACAAGTATTCCTGTTTTTAAGCATCTTGCGGGGCATCGACCGAAAACAATATAGGTGCCCTATTTTTACATACTCCCAATTTAAGAAAGTACCCCCACCCCCATCTTTTACACTGGGAAATATGTTTGCGGAATATCGGTACATTGAAATTATATCTACCATTATTCCAAATAATAATTATGCGTATGATCATGCCGGTTTTTCCATAGCAACACGTGCATCAGAACTCCATTAGTCAGAAGAAACAAAAAATCAACCTTTTATTCTATTTTCGTGATAATTTATGAAAGAATTATTCCGCAATCTGCACCGCCTATTATGTTCCACGAATGGTGATGAAAGTGCACTTAGCTAAATACAATTAACGCAGTGACTGATTATTTTCCGCACACCATCGACGCTATTAAAATATGATCGCCGCTGGCTGCGTTTTGTATATGATCCATCTCCTTATGATAACTCTGAACGGTCCCTGCTTTCATAATTTTATGGTGATCGACGCCCACATTTCTCATCACTTCGGCACGTTGCATCGACGTCATTGACGGAATGAAGGATGAGAGTAGGCGACCCACGTCGATCTAGGCGATGCCCGCAGTTTAAAACATCTCACATTTCGGTTTATTTATAAATTCAGTCGGGGCTTCGCTAAAAGGGCAGCGAAGGGGGGTGACACTCAAATGAAAAATCTATTGGCATATTTATAATTTAAAAATGAGCACATCCTCTCCCCCTCTCACCCTTTTCTCTCCCCTCTCTTTCTTTTTCTCTCTCTCTCTGTATTGTTTTCAACACCTTTTTTGCTATGCTTTTGGTCAATTTGAACCCCTAGTAGTGGTGAATCTGATATTTTGACGACCTTTTTCTATTCTTCGAATGGTATCTTCATTTTATTTCTGTTTGGCAATTTCTATGAGCTTATCGACACGTTTGGTCCTACAACCGCCTCTCGCCTCTTATCAAGATAAACCTTAGAATGTACTGATTCGAGGACAATTTTACATTCCCCTCCAATTATTTCTTTCTTTCTTTGGTGTCGCGCTTTCTCCACACTTTACACGCTATGCTTTTTGGGTGATCTCTCCATTTTCACTTGACATATAAATATACAGCAACATTTTTTATTTTTCTTCTTGATTTAGATTGTATGATATGATTATCGTATAATTCCCTGTAACTAAGTTATAAATGATATAAACAATGTGTTTTATTGACGGATAATTCACTGCTATTATTTGCAAAGAAAAATTACATGTACACTTGTATAATTACTTGTGTATACTTTGTAAAATGTTGCTTGTAGTTTATTTATTGTACATTATTTGTATTTTTCTTGTTGAAAATGGAAATAAACTTGAACATGAACTTGAACTTGAACTCCACACTTGTAGATGAAGTGAGTGTGTGAGAATGTTCATTATAAATGCGTTGGTAAGAGAAGCATTAATTACAGATGTGTTGGTGTTATATCGCTAAATGGTGCATGCATACTGAATATCATTTTAAAATTGTAAACATAATTTATTGTTTTTTTAAAGCTGATAGTACGATAGTTTGTTATTCCACGAAAAAAAAAATAGTACGTCAATCAACAAAGTAAATGGATGGTAAAATTAGGCTGGGCATGTGACAAATTGTGATTATGTTCATGATAGTGAACTTCATATCAGAAATAAACAAATAAACAAGTAAATAAAAATATGAGATGGAATAACCATGTGAAGTATAGCTCTAATAAAATTTCAAGCAGTATTGGTACGCTCTGTAAATTGAACTATTATGTCCCATTGAATATTGTTTATGTTGTATAATTCATAAATTCTGCCATATATTTCATATTGTAATATTATATGGGCAAATTCGAAGAGTAATGTAAATACTATTTTCCTACTGCAGAAGAAAGCTGTACGTTTGTGTACTAATTCTCCCAACCGTGACCACTCTTCATCCCCCCCCCCATTGTTCAATTTGAAAAAAAAGATGTACACTCTTATACCTCAGTCACAACGCTAAACCGACTCCAAACCGACAGAGTTTTTGGTCATTGGGGTTAATGTAATTGTTTGTTTGATCTGTTGTCCGTCTGGGTCGGTCTCGTCGGTGTCACGGGGGAATTATCTTACTAGACAAACTGACAAATTCCATCTAAGACCCCCAAAAAAAAAAAAAAAAAAAAAAATCGTATCAGCCCTTATATCCATTCGACATGCACACTGGCCCAGATGCTTGGCTCTCTCTCCCTATTGATATTCAAAATCTAAAGTCGACATACCCTTTTCAAAAAGCTGTTAAAACTATGCTATTGTGTGAGTATTGATGACTCGTGTTTTACTCTTCATTTTGTATAATTATATATGTTTGTAATTTCATTCAGCTGTTATCATCCATGGCCTAGCATCATTAACTTTATTATTATACCGACAGGTTTTTATTATTGTTTTTTTTTTAGGAACCAGCGTTCTTCCCCCATGTTTGTGATTAATCACTGTTTACTTTACCTGAGTGCAGAAAACAAGTTTACAATAGGGACTTACAAAATGAAGTCCTAACCGAGGGACTTGGTAATGAGGATTAAGGCCTAACCGAAAGGACCCTAGTGCTTTGACTTCGTTTCGAAACTATGGGGTAGGAGAAGTGTTCTACCACAGAGCCGTCACTGTGAAAATACATTTTTACATATTTGACATGAACCTTTTATTTTATCATCATAATCAAACAACAAATCATTCTGCATCATCATCATCTCATCATTTCTATTATTATAATCCTGATAATTTTCATCAATATTATGGTCACTAATATCGGTTTTCCTTTATCTTCGTAATCATCATCAATCGTCGTCGTCATCATCATCATCACCAACACGACTATCATTATACCGACATCCTTATCTTTATTATTATTTTAAACATCATCCGATAGTAGTTTACTTCCCTTTCTATTTTATACGTTTTGTCTTTTTTTATTGTACGTATCCCCCACCTATTATTCATAGAATTTACTCTAGTATCCCTATGATTATTCAAATGTGAATTGTCGCATTATTTTTTGTTTTGTAAGAGCACTCACTTTGCTCTAGAAATCATAATATGAAATACTTGCGTAGATATTCTGATAGCATTAGCAATATCGCACAGCTTATATTCGACGCAAAGAGAAGTATAAAATTAGGGATTATTACAAAAATTAGCTTGTCTGTGGAGAACGAAATAATTGCACAAACCCCTAACATCTAAAATTAATCCTTGGTCAGTTAGAAGGACATATGTTGTCTTCCTGCACAAGGCTTGTCATTAATCATCAATTTAGCCTCCATAAATCCATAAAGCTTGCAAGAATCTTCATTCCCTGTACTAGTGTACATCTCCTCCTGTCGTGATGTCATAAGAAATGCTTCTCCTGCATTGTGGGATAAGCATAGGAAAAGCATCTCGTATACAACTCCGTAACAGACTGAAAAGGCTTACAAAATAATACCTCAATTGAAATAGTGATAAGAAAAAATATGCAAAATAGTTGTCGCAAACGTGCAGACAGCAGTGAATTATCCGTCAACGTATATCATCCCCATTCGTTTGTCAAAGATCTATATTAATTGGTTTCCATGTAAAATAGTTTCGCATGAGCAAGCACGAGCGCATCTTCGCCCTCCGTGGCGTTGACCGTCTGTTACAGGGCGAGGTCCCCGGGGAAAGCGGGGTCGGACGGTCGGACGCTTGGCGGAGCCTCTTTTTTTTCTAATGGAGGGGTGTCAGCTTGTGATTGGGTCGAATTTGGGCAGACGGAGTCCCGAATATGGAAGGGTAAATCCTAGCCCAAACAGCGTAAAATTAAATGTTCTATTCTCAATTAGGCTTCATTCCGCCACTTTCGCTTTGACACTAGATACATAAATAGATAGATAGATAAGGTAGGTGGAGAGATATTTAAATACACGTATGTAGATATGTAAATAGATAGATAGACAGATAGATAGGCTGACAGACAGATATATATATATATAATTAGAGAGATAGATAGATAGTGAGAGAGAGAGAGAGAGAGATAGTGAGTGAGAGAGAGAGAGAGAGAGGGAGAGAGAGAGAGGAAGGGAGGAACTGACACAAGGGGAGAGGTTGATGTAGTTGAAAGCTAATGAATTGTGGACAATATTTAAAGAATAAAAAGAGCTATAGGTTTGGTTAATTAGTTTTCTTTTATATGACTACTAAGAAAGAATATATTTAGGAACACTTGGCAAAGCGACTTCAATTCCTTTCCGAGGGACTAGGTGATTGGATGGGCGTGGTTGATGCCCTTCAAAGAGACGCCAGGGGGGCTCGATTTTGGTATAAAAACCGGGGCCTCTCAGTTCCATGCCAACTAGAGTAATTACTAGGCCAAGTCGCTTAACTTATCATCTTCCTATGTTTCACTAACTTCAGTCAACGACGGTTACACTGTAGATATCAAATTAGTGGTTCTGCGACACACATGCTCCGGCAACAGTTGCCCAGTTCCCCACACGAATTTCAAACTTTAGCCCAAGACAAATTATACCTAACACCAAACCTAATCTGAAACAAAATTTCAACCCTCATTTTATTAAACCCTATATATTTAATGGGAAAAAAAATCCTGATGCAACTTTCACCGGATAAAAAATGTCATGTCGCCCAATTAATAGTCTTAAAGATACTATGTCCCTTTTGCAGCCAACATCAAATTCTGTAGAACTTTGCAGGAATTATGAATATGTCATGTATGTCCTATCTGTGAAATTTAAACGTTAGCAGTGTCCTAATATTCAAATTATGCAAGGAAACCTGTTTACTTGCTAGACTTCACTGTCAGACACTATTGAGTGACTGACTGGCTTTTTTCATCTTTGGTAATAACATACATAAAATGAGCTGTAAAGGGTACATGAGCATTTGTCTACATCAATAACCCACTTCTTGTAATGGCCAAAATTAAACTGATTGAATCTTTGCGCAGCATAAAACGTACGACCATTCGGTACAATGGTCTGAAAAATCAGACTATTACTTACTGGCTCTATAGCTCCTAAGTCGATTCGACAACTAATAGTCGTTATTTTCCCCTTAAAGACATTTTCAAGCCCCCCTTTTTTTAGGGAAGTTCTAAATTAGTATCGTCATTCAAATGCCGTTGGAATTTAACCTTTTCATTTTTTTGGCCTGCAAATGGGACATAGTACCTTTAAGGAACTTGATTTTCCAAGAAGATTCAAAAAATGAGTTATGAGACTTTTCAGTGATGTAAACAATGATGTATCCAGCATTACGGCGAAGCAAACGTACGCCCCCAACAGTTTGTAGGCCTATGAAAAATATTAAGTTACCATATAGCAGCGCATAATTATATTTCATTGTCTTGATGGTTCTCGAGATATTGTGGGTTCCCTTCTGATAGTTATAGAGTCACGTTTATTTTCTGTTCCTTTATCAACCAAAAGCAAAGAAACTTAAAGGTACTATGTCCCATTTGCAGGCCAAAAAAATGAAAAGGTTAAATTCCAATAGCATTTGAAAGACAATACTAATTTAGAACTTCCCTAAAAAAAAGGGGGGGGGGGCTTGAAAATGTCTTTAAGTGGGAAAATAACGACTATTAGTTGTCGAATCGACTTAGGAGCTATAGACCCAGTAAGTAATAGTCTGATTTTCAGACCATTGTACCGAATGGTCGTACGTTTTATGCTGCGCAAAGATTCAATCAGTTTAATTTTGGCCATTACAAGAAGTGGGTTATTGATGTAGACAAATGCTCATGTACCCTTTACAGCTTATTTTATGTATGTTATTACCAAAGATGAAAAAAGGCCAGTCAGTCACTCAATAGTGTCTGACAGTTAAGTCTAGCAAGTAAACGGGTTTCCTTGCATAATTTGAATATTAGGACACTGCTAACATTTAAATTTCACAGATAGGACATACATGACATATTCATAATTCCTGCAAAGTTCTACAGAATTTGATGTTGGCTGCAAAAGGGACATAGTATCTTTAAAACACTGGTTCGTATCACTTGGTTATAGATATTCTCCTAAACAATGCTTTAGGCTATTCATGTATTGCAATGATCCACACTGAACAACGCATGAAACTCTTTCATCTCGTGACACCCACACACTGACCTTGAAACATTCATCTTCATGTTGCAGGGTGGGATATTTTGCCACCCAATGGTGCTTTATTTCTTCCTAAAGCTTGTCTACAATCTAAATCATTCAAGTCTTACTAGATGTTTGGATACTTTATAATGGATTTATTGGTCTACTTATTTAACCCGAGGTCAAATCTATCTACTAAATTTTGTTACGTCAAATTCGCGGCTCCCGTGACCTCTGCGGTCAGTGACCGAGTCAATTTATGGTGAACTGGTGTCAGACCACTCAGACGAGATGACTATTAATTTATCCAAGGAGGTATAGCAACCTCTGTTTTCGAGATTTACCCCATTTTTTTCTTTTCCTCGGGGCGGGACGTTCAGTTCAAGGTTAAACATTGTCATAGTTGCACTTTTTTGTTTTAAATTTATTTATTTATATATATTTTGTAATTATTTGTATTTATTTATTAATTCATTATTATTATTGGAGGGGGCGGGGGGAGGGGGCGTTGTGAGGGAAACCCCATCTGCTGACAGGCACATAGAGAAACATTTCTCTTAAAAACGAACTTGTAGGTAATTTTGGCATTTCCCATCCTCACCCCTCAAGTTATATTTTCCGGAAACAAATTCACAAAATTACAACACAATAATTATAATTTTCTTGGCTGAAAGTTTCAGTGATCAGTAATTATACCAACAAATTGAATGAAAGATGGAATGTCACTCGATTTCATTATGTCCACAATATTTGAAAGGATCAAAATTGATAATAGAAGGAAGATCAAAATATGAAATTTTAGATATTAAAGGGAAATATTATCATCGTTGTAGTTTTTTAATCATTGAGCTGTAATAAATCGTTCTTGATCAATTATGAAATCATTTTTTTTCTTTCTATTTTTATCTCTTTTTTCATCTCTGCGAAACACCAGCTTTTGAAGAGATAATTTTATTGGCGGATAGGGGTGGGGGTAGGGACAAACATTTTTTCTCGGATCCTGTGCAACCCCCTACCCCTCCTGTCCCCTCGGCCAGAGAATGCTTGATTTGCCACTGAAGGTCCACTAAAAGTACCGAGTGTTCATTAAAAAAAAATTTAAAAACAGATTTTAGAATAGGTTACTTTTAAGTTTTCATAGGTGAAGTTATCTTTTGAGAAATATGTTCCCGGATCATCATCCGTAAGGCGAGAAGATTCCACAATGGCAGCGATCCACTCTGCACGTCGAGAGATGGCGCAGTTATTGATTCAGTCTCCTGCTGTATTGACCGCGTCTTCTGCCTAACCCCCCCTCCCCCTTATAGCTGATCTTCACGTCTTTCTTTCGGAGCCTTCGTACTATCCATTCTGCTTACTGTCTGTTTTTTGTTTCAACCAAAGCAATCTCTCTCATCCCTCTGTCTCTGTCTCTCCCTATCTCTCCCCCTCTCTCTTTACCCTCTCTTTAACTTATGCATCTTTGAATGCATCTCTACCCCCTCTCTCTCTCTCTCTCTCTCTTTCTCTCTCTTCCTCTCACTCTCTTCCACACGCTTTCCCCGCTCCTCGTCTATTATCACGTAAAGCTCTACTTTACGTTTGTTTTCTCAGCCTGTAAATCTTCTTTCGCTACCATGTATCATCTATTTCTGTCATTTCTAGTTATCTGCCCTCTATTGGTCGCCTTTTCTCCTCACTCACTTCCCTTCAGAGCTTCTCAAGATTTCACTTTTGTTTAAAGATAAAGTTGAGTTCTGGTCATGCGATTGCATTGTGAAAGAAACGGTGTGTAATCGATCAGAAAAGGTTCATCATCTAGCATATAATTATTGGTGTGTACTGCAAGGTTCTGGAAGCATCAAAATGATAAGAAATTTGGCCCAGTCTTGGTAAAGTTACAAGCACTGTACACAGAAAGATGTATTGGGACTACACAAACTGTTAAATGCCATATTTAGAATATTAAGGCATTTGAAGAGCCATGCTTTTCAAGGAACATTTTTTATCTGATGTTCTTCCACACTTGCATAACACAATGATAACGCTCACAAATTATTTTTCACCTCTTCCCAGAACTCAACCCTACCCTTAACACAGGTCACTATGTGCAAATGAAAGTTTTGTTTTCTGTGAAGATGATTTCCAGTTTTTGTGAGTTTGTTATTATGTTACTGGTTCAAACAATCAAACCACTGCAGGATGAACAATCCAGAATGAATTATAGCCATGTTCTCTCGACATACGTTTCCCATACCAGATCTCAAGATTAGCTTTAACCGTCCATCCTTTGTTTATAACATAACTAGACCGATTACTTTCCAATCACTACACGCTGTTACAAGTTGTTGGCCAATTTGAATGCCTTTCAAGGTTTTGATTTTTAGGAAAAATTCAAACTGCAGGCTTTCGTCTGTATCCTATTTTCACCTTGTATTTAAAATGTTCTATTACTTTTGAATAATTCCTCCATACCTTAGATCTTCTCTCTCTTTCTCTCTCACCAACATTCCCCGGCTCACAATAATTCTCTACCATGATACTCACAATCTTCAACTATCCACTCTATCTCTCCCGTCAATTTTGTATGTTTTTTTTTTTTTTTTTTTTTACCGTTTACATTCATCAAATTGTTTTGTTTTATTTCGTTTGTTTTATTTGTGTTAAATTATCTTTTTGTATTATGAGTAAACAATGGACATACAAACCTCCATTAACATGATTAGAATGACAATATTTGACAGGTCCATCATGTACAAAAGCCTCTTTTTTATTTCGAATATTTTTACATCACACAACATAATATGTAATAAATTTAACCAATGCAGCAATGCTTGTTTCAGTACACTGTATAGTATTGTAGGTCATAAGATGTCAACTTGACATTGAATTTTCAGTTTGAGAAATACACGCCGGGGAATAACAAACGAAAATCGGTCACAAACCTTTTGGACAGTAGGAGTATAATTATGGGTAGTGAAACATGATAATCATGATGAAATTACTTTTATATTTCTGTTGATATCTATGCGTTTTTTAAACTTCAGTAAAACTGCGGTAAATTGACTTTTTTTTTCTAGCCTCGGCAAAGCCGCTGTTTTTTTTAAATGATGACGTAAAGTGCAATGCTCTTCACATTTCGGTATATTTTAACACAGAGCTTATTGAATATGCGCAAGACGTTGCGCGCAGTTGCCATTCATATACACGTAAAAAAACACCGCAACGGTTTTTTTTGCGGCGGTTAACCGCGCCATATCTGAACAAGCCTTTATCATACAATGATATTTTTTAAATTAAACGTTATATATTTTCTACCTAGGTTTAAGAGAAATTGATATAAGCTTCAATTAACTTCACCACACAGCAATTGCCGAAGTAGTAGTTTTCCCTGGAGACACACAAATAATATTGAACTAAAAGATTGGGCATATAAAGATAAATCAATTTCTCTCGATGGCCAGTAACTGCTTGTGCGTATTCAGTGAATATACAAAAAGACTTTTCAATATAAGTTATCAAATTTGTACAATTCATCACGTTCTTAACATAAGTATGATTACAACTATGGTCTGTACAATCGCAATAATGTGATAATGTATAGTAATGACGATAAAAAGTTATTTACATGGACTATTTTACATAATATCTCCCTACCAGTCCATAGCTTCCTAAGTACTCTACCTTCCATGTGTATAAATATCACTTAGGTGAAAGTAAAAGTTTAAAAATATATATATTGAAAGTAGACGATCGCAAAGACGTTCAAGAAAACAACCAAGGAAATATTATAAATAACCTTGTCCGTGACCTTTTGATAATTATGTGCAAACATTAAAATGATGTATCACGTCATCTGAACATAAATTCTATGGGTAATGCAATAGGGTGTTGAAACTGCCTTTCACTTGATTTCTCGACAGTCTTTGCGATCGTGCTTTTATTACAAAAAGAGGAATAAAGCGGTCAAAACAGATGGGCAACATGATGTATCAGATTTAGCATACAAAATATATATATTTTTAAAACACACTATCAACTATTAATAAACATAAACAATGAATTGGAGTTCATGATTTTTAATACAGCTACGATATATTCATGTCAATAAAATATGAACTCATTACCTATTGTTTGATATGATAAATTATTTCTAAAAAATGTTATGAAACATTATATCTATGATACATCGCATTCAACATTACGTAAATGTAGCGATCTGGCAGCATAGTTTGGGAATTATAATATAATTATGAATTATCATTTGTTTCAAATTAAACACAAGTTCGTTGACTTTTTTGGAAATAAAATCGTTACATAGATTCTTATTGATTAACAATATTTAATTGCATTTATTGAAGTTATCCAGGTGAAGTCTGCACAAAATAATCTAGGTGAACGAGATGGGGGCTAGGAGTGACAAGTAGCCCCTTGAAATTTTAAAATACCAATAGTAAAAAAAATCACCTAAATCTAAATGAATATACATTAAATTGTCGACATGCTATAAAATGATGCATTAATTGTAAATGCTATCATGAGAGGTAACACGATTTTTGTCTTCTCGCTTTGGTCTTTCAAAACATTTGAGAAAGAAGTAGATTATTATAGACCAAGAGACGATATACATGCCTTCCTTCTGTCAATATGACGCCCATAGACAGTATATCACAAAGTAGACGACTTGCAGGAGGGGCGTCATGTAAATTGATCATAATACATCTTTGTCACTGTGACATGTGAAAACTTCTTTTTCATAGCCAGAAATGTGTTATCTTTATGTTAAAGAATGTGAGTTAACGCCCTACTGGCTCCAAACGGATGAAATTATTTAGTGGACCAAAATGCTTACAGTCATAATTCAATTCTTAACTCTCATAAACTTGATAAATGAATAAATGTCTCGGGAAAGTGTTTGGTGATAAAGGCATTATCTAAAAAAATGGCTTCATTAAATGAACTCTAATTAATTCACAATAATGTTATGATAACTATTTTTTTTCTCGAAGGAGTACATGACCACAATTTGATTCGCATGGTAAAAATCAGTTGAAATTAATAAAGTATTTCAATTAGGTTCATGAGGTTCTTTTTTAAATGTCCACTGTTCGTGTTGGCTTTCGACGTCACTTTAGGTCGAAGACTACGAGCCAATAAAATCGGCCATGCTGGGCATTTGATCCTGCTGGTTTGTCATGCTGCAGTTGGACCCGTGTTCCCTCTTCCATTTCATTCTCCTGTTCTGGAACCAGATTTTGATCTGTCGTTCGCTGAGCCCCAGACTCTGGGCGATCTCGAAGCGACGTCGTCGGGTGACGTAACGGCTGAAGTGGAACTCCTTCTCCAACTCCAGCGTCTGTTGTCGCGTGTATGTCTGCCGCCCTCTCTTGCCGTCTGCAAGATATGAAATATGAAAATAGGGATACGACGATTATTGTTTGAGTGGCGCATGGTTCATCCTGACTCTGATGTATCATAGAAGTGGCGTAGATACGGGAGCAAGGGGGCAAGGGGAATGCGTCTCCCAATCGAATGGCGAAAAGAAAGGAAAATAAAAAACAAAGGCAGAGAGAGAGAGGGAGAGAGAAAGAGGTATTTTCATTATTTTTTTGTAGAGAGAAAACACAATAGGACACCTTCTTACATCCTCTCCATAATCGGTGTTCTTCTTACTTCGTATTTCCCCACCTCGTATGAATGATGCCCCCAATGATGCTAGTGCCCGTGCTATGTCACTGCATAAAAGTAGTTATTTTGAGTCATTTGCAGCAGTACTAGCAGGGAAATTGTGAATCTGTGTACGTATGGATGTCTTTGTTTAGAATGTCCCTTTTTACCATTTTGTTTTCTTCTCTGATAAGGGAGTGGGGTTGTTCTGTATAGTAATTATAAAACCTTATATTGAGTACTTGTTCATCATCTTCAGGCGTAACAAACTGTTATTATACAAATGATGCATGCTCATGAGTTCATTATACAATCTGTCCGCACTCGAGTTGAGGATGTGCGATAGATACACACAGCATCAACGAGGGCGGATAGATCGTATAATGAACGAATGAAAACATGCATCATTTGTTTTATACAACGAAACTCCTAGATCCTTGTTATTTGATGTAAAAATAATTACTTCAAGATTGTTTCGTGACAGTTTATGACTGACAAATAAATCTCAAGTTTTAATAAGTCTCAATTTAGTGCGCACACATAAGTATAGATATAGCAAGCGAACCTCTATCTATACCCATTTACGCATAGTGCTGCACAAGAATAGGCCCATGTGTACAAGCAGTATTAAGCGCCCTAACCTCTACGCGCACTACTGTACGGCACTGAAAAATCGTTGGATAGTACTGGAAAATATTGCACGCTTTTTCATGAAAAAGCGTGCAATAGGCTCAGTAAATGAATCACACGTGACCGCGCATGACCAATCATTTGATTAGGATCTGGGAGTGAGTTGTATAAAGCAAAACAATGACAACAAACAATAACAATAAATAAATGTAAACTGTAACATAATAATTTAATCATGAACAGTGAAACCACTTGAAATGACAAACCCTGACTCTTTCCTTTAAATTTATTAAAATATATCGAAATGTATTAGACATCATATTAAACTGACTTCTTAATGTGTATTAAACACAGTATTGTTCAGATTAGAAGGCATGTGTAATTGTATATTTCCAAAATTCATGTTGCAAGTCTCGGAGATATATATATTGATTCCGTGGCTTGTGCTTTCAAGTCCTCTTTCATAGAAACAAAAACATAGGCGACTACTTATATATCAAATATTTGCTTTGAAAATGCCTAAGATTCTGTTACAACTTACAAGTGCTTAGGATATTTATGACTTTACACATTTTGCAATGTTGAGATCCCCATGGGGATTATCTTTGTTTCGACTTTCGGCTCTCAGACTCGTTAAACCAGTAATTATGGTCAGACCAATTAGCTTATTATGGTGAACATTTTAAATAGGCTGTTCTAATATAATATAAACTGTTATCCCTTTTTAGATAAATGTAGTCCTTATGGTAATTAAGCCACACGTTCTGCTCCATCCAAGCACATCTACAAAAATAGAAATAAATAAGATTTGTGTTGACAATCACGTATGAACTTTATTGACAATGCTAAAGTAGCTGATAATTTATGTATTATTATTTCAAAATACCTGAGGTGTGAACATAATATAAATCTGATATTATCCAATCCATGCACTGATGGCAAATAACTACACAAACGTTTTTTTTTTTTTTACATGATACCAGACAAGAAAAAGGAATTTTAATTGTATGTTTATCCCAACAAATTCAGCACTTGGAAGCAGTTTCCTCGGCGGTTCAGTTTGATGTGGTATCTTAAACGACTTCAAGAATCAAATTATGGAAATAATAACGATAAGGCCAGTTGTCGCATAGATCAGTAAACAAAGATCAGACAATTTGACGAGTTTTTGTTGACCTATTGAAATATTGACATTGCGATATCTATGGGCATAACCTACAATTTGTGGTCAATTCTTGACTACTAATGTAACCAATCAAAATTCTAGTTTACCCTATCCCAGACAGGTATTTGTTGTGTATAGCTATACATTTATCAGCTTTTCTTTTCAAAAATGGCAATACGGGTATCTTTTGGTATACCGGTAAGTACATTTCTCAAATAAACAGTATATGCCCTGAAAAGTAAATACATGGGCAGAAGTAATTGTTACAAAAAAAGAAATGCCTTTTTGTATGGTAAATAATCACTTTAAACTTTTTAGCTATCTAAGATGCTGAGAAAAAAATAACTAGACCGTTTGGTGTTCAACAACATAATAAGTCAATACTTTTTTTTAATGAGGGGAAAATATGGCAGAATATTTCTCAAACACAAACCCACACTCGGTTTACGGGGAAACCGCTGGTTATTTGAGCTACACCACACACACTGCAGCCAAGTTTGACATACCCCTCCCAATCCCCCAAAGAGATGGGTCTCCAATACAAGCCTTTTTTCCCCAATGTAAAAGAGGTCCACCGCGTGCATTACCTACACAACCAGCAAATGCATCTGGCCATGTAGTCTAACACACATACCACACAAGCGAGTGATACCGCGTGGTCTCTATTAGTACCCCATGCCTCTGATAACACAGGCATCCCCCTGATACGGCAGGCATCCCCTAAGCGCGCGAAACGATACAGAGCCATTGGCCTAATCGACGGGTAACACGATCTCGGAGAGATAAGCAACGTGTCCTGTATCGTCGTCGGCCGGGTCGTTGAGACGGCTGGTGAGGCGGTGTCGTGGTGGGATGATGACAGACAGGTTAATGATGAGATTAATTTGCTTGATGGATTTAAGGGGTAAAATCGATGGATTTATAGGCGTAAGATGGCGCCTAAAGTGTTTGAATAGGTTACGAAGAGCTTTACGTACTTACAAAATTTGTGTTGTGGTTTTAAGAGCTTGCATGAAAGCCACAGGGCTGCGTTATTACGTTCCAAATCCAGATCAGGCATATAAATAAGGCTTTGTTAGAATACTTTTTATTCGAAATTATGTTTAAGTATAAAATGAGGATGATGATGATGATGATGATAATAATAATAATAATAATGATAATAATAATGCTAATAATAATAATTAAAAAAATAATAATTATGATGATGATGAAGGTGATACTACTACTACTACTACTACTACTACTACTACTACTACTACTACTACTACTACTACTACTACTACTACTACTACTACTACTACTACTACTACTACTACTACTACTACTACTACTACTACTACTACTACTACTAATACTAATACTAATACTACTACTACTACTACTACTACTACTACTACTACTACTACTACCACTACTACTATTACTACTACTACTACTACTACTACTACTACTACTACTACTACTACTACTACTATACTACTACTACTACTACTACTACTACTACTACTACTACTACTACTACTACTACTACTACTACTACTACTACTACATCTACTACTACTAATACTACTACTACTACATCTACTACTACTAATACTACTACTACTACTACTACTACTGCTACTTTTTTATAATCATAGCTCTTCATACTAATGTTTATACATTTACAGAGTTAACAGCTTATATAGCTGGTGTAGGAAACATTCCGTTAAGAGTATACATGATATGAACAGAGTCCTCTGTTTTAATTGCGTAATAGTTTCGTTGTCATCTTTTTTCATGTTTCCCCCATAATTTATTGGAACCTTGTAGGAAATAAAAATCAGGGTACTAAGAGGAATAGAGTTTCTGCCTAATATAATCAGTTTTGTTATACCCTGACATATTATGCAGTTAGAGATTCGCATTAATATGATTTAGGCCAACATACTAACCGCTTTGTTGTCTTTTAAGTAGCAGTCAACTACTTGACTGCTCTAATTGTTCAGCAAAAAAAATCCTTTCAATTTTCCATTCACATTCCTTTCTATTTTGATATCACGTATACACAATGCGCATACCATGAACAAAAATAATAGGCCTATACAATTTTATTAGTATTCATCAGCAGAACTAGATCAATAATCGAAACAAAAGGAGACTGAAGATATGATTTTTACAACAAAGATTGATAGGTATCACTAAGGCACGTATGGCGAAACAAAAAGCAATTTTACGCCCAAAATACTTAAAAATCATAAATGACGCGGAAACAAAGGCCTGATGTCAATTCAAATCAAGCTTTCATAATTGTTACAAAGGATATCTGTAAAATTAATTCTCCACAATTCAAGCGAACCAACCGTCTTAGAAATAAAACAAAGAAGGGAAAACCAACAGAAAGGTCTCCTTAATGCTTTTTTTCGGTCAAAAATGGAAGGCGTAAGAGGCTGCAAAGGACAGCTAATGGTGGGTATCATATGATACATTTCAGACATTAATAATAATTTCATTTCACGTATGAGCAAGCATGGGGCCCAGGAGGGACTCGTGAGATGACCTACGCCGGAGACTCGGCGAAGCATCTCGCTTACAATGCGCTACATCATCAGCGAGTCAGCGGTGGAGAAATGTGATTGCTGGTATGTGTATGCAAGGAGATTAGGGAGGGAAAAAAAAGAGAATCTTTGTGTGTACGCAGACTGGAAAGGATGGATTTGTAAGGGGAAAATACATTGGATATGTAGCTTGATTTCATGATCTTATACTAGCATTTAATGTGGGTGCAAATTCAGTGGGCTTTTTTGTTTTAAACAAAACGTATGTGGAGTATCGTACAATGTCTTACATATAATATATTTAGTATTTCCGTGGCATCTCTGAACAAAATCCTCTTGTAAATTAAAATTAACAAAACTTTTAAATTGAGAAAATAATTTAAAACTAGAGAATACCGAATTTAACACAATCATATTTCATTTTACAACACGGATTACTTGAAATCATTTACCACAGAAATCATCAAATACAGCAAGCGAAATTCATATCATTGCTGAAATGACATTGGATTTTGTACTTCAACATATAATTCAATCTCCTCCATAAAGTGAGATGACACATAAAACCATCATAAATTGATATTTAAATAATAAACTTTCTAACCCTAGATACAAAAATATCATCTGCCTGGTTACATTAACAACAAAACAAGTAAAAATGAGCACATATTATAAGGAAAATCAGAATGAAAAACAGGATAGCAAAGCGACCAATTCTCAATTTAATTATAGTGCATACATAGCATAGCTATAAAAAGTAATATGGATTCTGTTTTTATTATATTAATACCCATCTATCCTGGTGGATGCAAATCAACCGAATTTTAGGGCAAATAGGAAAAGAGGGGAAATACCTTGAGGAAATTGACACCCAGTGGAACTGGAAGTGGGGCAAGAAGGCACCCCAGTCAAGCGGACCGCTCCACTGGAGCTGAAATATCAAGTATTCATACCCGCAGGGTGTCTGCATCAAGAAGTATGATCATAATTACAAGAAGGAAAAAATACTCATTCGGATGATGACATTTCTGCTAAGAGTTTGATTTAAATGAAGGAATTTATATGACAAATTAAGTGAAATGTGTTCACAAGAAATCATGTTAGTGATAGCGATTGGCAACGCCTAGAGATATCATGGAAGCGGCAAGGCGCTGTTATATATCCAGAGTAGGAAATCCAGAATTTAAGAAGATTTATTTGAAAGTATGAATAATTGCCCAGGTCATTGATTTCATAAAGAAATGTGTTTTTCTCGATGGATCTAACTGTTCTAGAAACCAAACCGCAAATTAGTTTTCGTCAAATTGGCTTTGAAATCTAAAAGAGACCAATGTAAGTAGGGTTATCTGTTTGACAGGACCATTCAAATATTCAAGTTTATTTGTTTCCACTTTATCGAAAATAACATAATTGAACATAATGTACATGGTAATAGTTATGACAAAAGATACAATCGTAAGTATGATAAATACATTGAAAAAAGCTAAATTAAGTGGGGGATCTACTAAAAATCAAAGCTTCTATTATGTAGATCCCAATTAATGGTTGTGTATATAAATTAGGATATCTGAACATAAGGTATTTACAAGAGCATATGATTATACGAGGGTTATCTTTAAGTGACGTATTTTACTAAACAATTATGAAATGAGGGGAAAATTCTGTGCTTTACTCAGCATAACCAAATGTATATACACATGTAAATTAAATGACAGGTATTTTAGCACTACTTATGAGGTAAGAAAGAGTAATTGCAAGGAAACCAAATAAGAAAAGAGAAATGGTACGTAAGAAAAGATGATAAACGAGGATGGAAAGTAAGAAAAACGCACACCGCCTCATATTTGAGCAGAGAGGCGGTGTATTTGCATTAAAAATCACAATATTTAACATGTAATGATGTTATATTCTATAACAACATTACAGTCCTTATGTTTTATTTGATTCGTTTGGATGCTTATGTATTCCATATACAACAAGATATATACATTTACAATCTTATAACGTTAGATGTATGATACTGACATGGCATATACGGAAAAGGGGTCGTCTTAAGCATACGCTTGAAGTGACGCCCTATACAAAAACGAAAATAACATTAGGAGAGGAAGGAAAAAATATAGAAAAAGGGCATAGGAAGAGAAAGCACAGAGTGGAAGAGGGAAGGAAAGACGGTTACATTCATAATAGTATCGGGAGGAGTACTTATCAATCAAGTCAAGTTGTACATGTAATTACAATTACCTTTTGACAGCAACTGTTTATGACAGTAGGGACATTCATGGGGTCTGCCCACGTTAAAGTAGATAGCAATACCTAGATGCGTATAGCATTATTTCATCGTTTGTTTGTGAAAGTATCTTTGGGGGTGGCTGGCAGAATTGAGACATTTGAAAATTAATATTCGGGCAAGGGCAAGGGCAGGGTAGATAAGTTTTTTTCATTTGTAAGACACTTGTCATCTTGGAAAATTATGTCCTTTATTTTTATTTTTATTTTGTTTTCATGTTTTTTGTGTGTAAAGATTCATTATCACGATTAGAACCCAAGATTTGAATCCTTGTGAAGTCCACAAAAGCGTGATTCCATGATATTTTTATACTTGAACGAATCAGTTAGCCGTAATACAATAAATTCATCGGTCGGGAATACTTCCAAAAAATAATGCTGAACATATGAGAGTTCCAAAGCGATATTTTGTTTAACAGTTTACCCTAAACTCGGGACGATCGCAAACACCTCAAAACTATTTTCCATAGCCTTGTGCATCAGCTTTTAAAATGTGCTTACATGACAATGAGATGGTATATAATAATGGTCATGATTTCTAAAGGCAATGTAATAAGAAATTAAATTTGCCATTTAGTTGAGTTCTTGAAAGTCTATCCTCATAGGTGAACACAATAGTAGAAAACAAATATTAAAAACAAGTGCATCGGGGGGTTCGACTGTACTTTGAAAATAAATGCTTAAAAATCAGTTTTATAGTTAATGGAAACACTGTTATATGGATGGTACCCAAGGTATGAAATTCAATTGTAATTACTCCGCTTGATGCGCAAAACAAATATTATTGTAACAATTCTAATGCAAAATAAACATCAATATTTCCCTCGTTAAAAGATAAATTTGTCTGCCAGGGATGTTAATACATCGGGGGGAGGGGAGGGGAAATATTATATAGCTCACTATACTCAATTTGTGTGTTCTTGGTAATCTTGGATCCCAACATACTGCAAACTATGAGTCACGTACAAAAAAAAAGCTGTGGCATGGTAGGAAAAATCGGAAGAAGGAGAGCCCAGTAGACAGGGAAATTATAATAGTAATGATAATGAACATAGAGCATAGTTTTTTTATAACGCTCATGTCTGTCAGACTTGACACTCCCTAGTGCTCGACAACAATTACCTCGGCTTTAGCATGGCTGCTATAACGGCGCTATAGCATTTTTAGGGATTAATTCCTGGCAGGTATCCATTTACCTTACCTGGTTCAAGCGCGGCAAATGTGCCGAAGAACGTTAGTGCTGTGGGAAGGATTCGAACCCATACCTTGGCGTTCACAGTCCGGAGACTCGTCCACAAGACCGCGACAGATTTACGAAGACGTGTGTATATACTGGAGCATGAATGGAGTAATGTGGGGGTCTGCACGTGGGTGCGACTACGGGGAGGGGGGAGGGGGGTAGTCAGTGAATGCGATGGTAAATGCGGGAAAGGATAGGAGGAACTAGAAGTACAATGTATACGAGGAAGATATTGGAGAGATAGTAGAGAGCAGTGTTTAAATATTGATAACAGAGAGTCATGAAGACAGATCATTAGAAGAGTGCAAATTCAAAGAGAGAGAGCCGGTAATAAACATGATGCTATTTCAGAGACAAGGAGAGAGGGAGAGAGAGAGAGAGAGATAGAGAGACAGAGAGACAGATAGAGAGCGAGAGAGAGAGAGAGAGAGAGAGAGAGAGAGAGGGGGCGAGAAAAGAGAGGGAAAAGATAGGCATGCAGGCAAATAGAAACAGTGAATTGAAAAGGGTGAATTGAGAGAGACAGAGAGAGAGAGAGAGAGACAAAGAGAGAGAGAGAGCGGTGAAAAAGCATTCATTTGACATCTTTAAAATGTAAAGAAGCAGCGAGTTGAGTCCCTCCGTGGCGCCAAAATTGGAGACGTATTTCTCCCCTTCTCCTCTCCCAGCTCGTCGACCCATTGAGGCCCGTGCATGTATTTAACATCCATTTTCATGCATCTCTGACTTTCGTGTTTTTCTTCTGCCAAATCGCCGGCAAGGGAACCAACTCCTTCATTTGTATGGAAATTGAGACACTCCGCGTTTTAAACCAAGGCAAGAAGAAGAAAGGAACCACACAAGAAACAAAGTCATGGAAAAAAAATAAGGGGAGAGAAGAAAATAAGCATTCGCTGTTTTCCCTTTTACGCTCTCTATTTTGTAATTTCTGTGTATATGGATGTATTCCTTTTCTGTTTCTGAATTGAAAAGGGATTGAGCTCCCAATAGACTTGAAATAAATCAAAGTGTCAAAGATCAAAAAGTTATCTAAAGTTTGCTCTAGAACTGTCTTTTGAAAGAGTTGGTAAACTCTTTTTGTGACGGTGCTGTTGCCTTATGACCTTATAGTCTTCTGACTGACCTATTTAATGTGTTAAACTCTCTTTCATTAACAATTGGTTGTAAATGTTCCCTATACAGAATTCTAAAGGGTACAATGAAGTCATATAGTTATCGATATAATCAGGAATGCATTAAAACACCGTCTGCTTAAAATTTGTCCAAAGACATGAAGGAACCGTATACAAAATGATTTGGAACGTTTAAGACGCTGTAAGTCCATGTTAAGATACAAAAACGTGGATATTTTAATTCCAAATGTTATCGCTCAATCAGCTACTAACTTTCGACTACAAAATGGATTTTACCTCATAATTTCCTGTGATGGTTCTATGTTTTGAAGTGATGAAGAAGAAAAAACTAGGAGGAAACAAAATTAAACAAATAAACAAACGAATAGATAACAAAACAAATCCAAAGAAACAAGATTAAGATACAAATTCTAGTTTTTTAATTTCGGGTATTAACCGTTATATTAACAGTGGCTAATAAAATCACACAGAGGGTATGCTGATGCGAAAATGCTCCATGATTCCACTGCAATCTATGAAACCTTAAGAAAACAAAAACAAAAGGTGCATTACTCATGAAGAACATTGAATGCAACATGTTATTGAACTTGTCGGGACGAGGTCGAGGCAATACAGTGAACTAGGCGAGTCTGTGAGAACACGGGACCCGGCGCTGGCGCTGGGGAATAAAGGAGAAGGGGCAGGGGAGAACGGCAGTCGCAGGCTGCTCGCAACATCAAATGCACCGCGCTACCATGCATGCAGGAGCGCTTATGTTTTATGATACCTACGAACATCCAAACCAAAACAAACACCATTCCATCTCTATTTCCGTGCACTTGGCACGAATAAGTCGATTCTGACACATACAAATGATAGATTGCATGTTTAGTGACCAAACTTGGTATATTTTGAGCGGGCCTGCTGCCACGGCATACGTGAGCGGAACGGGCAATTTTGTCCGACGTGGCCCTCTCCCTGGCGTATACCCCTTACCCCTTTCGATATACTTGCACGTCATCACATCCATGACACCCTTACTCCATCACTCTCTGTCCCTCTGTCTCTCCCTTTACCTCTGTCCAACTCTCTGCGTATTCCATCTATGTTTGTCAATCATAATGTTATTCATGTTTTCCTTACCTTTGCCATTTCCGTGTCCTCATATCTCACATTCTCCCTCTTTCTCTCCCACTTCAAATCTCCAAACCCAACCACCTTCATGCCCTTGTCTTTTAGGCTATCACTCTCTCTCTCTCTCTCTCTCTCTCTCTCTCTCTCTCTCTCTATCTCCTTCTCTATCTCCCTCTCTATCTCCCTCTCTTCCTATCGATCTCCTCCCCTCGTTCTTACTTTCTTTCTTTCTCTAGCTCCCCCTCCTATTTCCTGTTCCCAATCTCCTACCAAATTCTCTCCAACTCCCCCACCCCCTTTCTCTCTCTCTCTCTCTCTCTCTCTCTCTCTCTTTCTCTCTCTCTCTCTCTCTCTCTCTCTCACACACACACACATACACACACACTTCCACACCCCCATCTCCCTCCCTGATCTCATTACCCCTCACGTTCACTTTCTTTGTGTGCGAGAGCGCGTACGCGTGCGTCTGAGTACGATCTGCGAGGGAAGCCGGAATCATTCTTTATAAATAATGCAAAATTGGTAAATATGGCGAGACTTGTTTTCTAGCCGCGTCAATTCACACGGCGCGTGCTAGAATAATAATTAGCGGTGGAAATGAAAACAAGCGGGAATTAATTCGAGCCCCTTTCTTGCTGATGGCGTTTTATATCTCTCCACCTCTCCCCCTCTCCCTTTCTCTGTCACGCGTGAGCTCCTGACGGGCTACGGAGTCTCCATGTCAAACGTAAGGGAAAATAGCGGGAGCCATTCAAGAGAAAGAAGGGTACACTTTCCTATGAATTCTTTATCAATATGGTATCAAAATCCAAATGAAATGCATATCGCCAGCACGATCACTGTCAAAAAATGATGTCATGCAGCCAGCGTTGGCTTCATTTTGCCAAGAAATATTCACACTGTTGATAAATTAAATTATCAATGTGGATACAGACATTTCTATTTCATGATTTTTTTGTTGTTGTGGGGGGGGGAGGGGACAACTCTCTAAAATGCAAAATCGCATCACCTTAAAGCTTGATATAGGGCCTATTGAAATGCTGAAATAAAAAATAAAAAATCAAAGCATTTAAATGGTTCTCATAAGGACAACTGCAGTAATATATACATGGAAATGAAAAAATTAATAAAACTAAATACCAACATTATACGACACCTCTAATAATTCATATAAACATTCCCCTACTCCTGAGTAGATATGTGAAATATAATTAATTTTGAATTCATTTGATATACCTTTTTATTATTTTAGATATCTCATAAAATCAAACTTCATATTAACTCCTTCTTATATGCAACCTGTAAATTGAGTACATACCTTTAGTCAGGGATGATTGGTACTGTCATTAATGAACCAATTTGACTGGAATATGATCAAGAATGATTATCCATAATTACTTCGAATGAATATTATTTTCAAACAGTTTTGTTGTTCATATTGGCAAAGTTCAAACAAAACAGATCACCCCCCCCCCCAAAAAAGTGTTTTATTTAATTTCATTTTATGTCTGTACAAAACGCAGTTCAAAACAAATCAACGGTACCTTTTCTCTTTTTGTCTATCTTGATGCCTACTTTGGATCAATTCCTATCCGATTAAATAATCCCTGAAATGGTAAATTGCAACTATAATTATCAATTAGCTTCGTATAGGTTTAAGGCTTAATCCCACTTGTAGTCCACCGTATTCTCGCAAGCTACAGCCAAACCTCATTGAGTACATAGGTTGCAGGCATCAAGCCCTCTACTCGATAAGATTCACAATCGGTCTCTGCCGCCACTAATAACACAATTGGTCACTACTCATTACCGTTCACATTCATCAAAATATATTCCCTTTTGGCCAGGGATAATGGGGGGACATATCTTACGCAGGAAATACTGGGTTATATGGTGATACGGGCGGGGGCGGGGGTGGGGGGGGGGTGAAAGCTCAACGTACATAGAAAGGGGAATTCACCGTCTGTTTCGAGTTCAATATACATACGTTTAGCATGTTAGATGCTGTCCATTTTTTATGTTTTCGTATAAAATCCATGTTTTGGCAAAAAATATATATATTGCCCGAAATGGGAGGAATTGATTCACAGTCAATATTTTGTGTTTGTTGTGGAGTGTTGTATCGAACCAATTCAGGCGGAATGTAATTTTGATACGTTTCCCATATATTCACTGCAAAGGGGTGATTGGTATATATGTAAACTATATACTGGAGAAGGGGGGTGGAGTATATGATTTGTTGTGTGTTATTAAAGAGCAAGGAAGACATTAACGCCATATAAAAGTATATAACTTAATGCCCTTCTATAACTCTCAACAGTATAGGCCTATGACATTCCGTTTTCCCAATATGCATGTATTTCGAAACACCGTTTAGATGTTCATTCATGCACAACCAAAATTGAATATGTTAGTTATCTTAGCTATATCCTTTCTGGCTTCCCATATTACCCTATAAGCTTTTACCGAAGAGAACAATTTTTTTCTCTTCGGTAAAAGCATATAGGGTAACATGGGATTCCAGAAGGGATATAGCTAACTGATATATCAGTTACATGTATATATTGGTGTAACATGGTAGGTAATGAGCATAATCATCGGCCATCGGTAATGACAAAACATCACAATAATGAGGAATGTATTGTATCTTGTTCATTTATGAAGGCATGGGGGTAGGAGCACAGTTTTCCTAGGGGGCTTACGTCTCTTTCTAGAAAAAAAACCTTCAACTTGTTAAAATTTCCAAGATAATGAAGCGAGCGAGCCACAGAATTAGATCCTTTTAAAGGTGGAGACATAGTTCAGGAGACAATGGGGAGGGCTTTATCTCTCCTTTATTCGCAGGGGAAGATTTTAAGATTTACAATGACCAAGTAAACTTATTCCATTGATGTATTAGACAGAATAATGTTGTGCCTTTATTATAGTTAATGTCTTTATTCTCCACTTTTATAATCCAAATGGCAATTTCATGAGAAATTTCAACCGCTTTACAGTTATTTTATATTTCATATCTCATCATTACTACATTTTTTGAGAAAGGAAAAGTCATTTTCTTTTACTGCAGGTATTGATTGTATACCGCCATTTTTCAACAAAATCTTCAGGGAGTTGAAAAAATCTATAGGGAGTATGCCAAACAGCTTTTATTTTCAATTGTGGGAGGGGGAGGCGCTTCAACTAATACCAATGGACCTGGGTGTTGAGTGATGGAAACGGTATCAAAGTGTATGTAAACTACATCATATTTTTTAATACTGTCTTTTGTGGCAGAAGATTAGTAATGAAACATGAGGGGAAAAAAGCACCTGACATGCTCTCACATTCAAATATAGCTGAGTTTTACTGTTTCATTCATGCCATTTACTGATTTTGACATTTAGCAGTTATTTCGGTTGATTGCTCACTACTTTATTTTCTTGTTCCTTTTTTATCAAACTCGCTTTGTTTATCTAATCCTGCTCATATCTATGTGTTCCAACGCTACGATGTGAGGAAGAAATAGCCCTTTTACAAGATAAGAGAAATGCATGAGGAGGGGTCTCCGTTTTGATTAGGGTGTATACAAAACGTACGGGCTGAATTTCACTATATGGTCATGAGTGGGGTTGATAGCTTATGACCGAATATCAATTTTACCGTTTCTAAATTTTGCAGGTTAGCAACGATGTTGACACTTTATCATAGAGGCAAGAAACAAAAGAAAATATCAATTGACCTCGCCATTGCCCAAATATGAGGTGACGGTTGCCCGAATACACTGCTAACTTCCAAAGTCGCTGAGGCTGTAGCCCCTCAGCCCCGCTCCCCTCCCTTTTTGAAAGGTGGTATACTGTATAAGGACTACATCACAGAGAAGCGCATTGTATCACGTCTGATGCTGACGTAGCATGGGTCACCGTCGTTCACTGTAAGGAAATCGTTCAGCTAGTCCACAGATAGAGATAAACTAGAAACAGGTGTCATTAGCCCTCAAAGTCGTGCCATTAACCCTTTTGATTACTGTAGAAATACGTGCCATGTATAACGTTCATGTTACGCTGGTCTTCTGGTAACAGTAGGGTTAAGATCTCTTAAAGTGACTCGGTAACGTTGCCTCAGATTCTGAAACAAAATCCTGGATTTAGCTCATGCTGCAATCATAATTATAAACCTTTAGGTCAGTCACGAATCCCATGATTTTTACAAGCCGATCGCCTGTCTGATTATCAAGATATTTATTATTGGAAATCGAAATTTCCTCTTTTCGTTTTCCTATCGGTTTTTATAACACTACAGTCTAATGGGGAAAATGGGTATGATAAAACCGGTCACTCAAAGATTTTACTTTTTTAGGGCTTCAATATTACACCATATCACAGACACTGATAACACGTAGGACCATGCATCTCAGATTTAACATTGTTAAACGATGCCTTTAAGGGAATGTTGCGTAGATTTATAAATTATAAATTTGCATTATACGCGGCTTCTCTTCGATTGATTGATTGATCGACGATTTATTTGACCTTCCTACCCAGAAAACAACAGTGTGTTTGTAAGTAAGTAACCAGGAGGAACTGTGGAAGTCCTATCCAAGGGACATGATATTAAGGATTAACATAAAGGATATACATGCATACAGCACTAGCGAAATGTCTTGATTTCGGACCCGATATCTCCCAGTGTGATACGGGGCCACTGATTTACCATAGCGCCATCAACACAAGCGTGATATCACTAGAATAAACATCGAAAATTTAAAATATCACGCAAAATATTGTCTTATATGCCGGAATTGGAATAAACAAAAAGAAAAGAAAAAAAAGAAAAGAAAAGAATAGAAAAGAAAAGAAACCAAAACAAAATAAACAAACGAAGAAATAAACGAAACTACCCCCGTCCCTCCCATGAAATACACCTCCGTTAAATCTAATCCTCAAATGCATGCTAATCAATCATGTCTACCACCCTCCTGTACAATTATTCTATTGCGATACATAAAAAATAGCATTGTCTATCTAGTTATATTTCTCTTTTTGAAAAGAAAGTATATTTTTATGTCCAATTAATTTCCAGGAGTACGAGGCGGGGTATGAGAAACGTGTCAACTATTACAATACATGTAGATAAAATCAAATATGAAATCTTTCGTGTGACACTGTATGGCACAGTGAGTTTGCCTTGACACAAGAGGTAAAGGTAACTGATAGCATTCGTTGTAGAAAACCTTTCCAATTTCAATCACTTTCTCTGCAAGTGGCCTTTGCAACTTCTCCGAATTAACAATCGTACAAATATGACATTTACGATAGAATTAACGATTCTCGTAACCCAACTCGGAATTTAAAGACGGACGTTTAAATATTCAACGGGCAGACTACACAGAACCTTTTTTTTATGGTGCCTTGATTGGTCTCATTGTTAGGAGATTGATCCGAAAGTAACGTTCTTTAGGGATTTTCTCATCTGTCAGTAGCTCAGTTTAAGAAACTTTACGAGAGTTGCTGTTATTATAACAGATGTTACTTCAAAAGGCGAAAATTATTTCGTTAACACGTTTCATAATGAAATCTAATATGAACCCTTTGTAATCACCATTTTACAAACATGACAAGAAGGCAGAAAAAGAGGATTTTCTGCGATTAGTGTGCCTTTATTTGGCAACGTATACTGTTCAGTGCCGATCTTTGACCAACAATGGTTTTTTGTAATGGAATTTTAAGGACAACGGCACCTTGATGAATACTTGTGGGCTACAATTCGAAAATAGCTATCATACTCAATAATTAAAACTTCTGTGATATCAATTCATATCATCACAATGACATGCATGTGATCGATGAATCTGAGAAGAAGGAAGATAGTCTTGGCTCATGCTTTTTCAAATCTACTGACAATAGTTAAAGGAAAAAAGATCACGTTAGATGGCTAGATTCTAAGCTCGTTATAGATTACTTAATTGTAATTCATAAACAATGTAGATTGTGCTTTTGTTCTGTATTTAAAAGCAAGCATTTTAAATCTAACATTGTCAAAAGAGTTCTTGTTATTTGTATTCGCAGTGCATGCGCATGGTTTGGCAAGACTGCTACTTCAAATGGCTTGTTTTAGTAGAATGGAGTCTATAAGAAAATTGACAGCATTAATTGTTATTGATACATTTCATTTTTTAGAGAATACCTCGCTCTCGATGGAATTTGACATTTTCTGAAACCTGGCAATGAAGAATTTTTCGAAATTAACTTTACTTTTTATAATTAACTTCATGTATTTGAGTGAGTAAAATGATGGAAGCGTAAACATAATTGTTAAATGGATTTCAAATCGAGGGATTAATGGCGATGGCGTTTACAGCTTGAAGCATACCCCCCCCCCCCGAATCCAGGCCACTAAAAAAGCCAACAGAATCAGGGGGATACAAAATAAATTTTAAAAAAGAAGCCAAGATAAATACTTCTTGCAGTAAAATAATAGAATACGGTATGTCCCATATGGGGAGGGCAGAGGGTTCCCAAAGTCCCGCCAGGTTACTTTCAAATGTAACCCCCACCCCCTCCGCCTCTTTATTTTTTCTGGTAACGCTATATAGGGGACGGATTGAAATGATGAAAAGTAAAACTCATATTACAGGAGTGCAATCTACAATGTAGTTTCAAAACAAAAACAACAAAAACAAAAGAAAGGACGTAAAGGAATTATCATTATTGAGTATGAGAGTATATGAGAATTTGGAACCATCGATATATAACAGAATTACAAAATCTTAACCTCAAAGAGCTCTTAAGATCTTAATAGCAAAGAAAAAAATATCAATAAACCTTCAATGCACGATGCATAGACTGTACATAAATATAAGCATATGGGAATCGATGAATGCGTATTGGTCCAAGTAATTCATTGTTAACTAATTATATTTGAATGAGATGAACTTTACAAAAGTAATTTCTCTCATGTAACTTTGCCAATGCTGATCTTTCTCATGGGAATTTTTAAAAGATAGTTTATTATTTGTATCTTTTCAAGTACTCAACACTTCCTTTTATGGTTAAGAATAACAGTGATTCTTAACCTGCTAATTTGGGGGTATTAATAATACATTTCCTCGATTCAAGAATAATTCTTGATTGTTGTGACATGAATTCACACTGGAATTAATCTCCGGTCATTTCCGTACGAATCTGCTAACTCGCTGTTGAAAGAAAATGCTCCTTTAAAAATGACCCTTTGTTAAATAGATGAATGATTATTTAATGCTTTCATGATAATGATAATAATAATAATAATAAAGTAATTGTGTAAAATGCATAAGAAAAATAAGAAAATTCGATGCGCTTTAAAGGTTTCAGATTTATAAAAAAAAATTCAAATCGCTGTAGTTGCTTTTCTAGAATAAACTTAAAGTAGATGTTGTTAATGATGCTTTTTTTAAACGAGGAAATGTTTGATTGTTTTTAATGAGACAGAGCTTCAGATGATTAAGTCTGTTCAAGAAAATACTAAAAGAAAACAATATCCATAGTCCTACATCGCAATAAAGAAACGCAACAGTTTGAACAAAAAATATCAGAAAGCAAATATATGAAGCAAAATGCATGTCGAAAAGATGCACATTGAAAAATTTGACTACAGTTTATCCGACCAAACACAATATTATGGTTACTGGGAGAACTATAACTGCACGCTGTTATTGATATTTTGCCAGATAATGAATGGATTGATGATTTATTGTGTGGTCATACACTTAAGTGACACCTTACCACATCCTAACTCAACGTCAGAATATTCAATAGGTGATGTCAAATTTAGAAAATATACATTAATAATTATATGGTCTCTCTGGCTAGGTATGTGTATGGTTTGAGTCCATGTACAGACAATGAACAATGACTTGCTTCTCTTTGTGTATACATTTTATGTTGTGAATGTGTAGTATATTGAATAATTAAAGTTATAAGAACTTGCTTTTCACAATTTCTTTTTTCTAAATATTTTTCCTCGGAATCGATTGGTGACTCTTGCATCTTCTTGATTTTTTAAATTTTATCCTTCCTTCCCCTTGTCTTCCTTGTTCTTCTTCTTCTCCTTCTTCTTTGTTTCTTCCTGTTTTCTTCATCATTATCATCCTCTTCATCATCATCATCTTCATCATCATCATCATCATCATCATCATCATCGTCATCTTGATTATCATCATAATCATCATTATCTTCGTCTTCTTGATCGTCATCTTCTTCTTCTTCATCTTTCCTTCTTCTTATTTCTTCTTCTTATTTCTTCTTCTTCTACTTCTTCTTCTTCTTCTTCTTCTTCTTCTTCTTCTTCTTCTTCTTCTTCTTCTTCTGCTTCTTCTTCTCTTCTTTTTTATATTCACTGTATACCTCCTTCTCTTCATTCTTCTAAATCTTGATATTGTTACTCTCATGTCTCTTTGTGTTGTTGCAACTCTTCTCTGTTTCATCATTACCTTTTCAATCCGTTCTTGGTTGTTCTCTTCTTCACGACATTGAAAAAGAGAAAAACTAAGGAAAATCAAGGGCAAACACATTTACTGGTTCAATTGAAGAAATGAATATAGGTATAACTCTATATGTTACATCACCCATTGTTTCAAATGAAATACAATATTATCGTTGAATTCAAAGGAATTTCAAAACTTGATTAATCCTTAGCACACTTATTCGTTATTGTAGTATGATTTTTAGTTGAATTAATTGAGTTAAAAGATAAGAGAACCGAGTGTTGAATTGATTGTTGTTGTTTTACTTTATATTCGTTGTTGCATAAATGGGAAAGATAATTCAACAGTCAAGCATGAGAAACTAACAAAGCTTAGACTCTGAAGTCACAACAAAACTACTAGAAAGTAATATGGGATGTGATTGGAATACATCTTCAGGTAAAATTCATTTTAAAAGAAGATACTTTTTTGTCATCTATTTATATATCTTTGACATAATCATGGATGTTAACGCAGGCCAAATGAAATACGGAAATATGTAATCCCTTTGAAAATTTCACAAAGAACTATCACATAAATACATTTTCTTTTTAATTTAACATTAATTCCAATGACACGAATAAAATCAATAGCAACAAACATGAGATAGGATAAAGAAAATTATACTTGTTGTCGTTGGTTACGACTGGCAATGGCAATTAGTGGAAATGTTGTAAGCTCATTAACGATAAATACATGTTTTATCAGGGGGGAATCTTAATTAAGCACTAATTGGGAGATAAAATAATTGTATGAAACGGTGTCAAATCAAGTTGAGTTAGACATTTGGTAAAAAGCTTGTAATGTGTTGGGAAATATTCCAGATGTGTGTAACAAAAGCTCTATGTTTGATTTCACCGTGGAGCGTTTTCAAACAACAATTTTAAGGTAATGGAAATACACAAGACTACCTTTTCTCAGCATTTGACGTTGCTTTAAGAAAATAATATAAGATTACAAAATCAACAAGTTCAATAGCCATTGGTTCAAATCTTCATAGATGCCATATCGTTTTTAAGCTTCATGCGATGACTTTTATACGCAGTGTCCAATGGTGATGGAATGATTTGTTCAGATATTCATCCTCACAACATGTTAAATATGCCAGCTTTGAAGATCATTTTTATTGACAGAGAGATTCGGCCAGTTAGTGACATTTCAATCATATTCAAACTTCCGGGGTAGTAAACTTATCTTAATAATAACCATATTTAATGGTGAGGGAAATATGTGTTTGTGTTATTATGTTATTATGTTAAAATGAAAAAGAATGGTAAGAATTTCCTCACCAGATGTAGGACTGATGCTTTTCATCCAGGGGTAGAATGCCATTTTCTCTCCATCTTGCTCCTTATTACATCTCACTGCTGATAGGTCTCGAATCTCCCTGTCTGTCGACGCATCAAGGTCCTGCTTTTGAAAGTCTGTTGCCTTGAAGGCGAGGTATGAGGAACTGATATCATTTTGTTTGCACGGGTCGAAGAGAGTCGTGGAGTACGGGGTGACGACGGCATGTTGGGCGGCAGATGATGCGGTTGACGAGCCGAGACTGCAGGAGCTGAATGACTTCCCCGGTTGGGCGGGGTACGAGTCCGACGTGTGGTGAGGGTAAAACTGGTGAGGCATGAAAAATGGGAAAGTACTGTCGAGGTTGCTTTGGGGAAAATGTTGTGAGTTTTGGTGGTGTCCTGATGATGGTGTGAGCTCGTTGAGCGGGGTGAGGATAGGCGAGGCATCGACGGGAGCCCGGCTCGCCGCGGCGTTGGCAATCCAGCTCTCGCCGGTCGCTCGGCTGCTCATCCCCGCTGTTTGGTGGTGGTGGTAGTCCGCGTAATACACGCTCATGCTGAAGATCGTTATATCACTCACTTAAAAAAAAACTCTTGCCTTTCCCGCGTTGATGCAGGCCTCCGGGTGATTTAGCCACAAAGCCACCGTTTAATACTGTGATCTCAGTACGACACTAGTGGATTATGTCGATATTTATCATAAGAGCAGCGCGATGACGGATTGCCCGATGATGATGCTTGAGACGGCCTCACGTTTAGACCAGTGAGTCGGAACGGTCGGACGCAGCCCAACTCCGTCGGAGCGGGGCCCCGAGGCGAGAGGTGTCAGGGGACTGTAATCAGATCCGGAAGCATCGGGATTCGAGAGAGAAGTCGACTCCGTGATTGCCGAAGAGACGACACCAGCCGGACAGACGACCAGGCGGATGAAGACGGAATAATAATCCTTCCAAAAAATGAAATCAATTTCATGACCCCCATCGCTCTCTCTCCCTCTGCACCCATCTCAGAGGAGAAATCATTTACACAGCATCACAATTTGACAATCATGAATTTAAGATGGTATTCTTATTTCCCTTCTGGCTCCTGTTTTTTGTCTCCATATATCTTTTAATCATAAACTTGACGATTTTCACACGGTTTACTTTACAGAATGCAATCATTTAATAAAAAACAAACAAACAAAATGTGAATAATAATATAGCAGTTAAGTCTTATATGATATACTATTTCCAACAACTTGTTTGTTGAGTTTGGGGGATGACGCTCTCGCAATCACAATTTACATGAAGTGACGGTACACTGAGTATTTTATTATTTTGGATAATGGGGATGGAGACCCTCAAGCAATAATATGAATCACTTGTTATGTCTCTGTTAATAAACATAATAATTGAAATGTGTCCTTTTCTACTACATATTAGTGGAAACATTGGTTTGTTTCAATGTATAGATTCATGTAATTATGACAATATTAAAAGATCGTGGTGAAAATGATTATTATTGATTTGTGTGAGTTTTCCAGATACTATTCGTTAAAATCAAAGAGATTTGAGGGAATACGAGATAGAAGAAATAGCGAGGCAGTAAAGTAAGACAGAGGTAAAAAAAAAAAAAAAAAAAAAAGTATGAAAAAATAGGAGAGAAAGAAAGAAAGAGATTGGAATCAGGATTTCATAATTTCTTTGCCATAAAAAAAAAGCAATGACAATACAAAAAATATATCGAACCCTCAAGAAGAAAAGACGTTTTGTTCGAATCAAAACATTGTAGAAAGAAGTCATTAATTCCAAAACTAGGCGTTATACATCACAACGCATAACCACGGAGTTCACCGCAGGACAACCCCCAACACAACTAATACATCATCTTTACCCTATATTCTGATTTGGGGGACACGTCAAACCAACCCTTTGCATGCTTAAGGTTTGATAAATCCATTGGTTTGTCAAAAGTCACAACTAAACAATCAGCAACAAATTATTGTCATTATACTCGACGATTGCTGGGCAATCACTGGGCCAAAAGATGTCCGGGACAACACGTCGGTTGGACGGTCAACATCATTAGTATGTTAAAGAGATGCCTGGCACAAGGTAACAAATAATTTGTCAGCTTTCCCATTCCCGTCATACCTCTGTCGAAGAATATGACACAGAAGTAATCACATCTGAAAAAAGGTTCTTGAAATGCTCCAATATAGGCCTATGAAAAGTAATGTTTTAAAAACTGGAATCTAATTGTGTTGTCATATGTTTGTGTGGTCCCATATATCGAGATCTGTGCTCAGTGCTTTCATTGATTGTGATTTATGATAAGACCAATAGAAATTTGGTTATTTCTGTACCGCACAATACATATGTTTAACTGTTTGAAGACTATCATTAATGGATACTTCTTGACAGTTTCTTTCACAACAAATATTTATTGCCTGATTAGTACTCTATACCTCATCTTTAAGCTTTAAAGGCAACCCAACTCTTGTTATAAGTTTATTTGTATGAAAGCAGAAAATAGAAGAACCAGAATGGCGAAAGTTTGAAATAAATCCGACCAATAATAAGAAAATTATAAGATATTGAAATATGAGATCAATATATCTATGCAAATCGCCTTTTGGCAATTTGGTCAGTGGATTGTGACGTATGCACCAACACTCTCCCGTTTGTCGTGTACAAAAATACAATTAATTTCTGTTTTTCTCTAATGCGCTTTCTCTCTTCAGGCACTACTCAACATATATTATGGATAGCATATCATTACAGGTTCTCTAAAAAGAAAATTCCTTCCTGGGATACATTTTGGATTTTTAAAATTTTAAATAGTCATTTTGTGTGTTGGAACCAATGGTAAAATCGTCCGCCACTACGTAACAGTGACATTACCGATTTAGCCAATTTGAAATCCCCTACCTATAGTGACTATAACAAAATTTAAAATCATAACTTTCTAATATCCGAATTAGTTCAAACTTTCACCAGTGTACTTCTCTTATTTTTCTGCTTTCTATTAGATTAATTATCTATTAAGGTTGGATTTCCCTTTAATTCGTTCGGCCCGATAACAGATCTGTCTTCATCTACATGGTCTAATTGTCTTCCATTATTTCCGAACTGGGTATTGACAAGCCATTGATAAAGCACAGTCCCGTAAGGTCATTCTTTCAAAACATTAGTCGTCTATGACGGCGTAGCTATGTGGACACGGGCTGCCCCCAAAAAAAAAAAAGGGGGGAAGGAAGAGAGAGAGAGAGAGAGGGGTAATGGGTACGTGAAAAGAAGGCGGTACGACTCAATACCCACACCCGCGCTCTAATCAATGGCCTTTATGACTTGCATTTCATCACTTGAGTAAGACCGCTGACTCCCTCAATCATTTAATGAGCATGTAAAACTGGATTAATAGCTCGCAATCAACATTTTGTTTTGTTGTATCAGCTCTGTATCACATGGTCATATTCATCTGTATCCATCTATGTCTTTCACAAGACGTATTTCACATCCTTCATCTTTCCCATTCAGGTCACTGTCAGTGCAATGTAGTCCAAAAGGAAATCAGGTGACCTGATAACAAAGAAAAAAACAGGACAAATAAACAAACAAACTATTTTGTCTTTAAAGTTAGTAAAGTTTGAGCGCGAGCCTCTAAGACGAAGAGTGCACTATAGATTAGAATTAGACAATTAAAGTATATTTAAAAAAATGTGTCAGGGGTCTTTAGGCGTCGGCACACTGTGCACCATCTTCCCCAAATTGATTTTTATTTTTAAAGATGGAGAAGATTATGAATTCCTGGCCATCTTTTACTTTCTCTAAAGAAATTGCAATGCAAGAGATACTAGCTTTAATTATTCATTCCCCTTTATGCTTCGGGGTATTATAAATTAATAATGACACGGATCTCAAATTCTACTCAAAGCCGGCCTGTCTACGTATTTGCATACCAGTCTTGCGTTGCGTGATTTATAAGGACAGAGGAAAATGGAACTTGAAACGTTTTCTTGTGTTTGCTAAACCAATGAATATATATTACTTCGACGGAGAGATGCCTATTTCAAAGAAACACATGGATTTTCGTTGGCGTATATCATGATCAAAATACATGTACGTGTTAAAAGAGCACCAAAATACGTATCGTATTGCTTACAAAAAGGAATGTTGCGACGTAAAGGAACAATAAGAAAGAAAACGCTTGAAAAAAAAAGTTTTTTGCCAATATGAATATTGCAAAGCTATAGATAGCATAGAAAATTCAAAAAGTTTTTCAAGTTCACAACTATTGGACGGTAATCACCGGACAAAATGAAAGTTTAATCAAGGCTTAAAACCAGCTAAATGGGTAATGTTAGTCCATCGATGTTGGAATATAACGCCCTCCACATACAGAGATCGAAATAATCTTCAGTGTATTAATTAACGAATATATAAACATCATGTCACAATTATATGAATTCTCTATTTTCATTTTATGACTTAATATATTTCATTAATCTAATTACTGTAAAGAATATTGATATTTTAATATGTACGGAACAAACAGGGTCGACGTGGCACTTTGTAAATCAGCAAAGCCATGTATAAAGCCCATATTTAATCCCAATAATATCATTTTTTTCAAATCAGCGCATAATTAGTCTGCATCAGGAGTTTAGGTGAATTGAAAATAAGAAGAGACTTTAGATTATATATTTTTTAAATATCCCTAGATTTAGTTGCTTATCCCATTAGGGCTATCTATCAATTTCCGGTCTTTTTTTATCTCAGTCAATGACATCCAGTCCCTCATTATCAAAATATTTGAATTCTGACCTAGCCTAACCTGGGTAAGGTTTTGCCGAATCTCAATCACCTTTTACTACAAGGTGAGCAAACATTATCCGAGTAAGGTATGCGGTACAATCGCCCCAAAGTTAGTCAGACACAGTATTCCCTTCGTTTTGGGCAATTTATTACCAAACAATTTTTTAAAGTGTTAATTTTCATCTCCAAATTAATACATTTTATTTGTACGCTGCCTTAGTATCAGATCGCCAACCAAAATTTAAAAAAACAATCAATTAGCAACTATTGATTTGTATTTCATGAGTTCACATAACAATATGAACGTAATGATTATGAAAAGGGATCAAATGACATACTTACAGATTTAGTGTTAACTCGCTTATGAGGACAAAATTGATGTATTGCATTATGATATCATCATTATTGTATTAATAGCTTTTGAAATGACCCTTTCAAGATCATAATCCAAAGTTTGTCCTCTCGATTGTCAAGATTATAAAGATACAATCACCTCATAAAATGACTTATTAGCGAAGAACGCAACTCAAAATTACCGACATGTGCTATTTAACACGTGCTTTGTGTCATAAAAGCCATTTCTAGCACCATAAGACACACAGTTATGACTACGGCCGGTAACAAACCGGATAAATTAGGCAGATAAAAACTTATTAATGCGACGGATAATTGCCCCTAAATTGAAGATAAATTGTGTCCCCTGCTAGCCGGTCTGTTTTCATGCTGCCCGGCTGCTTTATAATATGTCGAAGGACATGATTACATTCACATTTCAGTCTGGTTGTAGCTTTTTCTTCATGTTCTTTCTTGTTCATACAGGGGGAACTCTGAAACATTGCTTTTAACGCTTTAGAATGTTTTTCGTTCGTTTTCTTGATTTTGTGAAGGAATGATGTACTTTAGCGAGATAGGGATGGAATAACGGAATTATGCAGCCCTTAGATGCACCACGTCAGCTTTTTGGTAAAAGCAATGAGGTAAGATACTTCTTGTAACCCAACTGCAGCATGCGCAGCACCATGGACTGAATAATTACGACTGAACATTTCCAACCGCACTGCGGAACATTCGCGTGGGTGAATGTTCCACTATACGACTGAAATAATCATGTTGTGAACGATTGGTCTCTCTTTACTTCCATTTGTCAAATGGGTTTATGAAAAGTGACAAAATGATACATTGTAGCATCGCTTTATTAATATAAATATTGAAATCGACCAGTTCTTGAAAATTTATTACCAGGGACGTAATTTTTTTTTATTGGAAGTGTCGGAAGATAATATTTCCATTATTCAGACATTTTTTTCTTCAAAAGAAATTTATCAAACAATACCACAAGAAAGCCACAAGAAAAGAAAAAAGGTTGCCTGATTTCAAAACTGGCAGGGTATGAAATTGACAAATTTTACAAAAAGGACGCTCATAATTATGTGGCACTGAATGAAAAAAAGGATTGTTGTCATAATCAAAAGCCTATCTTGAAGATAATAATCAGGGAAATTGCTAGAAAAATGACATTAGTTATTAAAGATATCACATTTTGAGAAGTTTTGAAAGACGCATTTGATATGAACCAAATATGCTATCATATTCGAATAGCCTTTCCACTATGCTATATGGTATTTCACCGAGACGTAATACCGTTAATCATGATTCAGGTAATAATTACCATTAAATACATGTTTTTAAATAACATACGAACATTGTAATTGAATCGGTCTCTTAGGGTGTCATTTTTTTTTAACTGTCGCATAATTTTTGAATGGGTTTTCTCTATATCCTAATCATATTACACAAGGCATAGTTCATTAAAAAATAACACTTATTGACGCCATCATAAAGTTTTTACTTTTCTTGATATAAATATGAAAAATAAAGGCCTTCATTTTCTGTAACAATGGTGTAAAAATTTAATAGTTGCAAGACCTAAATTTATTTTGTGAAATATATAGGGTTCAGTCTTCAGTAATAAGAAGTAAAAATTCGATCTCCATCTTACAAAACAATTTCAGGAGCTAAAAATTATATGTAAATGCCCTTAAAGCATCGAGTTTGTTTAACGGTGCATACGGAAGAATCTCTATTTGTATCCGAATTGACATGTATGAATTGGATGAGTAGCCGTAATGACACTTTTCACGCTGTCTTAATTTAGACATGCTGCTTTGAAAGTATCCGAGTGTCGTACGGGAAAATAAATTACCCTTCCGCTGAAGCCCGCGGCGTCTTCGTTAAGCCACGTTCCGATGCCGTATATACTCTGCTGCATTAAATTGATCATGACTTTAATTACTGTCACATAATTCATCAAGAAAAAAATACTTTCATACCAATGATAGTTTATTTCTAAAACATTTGATATGTTCCATGTTTTATTCAATAAGGAAATAGAGGATATTGGACTTCAATATGGAACAACTGACAACAAACCCCTCCATTAAACGTTCATATCCTCAATGAGATTATTGAGTAGGAGTTTCAATCTTGTTATTCTGTTTGTCCTAGCTTGATTGAAAACAATCCATTCACAACTGCTCTCGAATATTGTAACAGAATTTATCAAATGCAAACTCCATAACATATTTGCTGTTTATTTGCCATATGGCATTACCTTCGCGTTGCTATAAATGATTATGATTATTATGTTAAAATCACAAATTTAACTTCATAAAATATTCATTTATACAAATGTCATTAGCTGAGGCAGTTTGCGCATACTATAATGAATTTCCCCAAATTGTTCTTTAATTTTAAGAGGCTGCTTTTACAGAAAACTATGGGCAATAAGCTTTGCGTAGTATGCACTTGTAAATTCTCAAACCTTTGTTGTAAATAAAAATTAAGAATAATATAGGGACAGACAATAGATAACATAGGCATATCCCGAAATCGATAAACATAATTGGGGTGAAATATCTTCGGGCATGCAGTCCTGCGTATAATGTGGACCCACTGAACATGCTAAAAAAGTTGACTTGAATAATTTTGTGATAGGCGTTCGTATAGGGGCGTCCGCTTGGTAAATTCCAGGCTGGATACGCCGCTGGATCTATATCAAATCTTATTTTAAATTATGTCTAAGAAGGGGCTTAAGTATTTTGTGACATAATTATTGCGTTGTAAATACTGCATTATAAATCAGTTCACTCTTAATGTGTGAAGCCCTGATAATGAAACTGAATTTGATATCATGCTTTTGGCTAATTTCTCAAACTCGGATGTGACTGAATTAGGGCATATGTATCATGTTGCATTTACTATTTTATCAACGCAGTGTTATCGATCCTTATTTTTATGTTGCTAGGATTAGCCTATACTCATTGTTTTCCTTTCTGCCTGGGATACCATGCATGGGCTTAGTTTCAATGTATCCTCTTCAACCACTTTCTTTTGATTTTGCTTAGTCTACTTTCTATTGTTAATCCTCTGTAATGACATTTGTTTAATATTAAAATATATATATAAAAGAAGATTATGATTTAAACAAGTCCACTTACTTCTGCGCTGAAATTCGAAAATTAACAGTATTATTACCTAAATACGATCCTATTCCTTGTGCAAAGTGCGTAATATTATTATGTTTCACAACTGGGGAGTAGAGTTATGTTGGATATGTTTTATGGGAATAACAGCAGTTCCTGTTTGTGTTATAACGATGTACTGTAGAATAAGAAGTTAGTCAAACTTAGCACAAATCAATCCTACCAATTGCCTCAAATCAAAGAATATTATTTGCTTCATGGCGATCTCTTTAATCACAAAAACCAACATGAAAACATTCAAAGTACAGTGTATTTGCATATTCATAACAACAGCATCCCCTTTCATACTATTTTGATAGATATTCACGTCCCCAAATTATTACATTGAACCTAGATGTAAAGACCAAGCAAACAAAAATGTGACCTTTTTACTAAGAAATGTAAATAGTAAGACAATAATGTGTCAAAACGTGTTATACCTTTCGATCTTTCTCTCTTTCGATTCACGCTTTAAAATAGATCTTCGCGTTTATCTTACTATCATCACCTGGTCCGGAGGTCGATAGCAACCTAGTTTCCACTCCAGGATGGAAGTCGCATTCTCAAGGCTTGGCGTGTAACATCGGTGAATGACTTCATGTTCTTATCCCAACCCCGCCATGTTCCTTGCCTCATTGTCATTATGTGTCATGTCTGGCAATCCGACTTGGAGCGGATACTCATTTGTCATTAAATCTTACAAAGTAAACAAAAACCAAGATGTTATCATTGTTACGTAATTATTGTGATGGCATTGGAATGGCATGTATGCTCTCGTAGGAAGTTTGTTGGTAAATTCGAGAGAAGACAAGGAAACACGGTTCCTCTTCAGACATGATAAACGTGTCCACAAACGCTTAAGGTTAACGACCGTTAAACAGTGTATATTTATAATTGAGGCTAAAGAGAATAATAAATAGGTAAGTCGGGTAGGCTAGACAATGAATTCAAAATCCATTTCAAATTAATGGTAAATTAGTATCTTGCCTTGAACCATGCAAGCATTTAACTTGTTCATTTCACAGCAACTAATGCGAGTAACATGTAATCCATCGCAGAGGGCGGTAGTTGTATTTTTCTCTGACTCTCAGTGAGCAATATGTCGTGAAATACAACTTGCACTTTCTAAATAATTGTTAATCGGAAATTGTTGGAAATGAGAGAAAAAAGGGAGAGTGAATATGAGTGACGTTGCCTCTGCAAATTACCAGATAGTTTATATTTATATATATATATATATATATATATACACAATATTTGATTAATCACCCTTCATTTACTAATATGAAATAATTTTAAATGATTGGATGTGCCTTGCTAGGTTAAATCACTGACTTCGAATTATACATTTTGAAGGAATCTTTAAGCCTCAGTATCGCCCTTAAGGTACTATGTCCCTTTTGCAGCCAACATCAAATTCTGTAGAACTTTGCAGGAATTATGAATATGTCACGTATGTCCTATCTGTGAAATTTAAACGTTAGCAGTGTCCTAGTATTCAAATTATGCAAGGAAACCCGTTTACTTTATAAACTTCACTGTCAGACATTATTGAGTGACTGACTGACTTCTTTTTTTCTTTGGTAATAACATACATAAAATGAGCTGTAAAGGGTACATGAGCATTTGTCTACATCTTGTAATGGCCAGAATTAAACTGATTGAATATTTGCGCAGCACAAAACGTACGACCATTCGGTACAAGGGTCTGAAAATCAGAATATTTACCAAAAGGATTGCAATACCTAAAGTCGATTCGACAACTAACTGTCGTTATTTTCCCACAAAAAGACATTTCCAAGCCCTTTCGTTTTGAGGGAAGTTCTAAATTAGTATTATCTTTCAAATGCCGTTGGAATTTAACCTTTTCATTTTTTTGGCTTGCAAATGGGACATAGTACCTTTAGTGTATGTGAAATCATGGATGAAGCCTCGAAATATCTCACACATGTGTCTTTTGATATACATTTAGAAAAATATGAAATATTTTTTATACGATCTATTCCAAGCTCAAGATCTAATTAATTATAAAATAGTTCCGCTATACTGATAAATATATATGTGTGATTACATGTCTTTTAGTACAGCGAATTAATTTCGACCCATTAATCCTTATTCGCTGTAGTATTTTTTCCCCTCATTCTTTATCTTTCATGAGAAAAAAAAAACACAAACGCAAATATGAAAATAGTTGTTGTGTATTTAATCCCTTTTTGTGCACGAAACACTATTCTCTCGTTTGGAAATATTCAGATGCATCGAAAATATTTATATGTTAAACTATAACGCCTCTTTCCAGCTAGCTAAAACAATAAATGATTTGTAACAAAAATAATAACTTGCAATGGATATCACAACGGAGTATAGTAATTAATCAACATAATTTATCGTGACTGGCAAAACTTTCAAAACAGACCTCGAATCTGAATGATACTTGACATGCAATCTTAAGCTAGACTTTTAAAAGTAAGGGCTGTATCGATTGGAAAGATTACAGACTTGTTGAGAGCTAAGATCGATTGGTTAAGAAAGTCACGATTTATCACTTTTAATGACCAATAGATAATACTAGTCGCGCGTATACATCCATTTGGTAGCGAAAGCAAGGGTCTTATCTTGGGCGAAGAGAAAGATTGATTGAAATAGATAAAATGTGACTGAAACAGAAATAAATTGTGAAAAAAATGAGTGATGAGAAAAAGAGAGATTATATAAAAAGAGAGTAAGGCATAGAAAGAAAAAAAATCGGGGGTAGGGAGATAAATATATAAATAGATAGAGAGAGAGAGAGAGAGAGAGAGAGAGAGAAGGGGAGGGATAGGGGGAGAGAGAGGAGGATAAAATTAAAAGAAAAGTCGTACTGAGAGACAGGGAGACAGATGTAGCATGAGAGAGAAACTGAGAAAAAACAGAGAGACAGACGAGGGAGGGATAGATAAATAGAGAAAGGGGGAGATAGAGAAGGGGAAAGAAAGAGGGGGAGAGAGGGAGGGAGAGAATGAGAGAGAGAAAGAGAGAGAGGAAGAGAGAGGGGAGGGAGAGAGAGAGAGAGAGAGAGAAAGAAAGAAAGAGAGAAAGAAAGAGAGACAGACAGACAACAAACAGACAAAGGGGGACAGATATAGATGGAGAAACCGAGAAAAAAAACAGAGAGAGAGAGAGAGGAAAAGAAAGAGAAACAAACAAATCTACAAATAAAATACAATACAAAAAGATTGGAGAGGCAGAAGTGTAAAGAGGGTAAGATGAAAGAGAAAGAGAGAAAGAGAGAGATAGAGATTGAGGGGGAAGGGGGCTGATAGTCGTTATTTTTTTCGTTGCCCGTGGATTCCCCCAGTAGAACACCCCAAAAAAAAAAAAAAAAAAAAAAATTGTATAGGCCTATGTATATGTCACTTGGTTATCAAGTACGCAAGAAATCATGCATTTTTTTCTTCTTGGGCACCCCTAAATATCTTTTATTTCTGACCCCAAGTCATTTTCCCCCGAATCAACCCCAATCTTCCCATATTTTCCTAAGCTTGTTGAACTTTTTTTTCTTGAGCAATTTCAAGCTGCGCCTTGAAAAGGTTAGAATCCCGTTTTTGTTTGCCCGTGGAGGTGACTTATCTCTTCTCTCCCGCGGACAAGCAACTCAAAGAACTTAACAAAAAAGGACGATTTTGAATTAAACATTGGCCAAGGGATATGGAAAATGAATTGAATCTCTTTTGCCGACCCTTCCAATCCCCTCCTCTCGTTCGGCTTAATTTCTGTTTGTAAGCGAACAAATCTCGTTCGGATCAAAAAGGGCGGGAATGCGTAGATGCACTCTTTCGTGTCCCCCGAGATCAAGCGAAAAAACGCGCGATCGATCACTTTAGGCAGTAGCGCGTTAACTAGCTTCAGACTTCTCAAAACACAAATTAGTTTTCCTTTTCATGAAATCCGTAAAAAAGAAAAGAGAAGAAAATACACGACGAAAATAAATGCATGTCGATATCTCAAAAGGGTGATATCGGTGTTCAATTTGAATGGTAATTTGTATAGTCGAAAAAAAATGAAAACTGATTTAACACACTGAATAGACATGATAAAAGCAGTATGTAATGTGTACAGATAGCGTTTTCTGATAAATATACGCTTTCAAAATAATGTTAATTCCCAAGTTGATGACTCTTTTGCATGTTACAATCACAAGATAAATTGGGTGACAAAACGTTTTCTTGAGCACGAAAATGGCTGATATCTGAATTTCTCCCCTTCCCCTCCCTCCGTCTCCCCCGCTTTCCCCTTCCTCATTTCATCTCTTCGATATCTCCATGCTCTCCTCATTTTTCATTCGTTCTCTATTTATTTATTTTGCTCTTTTTTCCAGTTTTAACTTTATCGATTTCTTAGTATTTTGCTCTTCGCAGATTGCAAAACAAACGCAGAACAATCACTATAGTGTGAGCTAGACTGAGAAACAAATAGCATTAACATCAATTAAGGTACAAACCTGCCTCAAAATGATATAAATCACTGAAAGCCCGATTACTTATTAATATCAAACGGTTAATAACCACTAAATCCTTTTCTTCTTTTTTCAATATGAAACTATTCAATCTTATAAAGAATTAATCGTGAAAAATGGGGAAAAGGGGATTTTGAGCAGAAATTGGTTTAATCATTCATTCACGACCAATCGACCTTCATGCTCGTTGCCTATTTTTAAATGGTCTTTCAGCTCTTCTTTACGTTAAACAGCCATAAAAACGATGTAAAAGGTTTATGTGTCTGGTATCAAATCCACATTTTTCTGCTCGTTTTTCTCCTCGTTCACCCATATTATGCATCCAAATGTCAGCTTTGGGATGGTAATAACCATGATATCATGCCGATAAGCCTGGGGCCCTTCTATCCAAGATCGAAATGGAAATCTCGCGCAGATCTCCGACCACTTTGGCGTGCAGCTCTTGCGATCTTCGTCGATAATTACCCAGTTGAGGTAGCCCGGAGCTACCCGGGCAAGAACTGGGGTGATTAAGGCATCTTCGGCTAGCGACGATCCTCCTACTTCTTTAACTTTTTTATCACCGTATCAAGATGCTTCAAGATATTTTTATGCCGAGATGAAGAAGTAACCAAATGGCCTTTAAAGCTTTTAACAATGTTTAATTGCAGCAATCTGCATGAATCGTAAGAAGCAAGCAGTCGAAAGCTGAAATGTAGATCTATTTCAAGACAATCGTTTTCTCAATTTGCATGATAACGACAAGGGCTTGAAAAGTCGTTTGTAAACATTAATTCCAGTTTGATTCATAATTTGCAAGGATTATGTTATTTCAAGAGACTTGGCGTGTTCAAAGAAACGTTAACGCATAACGATAGAGGAAGAAAAGAGATTTCGTTTTGTGTAAACATTATTTCGACCGGCGTCTTAAAAGGACGGAAGATGGCATGGAAATTATTTTTCAGGGGATAGTTTTGATTTTACGATCGTTTCGCATGATTTAAATTCGTTATTTTGTGATTTTGTCGAAAATATTGTTACGATTATATAATTTCCACATATCCGACTTTGTGATGTATTTTAGGGTGAAGAGTGGTATTTTTTTACGCAAGATATTTTCAATTCGATACAAATTAATGACCCATGCAGAATTTGCATAAGGATCATTGTACGTGTTTGTTAGGACAGTACAAAATGAAATGATATTCATTGTAAATTATTTGTATTAATAGTTAAAAAAAAACATTCGAAAAACATATCATGAAAAAGCCTGATTTAATAAATATTTTGGATTTGAATCGCCCGACATCTTGCCATGGTACTACGTGCTGCAGTCATGTTATTTCTTTTATGTACAAAGGTGCCTTCCTTTGGAAAGGATACAGAACAAGTTATTTTGGGCTTTAGTTCCTTCCGCGTGTCAAAATCTCTCTCTCTCTCTCTCTCTCTCTCTGTCTATCTATTTATTTACTCTCTCTCTCTCTTTCTCTCTCTCTCTCACTCTCTATCTATTTATCTACTCTCTCCCACTCTCTCTCTCTCTCTCTCTCTCTCTCTCTCTCTCTCTCTTTTACATAATTTTTTTCTGGCGGTAAGTGGCAGGAAGTTTTTGGTATAAATCCCCAGCTTTGCAGACAACCTGTTATGATAGAGACCTGTCTCAAACGCCTCGCCATACCGCCAAACATCAACGATGTTGCCAAAACAGACAATATCGCTTCCTTTAATTGATTTTCATCTTCATGTTCGTGACTTTGAATCGAATTACAGTTTTGTAGAAATGATAAGAAATATATATAAGCTGAAAGTTTAAATATATTTAATTTCATAACGAAGTATAAAGCTTGGAAGTATAATCAAATTAAGAATAGTGTGTGGAATTCATCGGAAAATAAACCAGAGAAAGAAGAAAAAATTGTCATTCAAATTTGTGAGGAAATTACTTTAATACGCCTAAAAGTAAAGTGCATGATATATAAAAAAATTAAAAAAATTTGGGTTAAAATAATGGGGCATTGTGGTACTTAAATATGAATTTAGGCACTTTCATGTTGATATACTTTGATTACATTCATGTATGAACCTATAAAAGCGGTGCATTCACTTATAACATTCCCATAAGCAGTTTCTAAAGGAATATTGAAGAAATAATCAGGTTTGTTTGAGTATTTCCATACAGGCGTTCAACCATGATACCAGACAAATTGAGTACATATGTATTAATGTGATATAGTTCAACAAAAGGGCTTATAATTTGTTTCCTTCAAATTTCATGTTTCAAAAACCAAACTCCTATTTTAGTACTTCAGACGAATCTAAAATCAATGATGACGTTTAAACATAATAAGGCACTAAACATGCTAAAATTATTATATTGAAATATATGTACATCAAGTAAATTTAAAAAAGAAAACTCGAAAAATCAACTCAAGGGCAATTTCCATACCCTATTGTAGGTCATGTTCGGTCATTGTCGCGTTCGCACACTTCAGTAGGTGACGCACAAAGATATCGAAATCGACTTAGATTGTTGTTTCGAAAGTAGTTGCTATCGTGTTAGAACTTAGAGAACAGAATGAAGGAAGTGAACAGAATTTAAGGGAAGCAGTAAGGAATGTGTATACATGTAGAGCTAGTTGGGTCTATACTACTCAACCCAGGTGTTGTAAATGGGTACCTGGCAGGAATTAATTCTTTGAAAATGCGTAATGGCAGCCGTGCTAAAGCCAGGGTAATAATCGGGAGCGCCTTGAGTGTCAAGCCTGACAGATATGTGAGCTATACAAGAACCCAATATTATTATTATTACTCTTCCTAAAGACCTACATTAAAATTTACCTTTTGTCCTCCCTTTTTCGTGCTTAATATTTCATTCTTGATAAACATCCATTCTGGACCTTCATTCACCATCCCTTTTCTAAAACTCTCTTCCATCACCACCATCATCATCACCAACACCATCCTCACCATCATCACCAACACCATCCTCAACACCACCAACATCATTACCACCGTCACCACCATCATCACCATCAACACCATCATCACCACTATCATCACCATCAACATCATCACCATCATCACCATCATCATCATCACCATCATCACCATCAACACCATCATCACCATCATCACCATCAACATCATCACCATCATCACCACCACAATCATCACCACCACCATCATTACCATCATCACCACCAACATCATCACCACCATTACCACCACCACCGTTATCAGCATCATCACCACCATCATCATCACCGCCAGCATCACCATCATCACCACCATTATCACCACTACCCGTTTATTACCATAGTCACTGTTTTCTTACAGTATCTTCAGGCAGTTACGCTAGAACTTTAATATTTCTCTATACCTGTCGGCAACTTGAGTATCATTGGGGAAGAGGCATATAATTGCGTCTTATCTACAGATTGATGATTATTAATTGACTTTCCATTACCCGTGTCTGATGATTTACCCTTGGCATGCGATTCTCTTTCTGGAAGTATGCTCACCAAGTGTTATGTTCTATCAGGAAATGCCGAGAAGCCTGATAGGTAGCGGATGAAATGGTGTTTCTGATGAGTAGCTGGAGGAGTGGGATTGGAGTAACTGGACCTTAGTTAGGGGAGGGGGGATTGACAAACATACGTTAGTGAGTTGAAGGGGGAGTGGGGAGGGGGAGGCTCGGGGTGGAGAAATTCATGAGATTCAATATTCGAATGGTATTCTGACATTTGCTCGTGGCTATATTTGGTAAATATGTAGGGTAAACATTTTTGTTGCATTTGGGTTTACAGATAAGGTTAGGGTTAGGGTTAGGTAAAGTGATGTTCAATGGTTGAAGTTAGGAATCTGATTAGATCATTGTTAGAATTTGACTGCAGAGCGATTGTCGCAGGACGATGAATCGTGTCCTACAATATCGTAGCCCATGTGGTATGTGTTTGATAATCTATATCTCTTGGAACATAATATAGAAAACGTAAGGATCGATTACAGAATTAAAGTCTGTCAAATCACCAAACCAGCACACATTAAAAGAAAAACAGAAAATAAGGAGGACGCAGGGACGTAAACACCTTGGCTCCGAGCCTACCGGGAGGATGTTTATTCCTCTATCCCGTGGAAGTGCTTCGGAAGCCAGGAGCCCCACTCCACCGGAACCTTGGGCCATGTCTGTGCTAAGAGTCGGCCGGATCTCTGGATGGGTTCAGACCGGTAGTTGTTCAACCCAGTGATTGATATATCAGCTCCTCAGAACCAATCCCAGACATGGCGGGGGAGAAGTGAAATGCGATACATCGAGGTTCTTGCCAGTTTATTTGACTTTGATCAGTCAAATATGTATAGATTTAAATCGCATACTTCACCAAGCAGCAATAAGTTCACACAACAAAGATATGAACCCCTTTTATAATGCTTACTACTGTGCCATCACCACCACCACCACAGCCGCCGCCACCACCACCAACATCGACACTACCGCTATTATCGCACCATTACTATCATCATCACCCTTTCAAAACAGCCAACACCATCACAAACACAACCAGCACCAGCTCCCACGCCGCCAGCACCAGAACCATTTCTCCACCAGTACCACCACCACCACCATAACCAACAGCTCCCGGAGCAGTATCATCGCTAATTCCACAAGTACTTCCCAAACATCATGGCCATTACCACCACTAACACCACCACCACCAACACCACCATCACCACCATCACCACCACCACTACCACCATTATCACCACCACTACTACCACCATCATCATTACCAATATCAAGAGTACTGCGTTTGTATATTTCTACGTCCACACAATGCACTACATTCACTACCACAAACCATTACCACCACCACCACCACTAATATGACAAATATTACTACTACTACTACTACTACATGTACTACTACTACTACTACTACTACTACTACTACTACTACTACTACTACTACTACTACTACTACTACTACTACTACTACTACTACTACTACTACTACTACTACCACCACCACCACCACTACCATTACCACCATACTACCACCACTACTACCACTACCACTGCACCACCACTACCACTAACACACCAATATTACCACCACTACCACTACCACTACTACCACTACTACACGCACCACCACTACTACTACTACTACTACTACTACTACCACTACTACTACTACTACTACTACTACTACTACTACTACTACTACTACTACTACTACTACTACTACTACTATTACTACTACCAGGGAGATGATAGAATATTACTACCACATGTATACTACTACTACTACCACTACTACCTCTAATACTACTACTTCTAATACTACTACTTCTACTACTACTACTACTACTGCTACTACTTATATAAATGTATTTCTAGTATTATGCTACTAATTTAGAGGACCTTTATGGGATCGAATTTTGCTGTATACTACGGTGTTGTGCCATATGACAGAACAAATTAATGAATGAACGCACGAATGGATGGATTAATGAATGCAATAAAAATTTGATATGATTATGAATTCAATTAAGTGATAATGTAGAAGACCTATGATTTTTATATGATTATTATTATTATGATTTTCATGACGATATAAAGAGGAATAATGTTCTCAAAGAAAGGTAAACTCAAGCACTTCTTTTGGCTAAAGAAGACAACATATCAGAACAAAATATATTCATGGTATTTATTTTAGAATGTGCACTGGGTATTGGAATGACACTTTTTTTGGTACGAATTTGAATGTCGGATTTTTTCCAAATGAACAATTAAATGTGACGAAGGAAATTGAAGGAAAAGTCTGTTTTCTGGTTAAGTGATGAAATATAGCAACAGCAAATAAAGATTTCAAAAGGTTCGTTGTGATGAAAATGAAGGAAACAGTGAACGAATAAATGACGAATGACATTCCACACTTCGATTCATCACTGTTCATCATGTTCATAGAACTGTAATAACTTTAAGGCTCAGTTGAATTGAGTCATAACAAATTGACACAATTCTCCGTGTTTTTCTTACAACTGCAACATCTCTTTCAGTAATTGATGCTTACAATTTTGCCCCGGGGTGTCGTGATGTATTCGGCTAAAATGTAACATTAAATGTCAACTCTTATAACCCCTTTTCCCGCCCTCTCTGTCTCTCAATCTACCTTCTTTTTCGCCATCTTTCTTTTGACGTTCATATTTAGCGGCATACTTTGCCCAAGAGAGTGCTTTAGCTTCGCCTCGCCCTTTCTTCACACTCACCCAGCAAGATTCACCCACATTTTCATGTCATCTCGCTACAAGCACCTTGCGTACGATAAATTTACATTTCTCCAAAATAATGCTCAGAAGTTTATTTCAAGCCATTCTCATTTTACATAAATGTCGATGAGAGATTAAGTAGTCGAGTGGTGTAAAACACATGGCTGGAAATGCAAAGGTCGTTGATTAGATTCCCGACACTTATGTCTAATAAGTAAAGCACTAATACGCAATGCATTTGATCTACATTGGTTCTCTCCATCCAGGAGCACAAGTGAGTGCCCGATAGGATGCGTAGTTTACGTTTGTTTGAGTAGCATTTGCGCTCCATTTACAATACCAACTCCCTTTAAAGGTACTATGTCCCATTTGCAGGCCAAAAAAATGAAAAGGTTAAATTTCAACGGCATTTGAAAGACAATACTAATTTAGAACTTTCCTAAAAAAAGGGGGCTTGAAAATGTCTTTAAGTGGGAAAATAACGACTATTAGTTGTCGAATCGACTTAGGAGCTATAGAGCCAGTAAGTAATAGTCTGATTTTTCAGACCATTGTACCGAATGGTCGTACGTTTTATGCTGCGCAAAGATTCAATCAGTTTAATTTTGGCCATTACAAGAAGTGGGTTATTGATGTAGACAAATGCTCATGTACCCTTTACAGCTCATTTTATGTATGTTATTACCAAAGATGAAAAAGCCAGTCAGTCACTCAATAGTGTCTGACAGTGAAGTCTAGCAAGTAAACGGGTTTCCTTGCATAATTTGAATATAAGGACATTGCTAACTATTAAATATCACAGATAGGACATACATGACATATTCATAATTCCTGCAAAGTTCTACAGAATTTAATGTTGGCTGCAAAAGGGACATAGTATCTTTAAAGTTTCGTTCTGATAATAATTATGACGCGGTAAATCGCCCTTAAACTAGCTGCCGTGTATTTTTTTTCACGTGTAAATAAATGCGTCTTCATTAGCTCGAGCTAGAAGATTATACCGTTATTTTGTAGATACTAGCTCGAGCTTAACATCTCGAACTAGTTGGTAGATGAAGACTCAATTAGCCCGAGTTTGAGCTCAAGCTAATTGCCCCCAAAATCTTTGGTTAGTTCGCAAAATAGCAGGCTAATTTAGAAATAACTGCTATAGTATATACGTCCCGCCTTCATCAGCCCGAGATGCAATGTCTATCCCGGCATGCACGACGACCATGATGACTAGCCATTTCCGGTTCTTTGTTTACGTTTTCGTCCAGCAGTATGCATGTATTTGCGTGTACTTACGTGTGTGGGGCATTCGGTGTTACCTGCGTGGCTGGAGCACGGGAAACATAATGATTGAAACCGCGCGCTCAATCCAGCTGAAGTGCGCATGCGCCAAGCACAAGCTTACGCCACAGTATCTTGAGCTTCGGTTCTGCATTTCAATCTTGAGCTGATGAAGACGCATAAGCGAACTTCCGTCTGAAGAAAAAAAGTGCTCGCTATAAAGTAACCATAATCAATTAAATTTGATTATTATCATTATTAAACAAAAGCTTGTCAAGAGCTCAACTCTTTATTCACACCACACCATTTTCGTCCTACAACTTATTAAAATAATTTCTGGACAAGTTCTGTTCGCGTGCATAGTTATTGAGGGTACTTGACTGAAAGCAAAGGCAAATACATACATGCTATAATAGCTCATAAGAGGTTTTGGTAAGGTCGAGAATAGAAATACTCGCCTGGTACTTACCTTTATTAGCGTTTCTACCCATTCACTCTTTTCATTTTATCGAAACCCCCGCATTAGCCTGTCCAAGGGGGTGATTAACAAGGCTCGTGTATGTAATGTGAATTTGTATTAATTTTCTGTTTTATTACGGAATCGTTTTCGATTTCCCATTAATCTGCTCATTTATTCATAACGTCAATAGACCTGGGAACACGTGAAAGAGTGGGTTTCTGGTATACAACTATATTGTATACAATGTCAACTTATTTTAAGTAATAACAAGTCAATAGGGTTATAAATTGATGGCAAATCAAAACCCTCTGAACTCGGATGGAAACTTTCGTGTATTCAAATGGATTGCCTGATAATGAATAATGGTGTACTAGTGACCATTGAAATAGGATTGCGAAGCTAATAACCGTGACAGGCATACTCGTTGTTTCTGCATACATGAATTATGACTGTACAATATTAACATGAATGAGGCAATGTCTGCAATACATGATCAGGGGATGGGTAGAATTTAATTTAAACTTCTAGAGAACCACAACTAAATATATAGCTTTGTTTCTTTTCTTTTTCTCTTTCTCTCTCTTCAACGTCTCATTCTCTTTTCCCTCTTACATCTGGTAACTTACAATTACTAAGAAATTTTAAAGATTTTTAAATTGAATATTCGAGAATTTCATTCAGTTTTATTTATATATGATTGATATACTATGTGAGTTTAATGATTTAAGTGACAAGTTGCACTTTTGATTTCGACGTAATGATTGATAATAAGTACTTCTTGATTTGTATCTTGATTTGTATGTATTCTGAATGTTTTGCCTCTTAAATTGAACAGTTTCAGCTCCTTGGTCTTCATGTTCAGTGCTTTCTATGGATATAATCAATTAAATGAATTACTTAATTATTCACGACAAAATATGAGTATACTGCTCGGACAAATGCCTCTCGGACAACTATCTACTGGAACAACTATACATTGGACAACCGACTCCCTTAAAATCACACCCTGCTAGGATGGTATATAAACAAGGCCTTACGAAAGCACTCTTATTTTTAATGTAAATAGAGAGGTAGTTGTCCATGGGGTTAGTCCGGGGTATTTGTCCGAACAGGGATCACAATATAAGGGCTATGTAATGTTTAGAAAACTTTTAAAGGAAACATCACACCAAGAAATAACTTTAGTAATTCTGAGAGATGAATTGTATGTGTGTCAATATATAAAATTATCCACTAAACTGTATGAGAGAAGTAAAAAGCAAGGTATTCTTAGCGTAATCATGGTAATGTAAAGTTTCTCAGCAAGACATGGGCATCTCCTTTTTCTCCTTAACCTGACGTACTAAGCGAAGTCGGTTATCAAGTAAACGTATTCAAATTTATGGATGCTTCCTTCCAACGTGTGTGTGTGGTGAAGAAATATTTAATTCACCTGCTATTGTATTTTGTACTGTTATAGTCAGAACACAAATTGCATAAATAAGTTGTTGCTCTTCTGGAGTGAAGTTTTCGTCGCATAAATTAAATACATTACTCAACTTCTTTTTTGTTAATAAATAAGTTATAATTGTTCCGCTATTATATATTTTCACCAAATATTATTTTCAACCTCTCAGCTATGATTTTCTCCTCATTAAAAAGCATAGGTTTTGTAATTGATCTGATATTTCGCTTCATCTAGAGCTCGGTGCGTGAAACATGTACAAGTTTGTCTGATGCGTCACACATTATCAAGAACATGGCTGCGCCCATGTCATGCTAAATTTAGTTCATGCCAAGAATATCTTCATTTATATATCTCTTGTACATATTCGGTAGGAATATTATAGATGATCAATAGGCAGGAATAGAATTAATCTCTGTGCATATCTACACTTCTTCTTTGGGGGTAGGGTTTCCTTTAAATGTCAACAAATACTATAGGATGTTCAGGGCGTATACACTGTAACGTGACGTCCTTTAATACCCTGATGGCGCTGGGCTATTGCAATGAATTACTACCGTGTACCACTTCAGCACACCTGGATAAAGAGTGGCAAAATGTATATCAATGTCTTAATACCAAGGGGAGCTACATAGTGACGCGATTGGGATTCAAACTCGAGTCAGTCAGTCTAAAGTTTGATGATATGTCCACTAAACCACTATACGTCTGTTAATATAATCTTCATGTACGTCTGAAATGGTTAAACATAAACATGTTCACCACACGTTGACTAATCAACGTCATATCATTTTCCAAATATATTGCATCTGATAATAACCAAACACGTACATGTATATACAGGAGACGGAAAGACACAAAGAAAGTCAGGGGAAATATAATTTCGTTATGTAGAGGAAGTAAAAGACATGGTGGAAATTTTAGCAAATCACACACTAAGGGTTAAAATGATAGATTAACAAATAAATGCAAGAGTGTTAAGTTTTCAATTTAACCCGCAACAAAATCTGAAGTATCTTCGTCTCCGTTGCAGGTTGAGAAAAGGAAGTTTGCACAGTACTTCAATCGAAAGATTCGAACGTGGTCTATAAGCCTACTAATTATTGTTATTTCTTGATCAGTGTTGATTCTACTCGTGTTGTTAGTTTCAATCAAGGGAGAAAGGAAATATAACCTAGGGTTTTTTGTAATCAATTTTAATTAATTTCATTGACAAAACGTGTATACCGGCCACTTATCTATTGTGGGTCATTTTCAGGAGAAGGACGTCAACCCGATTCTTTTCGAGTCAAGGACAATGTTTCAATTTCTTGTTATCGCTTTTTGATTGATTGCAATGGATGCGAACTCAGAGTGTTTTACAATGCTAACTGAGTGGAATATGTTTTTCTTTCTGTGGGGAGGGGGGGGGGAGCTAATATTTCAACACAGTTAAGTATTCAAATAGCATACCATATCGACAGTATTACACTAAGTCTACTCTTTGAAAAATGAATATCTGTTCCAAGTTTTCGATTTATTTTAACAACCATTAAATACATTTCCTTTTATTTTGATGATCGATTTTTTGTTTTATTCGTAAAAATTAAATCATTCCTAGTTCTTCTCTGTCGTTCCTTTCCCTTGATGCTTGCAAACGCTTGACCTCCCAATTTCCTCCCAATTATGAACAATTGTGTTTTTTGCAGGAACTTGGTTTTATTTACCAATCCAATCTCGAAATTATGAATATTCTGGCAACTACCATCTCATATTCACGCAACGAATATGTAGTCTTTTTTAAATCTCATATGGTATGCAGTATATATTGATAATAAAATTACATTGAGAATATCAAAGTGTTAACATTTTGCTTGATCGGTCGCTTCGTTTGCTCGCAACATTTGGAATTTGGAAAGCTGATATTCGGGCAAAGGGCGCCAGCAATGACAAGTTTCTGCCTTACAATATGTAATGCTTATACCTTACAATAATTACTATCAGACCGTATTTTATTTGACTCTTGAAATTTACTAGGGAGATGGAAATAAATTTGAATTTCCGTCTAATCACAATATTTTGCCTGAAAAATATTTACTTGTAATACAATAATTGATCCAAGTTTTATCCAACATTACAGCACCGAGACCAAACTCTCCTTTTTTTTATTTTCTCTCTCTCTCTCAACTTTTTTCCCTCTTGATTTCCGTGGCAAACGGTGCGTAGAGTAGATACAGTTATGCCCATTATAATCTCAAAAAACGCTAACGACCATTTACTATTCGGTATACTCCATGCTTGGTGGAATACTAATTCATGTCATAATTTCACGACCCCATAAATTCATTTGAAAAGACCCCAACACGGTCTCATAAAGCGGCTTAATAAGCCATTCCGTGTAAGACACAAACTAAGACATTTCATGTCTTAAATGTTCCCTTTAGATCGTTTAGTTGAAGTTGAATTGCCAATTACCGAATGTTTTTATATCTTTGGATGCATTTTCGAAGGCTCTTAATCGTGCTGTGTTGTCATTTCAAGATTGCCCTCTCTCGAAGTATACCCTTATACACACGTTTCGGAGAAGTTAAACAAAGACAAAGATCTTGGGTCTTTGGTGCTCTTGTTTATTTGAGAACTGCTCTTATTTTTTTGTTTTTTGTAATGATTGCTCATCAGAGATGCTTGATGACACATATGTCCACGTACTTCTTCTAGCAGAGTGACCAGTACAATGAACTTTCTTTTTCTTTCTTTATGAAATCACTTTTCTGTTATTATTCATATCATAACTTGTTTGATGACTTGTTGTACCATTGTCCACACGAGGCACAAGTCCACAAGGCGTTGAAGTTTTATTTACGTCAGCTAGACAGAGACAGTATTATAACAAAATAACAATTGTTGCTAAATTTTGTTCCGTCACACCCTCCTCTTGTTTTGCCTTTTTTTTCTTCTACTTTTTTTCTTCTTCTTTTTGTTCTTGTTCTTGTTCTTGTTCTTCCTTTTCTCCTTCTATTTCTTTTTGTTTTCCTCTTCGCCATACATTCTCATCTGTCGCCCTCTCGATATAGATCATGCAAGTATTGTTTAAAGACAGAAGGCACTGGAATTGCTCAAATCTAGCCCCAGATAAGCCAATCAGGTGCGTATTCAAATGCCTGGCGTATTTAATGTTTTATTTATTTATTTTTTTGTTGTAAATCCTATTTGGTAAACACGACCATAATATAATTATGCAACAAATGTCGTCACTAAACTAGGAAAGGCTTAAAGTTTTGTAAGATAATTGATTTCATCATTACTATGTAAAAGTAGTCGTCATAAAGACAATATGTACATATATGAACTCTTGTATTTCTCTTTTTTTTTCTTTCACGTAGACTATCGTTTAGGCTTACACACTGTTCATGCGTTTGACATATCTTTGACATGACTTGCTTTCAATTCTGCAGGTCATAAATTAGGAGAGATTATTCGAATAAAGTAATGTAAACTAATGAAGAAAAAGAGACCAAGACAGAAAGTGTGTCGAAATTTATCTATTGTCTATATATTGAACCGGCCTGTCATGATATTTCGATACATTCTAAATTCTGTAACTATCACTAGTACCATCAATACCATGATTTCGTCCACCAACTTTGATGTTAAATAGAACTCTAGTGAGTAACCCCTGAAGATGACCAACAAAAAACAACATAAACAAGAATAAGAGCAGAAATTTGACCACCACCACTCCAGACCAGTCTAGGTCCTTAAGGAGTCGCGGCCATCGCAAAGATGACAATGCCACAAAGACGGTAATTGGTGTTATGCAAACTTGTTTAGCAAACAGCCGTGTTGTATTACTGAGATAATTGTTCGGGGCATCTTTGATGTTCTAATGCCTATACGACGTCTCTATATGTCTCGATACAAATTACAGAGCAAGCGACCGTTCGTCTTTCCATTGCGCCTTGCTTCTCGGCAGCGACTGAGCGGCGGAGCAAGGATGCGCTGGAATGATTCCCCTAATTGTACTGTCAATGTAGGTGGAATGTATACTTTTAACTTGAAATTACAAAAGGCGACAGTTTTTTCTTTCGTCTCTCCCATAATATATATTTTGGTCATTTGGTTAAAGCATACCTGAGCAGGAGTTACGAATATTTTGAATTCCAAATTTAACGTTAGAAAAAATTCAAGAACATAATGCTCAGCGAATTTTTTAAATTTTCATTTCTATTATTATGTCCTCGCCAATGGAGAAAACCAAGACAGAAATCACTAATACAATATAATGCATGATCATTTTCTCGATTAAAAAATAATGTTTTTCCAAATTTAAAATCGATTCTTTAATTAACTTTAAAATCGATTTGTACTGTGCATTCATATTAAAGTCTTCATTTATAGCCATTTGTATTTTTTCTTTTGCAGTCAAATTTTAGTTATCGTTCCGTCTGTTTGAAGCCAGAGGTGTATTAACTCAAATAATTAAACACAGAGTTTAAGTCTTTATGGCTCTGAACAGACGTTTTATATTTCATAGAAAATCTAGGAATGTTTGCATCTAGATGAGGAAAATATTGTTTTTAAATTTCGTCTATTTTAATTTCTCTAAATGCAACATGTTGCTACCACGAAGCGATCTAGAAAAGGATAAGGCAAATATAAGGGTAGGGCTGTGGGATTAGTAAGAAATAGAGAGAGGAATTCGTGCATGGAGATATATCAATATATTTGCGGGCGGGGTACGGGGGGATACATCATAGCGCACGATAAATAAATTCTTTGGGCATATTTTGCCCTTCGTCAAGCACTGTTCGGTTTCATTTGAGTGTCTTTGATTAAGTCATCATGGATTAGTACCGCTTATTTAAGTATCAATCCAGGCGGGGGCTCTTAAGTGTCTCATCTGTAAATGTTCCAAACTCCGCATCCTTTCTCTCGGAGCAGGCCCGATGAAAAGCAAAATGGCAACCCCTCCCTCTCTGGAGAGCCCGCCATTGTGTTCGCCACCCATGCAGCGCCGCCGGCCGCCTGGCGTAATCGCGCTCCAGCAAAAATTATTCAAGTTTGAAAGCAAATCCTATAATCTGAGCTCGCTCTATTCTCCTTCGCTCTATTCAGCTTTCCCCCTTCAAACGGCTACTTGAAAAGACTATCGAATCTAAGCTGAAAAGGTCTATATGGTTTCTGTTTGCCAATGATACCCCTTTTTTCGAGGCTTTTTGTATTTTTTTTTGGTTGGAATTCCCTGAAGCATGCTACTAATCGCTTGATGTTTCACATCCCTATAAAACACGATTTACCACAAGTTTTACACGCTTTAAATATACATTTACCCAATGACGGTCTAAAGAATATTTTCCTTAGCCGGCGTGTCGCCTATTCAAGCAGGGGTTATTGGTGAATACTGCAAAAAACTATCAATTATCTGATGACCATTAAATAGCTTTTAATGGCACATGGTTAGGGCTATCATGATAGGCACCAGCACATTCAAATCATGATTATGCGGTAAGGACTGCAAAAGTTACATTAACTATTCAGCTGCGCAACACATTTATAACAAAATAAATCCAAACATGAATTAAATTCAGTTCGATATAGGCCTATAATTGTAATGATTCTACTACTGAATAAAAATGGATAATGGATAAGAGCAATCATGATTATTGCAGTAAGAAAGGGAAAGTATATTGGATGGAAGAATTCGCGTCTTGTCATTAAATTTTCTTTTTCTTGTTCATTTTGCCATTTTATTTCTCCCGTGATTCAACATTATACTTAGCAGTCTTGTTTCGCATGTTATACATACACATGATTGAAATAACAATGAGAAAGAATTGCTGAAATCTGATCTACATCTGATCTATTTTACTTAAACTTGTACAATGTAAGTGGCACATCATTACATGTTTGAAAATATATTTTTTTACTCTCGTTCATTCATTCATACTTTTCATACGATAAGAACCTTTATGTTGGACTCATAATATATGCAGGGATGGATAGATTGCCAAAGACATTAATCGAAACATGATCCAGTGTATTACTGCATTGTTATATGAATTTTAGTCCATAAATAATCTAGGCCCTGACTTTATTTGTGCATGTGCTATTTCCCGTTTGAATTCGATATATTATTTTGTCCTATGCCGTCGTTTTTTTTTCTTTGTAAGTTTTTATATAATATATAGTTTTGTACATATATCATAATACACGCATGTGTTGGTTGTTGTTGTTGTTGTTGTTGGTGGTGGTGGTGGTGGTAAAACCACCAAACAATATCGGATATTCTAATGAAAAAAGTGTATAAAACGGTATACTAAAAAACCAGCATTTGCGGAAGATGATGGTCACAAGATTCTGTGAATGATATTGATTTCATGATATAAGGCACTATGTCAAAGTTCCCAAAACTTGTCTAAAATGAAAGTGCCTTTGTAATATCAACTTACATTTAAGAATAGATACTGAAAGCATATCTGAAAGTTAATTAAAACAATAAGAAATTGTTTGTTTGATCTCTTAAAAATAAAAAGCGGGGACAAAAACGATATGACGTTATACATTTAGTTTTAAGAGAGAAGGGCATCGTTCTGGAAACGACAAGATCTGAAATGAAAACTCTCTTAAGAGGTGCTTCAGTTTGTCTAAATTATTGGAATATTCTATACAATCATATTTTAGTAATTTTAGCAGTTTGAAATAAAATACAAATGCATAAAAAACAAAATCAATTGAGCAATAAAAAATTCAAGAATTCAAAATTTTCAGTTCCTGATGAACATGTCCAAACCGTGTAGAGTATATCTTAAACAGACAAATTACTGCAACTGAATGTGTGTAACATTTAAAAGAGTAAGCCCCCAAAAAAAAGAACCCTCTTATATTTCTTCTGGAAGTGAAAATTCATTGTTTGAGTGCGATGCATTAGTTGTGACCGTGCGTATGTGTGTGAGCGCACTAAAAAAAGTGAGCACAAATTATACTGGACCTTTCTCGAAATAGGATAGAATAACCGTAGCATGGTGTTGTTAAACGTATTAGATGCAGTGCAGTTATTTAACGAAACAACTACAAACTGAAAGAGGGAGATTTCAACAGAGGCGGATCCAGGGTTTGTAAAAGATGGGGGAGGGGGGTGTCATCAATTTCAAAATATCTCTGACAACAGGGGGGGGGGAGGGGTGCACAGTTATTTGAATCGGGGAACAAAATAAAGACCATGTTTGTTTTTACTCAATGTATGCAAGATTGTTTTTGTTTAAGATGGGGAGGGTCGGGGTTGACCCCCTCCCCATTCGCCAGTGCGGTCCGACCCTGGGTCGTATAAACCCGTACAATGTAGTTTTCAGGTAGTGGATGTATGCGTTGAAAATAGGGTCACGGTTACCTTTTGTTTTCAGTGCCAGAGCAAAACAATGCTATTCCGGAATAATGACTCATGGACATCGTGAAATACATTGTTTTGTATTAATTAGGCTTGTCGATGTCAATATGATCATGTCGGCATATTAAGTATAAATTATTCTTCTCTGCTGTGACTTCTACGCAGGGTAATGTGTGTTTTCACTGTTCTATTCAGACCTCTTATGAGATGAATTGTGATTCCACAATTTCATCAAAGTGACCACCAATCATAATCTTGCCAATGGAAGCATTTCTCTTATACGGCACGACCATGATCACCATCCACGTTCTCTGATTATGATCATAATCATTCACTTTTAATAATCATGATCATAACAACCGTAATGACAACCACAATCATAGTTCTTTCTACATTTGATTATAATTCTCTTTAATTCTCTTTACGTCAACATCATCATCGTCGTCATCGTTGGCATCATGATCATCGTCATCTCCTTCTCTTCTTCCTCCTCCTCATTATCATCATCGCCACCACCACACTGCATTCTGCTCATCTTATTTATTCCATCACCCTTCTTCTTATCCTCCTCCTCGTCCTACTCCTCCTTCCCTTCATGCATGTCCTTGTTCATTCTGTCAATCATGTCTCTACATTTTTAATCTCCACGTATAGGTCTATTCTCTATAAAGTTCATCTTCCCCTCCCACTGCTTTTCTCGGTTCCTCTCCTATACAAGGTTAGCAGATCAAATTCAGTTCAGTGTCACATGGCACCAAAATGAAAAGGAAGAAAAAATCCGGAATCTATAGTTAGACGTTCATAATTGATTGCGGCTCATTTATCACACTGATTCTATATAAAGAGAAAGAAGCCTCCATGCGTGAGAAATAGAGATACGTGTGCATCCCGAAAGGGAAAAAAATATAAACAGGAAAGGGAAATGATGCAGGGTCCACGGTGGAGTCGGAAGTTTCTCTCCCGCTTCAATTCAAAATAAACCTTCCCTCCATCAAGTACAATGTCCATTATTCAAATTTTCCACTCGTTGTCACGTCATATTGACTGATTATATTTGGAAAGTCTAAGTACCATGATCACGGAAATTATACAATTTTGTGAGGCAATTAAGCCAATAATACTTCCCATCTATGGTAAACATATATCTTTTTTCTTTTAGTAACCGACATTTTTTCACTTATAATGAAAATTATCAAAATCAATAAGATTAAAGAAAGAAAAAAACACTTAATAAATACAATTTGTTCATATAAAAAAAATTGTTGAGCGCATATTCATATAAATTCTCATATCAGGAAACGAAAATAGAGCAAAACTGAGAGGAAAGACAGAGAAAGCGGAATATATATATATATATATATATATTGTTCGGTGGTGTTGGTGGGTGGCTTGTTTTTTTATGAATTGAAACGAAAATTGTAATACACCACACAGAGTTTGTTTACATAAACTTACAAACAAGATATAACGGTAAACGTTACCGTATACGTATACCCTAGTATGAAACAATTCAATTCGCGTTCTTTTTTTCTTTTTTTTAAATCTCTCTAGGAACTCTAGATATCGACTCTACTTTTGATAAGAAAGACTGTTATGGAGATAAAATCCTGTCAGCTAATTTCATGTCGACGAGAAGACGAGGATTCATTCAATAGGAATGGAAGAAAACAAGAACCGACCAGCTACTCATCTTTTGTAAGCTTTAATCTGTTAATGGGTCTTCGCCTACTGATCCTCTCCAGAAGTCGGCTTCATTGTTATTTAAATAATGGGTGGGGTTGGAGGGGGGATAAGGGCAGGGGCAGTGATTGATAACAGCCTAGTCTGGCTCCTATAGGGTAGTGGAGCCCCCCTCCCCCTCATCCCATCTCACCCGCATTGTTTAATCCAATCCCGGATAATCTAGACTAAATGGGGTTTGTCCCCACTCTCCCAGACTCAAATGACACAGTTTATTTGTTACTAGATTCTGTACAGTTTTTACTATTTGACTATAACTGTGAATAAGAAAGGCAAAAGTACAAAAGTGAATTGAAAAGTGTATTAGTTTTTGACATCATTTCCCACCTGTATCTATCATTATTCCATCCACATTATATTTTGAGCTTCACTGATATTGATAAAAACTTTATCTTTTATTTGTAGTCTCTCTCTCTCTCTCTCTCTCTCTCTCTCTCTCTCTCTCTCTCTCCCTCTCTCTCTCTCTCTCTCTCGGTCTCCCTCTCCCTCTCCCTCCCTCTCCCTCCCTCTCTCATCCAATCTATAAGATATACAATATATATATGATAATTATAATGATAATAATAATAATAATGATAATGATAACAATAATGGTAATATCAATAATAATAATAATAATAATAATAATAATAATAATAATAATAATGATAATGATAATACTATCAATTATAATAATAATAATAAAAATAATTATAATAATAACAATACCAACAAGACACAGGGTAAGTTTCATCACACTTCAACATTCACTTCCATTCGTTTATAATGCTTTATACTTCATTGATATCACCGTATATAACATATTGTAAATTTTTAGGGGCCACCAGCGCCAAAACCAAAATCAACTATATTTACTTATTACAAAAGAAAGCCATTTGCGTATGCACTGGTTCACCATATTTTTCTCACCCAAGTCAATTTAACAATTTAAAAACCTGAAATGTCTTCGACATAAATTTACTATACAAAGTCTACTGTTTGCGTTTAAATATTTAAATGATACGCTCCCACTTTTATTACAAAACTGTTTTACTATAAATAACACCATTCACCCTTACCCTACCCGTAATTCCCCTAACTTTCATCTATTCAAACCGAAATTACTAATTGTATATAGATGAATAAGACACCATGATCCAGATCTATGGAATTAACTCCCAGATTTGATTAAAGCCTGTTGCTCCCTCTACTTATTTAACGTCAAAGCTAAAAGATGTAATTATCGGAATATCCTGTCTTAAGGTAAAATGTTTCTGTCAACTTTTCAGTCTTTTTCATAATAGTTTTTCATCCCTGTATATATTTCATACAATCGTCATTATAATATCATCATCATAATCATAATCATCATCATCATTATCATCATCATCATCATCATCATCATCATCATCATCATCATCATCATCATCATCATCATCATTATCCTTATATTTTACATATGCTTTCAAATGTATGTCCGTTCTGCTTAATAAATTTGTTCATTTATTTCATAAGATTTGTTTTGGGCTGTCATCTATATTCAAGCATTTTGCTTCCAATGATAGTCCTTCTTCCGGAAATAATTATACACCTGTATAAAGTTTGATGAAATATGATAGTTTGACAATCTACCTTTTCTTTTTGTTTCCTCTAATAGTTATAAATATTTGCTTTAATATTCCTGATTCATTGTCAGAAAATACTTTTTATATTTGTTATGTTACCAAAAATTGTTTATACTTATATGGGATGCAGAAGAAAATAAATCAAACCAAATCAAATATCAAAAATGTAGTGTTTACATGTAAATATAAGGGTTTTAAGTTGTTATTTGATACCTTTAAAGGATTAATATATTGACCTACTATCATAATATCGCCATAATCACAAATCCTCCACATCCATGGCATTACAAACGATAGACTCGAGAAAATAAACCAATGGAGTTGAAAATTCAACATGTTGTTTTCGTTTTCCTTTTTATTGTTCTTAAAGCAATATATCCACATATCACACATAGACATTCATAATAAAAATTTCACAAATATTTGCACCTTTATAGCTCAGTGAAAACAATCACAATTGAGTCACATGCAGTATAATAATTTCACTTTTAAAGTCTCAGTGTATATGAATATGTTTACCTCCAGATATTTTAGGTTTGAGTAAAGGGGTAACATTAATTGGAGAAAAGCTTAACATATATCATCTTTGTTATTGAAAATGAGAGGGATTGGGCCACACAAATGACAGATAAGTATTTTTGATGATATTATTCGGGCAGAATCACCGCAATTGAATAATATAATTATCAAAAATTCAACAAAAGCACATACAATGTAAATTGCCAATCGTTTGAGTTTGACAAGAACTCGTTATGGGTGTTTTCAGAAACTTGCTAGCTGCTACTCTACAATAAAAAAAAAAAACATTTGAGTGGTTCGGTTTTGTTCAACATAGTTCTGTAAAATATTAATTTTAAAAAACTTGAGTGCTTCAATTTCACGAACATACGTCTATGTATAACGTCCCGGGCGTATCTATAGCTACTGTACCAAATTTCTTTTTGATTTGTGTGCATGTTCATTGCACAGATGTCTACTTAAAATAATGTTAGATGGGAGAGTGCATTTTTAAACTATTCTTGTTCGCACATCAAGAAGTCCTAAATAATTTGTTTAATGGAGGAGAACGAGAAATAAATCATATACACCAGATGATGATGTCATTGTGAGAGGTAGGCCTGGAGCGCTGCAATTAAACGTGCCTGCTTAAGTGGTCTTCAATTCGTTTTCATTACTATTGTTTCATTTCTATTACCCCCTTTAGACCTACATGATAGGACTGTTTAAACACCCTGAGGATTTGTTCCAGTCCAGCTTGCTTTGACTTACGTCCTAGTTAATTTCATCATTTATAATTTCTTCCTTTGAAAAATGACATCAGTTATAGCAATTAATAATTTCTCGTTCAGATGTTCACCGACCAGCGATGCTCTGTAAACATACCAACATGGACCTTCGTCATTAAGATATATATTGTTAAGTACTGAAGGCATATATATATATATATATATATATATATATTAGAGAGGGCCTGGGAGATTAGGGGGGGTGGTAGAGAGCATTGAATACACATACGTGGTTAACAGAAACAAATCGAGCGCATCCCAATAATATATCCAATCAACCCGGCTCGTCTCCGTCGCGGTACCCCGGCACTGATTCACGCGGAGATTTATCACGCATTGAGGCGTGAGATATGGGGCTTTTCTGCATGCTCGCCCTCCTTTTTCTCGGTCAATTACCGTGATCTATTCTTCAGAAATCGACATCATCAATCAAGTTTCATTTAAGGGCCCTACCCTCGTCCCTACTCCGCCATAGTTGGCTTTACGTATGCCAGACGGCGGGCATGAATCCATAATAAGAAACATATATCGCTACATTGTAACTGTTAATCATATGCGCAATGGCGCGAAACCGTTTAGCGCGCGCTAAATAGCGGGGACATCGTCTGCGAACAAACAATATCAACCTCAAATTGCATCGTTTCGAGAAAAAACCCTCTAAAATCTCGAATGAAATGAAATACACGGTTAGCCATTTGCATTTTGGGCCATGTTCGATTTGAAATCGTCCCTTGAGGATGGCTATTTTGCACATCTGTTGAAACATCTTGTTCCCTTCGGAACACAACCCATCATTCTAGCTCGAGTTCAAGTTAAACAAGGCATAATTTGTATTAAAAAAAGGGCTGAATATTTGCCATCGCCGATGCATACTTGTCCGAACAATAGCCAAATACAAACAGATATGTAATTACTTTTGTTCTTTTTCTGATCTAATAGTTTTATGGGTATCTGGGTTGTTATGTACACAAGCAACGTTTGGTGTTCCCATTTTGAACAATATACAGAGTGCACTTGTCTACTACTAGAGTTACCGCAAGTTCCTTCAAGCAAACTAACATCGTCGGAATATCCTAAAACAATTGAGTACACCTGGGTTATTACCGTCTTTATCAGCAAGTACATCTTCAAGATTGCTATCTAATGCTCCTAACTTGTCATTAGTAAAAATCACAGGAAACATTAAACTGCGTTATTTCGTGGCTAAGAAATCCTGTACAAATTAATGATATCGACAGGTAGGAACAATTTTTTTTTTTTTCTCGGCACTTATAACAAAAAAGAAGGTGCGAAGGTTGCTTTCAAATATGGAAGAGAATGAAAGATATTGGAAAGGACATTAAAGATACTATGTCCCTTTTGCAGCCAACATCAAATTCTGTAGAACTTTGCAGGAATTATGAATATGTCATGTATGTCCTATCTGTGAAATTTAAATGTTAGCAGTGTCCTAATATTCAAATTATGCAAGGAAACCCGTTTACCTGCTAGACTTCACTGTCAGACACTATTAAGTGACTGACTGGCTTTTTTCATCTCTGGTAACAACATACATAAAATGGGCTGTTAAGGCTACATGAGCATTTGTCTACATCAATAACCCACTTCTTAAATGGCCAAAATTAAACTGATTGAATCTTTGCGCAGCATAAAACGTACGACCATTCGGTACAATGGTCTGAAAAATCAGACTATTACTTACTGGCTCTATAGCTCCTAAGTCGATTCGACAACTAATAGTCGTTATTTTCCCACTTAAAGACATTTTCAAGCCCCCCTTTTTTAAGGGAAGTTCTAAATTAGTATTGTCTTTCAAATGCCGTTGGAATTTAACCTTTTCATTTTTTGGCCTGCAAATGGGACATAGTACCTTTAAGGGTATGAAAGTATAAAACTTTAAGAGAAAATAATAAATACTACTGGAAAGAATGTAATAGTAATGAAAATAATTTAATAGTAATAGAACAATAATTAGTTTAATTTGGAGATGACAAGTATGATGGGGAATATCATGAATCAAAATCTACCAAGACATACGCAATAGAGCTCATTTTAGGGTCTACAAGTCGCTGATAATTACAATAATTTGTGTTAAACTTTATTTTGATAAACGGAAATCTTAAACATCAAAATCTTTTGTCGTAAGGTCAGATAGAGTTCCCAGAATTAAAACTCATCTAAAATATCCAAAAGACACCATGGATAATTAACCAATACCTATTATATTCATGTATACAAATATTTATAGAAAAAGAAATCAAACAATTTCGACAAAAATGATTACAATTTTGTTTGCAATAAACCTTTGGAATGTTGTGACCATATATGTTGGTAACATTATGGAATGTTTATATTTTTCTTATTGAGCGACATTTAAACAAAGTAGGATTAAATTATAGGGAAATTCTACACCTTCAATAACATAATGATGTACACAGCAGGATTTCCATATAATATTTCCAGATTTACTAATTAAAGCTCTTCAGCTCCTTCAAGGAACAAGGATTTAATGTCATGTGTGAAATTATCCCACTGTTCAAATATCATGACTGTTTAATAGTTTTTTTCTAATTGAAAGTGGGAAATCTAGCAATAGAGATATTGCTGCGAGTTCCTGATCCCAATTACGTTTTTTTCTTCTTCTCTTTGTTGTTAGTACTTTCTTTTCGTTAAACATGAACATGATGAATATCATCACTCCGAATAACCTTTGTCCCAAACACAGATATTCCTGAAGCATTTCGTTGCTTTGTTGGTTCTTGCACTTATAATATGTCTTTACTGTTGATATGACTGTGACTATTCACATGTTGCCACCTGAGAAAAGCATTTCAGGTCATTCTTCAAAATTTCAAAATCATTCTCGACAAAATATACCCATGAAAATTATTCTTCCGTGTAATTATATACATGTATATCGGTGGATCAAGTGCAGCACATTATATTACGTAGTACTGTGAAAATCGTGGGACATGGTAATAAAACAACAACAAAAACAACAGCTATATGGGCATGCGTGTAAATATCTGAGGTGAGTCACGTGACTGAAGGAGACCAGCGAATAGAGTGAGTGAATCGGGCCGTTCCCATTAGCTGCGTCCGGCACCCGCGGGATGTGTGATGAAACCACTGTGCTTCAGCATACCTTTGAACTATGTAAACATTCCAAGACTGTTCCTATCTCTATACACATGAAGTCCAGAGATTATATACATAATTTACACATCCAGTTTTTTAATACTATTTACAACCAGGTGACAAACACACACACACAATAACGTCACAATATGATATGATAATACCCTAGGGTTCCACATAAACTCTTCAATCAATCCCCTGACTATTTGTTTTTATAAATTATCAACTGATGTCAAGGAACAAATATGTTTTGTTTAAATACAGTCCTTTTTCTTCAACTAATCAACCTTTTCATGAATGCCGTACAGCGTTTAGTCCCACGGTATCATCTACGTGTAGTACTAACGACGAGGGTTTTTCTAGTATCGTCACCCCGTGTACGGCGCTCTGCGGCTGAGCGTTCTCCGTACCCGTCGATTCGCTCTCGTTTTCTCCTTCTCCTTCTCCAGATCCTCCTTCCTCCTTATTCTTGCTCTCTTTCTTGTATTTCATCCGTCTGTTCTGGAACCAGATCTTGATCTGTCGTTCTGTCAATCCGAGGAGATGACTAAGTTCGATTCGTCTTCTTCGTGTCAGATAGCGGTTGAAGTGAAACTCTTTCTCAAGTTCGAGTGTCTGGTAGCGGGTGTAGGTCTGCCGACACCTTTTCCTACCGACTTCAAGACCAACATTCGGACCTGCAGAGAATGATACAAAAGAATAAACAAGAGAAACATTACAAAGTGTTTTATCGAAAAATGAAATAAGAATATTCATATATATGAATAAATAATGAAAAAATAACAACATGTTGAGAGAAAGTGTGCTTTTGTGATGTTGGCAGTTAGAGTATTCTAATTATCAAATAATAGAGAAACTGAAAAAAGGTGTCAAATGGGATTACAAAGTTGTATTAATATTTGACCTAATATTTTTAAGAAATATTTTTAAACAGTGATTGGCAAGTTTTTGGCAACGACATATTTACATAATTATATACTGTGAATTCGTAATGACTATGCTTTGTTTGTATCAATTTGTCAGAATTTAATCTTATCAATACAATTAAATCAAGATGTTTGTTCATGGTCCCAACAAATCATCTCCTGAGTTTACTTTTCCATATAGGCCTATATATATATATATATAGATACAGACAAGGCCATGCCTTATCACCACTGATAAATGGAATAAAGAGAACAAGCAAATATCGATAATGTAATCATGTACAATAGTATACATTGATTGCACATATAGAAGAATGAAGAAATTATAGTATTTCCTTAAAGGTGAAGTAAGCTTCTGGTGATTAAACTTATTTTCAAAAGAGTTTAAAAGTCTAAAATCAATGTATTTATTCAGTAAACATTTTAACAGTATAATCATAATATTATACAACATTTTGCAATCATATTAACATCACTGATATGGAGAGAAAGAAAATGAACTTCAAAATTGCAATCATGGACCGATCACATATTTGTTCATTCCTTTTTTCTTTACCAGAAACTTCAAAACTACATTTGCCGTTAACAATCCAATTTTGTTTATTTTATCAGCAGGCATAAGAAAGTGGCTCATATTAGCGTTCGCATTTGATAATTATTGATCCCAGGATCAGTAAGTGAGCTGAAAATCATGATTCAGGTCGATGGTCATATCAATGTAATTATTTAAATATCAAACCTTAAATTGAGAGAATAGTCATAATTTGAAGTTTGATATAGTTATTTTTTGTCATACGAAACATGACAGTTCCTCCGCGGTCAATGTTCTGCACTAACCGATCCCGTAACGTCATCCCTGGAAAAAACACTTTACCTACCCCAAACCCAGGCCTAAAACCTAACCTGATCCCGAACTGAGACCGTGACCTTCTGACGAAATAATACCCGGAGCAAGTCGGGTAGCCGCCGTACAAACACGCGCAATGCTGGGATGATTATGGTAAGCCAACCTTTATCTACATACATAAAGTTAAATTCATCATGTAATGTCTACATCTATCTGCTCATACGTCTCGAGCAGATATTGTGATTAATTAATCTAATCACTTGCGATGCTATTTCTGAATTAATTTCATCATTATTCATACATATTTTACACTCTTTCGATATGTATCATTATAATTCCTTGTTTCATTTTGATTTTTGTGTTTTTTTAATAAACACGCACTGCAAATATGAACTTTCTTTAGCAACGATCTTTCTGGTTTGTTGTTGTTGTTGACGGTGTTGTTATTTATCAATATCAATCTTATTATAATTATCATTATTATTATTTTGTATTATTATTTTCATCCTCATCACCATTATCATTACGATAATGTTATCTTTCAGTATCATTTAATAAACAATCCTGATTATTATCAAAGGAAGTAATAGTATATATGCAATTGTATAGATACTACACAAAAGTATAGTAAAGTACAAAAGAGAAAAGGCCCAGGTCATGTCTTATTATCAACAGTGCAGGGCTAATTACTCAATATATATATATATATACACACGGGTATTGGTACACATTTCAGCTTAACGGACAGCACACAATAGAGTAACTATTGAAATTAACATGCATCTGCCCCCAATATATCGTAACAGAGCATTTTCCACCATTGTTGCAAATAACATGTCATTGTTGGTAACATTTGAATGAACTTCGGTCAACATCCGAAAATACCTGTGTTGCCGGAAAATACAAGAATGTGAACTTTGGGGTTTGTTTTATTAAAAAAAATGACAGCACGTATTTGTGTTGCCTATGAGATTGGCTAATTGATTTTGAAAAAAGGAAAGTTGGATCTTCCTCGCAAGATAAAGATAAATCACCCATTTATGCAGTGCTATTTTTATGAAGAGTTACTTGTAAGCGTAACAATGTCATGTGGAATAGAGAATGTTAAAAATTGAAGAAAAAAATAAATAAAAGCCTATTTTGTGTAACCTATTAACTGATTCCTTTTGTTAAAAGGACCGTTGTGTCTTGTACATGTATTCTAGACAAAGATAAAATTACAAATTCCTGCAGTGCTATTTTTTAAGTGGTTGTGTAGGGTATAATCCTATAAACCAATTCCTTCTGAGTTGTTCTTTTCTATTTAAGATAAAATCCGTTTCCAGATATTTAGGTACTTTGATACGAGTCGCTCATGCAAGCATTAGGCAGCGTGGTAGCGAGATAGAGGTACATGTATGTGGGTAAACCGATAAAGACGGGGGCTAAAGTTAACGCTAAGGGGGTGTGAAAAGGGATCTAAAGGGATTTAGTCGGATAAATACTAACATTCGTTCCAGGTGGATTAAGTTAGAGTAAAGTTTGGCTACGAAGATGGTGTGGAAGATATTGGATCATTAATAAAAATTACAGTACTTTCACAGATCTTACTTTGAAATAGAAAAGTCCATTTTACTATCATCAACACAATCACAGTATCATTACCCTCATCATCATCATCATCATCATCATCACCATCACCATCACCATCACAATCATCATCATTACCATCGCCATCATCATCACCATCATCATCACCATCATCATCATCATGTTAACATATATCAATATAATCAACATTTCCATCATCACTTTCTTCAATTCGTTGAGCTGAAATGACTTCTATGAAGGGTTCTGTATAGCTCATGCCAATGCAAGAGTTTTCTTTGTGTCGTCATCATAAGTCAGGTATGAATTACTTCTTGAGCTAAGATTACATTTTTTTTAAGTTTAAAATATGTCCTTTGAAATAACTCGGCATTTACCTCATTTATTTTTGGTAATGAATTTCATACCAGAATCAATGTTCCTGACATATGCGTGAAGTCGTAGACCGATAAAAGCTTATAAACTTATCATATTCAGTGGTATTTTTTCAGAAGTGGTAGTAGAAGTCGTAGTCGTAGACTCGTAGTCGTAGTAGTAGTAGTAGTAGTAGTCGTAGTCGTAGTAGTAGTAGTAGTAGTCGTAGTCGTAGTAGTAGTAGAAGTAGTAGAAGTAGTAGTAGTAGTAGTAGTAGTAGTAGTAGTAGTAGTAGTAGTAGTAGTAGTAGCAGCAGCAGTATATATTTTCCACTTTATTCGATAACTTTGTTCCAGGGTAATCTGCCACAGTTAAGATACTAGTCTCGCATTTATTTTGAAGACGATGGAGGGAAACGTAGGTGCATTCTTTTCCCATGTCAAGTTGGGATAAGAAAGATGGCCTCAACGTGTAAGAATAAATAATTACTAGCCACGCACGATTTGTCTTCAAACACAAACATAGTTCCTCCTCTCGTCTATGATGTCCCGCCATTGTATACCTCCGTACATCAGAGTCTGAGGCAAAGTGAGGTACATTCCGAAATATATTTCTTAAAACAGGGAATCAAACATCCTGAGCCGAGCTTTGGTAGTACATGTATTTAACTCACTTTCCAACCTTTCATTTCGATCGGAAATAACTGTACCAAAGAAACGTCGCAATTCTTTCTTTAAAATAATATTTCTTCCTCAAACAAAATACATTTGAGGATGTACACGGCCCTTTACTTCGACATGGAACTTCATGAGAAGTGCACATTTAAAAAAAAACACTTTAATTCTATTCTGACCCATAAAATTACACCATGTACATTAATTGACGAAATTTAACGAATGATAGAGTAAAGAATATATCAAGAAGAAATGTAGATACAAATCACATATTGCACGCGCCTTAATTGTTCTTAAATTTTATCTCAAATTTGCCTCTCGAAATGTTTACTTTGTTTTATACGTGAAATCTATCAAGAATATTTTTCTTTTGTTGTAACACGGTTAACTGTTTAAAATCAAATAACAAGTTGGTCCAAAACGAATTGCTTCCTCAAAAGTGTCTTGTAAACTAGACGATTGATTCTATTTATAGGGGGAATAACATAATTATGTCATAATTTTCTTTGGAAACGGGAAAATTGTAAAAATGAGAACACTACACAAATGTTAATCTTATATAGTCTGTCATTTTGATTTGTTTCAAATTCAGGGGGTAAGCATGCACTGCACACTGACATGGGTATGGGACTACGCACATGCATATGCCAGTGGGTCTTCGAGTTCGACACATCCTCGATTGACAATTGCTCCGCGGTCAATATCATACGCTAATTAATCGAACTGCTAACTTCAGCCATGGACCCAACACTGTACCTAACTCTAAACCTAATCTTATTATTGCTTTTTTTTGACGAAACAGATGTATTCTTAGAAATTGGTCCAGAGTTTAAGCTATTTTAAACCTATTCGAAATATCAGAACACATCAAGAGCAATCCTTTTGTCTGAACTTGTACCACATGAGCATGAAAAAAAACCCGAGAAAGCTCCCATTTTTTTCTCCCCCATTCACTAGAACTCGTCCTCCTCTTTTAAGCATTATTACGTTTACAAGCTAGATAGGGTCATGTAGGAGGAGTCATTTAGGAGGAGTGAAACGATGCACTCTCTGCAATGCTGGTGTTAAACGTTTGATTTAGTTGTATAAGAAGATTTATGCTCTCCGTGGATAAATTAATATAGATCAAGTCGTAATAGGCCCTAGGTAATAAGTAGTTAGCTATATTTCGCTTACACAAGATATATCTAGCCATTTGTGGACCTATACTGTCTCGATTTACAGAATGCCAGAGACTAAAATTGATTCCTTCCTTCACATGGGAATCTTACACTTGATTTTACTTATTGCCAGCAAATTTATAAACCAATTTAACGTCTATTTGAAGATTATAAGAATATATATCGCGTTAAAGATAAAGACCAGTTCTGCTCATGCGATTGCATTGTGAAAGAAACGTTGTGGAATCTATCAGAAAAGGTTGATCATCTAGCATATAAGTATTGGTGTGTACTGCAAGGTTCTGGAATCATCAAAATGATAAGAAATTTGGCCCAGTCTTGGTAAAGTTACAAGCACTGTACACAGAAAGATGTATATGGGACTACGCGACCACGTGCGCGATATCAATTTGGTCCCGATAATTTACCAAATATATCAATTAGTAGGCGGTTTCCCGGCAAAATTTGCATCATCACGTATTAGTCAAAACATATTCTTTCACATGATTGGTAATGAGAGCTTCCATTTCATTTTTTGAAAGAGGGGCGTTTCCAAAACTGGTCTTTACCTTTAAAATTAAATATTGTTACTGTCTTAAATACAATTATATGACGTTATGAATATCCTAACTTGGGGAACAAACAAAATATCATCGTAGAAAGTTACGTAGTTTCTATGGACAAGAGGGATTTCTCTTCATTAAAAACAAATTGATAATCCTGCTTTTGGTGGCATTAAAATATGATATATTAATTATTGTACTTAAGTTCCAATAACAATCAGACAAAATAAGTGTCTCTGTGAAGAATGAAAGTTCTCTTAAATGCATCTCAAAATTGTAATCATGAACGCAATTTGTGAATATCAAACTACCCAGCAATATGATAACCTTCTGCATATAAGAAACACAAAATGAGCTTTGTTTATTGTGAGATCGTCAAGTAGTATTGTCATTGATAATGATAAACACAAAGTGTGAAGCTTTTTATCGGATTAAAACAACAAACAAACAACACTATCTTTGAATTCGTAAGCTTTTATGTCAATAGGCTAGATGTAAAGGCTAAACAAAACACTGAAGGAAAATACCATTTCAAATATTCCACATTACTTTCGAAACAACTTGTTAGCGTTACCCTTTCATTACAAAAAAACTATTGTTATCAACCATGCATCGCGGTTATGGCAAAACAAAAAAATAAACAGATTCTGAGTTGGTTTTGTATACATTTGGGTCATATTGAAACAAAAATTAACGAGGATGGGATTAAGCTTACTTAAGTTATAACTCTAACAGTTGCTATTATGAAAACAAATTATGCCATGATGCTAAAACGGGTTTGGCGAAGAAAAAAATATGGAAAGCAGATTTATTGAGCAATCAAAGCAAGAATCGGAAGTAATATATTATGGGAGTGGCAACAAGCGATGCGTCAGGATTTAGGGGATGGAATTGGAACTATAAAGTTTAGAGAACGTCAAATGTCTGATAACAAAGACGGTGGAACTAATTTCCTCTCATTTTTTCTTCCCCCATTCATTTGGGTCCATCTAACAGTGCGCCCATTTATATTTTCATGTTTGATGCCTTTTTGTCTTATAAACTTGTCAGAGTCATCACCATCATCGTAACCGTCGCCGTTATCACCACCACCACCTCCACCACCACCACCACCACCACCACCACCACCACCATCATAATCATCAGCAGCAGCACCATCCTTCCCCATGTATACAAGTTTATTTTTCAATTCTTCCTTTTCTCCATTTGACAAGAAAATGTTCTTTCCTTCCTCCTTTGTTGATCATATTACCATTTCCTTCTTCATATCAGCATGATATATGGGATGATTGTGAAACCTTCGCGCCCCAAAGTTTCTTCAGGTCACAAAGAAAATCCCTTTCAATATTTCATCACGTCCCGAAAGCTACAGCACGGCGACTGGCCGCGGCCTTCTCCGCCTCACTAATGGGTCTGGTGGCCTCCACGCGCCCCGAACCGACCCCGGTGTAATTTGTCACCGCACCGCTGCAGATATATCGACACTGCTACCAGCCATAATTGCTCATATACATATATACGTATATACCACATATACGACTCTCTTGCATTTTCATTGCTCACTTATATCCTGTTTATCTGGACCTAACGGTACAGATAAGTACAACAATCATACCCAGAAAATTCAAATCGTGTTTGATTCGCTGAGGAAAATCGCTTACTTGCAGTAACTTCTCTGATTTCGCTTTTTTATAATGAACATTTAACGAAAATGGCAGTTTCAGTGCTCGATTTCCTTCCGATTTTACATAATGATCACTTGAACGATGATACTAAAAGCAATTTTTTTTCGTTTTGTAGTATAGTGCTGATTGTAATTTCGATACAAGATTGTCAAGAAAAAGGGGTCATTTTGGGAAATCATACCCGAGGTATCTCAATGTGTGTTGCTTGAGTCTGGTCATGTGGATTTAAAAAATAAATTATTATTGTTCTGTCAGTGGGAATACAGGGAATACAGTCTGGGCCTCTCAATTTAGCTTTTGAAAATTATGGACACAACAGGGGAAACACCTTTTTTTGTGTAAAACTATTGATGTTCTTTACTCTATTACAACTAAACAAGCTGTTACATTAATAATAATATTCAACAGAGCTAGCTAATAATTTGATACTTGATAAAAACACGATCTCAGTTTTGCGGAAACTATATGTTTGGAATGGATAAACATTAGTAGGCCTACACTGACATAATAAACTCTACACAAGCAGAGAAGGTGTAATTTTAAAATAATGTACATGTTCATTAATTAAAATATGTACAAGTTTGGTCCCTTTTTCAAAAAATTAATATTACAAAACTATCTCATTGAACTCGGATCACCATTCTTAATCTCGTTAATCTCTTAACTTTAAAAATGTGAAATTAGAAGCATCATGAACGAAGGTGAGGGAAGACAGACGCAAACGGGGAGAAAGGAAAAGAAATAACTTAGTGAAACCGCTCCACAAGGGCCATTTAACTATGTCGAGTGAGATAAGAAAATAGACCTTTACAGACAGTTGGTCGTTCTGTACAGTTGGCAAATGTTTAATGTGAAATACTTTTGACGAGAAACAAATAGCAAAATGAGGTCATTATAATCATAAACAGGTGGTCTTGCTATACACTACACAGGTGGTCGCTAAAACAGGCTTCACTGAATGAGAAACAAAGAGTTTACGATATTAAAGAAAATTGCATGGAAAATGAGAAGGGGGAGAGGGGAAGGGGAGTGGAGCGAGGACGACAACAAGAAAGAGGGAGGGAGGGAAGGAGGGAGAGAGAGATAGAGCAGAGAGAGAGAGGGGGGTGGGCGTAGGGAGGGTGGGGGAAAGGGCAAGGAAGGAAAGGGTGACGCGTAAAAACAGAGAAACAAAAATAAATCTTTTCAGGATTCGCCGGATTTTTTTTTGAAAGCCAGTCATATTTTTTCTTTCAAAGGATAACACTGTTTCATGATATCTGTCTAACTACAGGTGTTGAAATAATTACATTGACTAACGGAAGTTTTCCAATTTTCGCTCAAGCGAAAAAAAATCCCAATCATGCCTATTAGGCCTATGTATTAATTTTTACTTTTTTCTCCTTTTTTCCACTCAGGGAAACGTATGGTGGCAATGGGCTGAATATCCGATTCGGAAAACAATAAAAACTACGCAACTTGTTTTGCAGAGAAACTTAGCAACCAAATGAAATGATGATATCACCGTTTTGACAAGTTACCTGTAGTCCCGAGCGTATAGAGTGAGCTGTTTTTGTGAATGAATTGTGGTTTGTGTCAGGGATAGTTGTATAGTTCATGGAACAGACACGTTAATCTCACGCTTTGCAAGGAGAGTCAACGGTTAACCGCTGGACAGTCGTCGGCTGGAGCAGGCAGAGTGGAAGGGTAAAGACTCGGCGAAGCAGGTGCGCAGTTATACGGAGGGGGAAACAAAAACTAATGCCGATAATCTACTTCATTATTTGGTGCATTTATCATGGTAACAATTAAACAACTAAATTCCTCGTTCTAAGAAATAAACGAAAAATAAAAGTTATATGAGAAAATGTAGTTATCTGACGATATGATAAGAAAGGGCGAAAACTTTATATTAGTTACATTAATTCCGATATTGATAATAATAAATAAACCTACAGGATAATATTGATAAAAAGAGGAGTGAGACAAAAAAAACAAAGGCATGGAAAGGAGAATAAATGGACATAGAGAGAAAGAGAAGGAGAGGGAGAGAGAGAGAGAGAGACTTTGAATTCGGGTTATCATCGCGATGATATCTTTGATAAAAAGAAGGAAAATATTTAGCTTCAGATAAGAAAAAAACATGAATTAGATTTATATTATATTTACATATGGCAATACAAATGTAAAAAATCATGTGTACATTGTCACTTGCACCGAATTGAAGACAAAATAACAAAAACGTGTTTAATCAAGGGCATAACCCAAAGCCCTCAAACCGAAATTACCAATATTCTAATTAGGGGCCACTTTCGATTATTATACCAAACCGAGACACGTGGGTCCATTTTTTGTGGACGGCTTGCTCATTTCTCTCATTTTGGAGACTGTAATTAAATTTTGCTATGCATTTAGGTTAGACAAAAAACCAGATGGTGCATCAACACGTGGGGATTTTCCACATAACTATTCGATAAAAACATAAACAAAATATGTATCAATCTAAAATGGATGAAGATGTGCCTATCTAAAGAGGAAACAGATGTATTATTACACATTACGGTGGGAGGAAATTTACAGTGGGTAATAAATATGTGCAGAATTGTCTACTTATTAAATTTATGTATTTGCTCAATTGAATGAAAGGTATAATCTTAGATATTTATAATAATAACAACGAGACAGGTTAGAATATAATGACGGGATATAATCAAGATTTAAACATGTGTCTAACTGGAAGTCGCTAGCCAAGTCATTAGCAGATTTGCCTGTATCTAATGCGCTACTATTTCCTCTTATCATGTAATATTGATAATACATATTCGGTATCGTTATAAAGTGTTATTCATGCAGGTAGCACAACCAGTGGACTTGCAGACCCAGTAATGCTAGATGGCCCTGTTCATATTGAAAACTTGCCTAAAATTATTGTAGATTTGGCCTTATTCATAATAAAAATGTAGGTCCTACTTGCAAGTTATAAGTAAAGCAAGAAGTAAATGTGGGTTTATTCGGCCAACTTCTTCGCGATCTCTGTCAGTTGTTGCAGCCGGAAAGTGAAATCCGGAAATTTAGAGTAGATCGATAAAATTAGATAAAGGACTGCCAGGGGTTGTCTGCCAGTCTGGTTTCCTTCTTAGAGTATACAAAGATTTACACAAATATATATATCTAAACCCAAATCCTTCTGTATACTGCCAGTGATTGGAATCTAAAATGAAAAAATATCATGTGGGGTCCAGATGAAGACAATTAGGCTCGACGTTTATAAAATAAATCTGCTGAAAATTTAAGAAATAAATGAATAAATAAACATGTTCAGCTTTTTTACATATCGCTTGAAAAAGTAGCAAATCAAAGTAAGCAATATCAAAAAGTTCATCATTCAATACTCCACAAGGATATATTACATTTTATCAATTAAAATATTTGAAGAGATTAAGTAAAAATTGATTTAAATTGAATAACACAATTGTGTATTTAGAAGATGAAATCTACTTATGCTACTACTACAACAACAACAACTTCTACTACTACTACTACTACTACTACTACTACTACTACTACTACTACTACTACTACTACTACTACTACTACTAGTTCTACTACTACTACTACTACTACTACTACTACTACTACTACTACTACTACTAGTTCTACTACTACTACTCCTACTACTACTACTACTACTACTATTACTGTTACCATTACTGTTACCATTACTACTGCTGTTGCTGCTACTACTACTACTAATACTACTATATATACTATACTACACTTCTAAAACATTCGAGTACATTTACATAGTTTTGGTTATTATTTGTTTTCTACGTTTTTTCCACAAGGATATATTACATTTTATCAATTAAAATATTTGAAGAGATTAAGTAAAAATTGATTTAAATTGAATAACACAATTGTGTATTTAGAAGATGAAATCTACTTATGCTACTACTACAACAACAACAACTTCTACTACTACTACTACTACTACTACTACTACTACTACTACTACTACTACTACTACACTACTACTACTACTACTACTACTACTACTACTACTACTACTACTACTACTACTACTACTTGTTCTACTACTACTACTACTACTACTACTACTACTACTACTACTACTACTAGTTCTACTACTACTACTCCTACTACTACTACTACTACTACTATTACTGTTACCATTACTGTTACCATTACTACTGCTGTTGCTGCTACTACTACTACTAATACTACTATATATACTATACTACACTTCTAAAACATTCGAGTACATTTACATAGTTTTGGTTATTATTTGTTTTCTACGTTTTTTTTTCTCTGCTATATATATACACTGAATATAATTATGCTTCTACATACTGAACTGTTAAACCATAACAACAACTAGTGTAAACAAATATTTGTGATGATATCACTTGTGACTTTAATTTCGATTTCAATGAGTTTTAATATCTAAGAAAGTTTTTTTTAAAAGACCTTAAATAAACTGGATTTTCGTTTAAAATTGATTCACGCGCGTGGCAGACCGATTGACAGAACTGTTGGGTTTACGATGCCATAAACCGTTAGAGTCACCGTGTCTCCCAATGACGAGTAGTAGTATGGTGTCACTTACAACCTTGTCTTATCGTCTGTGCCCAATTACAGGGTATGTTGGTAACCTTGATTTGGGAATGCTACAACCTTAATACTTAACGCAAATATAACTAGTCCACTGTCTGAACTCTTCCTCAATTAGTTGTAGTAATTAAATATCATTTTCAAGACAAAATGGGGGAGACGACAGCACACAGCTTTTTTAAAACCATAAACAACACTGTAGAATATTTATCACTGACTGAAACTCGTATAGCTTAATGCTGCATTCATCATTTTTTTCATTCAGCGTGCGAGATAAATCTACTATTTTTGTATTATTCAAATCACACACAAAATTTAACACTGCATAACTTCAAGAGTCGTTTAAAAAGGTAAAATAATGCATTCTTCGCGAATACCTTGCAAGAGAGTATTGTGATGCAGAAACTGACGTAAATATTTTACTTTCAAGCCTCAAAGAGAGCTCTTTGCATTCTTCACCTTTTTAGAAAGGCAATTACTCCAAACCAATCAATCTCATCATCGTGGTACTTTCATTTTTAGTTTACAGGAAATCAACGCTTGCGTGACTTCGAAACTATTCCGAGTTTTGTTTCCTATCGTGTACAACCGCTGTTTGAAGCAAAACAAAACACATGCCCCTAATTTGTATAATGAATGATCACGTACAAGGCATTATGACTACAGTTTGCAAGACACAAAAGACAAGAATGTTGTTTGAGTACTATTTGATTGAAAGACGAAAAAGAACCATAATAAATCAAGTTCAATACATGTTGTACTCCTAATAACACCAAATCAATTGCACTCTCCATGTCAGTTGATAAATGAAATTTTGCTCAGTTTGGGGGATAAGCTGAGTTTTAAAAGCGATATACTGGTAATAATGACGATTGATATATTATAGATTCAATCGGGTAAATGAACAAGAGAGAAAAGCAGACTTCAAAAAAAAACATTATATGCTGTTTTCTCTGAAGTAGACCCTATAGAACATAAAATGAACCTTTCTAAAATGTGGACATATCTAGTGCTTTCGTAGAAGTCAGAGTTAAAGGGCAAGTCAATTCATTTTCCAACCATGAATAGACAGCCTCTGGACATACCAGCATTTTCATTTTACATACACCAATTTCGCCTTTAATATTTCGTAAATATTACTCTACATAAACATTGTCACGACGCAAATGTGATACAATATTATGATTTATACATTACAACAAATCAACTTTAAGTCAAATATATGTTTTCTCACCTGATACGGGCATCCATGGATAACCTGAGGTAGATTTACAGGGGGACATCACTTGCGAGCAATGATTGTTGTTAGGTTCAGCTGCTGCTGATACCAAACACCCCGTACCAGCGGTCAGTGCGCTCACTCTACCCCGGTAGCTCCCATCCCCCAACTCCGCCGCCGTGCTGCCCCACGACGCTGAATTATACGTGGCAGCCATCCTCGAATCCCACGCACTCGTTGGCGATATCGGCTGCGACATGGACCCGTAACCTGCCGACGTCGTCGAGTGGTCGCCGTACCCTGCCGCCGTTGAGAAGTTCGATAATGTCCCTCCGCCGTAAAAAGTGGCGGCGCCTAGCTGCTGGGTGCATGGTGGCTTTGACGTCGCCACCAGACTCGGCGAGGAGCTTGATGAATAGGAGGAGGTCTTCGGGTTCTTGCTAAAAGCACACGATGATAGTTCGTAACTGCCGGAAGGGGTCGCATAAAACTGTTCCCCCGCATGAGGATAAGTCGGGAAAAACGCCGGGTTGACGAAATACGAACTCGAACTCATGCTGACCAGAAATAATCAAAGCACTTCATTAAATAAAAAAGCCAGAAACCCTTTACGAAACTAAACCACTGGCTCCTCTAAACAGCCCCGACTCTTCCTGCTCGTTCTGTCACCGCTAACGATGTTTACTATTTGCAAAATTGATGCTATAAATTGTCGCTTGGAAATAAACTTTGAATTTGAGGCTGCATGACTCTGGTTAATATTTGAGATTTCTGCATGTACTCTGGACCTGCGTTAAGAATAAGTCTCCCATTTATCCGAACGGCGGCTCGGATATGCAGGGTTTTTTTTCTTTCTCGATACTCGATGCGTCGACTGACCAATCGGAATCAGGCACTTCAAACATGAAGGGAACTGTTCGCAATGCGTAAGTTCGCTATAGCACACACACACGCACGCTAATTAAAGCCATTAAGCGACTGGTGACTGGTTAGATTGAACGAGAGCCTTTCACCAAGGTTGACATTATGATGTCATCAGGTCACTGCGCAAAATCGAAAAGACAGTTTCATTTTTTGTATTTTTATTATCTTTTACATTCTAATCAATCATTCGTCTGACAGGCGTAATCATGTTGTATCAGCGAGGATCATGTCAAACCAGTGGAGGAGAGAAGGAACTGATGAAATAGGCCTGCAGATAATACAATATAAATAAATTTGTTGAAGGAAACTAGAAACTTGATATACAAGACCAAATGAGAACGAAAGAAGAAAATATAAAGAAAACACCTTAGATATAAACTTTAAATGAAACATACCATCATTGAACAAAATTATGGATATGTATATACTCAATCATATATACAATACAGAGGAATCTTTTATGTTTTCTTCTTTTTCCTTGTTTGATAATTTACTATATAATCATCGCAAATTTATCACCCTTTAAACTGACTTTGTGTTATAAACAGTCTTCATTTACTTCCGTATCAAATTACTTTTGTAAGCTTGATTTTTTTTCTCTCTTTGTGGTTGAAAGTTGTAGAATAAAGGGGATTTTCAACTTTAAAAATGGTGTCGTCCACCGGAAGTTATCAACTATAGTTTTATTTTCCTAGAAATTGCAGATTGAATAAGAACAGAAACGTCACATTAATACAATGTATTTATTGCAGTCATAACCTAATTAGCAAAGTCAATAAACATTTCCAACTATTCATGAATACAATCGGAAATTATGCCACCAGATCAAGGATATTTAGTTCATTTTGTTTTAGATTCCATAAACTTTTCTCTCGTAATGGTATCATACTAACAACACGTTATACTTTTATTGACAATTTTGATCCAGATTTTGATTTATAAATAGATCCAGATGTGAGATTGAAGGACCAACCGTATTAAATGCATTTTAAATGCAATACACATTATTGAAGCCAATATAAAGGCCTTTCCTACTTTCTTTAAAAGAGGTTAATATTGTAAGGGATATTGGCGATTTTTGTTACATTATCTTTATTCTTAATTTTATATATCCTTTCATCGACATACGTTCCGTCTTTTCAGAACAAAGTCGAATAAAACAGTAAAAATAACTGTCTACTCCTTTTACATTGCTCCGATTTTCTTAACTACATTCTTTGCCCGTTCTCTCTTATAGAAACAAAACACACCTTTTTTATCAAAATCTTTATTAAAGAATTGTAAAAAGGACTCCCCCTTGTATCACGTTGCAGTGTTTTCCGAATAATAAGTATGTTAAATATGTTAATCTGCCCCTTTCTCTCTCTCTCTCTCTCTCTCTCTCTCTCTCTCTCTCTCTCTCTCTCTCACTCTCTCTCTCTCTCTCTCTCTCTCTCTCTCTCTCTCTCACTCACTACATTAAAGAAGAAAAGTGAGGGTTGGTTTGTTATTACATACACTAAACACAAATACTTGAATGTGCAATGAGATGTAGCGTGTGTGCGCCCAATCTTTCCTTTCATCTCGATTTGAACGGGTAAATCTTGTTAGAGACGACAAAAGTGAAAGCCATTCACCCCATTAAGTCATTGTTACCCCCTCTCAGATTTCAGTCCATGGTACCGGCTAGCCTACTTGAGATCGAGTCGACTACCAACAATGGGTGTAATTGGGATGTGACGCCGCACCGCTCGGGACGAGATACTATATGCAGGCGGTGTTTGTTTGTTTGTTTGTTTCTTTCTTTCTTTCTTTCTTTCTGTCTTTTTTTAAATACTTATAATAGGATATGAGAAAGCATTAAAATAAACTTGCTGACCTTTTTTTAATTTTCCCTTTGAGGAAACTTTCAGTCTACATTGAAATCAGCGTTATCATTGCAGCCTTGAACTTTTCTCTGATGCTATTTAATATAGTTGCTGTTTTGCAGTTTTGCCGTAAACTACAAGATACAATACGAAAGATGTAGATATTTCGTGCTCTTGATACATTCAAAATTGTGGAAAATGAAAATTAGTGGGGATAATGAGCCATACCCCCTTCTCTCTTCTCTCTCTCTCTCTCTCTCTCTCTCTCTATCTATTTATATTTGATTCCTTCCTATCTTTCTCTTTTGCTTTTTCTTAGCCCCTCTTTCTCTCTCCTTCTCCTTCCCCTCCTCCCTCCTTGTCTATCTGTGTATAGACCTATGTCTGTTCATCTGTCATATCCCCCCTGCCCCCTTTTCTCTCTTACAATTATCATTTGCTATGTATCACTCTGGCTTATCTGATTCCTCGTCAGTTGAGTAATTATTTATTCGATTAACAATATAAACATACATACATGCATACACACACATACGTACATATATATATATATATATATATATATATATATATATATATATATATATATATTCTCTCTTTGCTAACATTTAGTCCTACTCAGTTTTTCCCCTCAAAATGTTAATTTCCATTAGCTATCGTTGGGGTGGCTGTAACGGTGAATTTCGTGGTCTGCTCACTTTAACCTTTTATCCCGTTAACATAATAACCTTTCACACAGAATTGATAGAAATAGATATTGCCAAACAATCCCCAAACAAAGGCGACCAGCGTTAATTACGAGACTGCATCACGAGTGTTGCGGGAACTTTACTTATCCGCGATCCGTTCCCATGTCCATCCACGGATTTCCTTTCTAAATTTTAAGAATGAAATGACGTCAAAATCATTGAACAATACACAAACGAAAATGTGTTTGTTTGTAGCCATTCACGTTTATCCTGCCCAGTGGCGTAGTGGAAATTCATTCACTTAGGGTAAGGGGGCGCGATGGGCACTGCTGTCAAGGGGGAAGGGGGCACTGGTCCTACAGACGGTTGGCGAAAATAGAATTATGACCTTCGAGTGGGGGAGGTTGTGAGAATGGGTCATAATTATCATTTCTCTCTTCATGTTGCATCCCTCTCTTTCTTTCTTTCTCTGTGTTTCCTTTCTTTCTCTTTCTATTCCTTTGTTTTTCCTTTTCTTTTCGTCACTCTTTCCCTTAGTTTCGTTCAAACAATCAATGCTTTAACAAAATTTAGTTATCTATTCATTTACATGTACTTATTTACAAATTATTCATTATTTTAAATAGATTCATAGCATTCAATGATAACGATAATGAAGCATCTTGTATTTAGTATAGTAGAGGTGTCTTAATCTGTGGGATAGGTTACCGGACTTTGGATTAAATGGTTTGTGGTTCGAGTCCCAGATGAGACGCCAATTGTGTCATTTAAATGCGTACATGATAGAAAGTTAATCCTTGAATGATTTCGGCACACAAGAACAGCTTTGCTAAAGACAGGGTTGTAGGAGTACTGTGAAAGCCCCTTGGGCCTCCCCTGCTGGGATGAATATGTGCGCAAATTTAATGTAGCGTTCCTTATCTCTGAAATCACCATCACCGGATTTGTGTTCGATCCTATTAGTATTTTGCATAATGTACAGAAACAATGTCCCTTTTAAACCTGCATATTGTAAATTAAACAATCACTGATACTTAAACAAGATATTTAATGGACTTCCAACATCTTTACACTCTTAAAAAAGTTTAATGTTTACTCAATATTGGGGGAGAGGGAACATGCATGTTTGTTGGGTAAATTTCACACATTATCAGGAGAAATGTACTCAAAGATTTACCCAATGTTGCATTATGTTATTGCAAACAGGCATGTTTCCTTTTTTTAAACCAAATATAAGGTAAAGAAAAAACATTTATGTTTTAGAGTGTTATTAAAAGCATGATGGGATATTGGAATAAAATTATATTATAACTATTTTCCATTTCAAACAATATATTTCATGTTTTATAGAGTCCAAGAATGACACCTTGCTACTTCGATTCCTGGAGATGGAGTTGAATGTAATAATTACATGTATAAACTATACTTTTGATACTTCTGGACTATAAATTTAGTTAAAGACGTATAGGAGTGGGCTCGGGAATTTGATACCGTTCGGGTGTTAATCCAATAACAGGTGTTGTCAAGCACGAGAAATATCCTTTAATTTTATGACCAACAGAACAGGCCTTATGTAATGCTTTGCATTTCACATATGGTAAAGTAATTATCTGACTTTTCCCTCATCCGAATACTCTCCAAGAGACTAGGGGGTATTTCTTGATATACCTACGGGTTTGCTGCGTGCAGACTTGTACATAAATTAATGGTATTTCCACCAAGTCTAGTGTCAGCGATTATGGCCTTCTGCACATGGAAACTGACGACACTCTCCCTTTAAATATCAAATTAACTTCCGCAAAGTTTCTCCTAGCATTGAAATAATGGCAGGCTCCCCTAATCATTCGTTTGAATCCTCATTTTTCTTTGTTTCAAATGACTTCAGGTATCAGACTTTTACTCAAAAGTTGAATTTAGTGGGAAAAGCTAGAGGGGAAACCCCGACCCCAGCTTGTGCGACTTTCACGTGGACTGGTATCAAACGCGTTTGGTTTTTCATCACATCTTTCGAAACAAAAAGTGAATGAAAGTAGACAAAGGACATAAATTCCATTTCCCACCCGGTTGAAAGTCACCAAAGTATCAATTGTAATATAAGCGTGTAATATGTAAGAAGGTAATGGCGTTTCAAGGGAGTTACTAGAATATCTTCAATAGGAGGGACACGTGCAGTCCTTACCTCCCTTTTAAACCTTGAGGAGGCATGTAATAAGTGCAGAAAAAAGGAATATGCTCCTTTTTTTTTCTTTGTTAGTATATTTTAGGAATTGTGACCCCCTGTTTTTACTATTTAACATGAACCTGGATCCTTCCACGGTTATCGGACAAGATTTTTGCATTCCCGAAAGTTCCCACCATGTCCAACAAAGCGAAAACAAAGTAAAACTTTATTTTCCTTTCTACAACAAAGGAAAAGAACGTTTTTTATATTTCTTGTGGAGATTTTGTGCCAACAAAGTAAAAACAAAGATGAATATCCCCACCACCCCCCAATGGCAAGGCTCTTCTTAAGCATTTATACATCCTCTGGGAGTTACTATTATTACAATCTTTACTTTCATAATAATAATAATAATAATAACGATAAAATTAATAACATTTCAGGTAAAAAAATTAGTACCCGGTAGGATGCGAGCCTTAATGTGCTTGTTAAATGGCACCTGGCCGGAATCCTCCCAAGGGGTGGAGCGTGTTCGCTATCACATGCTGATTCAGTTCACAATTGAATCCAATGACCGGGGTAATGATAATTACATGTAAAACGTTTAGACACGTAGTACTCAGCGCTATACATAAGTGACTGTTATTATTATTAGCATTATTATTATTATTATTATTATTATAATTATTATTATTATAATTATTATTATTATTATTATTATTATTATTATTATTATTATTATTATCATTATTATTTTCATCATTATTATTTTCATCATTATTATTATTATTATTACGACTACTACTACAACAAATACTGCTACTACTAATATTATTATTGTTATTATTATCACAAAATTGTAGTCGTTTCCATTCTTTTAAAGTTTCGATCTATTCATACATTTTATTAATTTATTGAATGGACACAATTATTTTCACTACATACAGAATACGTCGTTAATATCACCAGTCTGGGAGTCATCTGTTCCATCTCCACCCCCTCCCCCAATCAATACCCTTCATGCATTGCCTTCAAGTGGGTCCAATAAAACGATTAAATATGTTTCGGCGATAAAGGGTAGCCTTTGTGTCGAGTTAAAGAGAAGGTTGAGTTCTGGGAAGAGGTGAAAAAATAATTTGTGAGTCTTATCATTGTTATAATGCAAGTGTGGAAGAACATCATATTGAACATGATCCCTGAAAAGCATGGCTCTTCAAATGCCTTAATATTCTAAATATAGCATGTAACAGCATAAAAATCGGGACGGATTTTTACCCCACATGTTCGTGTAGTCCCATGTACATCTTTCTGTGTACAGTGCTTGTAACTTTAACAAGACTGGGCCTACTTAAATGCTAGATGATCAACCTTTTCTGATCGATTTTCACAATGCAATCGCATGACCAGAACTCAACTTTATCTTTAAGTCTGACGATCGGAGTACATTCATGTAAACAAAGGGGGAAACATCTAATAAGAAACCGGACTCTGAAAATGCCATGTTTCGAAATGAGTGTCTTCTAATGTCCTCTGCTAAACATGAATGTTGAAATCAATTGTCTGCCGGGTAATAAATGGCCATAATTGAAAAATATGAAAACTTTCTTTCCTATATTAAAGTGTCATGCACGTTTTCACATAATGTGATGCACAACCCTTTTATTTAATGGCTTTTTGTGTAGTGTGTCTCAATCAATCAAGGCAAAATAGCAGTTATGAATTATTCTCGATGCTCATATCGATAAGAGGTGTGTCGTGGTCTATATTGAATACGTCACCGGACTTTGGATAACATGGTTTGCGGTTCGAGTCGCATTCATGGCACGTAATATGTGACATTAATCAACAATGGCAACTCTTAACCTGTTTGTATTAGGTGGTACATGGTAGGGAATAGTGTTAGCGCTTTAGGTCAGTTTGGCTATTTAAAAAAATTAAATTAAATTAATAAATAAAATAAAGGATAATAGTAGTACTCTATATGCCCTTGAACGTGGTGCATGTGGTGGATGTGTGCACAAAACAAATTTGGCTATCATTATTATAATCGTCAATAAATGTGCTGTTATTTGTAGAAGATTATTTGCGAGCCATGCATACTCAGCTCGTCAGTGACAGCGTTACGATGGAGGAGGATGAGGGGGTAATGGGTGATCTACCCCCTTCATACCTCCCTGGATCAGTTGGTCCACCCCTTGGTAAAATCTTTATTTCATGCGATGTGATCAAAATTTCTCGCCTTTTCATTGTTGGCTAATTCCAGAGGCTACTCTTGCTTTTGGTCAGGTTGGTGTATAGCGTATGTATTTGTTTTTAATTATAAATTATCTATATTGGCACTGATATCCGGCAATTCAACCTAATCAAACAATGAAAAACAAACTCTTCCTCGACAGCAATGAAAGTTTGCCAGAGTTTCCTTGAGGACGCTGGTCACACGCTTTTGCGGTGCATCCCTCAAGGAAAGAAACCAGCATAGGCATGCTAAAAAGAAGAACAAGAAGAAGAAGAGAGGAAGAAGAAGAACAGTTCACCAATAAAAATAGGCTCACTTTTGACAACCTCGGGATGGCATTTCGTAGTTTACAAAGTGGAGAATCTTAGCATTCAACAATGAATACCATCTCTTCCTCGACAGTTTGCCAGAATTTCCTTGAGGACACTGGCCACGCTTTCATTACACACTCCTCAATAAAAGGACCTCACTATGAGTGCAAGGAAAATAAAGTTCACCAAATTAAAAGGGCAAATTTTGGTTTAAAACAAGGAACATCTTATAATAAAATAGTAATAGTCTAACAAAATATAGAATCCCTCCTCGATAGTTTGTCTGAGTTTACTTGAGGAGACCGGTCATGCTTTTGCTGCGGATTCCTCAAGAGAAGACCCTCGGTATAGAAAAAAGTTATAAAAAAGGGGGGTGGATAACAGTTAATCCGAATTTGGGACATTTTGACAATACCATGTTGATAGCTTATGGTCTAAAACGTGGAGAATCTTATCAATAACCATTATCTGTTCATCATACCTTCCGCCCTGTCCATTCAGCCTCGGATATTTCCACACAATTTTACCTGACATTTGATGCCACAGACCTGCTCTCCCATACGGCAGGAAAAACACCTTTAGTCTCCGTGATGTCTTCCGTGTGTCTCACCTGGCATTTCAGGTCTGCTGGGGTCACTTGGTGAAAGGTATTCTGCAGCTCTGAGCCCATGACCTGGACGAAGATCCTGGATAGTCTGTGTCACAGGTTGAGGCAGAGAATGCTGCTGATCAGTTGCAGTGACACAAACAAATTCTTGTTGAGATGATTACGTAAAAGAAATGAAATGCAAAATATAATTTGTAATTGTCATAATTATTTGATAATATATCACAAGGGGCTCTAGACAACTACACCCTATACTATCATACCATCATACCAGACAACTGCCCCCCCCCCAAAAAAAAAAAATACTTCACCTTTATAGGACCACTATCTTGGATACTGTCCAGGCCTTACGAAAATATCCATGAATAAAGTGTACTCTCCGATTGATTACCCCTAGGACATTTTACTCAAAAGACAATTACACTCGGAAAACTTCAACCTAGTATAATCCCCCTATCTTAGGGTTATGGGGTGTAATATTTAAAGGATATAGTTGTCCGGGTGTTGTCCTGGTGTGATTACCAGGGAGTAGTCGTCCTGATACGACCAGAATACTAACAGGGGGCGGTAAGGCTCAGTAGTAGGCGGAGTAACCCAGTACGTATAGTCTCTCAGGTATGAATCACAGCCGTAGGTCCCTTGGACTCTGATTACTAGAAAATGCTTGCGTTTGGTTAGCCCACATAATGTTAAGCAAATAACCAATCAATTAATTATCATCATTATTAACTGTACATACCATCATATATTATGTCTATCATCAATTTTTCCATAATTACAACCATAATCACTGTTTGTTCTCTCTCCATCTCTTGCACAATCATCGCCCCTCTCTTGATGGTGGACTTCATCTTCCAGATCTTTCTCCCTTTTCTAATCGTTTCTCTCACGCATCGTTCTATACTTGATGCATTATCCTTAAAATGATGGAAAAATTAAGATTAAAAAATTATTACCTCGTAGTTAATTATTTTGTTTGGTTCAAGCATTACAAAAACTAAATTTTCCTCAGTCTGAGTTGAGACTAGTCCTGATCGTCTTTGACGGATCTCCGTGCAATATCGGAAGCGGTAAAAGCCTCGCCAAGAGTGACATGTCATTTATTATCATCATTCTTCCTTCACTTTTTGTTTAAAAAAAAAGAGAAACGAAAACAAAGTGATCTGAAACAATATAGAACCGGGAGCTGAAGTCGTAAAAGTTGTGACGTCACAAGCTTAATTATGTGGGTAAGCACGGTGTTTCTGGGTCAAAAATGATTCTATGACAATAGACACCGGGTCAAGGTCATTTTGACACCATAATCTTGATGTTGCATATTGCATATTTGGCATTGTGTGATCACGTCTGTTTCGTCGCCGAGCCCCCTCCCCATCCCCTCTAAAATGTTTTTGTTGTTGTAATGTTCTGTTCGTAATGTTATTAGGGAAATCATGAAAGATTTTATTAATTGGAATAGTTTGAATGATTCCCAGTTTGATTGTTTGATATATATGCTTGAAATAAGTGATATAGAACCTACGGCTTTAAAAGCTTTCCCGAATAACTAGAGATGGAACGAGATGGAATGCATCATACCCACGGGCACCTGTGAACTGATTTCTTTCGAACCCTTGTGTCCAACCCAACAGAATGGTTTCCAGTATTCTATCTCAGTCGGTCAATGAGCTGCCGCTTCTCCAAAAAAAGTATAGGCATTTCAATCATTTCCCCCCGAAGTTGGCCATACATACAATTGTTGTAGGCCCTGATGGCACCGTCCTCATTGTTTTAACATTAAACTATAAAGGCCTATATTGTAATCTCGGGTCAACCAGGGATGAAGAGTCCGTCCAATAATCAGAAACCGCAGATTGCATGCAATGGTCAAGGTTTATTTAGTTTTTTGTTATAACCCCTGATTGATTTCAGTTTCATATTCAGATCTATTTCCTTTTGATAAAACAAACAAAAAAGAGTGAAAGGACTATAGCTGCTAATTAAGGTGGTGAAAAGTGGCCACTGAATTAATATAGCTTTCGAACTTGGCAATAATCTAGGCTGGACATGCTGAACACATTCGATATAGACAGCAGGTTCTACGTCACATCTTTCGGGGACAATACATCGCTCAATCGGTCAATTTATCACACTATTCCATGCTATTCCTTATCTTAACTTTAACCCTAAACTTAACCTAAAACCCAACTGCCTGCGATGCTCTCACTAAATCTATTTCTGTGACGAAATTAAAATTATCAGGCAACCGATGGCTTTCTAACGATCTAAAAACTTCTGCCCAATCGACTGTCCAAACAAAATATCTTTTTTTCTCTCTTTCTCTTTCTCTCCCTCTCTTTTTTTTTTCTCTCTCTCTCTCTCTCTCTTTCTCTCTCTTTTTTCTCTCTCTCTTTTTCTCTCTCTTTCTCTCTCTTTTGTCTCTTGCTCTCTTTGTCCCCCACCCCTCTCACTCTCTTATATCATGTATATTTTGATTTTATGAAATGTGACAAAAGTATTAGGAATGTGGAGACATGACTGTGCCGAATGCGTTGGAAGGTGACGGAAAGGTGATAAAAGCTAACGAAATGTAACGGCAGGTATCCAAGGATGAAAAGATTTGACGAAAGGTGACGAAAGTGACGAAGGTGCACGAAGAGAGATATGGACATGGCGGAAATAGACGAAAAGCTACCGAAATGTAGCGACAGGTACCGAAGGATGAAAAGACCTGACGAAAGGTGACGAAAGGTGACGAAATGTGCACGAAGAGAGACATGGACATGACGGAAATAGACGAAAAGTAATGAAATGTAACGACAGGTATCCAAGGATGAAAAGACCTGACGAAAGGTGACGAAAGGTGACGAAAGGTGCACGAAGAGAGACATGAACATGACGGTAAGGTGATAAAAGCTAACGAAATGTAGCGACAGGTATCCAAGGATGAAAAGACCTGACGAAAGGTGACGAAAGGTGACGAAAGTGACGAAGGTGCACGAAGAGAGACATGGACATGACGGAAATAGACGAAAAGTAACAAAATGTGCCGGAGAGTGGCGGAAGATGACGAAAACTTTTTTTCTTTAATTGTTTGACATCATGAAATACATTTATTGGAAAAGCGTAATACATAATAGTAAGATTAATATACAACTTTTGATAGCTGAAACGATTACGCATTTTGAAATGCTATAGGTTGCGTTCTAAGATAGGTTGTCATTATTGCCGAAATGCTAATTCTCAATTTAGCTTAAGTCTTGCTACCTTTTGTAATGTTGCATAAAATGATGAACGATTTTTTTCTTTCTTTATGTCTTTCTTCAAAAGGCAATGTAACTAGCCTTTGCCGATTCCAGCATAACTTTTTTTAAAATAAGAATTTCAATAATAGGAGGTGCATTACTTTACTTAATAAATTACCTATTTTATCGCCAAACTATTTTTGTTATGGTTTTTGTCATGGGTTTCGCTCTATTTGAATTTATGTCGTAATTATCAGCAACAAGGGCAGCGCCGGGGGTCTATTACCCGTTTGAAATATCTCTATTTCTTCGGCCTGATTATCATAGCAGAGATGTAAGCGTTCATAAAACATCAGAAGGCGGTGCTATAACAATGACAGTTAAAGAACCGTGCCCGCCCATTTTATCGGTCACTCACCCTGCGGGCCGGAGCATAATTGTACCCCTGTGTGCTCTGGGATGTGAACCCAGGGACAACATCTCGGTATAAAACCCTTCAGTGTGTACCCGCCCTTTCTCCTGTTCATATCTTCATCTAATGATGATTCAAGAAGAGAGTAAAGGGGAAGTTAAAACATGCCATATTGCGAAGTGGAAGAGTTCGGTGGAAGTCAAGCGAGACAGTTTTTAAAATTTGTACTCGGAGAAACGTCATTTCGATTGGAAACACATTTTATTCATAGTGTCTGATTGAAGCCGTCTACGTATCATTATGTTACACGAACGTCTTTATATCATGCATTTCTCGATTCGTACACAACACGAAGACCCCGATGGGGGTGGATAGATTTTCGATATTTTATCGTCGCTTTGGTTCTAAATAACCTTATTTAATGCCATGTTGGGCTAATCATGAGGTGAATAAAGATAGCAATCTTTTAAATATTTTAAATTTTTTGTGTAGATACTTAAATTTTAAAATTACATTTACGTTAAAAATTAAAGAGTAATAAGACTGAATGTTTTCACACTCCAAAACTTAGTTATCGATCTCCTGCTCCCCAAGAAAACCAATACAAGTTTTTGTTTAAATTTATTTATAATGGTTACTTATAAGATATGAGTTATTGTGTTGTGATTTTCTTAAATGCATGAATTATGCAGTAAGTAAAAATTATAACCAAAAAGGAATAGGTACGCCCCTGAAAATGCCATATGAATTAGCTTTCAGCCCTTGAACTGTTGATGCTTGTTCCTTAACTTGATCAATGTAACCCATACCTCCTAGTCCCTATGAATATCTCTAAACCAAAATACATTGTCATCTACGTTCGTCTGTTTTGGAGCCAGAAGGGCGTTAACTCATACACGTTAACACAGAGTGAACGACCTTCTGGCCAGGACATCGAAGGACTAGTCGGGGTGCTGTTGTGAATACATGTTTATTTTCAATTATGCTATAATTTGCAAATGAGATACATAAGGTTTGGGCAGACGACTGCCATTAATGTCGATTCTCTACACACCAGAAATAGCCATGCATTTTTATTTCGATATGATTTACAATTATGCTATAGTCATGATAGTGACACGCTCCAGCGAGACAAAGTCATATATATGCAGTGAAGTCGAGACACGCATAAAGTAACACCTCCCGTGCATGATAAATCAGTAAAATGGCTGAACTCTCGCGATCATGAAGGTCGAAGGTCAAAGGTGAAAGGTCATGTATGTGTCGATTGTTGTTACTAAAGAATTCACTGAATTGTTTCTTACTGAACAGGTCTATGATATGATGACCTACACGTACATCATATCTTGCCTGATATTTGATTGATAATTCCCAATCTATGACTACATGAACATACATTAAAAAAAGAGTTCACGTTTCGGTTTTGACTTCAGTTTTTTTTTTATAAAGATTATGTCGTCCAATGTAGTTGGTTTATGAGACACCGCAACTCGCAAATGGTTATTTAAGAAGACATGTTTAATCATGTTTACTTTGTCTTCATCGAATGAGTTTTTGTCCATAGACTGGATCATATCCATTGTCACGAGAGGGGAGATGTGATTTATTATTAACACGATACCAACTTCTTTCGAAAAATCAAATTTCAATAGCCTTGTGCGTCACCTATCGAAATGTGCGAACATGACAATGACGTATTACATTATCCAGACATGATTTCTTTTGGATATACAATAGGGTATTGAAATTGCCCTTGAGTTGATTTTTCCGAAAATAGTTGTGATCATGTTTGTTCACCACTGGAATTAACAATGGTTCTTTTAAAGGCAAATTTTATTCGATTTGTGTTTATTTTATTTGTTTATTTATTTATATGTTTGTTTTTAATGTATACGAGTATAAATTAATTCATAATAACATTATGCTTACATATCTTATATCGTAAAATGCATTCATTACCTATCGACATTTAATATTGTGTTATTACAAAATAAGTTTCATTTTATATGTTATATTGCAAATGATGTCATTTGATATTAGTTTTATGTAAGCTTTTTTTAATTTTGTTTTATTGAGTTATGGAAATAAAAGTATTTGAATTGAAATTGAATTGAATCACATTAGTCAGAATTATATGCCCATGACGGTCAAATACAAATATTAAATGTAAATGCTATTCCAGTATAATGTGTAGCAAACTGTCGATATCATTGATATCTATATTATTAATACGCAAAATCGTTGCGGGGGGTAAAAACGGTTCATGAAAAACGTCTTTCCTCGACCGCGCCCCCTTCGCCGTGGCGCGGGAACGGCGACACAATTATACGAGGCATGTCTCCCGTACCCGCGTGCCACGTCGACCCCGCGGTCGCCGTCGATGTCGTTAAAGGTGGTTTCGGGGTCCGGGGAGGACGAGCGGACGAGAGCACGGCCGTCGTTGTCCGTGCAAGAAGGCGACGAACCCACGAGAGTGAGGCAGCAAGGCGTGCACCCGCCCTCTGTCTAATCAAGGAGATACACTTTTAAGAGACGATCCACTCTATAATGTGTTGTAGCAGATACACGCTGCAACAGAGCGGGCCTACCCGTGTTAGGCATCTTGCTTATGATATGCTTTGTAGGCACTTTACGGGCATGCCAGAGAAATACACAGCATACGACAATCCACTCAAGTCATGTGGCGTAGCAAGTACAAGGCGCAACGGGTTGGGCCTGTCCGGTGTTAGGCATCTTGCTATATATAGGCCTTTGCAGCAGCCAAACTGACGAGAACGTATTATGTTGGTTCTACGCGCCCAGGCCACACACACACACAGTTGAGACAATTCGTGCGACAGCTGCGATATATTGGCACAAATCGTCCGATTTTTCGCGTAAAATCTTTACTTTGAAAATATTTATACATATTCTGTGAACCATGTCAACATAATCATAGTCCAAGCTTCTGCTTTATTGGTCTTTTCATGAAAACTACATTAAAATCACAACAACAATAACGCAAATAGATTGAAATTATCGAGACCATATAACTGACGAGAAGGTAAATTCAGCGAGCTCACGTAATATCAAATGCCTCCGCACGGGCAACTCCCGCGGTGCCAGTCACGGCGCTCACGCCATGCAATTTACTGTACCCTGTGCGGTAACTGCAGCACTCTACTGCTGTACCTGTAATACTGGCTGTATAGCGTGTCTTTAGACTCTTCAATGTTTCGTGTTTGAGCCGTGCAATGAATTGTTGTTTTCTTTTATTTCTTTATTGAATGTGATGTGAATGTGAGTACGGTACATGCTATTACAGAAGTGTCCAAGGAATGATAGGCCTACAGGTGGAAGGGATATAAAACAATTATACAATGACTCATTCTCGGAACAAGCTAAAACTATTCGCACTCGGGAACAGTACTGTTCTCTCTGGGGCCGCGATCGATGGCCCTCGGGATAATATAATACGATTTGATGTTCCTTCGATGCGAATAGTTTTAGCTAGATCCTCGAGTCACTTCGAGTGTCATTGTATATTTGTATATTTGTATATTATTTTCATTGTAGGACTAAATTAACTTAGTAATGTGTGAAAATAACCAAAATGATAATGGGAGTGAAGTGCATGAGAACAATATTTGTAGGCCTATCAGGGCGTCAATCCATTATCCTTCGAGTGTCATTGTATATTTGTATATTATTTTCATTGTAGGACTAAATTAACTTAGCAATGTGTGAAAAAACCAAAATGATAATGGGAGTGAAGTGCATGCTGAGAACAATATTCGTAGGCCTATCAGGGGCGTCAATCCATTATCCTGGGGGACGGGGACACGTCCCCCACGAATTTTCAGGTGGTGAAATGTCCCCCCACGATTTGGGGTTAAAATCTTTCCTTTTTCTTTCTTTCTCTCTCTGTTGACTTCGCGCGGGAGGAACTTTATTCAAACAGTCGAGAACGGTACTATGAAACGTCTTCTTTCTCTAAAAATTTAATGAAACAGGGATTAAGAGTCGAGAACGGTACAACGAATCGTCTTCGTTCTCTAATATTTTAATGAAACGTCAAGCTTCCGCGCTACGCGCGAGAGGGTGGAAACTGAATTCAGGCAAGGATTAAGAGTCGATCGAGAACGGTACAATTACGAATCGTCTTCTTACTCTAATAATTGAATGAAACGTCACAGCTTCCGCGCTACGCGCGAGAGGGTGGAAACTGAATTCCGACAAGGATTAAGAGTCCAGAACGGTAGAACGAATCGTCTTCTTTCTCTAATAATTTAATGAAACGTCAAAGCTTCCGCGCTACGCGCGAGAGGGTGGAAACTGAATTCAGACAAGGATTAAGAGTGCAGAACGGTATAACGAATCGTCTTCTTTCTCTAATAATTTAATGAAACGTCAAAGCTTCCGAGCTATACGCGCGAGAGGGTGGAAACTGAATTCAGACAAGAATTAAGAGTCGAGAACGGTAGAACGAATCGTCTTCTTTCTCTGATAATTATGAAACGTCAAAACTTACGCGCTTCGCGCGGGAGATGGGAAACTGAATTCAGACAAAGATTAAGAGTCGAGAACCGTACAACCAATCGTCTTCTTTCTCTAAAAATGTAATGAAACGTCAAAGATAAAAAAGACAATAAATGAACCGGTCACCAATGAAAGTACATGCCGTGAAACAGCGTAACTAGAGAGAGAGTGACATGTAATTGTGTCCCCCCATGCTCAAACTCGGATTGCAATGACGCCCTTGATTCGTATAGATAACGAGAGTGAGGATCCGGGAAAGGGATAATGAGAATAATAAGAACGAAGTGACGACAATAATCGTAAATAACGAAAGTGAAAACGAAGGTAAAGTCTAAAATATCTGCATCAATTTTGATTACAAATTATTAATTTCACTGTTTTCTTCCAGTTTTCAAGTTTTATTACATAATTCAGATAAAAATTAAAAATTCAAAACGATACATGATGGGACAGCAAACAAAAGGTTGGTATTCTCACGAGTAAAATATTAATGAAAAGAAGAAGAAAAATATAAAATGATAAAAAGTAGGCATATACAATGAAGAAAAATAATATCATCTAGCACAGAAATATCTTTTTTTTTAATATAATAAAAATTATAATTAAAAATTATTATTAAAAAAATCAATAGCACATATCTATTTTAAAGTATTTACAACCCCCTCCCACCCTCCCTAGAATCCCGTGGATTTTCCACGGGCCCTGCTAGTATTATTTATTCTTGTCAAAATAAAGTACTGCTTTAGCAACTCAAAATAATATCTGCGTAGACGTGCATCCCATAATAAGTTGTTCATGATTTAATGGTACTATGTCCCATTTGCAGGCCAAAAAAATGAAAAGGTTAAATGCCAACGGCATTTAAAAGACAATACTAATTTAGAACTTCCCTAAAAAAGAGGGGGCTTGAAAATGTCTTTAAGTGGGAAAATAACAACTATTAGTTGTCAAATCGACTTAAGAGCTATAGAGCCAATAAGTAATAATCTGATTTTTCAGACCATTGTACCGAATGATCATATGTTTTATGCTGCGCAAAGATTCAATCAGCTTAATTTTGGCCATTACAAGAAGTGGGTTATTGATGTACTAGACAAATGCTCATGTACCCTTTACAGCTCATTTTATGTATGTTATTACCAAAGATGAAAAAAAGCCAGTCAGTCACTCAATTGTGTCTGATAGTGAAGTCTAGCAAGTAAACGGGTTTCCTTGCATAATTTGAATATTAGGACACTGCTAACGTTTAAATTTCACAGATAGGACATACATGACATATTCATAATTCCTGCAAAGTTCTACAGAATTTGATGTTGGCTGCAAAAGGGACATAGTATCTTTAAAACACAATAAGAGTGTTGGGTGTTGGGTGTTGAGTGTTGAGGTTGGGAATTTAAAAAAACCCACCTGTTTCTCTGTTCATATTGACTTTGTAAATTTAAGTTAGTATCGAAATTCATGATAATACCGTGATTGACCAAGTATGTAATTAATTTGTTTTTAATGAATAAATTCATGTCTGACGGAATCCTACAGACAGATTAGTTATTTGGGCAATATGATAGACACGTGTGTGATAAGCTTTCGTGTAGAGAACAGCAAATTCAGTTCAAGAAGTAGAATTTGAGTACATATACATGTACATACATGACATGCATATAACTAAGTATTTCGTCAACATCTCTACCTTATAGAGCATATGCCGAGAGATGGCGCTCTGCCATGAATTCTACTTGGCGCCATCTACTATGGGGGTGACGATACTCTTGAGAATTACAGCCGCATATAACAACCAACTGACGCGTCAGATTTTAAATATCATTTCATTATCATAATGTATGTATAGCTGCTGAATAATCATTGATGCTGTAGGATAATGTATTTCAATGGCGTGAAATTGAAATATTTGTACGAAAAATGATTTCGGATCTAACGAAGATATTAAGTAATCAAAGACAATATTGATATACAGTAGATTTAGATATTTGCAGATTTTTTTATTGCCGAGTCAGCAGTAGACAGACGGCGACTGCAGCTGAAGTAAGAAGTACGCCATCATCCGACGGGGAATACGTTGATTATTGATGGTCAAAAGTGTGATGTGTAGACTATTGCAGAGTGTAAAGTTATTTGCACTATTTAAGCAGAATAATATGAATTGAAATGATTCAACATAATATGTCAATATCATTATGAAAATTGGAGAATCAGTAGGCAGATCGCATTTATAAAATATCAATGAATCAAACAAACTTTTAAAAAGAAGGTCAACTGAATCCGCACTATTTAATTATTACCCCGGCTTTAGCCTAGCTGCCATTACAGCGCTCTAGCATTTCAAGGAATTAATTCCCGCCAGGTATGTTTGGATTCAATATCCTCTGAGCACATTTTTATGAGAAAATAACTTTGGCAATGTCGAATTTTGCTTATATAGCTGCTGAAAATAATTGTTATGTTATTCAGTCATATAAAATGATGGGGTTAGGCTAAGCGAGAGAATGGGGGGGGGGGAGAGGGTGAAGAGAGAGAGAGAGAGAGAGAGAGAGAGAGTAGTTATATAAAGGTTTACTATCAGAATGAAAAAGAGGGATAACTTGAAAAGAGGAAAATATAGATCCCTTGATCATCCCACCCCATTCCTCTCTCTCTCTCCTCCACTCTCTCCCTTCTTTCTTTTCATTATAAAGGCAACTTCAATGCTCACCTCTCTCTTCGTCTCTTTGACGTCCTTTTCCTGTATTTCTGTTTGTTTTTAATTATACCCCTTTTCAGTCGTTCAACCTGCTTACGTATATATATATCTCTCTACTTTTTTGTCTTCCATACAGCGTATGTTACACCCAATGTCGTCGATAGGTGGCGTTGTTTACCCTTGACGCTAGCTGCATTGGATTCTTCAGCAACGCTGTCGTCGTTAGTTTAAATCATGCCATTCTTTTCGCTCAACGGATAAAATAAATAGTTACTCTTTGCTGACAATTAATTTATCCATATGTGTAATCGAATTCACAATATATATTTTGCAAGGTCAAAATAAAATAAAGATTAAAGAAAATTGTAATTTAATATCAATACTCGTCAGAACACCCCCATCCCGACGGAAAAGTACTCAATGATAGCTGTAGTGCTTGCTTCGTCTTTAATTTAGATACATGTGAACGTGAAAATTGCTTATTTTATTTTTCATAATCAATAGAGGTAAATGATATTTGCTCCGTCATGATACTGCTGACACCAATGAAATTTTTACTTAATATATTGGTAACTGCGATTAATGTATTGTTTCATTTCAAATATTAACAGTATGAATTACACAATTCTGTTCATTAGCGCATATATTCATGCATATGAATAATATATAGTGCTGGATGATTAAAGGTTAAAGGGAAAAAAATTAATGTTAAAAATCATTGCAGTCCTTGGACACAGTGCTGACAGCTTAAACACAATGCCCAATTCCTAATTATGCCTTATATGGTTGAATTTTCAAAAGCATTTGGATCTATTTCTGTATAAGGAGAATTATTTCCTGAGTTTAGAAGGGTCTTACCTTTACCCATAAAAATTCCTTCACGTCTCGATTTTGCCAGGCTCTCCGTCATTTTTATCAGAATAAGTGCCTACATCTTCAATTTTACTATACATAATTATATAAAACATGTATAAAACTAATCTATCAAAAGGATTTTTTTCCCGACTAATATCGCGTCTGTGATTTCAAATGTGGAAGAGCCTAAGATGTTAATGAAAAACTTCGTAGCTTTTTGACACCGCTGAAGCAAGGGGGAAAAAATTAAATTAAAACACGGCGAATGAAATTATCCCACTCAGCACCGTCTCAGAACAATCGAGAGCGAGCAGAAATGTGTATGACCTCGCCACCTGACCCCCATCTCTCACCACACTGTCTGCCCGTAACTCTGGCGGCTAGATGAGATGACACCGCTGGAGTGACTCGCTAGCGCACGGGCGGCCTCAGCGGGCTCATAAATTCTCCATCAGCGCGAAGATTCGGGGCTCATTTTTCGTGATATTTGCTTCGTTTGGTGGCGGTAAGGTTGGCGGCAAGAAGGGAAATTTGAGAAGGCTGAAAACAAGTATGAGAGAGTGAATCTAGGATCGGGTTCAAACTAGGTTTATAAGTTTAGCCAGCTGAAAAGTATCCCCTGTGTGCTTCTAAGGTCGTCACTGATGTTAGCTCATTTTTGATGGTGCACGAATTCTCTTCGTATTGTAATGATTAGTATTGTTTGAATAATTACATGCCCGTTCTTCACAGTTATACTTTAATATTCACCAGTTAATTTTATCTTTATCTAAACTCCTATGCAATTACTGTAATTTCATTAATTAAATCAAGAGCAACATGGAGCAATGTGATTTCGTCAAAAAAAAGCTATATGCCTACTCTTCCTAAGATTGAATTTGGATTTTGAAATATCACTCGAAATAAGACAAAGCGCGTACACTTCGTGATAATTATTTATCTTTACCCCCTCCCCCAGTCACCCCGCCACGTGACCTGCATTACTATTATTATTTTTATTATTATTATTATTATTACTATTATTATAATAATATTAATAACAATAATAATAATATGATATATATATATTTTTTTTTTTTTTTTTGGGGGGGGGGTCAAAATCTAACATATCAATTATTTAAAAAAAAAACGCCTCGCATGTACCAGCGAGCAAAATTATAATTATTTTGATCAAATTAGAATGTATTGAATTGACTTATATTAAATAATTTGGAGCGAACTAATCTTTGTTTTGGGGGCGTGTAGCGTTACTGAATAATTTATAGTAGAATAGCTCCTTAATTTGTAATTATCATTGGAAGTTGTTGGGATATCGATAAAATATAAAGTGTATAATTATCATAAAGGAAGAATGTGAAAGGAAGGAATTTGACATATAGAGTGTAACTTATATTTGTATAAAGACGATCAAGGTAATTATCAAAGGCTTGTTATGTTTTGGTTTTCTTTTTTTGTGTGTATGAGATGTGCCCTCAAGGCAGCGAATGTATATCTTCACTCCAGACTAATAGTCTTCAAGTATATACATTAGCTTATTTTAAATAAAAAATAGACATTAAAAATCAATGAACAAAATAATCGTAGTTTTCAAAAGTGAGGAGATTATTTAGCATATCCAAATTTTGATCATGCCTGAAATATTATGCAATCGACTGTCCTTAATTGTTCGTTTTATACACGATGTAAAGGTTCCGAAATTTAAATGTCTTCTTTGCCTGGTAATATAGAAACAATGAGGATGGCTGGAAAGTGAAAAATGAACGAGGATGTCTGTACTCCCAACATAATGGCTTATTGTAATTTATCTGTTTCCCTATCTCGGCAAATTGTTATGACCATTCTCGATTTCTTTATGACTCTTACTCGCAATAATCGTATTTCATGGCTTCTCCACGAGGCATCTATGAATATAAATGTCTCTCTTTAGCGGGTCGGCCATGCGGTAAAAAAAAGTATAGTTGCCCTTCAATAGAAGTATATGGAGATCGCGTGGCATAATGTAGTTCAAATGGTAATTATCGTGTTGAAAGTTATAGCGTTTCACTTCATTGACTTCGTTTAATCACCGTTGTTCTGATTTACTGGTTCGCGTTTGCGGAAAAGTCATGACCGAATATTGCAAATATTGGTCAGAGGCGGGGGAAGGGTGGGGGTGAATAAGGGGAATGGTGGTATAAAGAAGAGTGTGGTGCCATTAAACAGTGTGATCATGACTGTGTATGTTTGTGTGTGTTTGTTTGTTTGTTTGTTTGTTTAATATTACTCTTTTTATATTGCCATTTATTCATTTAGGGGGATGGAGGTTTTTTTTCTTCCTTTTTTTCTCTCTTTCCACAAGGCACACTACGATGTCCAGGGCCCTGCAGTCAATGATTGATTGATATTTTGCAAGTGAAAACTACAATGTTTGTGCAATCAAATGATCGTACGATAAATTACTAAAGCTCCATGTCACGGGACCCAGATCATGGGTTTGGTGGAAATGTATGTTTGTCAGGGCTTGTTTACAATCTAAGCACACAATTGTGTTTACTACTTATTAACACACCTTTATTCAAATTTCATCAAACAAAACACCCAGATCATGGGTTTGGTGGAAATGTATGTTTGTCAGGGCTTGTTTACAATCTAAGCACACATGTGTTTGCTACTTATTAACACACCTTTATTCAAATTTCATCAAACAAAACACTCTCCAATTTAAACGATTGTGAAGGGATCCTTTGTTTTCTTTAGTCTAGTCGTATGGGTTTTGACAGGGGAGGATTCAGGATTCTTTACGGGGGTAGGGTATATTTGCGAATGACATTGCCTATACACAAAACAACAACAACAACAACAACAACAACAGCAAAAGTTGTTTTTCAGACTTTCTAAGTGCTACAATTTAATTGGAGGGAGGGGTCTGATGTGTGACAACCCCACTTAAAATTATATGAGGGGAAAATATAGAGATTTTATGAGGGTATTTCACAATCAACCAACATATTAATCAATCATGCAAGCAAAGCAGCAAATCAACCGAACAACCAACCAACTAGCCATATAATCAGGTAACCAACCAACCAACCAAACAAGTAACAAACCAGACATCTAACCAAGTAACCAACCAACCAACCAACCAGCCATCTAACCGAGTAACCAAAACACCAACCAACCATCTACATGATATATCCAAGTAACTAACTAACCAACCAACAAACAAACAAACACGACAATCAACCAACCAACCAACCAACCAACCAATCAAACAACCATCAACAATTTAAACAACCAACAAGTGAACTAACCAACCAACCAATCAACTAATTAACTATCCAACCATCTTACCGACCAACAATTTAACTAACCAAATAACCAACCAACAATCTAACTAACCAACATTCTAACCAAGTAACCAACCAACAAAGCAACCAACAAACTAGCCAATCAACCAACCAACCTGTCAACCAGCCAATCAACCAACCAGTCAACCAGCCAACCAATCAACCTTCCAACCAACTAACCAACCAACCGACCAATCAACCAATCAACTAACTGAAACAAACAAGCCAACTAACAAACCAGCCAGCTAACAAACCTGCCAACCCACCAACCAACCGTCTAACCAACCGTCTAACCAACCAACCAACCAATCAATCCACCAATCCAACCAACCAACGTGACCAACTAACCAATCAACCCAACAATCCACCCAAAATTGTTTATGCACTGTTCCTACTATGTATTATATTTCGATGTAACCCACTGAATGTTATTTTGTTTGTTTGTTTGTTTTATTTATTCACCATGTAAAATAATTGTTTACAGATAATGAAATTCAGTGGGTTACATCGAAATATAATACATAGTAGGAACAGTGCATAAACAAATTATTTTACATGGTGAATAAATAAAACAAACAAACAAACAAACAAAACATAATTACATGACAGCCAACCATCCTTCAAACTTATTCATTAAAGAACTTATCAGTCAATCAATCGAATCAATCAACCAATCAATCAACCAAACGATCAACCAACCAATAATCCAACCAACCAATCAATCAATCCATCCATCCATTAATAAACAAATCAAATTAGTAAGTTAGATGAAGAAAGATGAAGAAACATAATAATAAGCACAAATTTCTTGAATGTGATATGGTAAGAAGGTTTATAGGAACAGTGTTGTACCATGTCGGATCTTCCAATTCTTAAAGAGATTGGATGGAAGGAAGTTCACATTGGACTAGACGAAATTACTGGATCATTCCATGATAAAAAGGGGTACATTAATTTGAACTCAGCATAATGTTAGAATATATCGTCATGGGATCAGAGATGGCAAGGTTTTATGATTTATCCTTGTTTGACCTTTTCTTCCCAGCCGCTACACGCTGCCCTCCTCTTCCTGTTTCTATTTTCTTTTCTTTTCTTCTCTCTCTCTCTCTCTCTCTCTCTCTCTCTCTCTTTGTTGTTTTTGTTTTTTCTTTGTTCTGTGTGTTGTTTGTTCTGTGTATATGTGGGGTGTTATAATTGAAATAGATTCCATTCAATATATTTGTTTTCTAATTGGTTCTCAGTGTAAATAGCCAAGGTGGATTGTATATGTGGTTAATAAGCATTGTCGTAGCTGAGATAAACATGCAATTATTTTATTTCTGTATGCATTGAATGGAATCAATAAAGAGTATTGAAAAAAAATAGTCAGACATCTAACGACCAAATAAAAGATGAAGACATAAATTAATATTTGTGCGTATGATTAATTAACAAAACCAACCAATTCAATCATCCATCTATCCATCTCATCTTCAAAAACTGACGCAGGTAAATTGTATAATGAAATGCCTTCCAAGAAACAAATGTAAACAACGCATATCCCATACTTTATTTACAACACGAGTATAATACAAGGAAATATCCCTTTTAAATGTTTTACACTAACATTCTGAACAGATGTACATGTAACAAGTTCTAGATCTTTAGTTGAACCACATGTCATGTTATTTACAGATGAGATGTTCACTGATACTTAAAAACGTCAAAGAAGGGTCGTGGAACTTGACAAAATATGAAAACTGTATTATACAGTATCTGTTATGATGCTAGATATGCAATCATATTAGTCAAATTTGTTGGTACACTCTAACTTTTGGAAATCAAATTGGACATGTAGGAACACCGATTAAAATGTTACAAAAAGCAAGATTATAATATGAGTGGCGACACTGTTTGGACTTTATTTGCCATGTTTTTGCTCCGTGCTCAATATTCTACACTAAAAGACATAATGTTTTTAATGTGCATTCTTTCCATCGAATTCATAAACCCTAGTCATAAATTATGTCTTAGACCCCGTTCTCACTCACTTTGAAAGTGGTCTTAGTTAGACCGCTCCAGAGGAACGGGTCTTGAGGAACGGTTTGCGAGGGTTCACACTCCGAGCAGTTTTTTATGGCTCAAACCGCTCCACGAGTCAAAGTGGTCTTGTTGCTATGGCAGCTCAGGTCAGCGGGTAATTTTTTCGCGCGCGGAATACTAAGCGTATGTACCGTACTACATGTTTCGCGTGCAACGTCACTAGACCACTTCCGTTCAAAGTACGCTTCCGTTCTCACTCGCACGTTAGAGCGCTCCAAACCGCTCTTAATAAGACCCGCTCCTCAAGACCACCTCCCGAGGTGGTCTTCTGGAGCGGTCCAGAAGTCCACTTCCTGGACCACTTTGACCGTTCTCACTCACCTAAGAACCGCTCCTGAGGAACGGGTCTTAGTTAGACCGCTCCAACGAAGTGAATGAGAACGGGGTCTATCTAACCAAATTCTTAACTTTAATCATTAACTGAATACAATACCTAAACCCAACGCTTTATCAAACCCAGTTGTAACCCTAACCCTAACCCTATCTGCGTCGCCAGAACAGACGACGGAGCACCCATATCGCTCATCAAGTCATTGGAGTCCTGCGTAAGAAGTGCGTTCTCTATTTTATTCGAAAAATTAATTATTCTTTTTTAACACTAATTACGTCTCACGATATATTTCCTTTCCATTTTCAGATACATAATTAAACAATTTGTACTCTTTGACCACTAGTTTCAATTCTTCCAACTTAATTTGACAGTTCAAAGAGGCTTCAGTCACCACTTTGTCTAAGGAAATTTTCGGTCTGTATGCAAATCGTCTAAAAATTTGTTTCGTAGAAAGAAAATATGATACGAAAACAGTTAAGAATAATATATTACTCAAGGATGTTGGCTACAAAAATAATATCCTAACTCAAATATGCGTCATTTTCGATGAAGATTTACACAGTTCGCAATTGAAATTGGACTGCTTCATGATTTTCTTAAGAAAGGAAATTTGGAATACAGAAATTTCATTTGAATCACTATGAATTTAAATGGTGTTCGCCATAGCGGATAAGAATGTTTACATGTCCATTGATTTAATGAGCATCAGTTATCTCAAACAGAGATGGATTTAAAAGTAAGAACATGAACCATACCTGTCTCTACTATCAAGTTCAACTATCGATAACAGCAGAAATAAATATCAATTTTGAAATGTCATAGCTCACGCGTGGTCGCGAGCTTAAAATTATGAACCGTAGAATGCTTAAAACACTACAGCATTAAGAACAGAATAAGATGCCAACGTGTTGTTACTCATTTCCCTCTGTTCTTTTCTTCATACTTCGATTGACGTGAAAAACAATGCATTTAACATCATCAGAGGAAAACAATTGATAACAGTACACCTTTATTTCAAATGTGATATCATAAAAGACAGCTTCCTTCATTGCTGTCCTTGATAACATTCTGCCATTGGAAACTAAATTTAACATTTACTTTGAATGCATTCCAAAATAACAGGCAAACTAGTTTGGATAGTAAGTTAGTATGCAAAAAAAGAACATTACAAAACACCTATGCAATTGGTAAAATAACGTCAAATCCCAGATCACTACGGATATGAGAACATGTTTTTAATGTTATTTCATTTCTTTATCATAAATACATCAAATGCTAAATTACGAAAAGAGCGTAACATGAAAAGAATTACTAGACATTCCCTTCAGATTCAGAGAATTTTCAAGGGAAATATCGTTGCAGATCGACGCTGATTGTGATGATGAATATGATCCCCATAAAAAAGAAAGATACACATGGTGAAGAAAGTGTTCATGATGAGAAATAAGAGATCGCACTAACGGTGACGACGACGATGACGATGGCGATGACGTTATTGACTTCCCTGGTCCTTATCTGAGTCCACCTCATTGTCCTCATCCTCCTTTAAGCTGCAGCTTTTGGCGTCATCGCCCTCGCCTTCCTTTGCATCGTCCTCCTCGTCCCCGGCACCGTCCCGTACTCGTTCCTTCTTCCACTTCATCCGTCGATTCTGGAACCAAATTTTGATCTGTCTCTCGGAGAGGCACACGGCCTGAGCGATCTCGATGCGTCGCTTACGCGTCAGGTAGCGGTTGTAGTGAAATTCCTTCTCCAGCTCCAACGTCTGAGCGCGGGTGTAGGTCTGGCGACCGCGTTTCCGATCCGTACCGATGATGTGGGTGCCTGGAAGAAAGAAAGAAAACAGAATAAATCACACAGAAATGTATAAAATTTACACTCCCGAAAATAGTTGGATTTAAATAGATTGAGCCAGACTAAAAGACAAATACACTAACGACCGACCTTACTTGGCATGCTTGCGCAAAGCTTTCCCGATCACGATCTCATATATATTTAGTCATAATGACTTGAGTAGGATACATAGTTATCCTCATGGCTGACAAAATTTTAACGGTAATTATATTTCTTTGGCAAAATTTTACCAATGTGCTTTTAGTTATTTTTTATTTTGTCTGGTTTTGGGTCTGACTGTATAGTTATTCCTAGTTGTTTTTTTACTGCTTTTTAATATCTTTTTTTTTTTGGTGGGGAAGGAGTTTCAGAGACAGGGGCAGTATCATAAAAAAACAAAATGCATTGTAGTGTGAATGTTGTATTTTGTTTGGGAGGGGGTGGGATGAAAAAGAAACAAACTTAATCACGAAAATGCACTGTTGACTCTTTGAGGATGGTACGTGTACTCTTATAATGATATGTTTAGGCAGTATAAATAAGTATTAATTAACGCATCAATAGTTTGAAAAGGTGATCAGGAGGAAGTGGAATAGATACTGGAAAAGATGGACCGGGAATTAGATACAGAAATAGATAGATAGATAAAAATATAAATAGATGAATATATATATAGATAGATGTAGACAGATATACAGCGAAAGAGGGATATAGATGTAGGGAAAAAGATAGATGGAGGGAGAAGAGGGAGGGAGAGAGAGGGAGAGAGAGAGAGAGAGAGAGAGAGGGGGAGGAGGCAGAGAGAAAGTGAGAGGAAGAGAGAGAAAACATTAATTTTCGGAACGTATTTTGGTGTTCTGTTGTTGTTGTTGTTTTCTTCTGTTTGCTTAATTATATTCACAGTTTAAACGTATTAATTTAAATGCACGTCGTGATCACAGAGCGCATGAAAGCAAGCTTTTTCATGATATAGGGGGTGAAAGGTCGTGGGAAATTCAACCAATCTTCTTCAGTGACAAGAAACGGAACCGGAAGTGTTCAGGAAATATGATGATATCATTTTAGTCTTTATTTGTCATTACGCATTACGTGTACCTATTTCAATTAAGATATTTCTATTTTACACCCGTTGTATGAACGTAGGTTCGCACGCATGATTTCGTGATGATTATAATTAGCTTACGTCCAGTGATTAGAGGAATTACTTAAGTCGAATTACGGTTTCAATATATCTTTAAAAAATAGATTATTCTCATTCGTCTTTCCAATGATTCGGGGTAGTGTTCTCAGGGCATAATAGGGTTTTCTATCAATGTCACTTGCAGTTTCCTAGATAAGTGTGTATTGTAAACAACATACGGGTTTCCTGTTAGCCATTTAAAAAATATTTATATTTATATTTACACGATCACAAAGACTTTCAAGAAAACAACACAAACGCACTTTCAAAACCCTATTGTAATAATGTTAGCTCACTTCAGTATGTGATGGACGAGGCTATTCAACTCGATTTCGTTTTTTTTCTTCAAAAAGTCTCTGCGATCGTGTTTTTTTTTCAATGGAAATCAAATCAAATTTTGAAATAAACATTATATCATTCATATCAAGGGTAGATGTGAAGTAACAAATATACAAAATATTATCGGGTGTTATTTTTATGACTTCAATATTTCATTAACTTCAAACTTTCAATAAACTGCTTCATAATAATGTTTAGAAAAGCTTGGTTAATTCACGCAAGACACGATGCTACTTTCAAAGTCAGGGTCTGTGCTTGCAGTCTAGCATCGTCTTATAATGCAGACACGCTGGGCATACTGGGACATCTGCTTTTTTTCTTCCGAGGAGGCTCTGAAACCCTACAAATAGTGAGAAGTAACGAAAGTTTTATTCGTTTCAGAGAGAAAAAATCTCTCAAGATTCCATTCATACACATTGTGAACTACCCCCCTCTCAACACGAGCAAGACAACAAAGAACCAAGCTTGTATGGGGGAAAATGCCATGAGTTAAAGTTTGTACCCCTTCCCTCATGCGGGAGATAACGACACAAATTCTCTTTTTAGACGCCACTATTGAACAGTTGTTCTTTCATTCGTGTATTGTGAATGTTCCATACCCAGCGTTCCTATGTCCAACGTTTGGTTCAAATACTGTTGCATTATTTCACACCATTGTGTTAATAACGAGGCTTGTGGTCACTTTCCCTTCAAAACAAACTCATGGACGCTTGCAAACTTCGTGGCAAAACACTATTCTCCCATGAGAAATCGGAAACATACGGAGAAACCTATCGACATCAAACCAAGGCATATGGAAGATGGTACATTTATATTGCCATTGTCAAATTCTAAAGATCTTCAGCCAGTATTATCTTCTGTCAAGTTCTAATTCCGTACATTCGGAAAATGTCATAAATCTGTTTGGAGGTAGTACCCATCAATCCTTCAAACATGGAGTAATTAGGCCGTTGACGATTCGAGTCATAAACCTGCTTTTCATGATCCCCCTCCGATTTTGAACCTGACTCTGTTGTCCACTCGGTTCAAAGGTCAAGGGATGAACTGTGACAAGAGCGAGGACAACTGTCGTCTGCGCATGCTTGTGTATCAACACCGGTTTCGTATCTTTTATATCTGAACTTAAAGATGGCTTCAAAAACTTTGAATCGAACATGAAAACAAGAGAAAGAAAGGAACGTTCTCATGGCCTCATTTCCGATACTTTGATACCGTTAACATGATAAGGATAACATTTATGAAGCATTTCCCATGAAAAATAATGTTGAAAGTTTGCTGCTCTACGACTTTTTAAGCTACTAAACCACTATACTACGTTAATATTCAAATATCGTTGGGGAAAGTGAGTAGATAATTTGTACTATCCTCAATGTCCAGAAAACAAGCCAACAAAATACATATTGAGCATTTTCAAAACTGCGATTATATTTGGATAAGTAATGATCCATTTAGAAATAATATTGCCAAAAATTTGATAAGATACTGAACTCCTTTTTGTTTGTGTGTTTGGTAGAGTATATATTAACCACAAAACATAATAATATTTTTATTCTATGTTGCCACCAACTGAAACCAAGTTGGCCAAACTCTGTATATAGATTGTTCTGATCCACGGTACTTTATACTATTATATGACATTACATCATTGTTACTTCTTGAATACCTTCATTAGGCATGTTTAATGAGAGAAAAGGACAATGTAAAATGGTGTGAATTTAAGGCCTTCTTTTTTCCCAGCAGTAATATTGTTCATGAAGGCTGTTTCTTCCATAGCATGAGTGGAAATGCCATCAAAAGCTATTAAAAGAAAACTAAAAACAATAACTTGTTTGATATATTTTCCACCCGATAACATCACCAACAAATTAATGATTGTTTTTTTTTTTTTTTTACCAACATCAAAAAAGTACAATACATAATTAATATATTGGTTGGTAAAAAGGGCCAGAAAGTAGCACATATGCTAGTCGAGCCTACCCCTTATACAGCCTTACAAAGTATGTTGGTGCGAGCAAAGTTCAGAAAACAAAACAATTCAAAAATATGATGCTAGACAAAAATAAGAAAATTTAACAATGTCTTACAATATACAACTGAAATATGAAATAATATGAAAGAGTATCAAATTCATACCTATTTTCGCCCTCCTACTACTTATTAACATGAATTTAGTTTTCATTAAATCAATTGTAAGTTTATAAGCAATTCACCAATTTTGTATTTTCTGTATGTTGTTATTCCCTTCGTTCGCATTTATTTCGCTCTGGTCAGCTGGAAAAAGTATGAAATAGGTTAGAATCATCGGCAAACAGCCAAACATTGAAATAATCAGTAAATGATGGCAGTTCATTTATTAAGATAAACATAGAATTGGCCCTAATACTGATCCTTGGGGAACACCACCACATTTTATATTCGTTATCCTATAACGTTTGACTGCATAGGACAACCTGAAATCGGTTACTAAGATAATGATACATGTATCAAAATAAATATAGACTAACTGCCTTTGAGCACATTGAACCCCTTCTCGTTCCGTTTGTTTATAGTTGAGTCTGCCGTCATTAAGAAGTTCGCTATATGAGAAAGACACACATGGCCAATTCAAATACACATGGGAGATAAGTGTGCCTTCGAATATTAAATTCACTATACGCTATATCAGATGAGTACCAAGATCTTCGTTAGTATAAATCATATTCCTGCGAAGACATGCTTTTAAAAATGCGTACGATGTTTACATTAAATTCTACTCTACTAATTACTAAATAATAGTTTTATCTATAAACAAAAATGTATGACCTTGTACTGATAGCTGTGCTGTATCATTCATCCAAGAACTCATGGCAACTCTATAATTCTACACTTATAAAGGAAAGTCATAGAACATCGTTAACCCAGAGCTGCCAACCTTGTGCGACCAAAAAAAAGGAATTCATTAAAACAAAACTTACAACCACGCGCGACACACTTCCAATGCTTCTTTTTGAGAATATTTTTATCTTCAAGTATGTTTTAACCTTAGTTTTCTATTGAATTTGTGAACAAAATAACATATTAGGGCAGTTGTTTGACGTGCGGTATGTAAAAAAACAACGTATTTTGTATTTTGTGAATAAAAAACGTAATTTGGATTAAAGAACGGAATAATTCCGGGAAAAACGGAATGGTTGGCAGCTCTGTTAACCACAATCATTTTCCACCATCGACAAGAAACGATGTGAATTATCAACTTTAAGCATGTATTCTGCACATTAAGGTGTGCCTAACTGTATTTTTTGTATCTGACAACCATGCAAAAGCGTATTTACATTCAAGAGTGACCGCCTTACTCGCTATACTCTCATGACATGTATAAGTTTGATATTCATTTAACTATTGATGTAAGAGAGCACTTTTATATAAAGAAGTCATTGCCCAGTGAAAAAGCCCTAGAATTTAAATGTATTCCCAGATTATCTCGGCATTGTATAATTGTTCGTATCTACACTTATTGCAAATACAGTGTGTAGGGAGGATTAATTCGAAAAATAAATCATTTCATCCAAAATTATATGAACTATTAAATGGTATAGAATCGTTTTGTTATGATCCAAAAGCACGCCATTGTTTAAGAATATGGCATAACTGAGCACCGCTATTATCAAAGATGTGCGTTGACCTCAAAACAACCGCGAAAAGTTAGTAACGAAACAGTATTTGAAATCGAAAAGCCAACGGAAACTATATCGAAAATGTATTTGTTGATCTAATTCAAGGCCAATTACTAAAACTGTTTTGGGATTGATACTCCATCACCATCACTGTCTTGCAACCCATTTATCAGAAGCTAATGATTCCTGGATGATACGTGTACCTCAATCTGTACAGTCTACTTCTTTACCGACTGCTATGAATATGCAAATTGAGCTTTTGAATATTCATGCTTCTGCGTGGTTTTAGAGGTGGTATTGGAGCAAATGAACCGTACATATTTCTGACGTAGTTAATTGATTTGCTTTGAATCACGTGTTAGGTGGAAGAATGAAGAGACAAAATACTTAAGTTTCCAAATAGAGGCCTATATTCTAATTTTCTTGTTGTACAAAATAGCTACAATTCTCCTTACAAAAATATATTCCCACCCCCCCCCCCTTCCCCATTGTCATAATTGACGTCACATTTTCCCCTTTAAATGACAATTTCCTTTTGTGCAACTTTGATTTTTCGTAAAGTTTAGATACACGGTTAACGTGGTACCAATGCTCACATTTTATTTTCAGGAAGCATAAAATAAATGTATCATTTATTTTTAGAATGTCAAAATGTCTTTTAATTTGAGAAATACATGCGTTAGCATTGAAAGTGAATACTAGCGCATAGAGATGGGTCGTACTGAATAAGGCATTAAATGCTATACAAGCAAAGTCTTTAAAAAGACATGATAGAGCAACCTACCCGTTTTCCTTTTGAATAATTAGTCTGAATTAACTTTATGCGCTAAAGGAATTAATAAGGGATAATTTTTGTACTGGAATCACATTAGTAGTAAGTTATCATTATTTTTTGTTCTTGGATCATTCACTTGACTTTCAATCGAGACATTTGGGGTTCACATCCAGGCCTAGCATCAACATCCGGGGGAGTGTTTCACAAAGACTCAGGTCAACTTCAAGTTGGATTTAACTATGGCAGGCCGTTCATGCCACTGTTTGCTTTCACCATTATGATCTTTAGATAATATTTTTTCCTTCAATAATGAATTATCCAAAAATACAAATTCTTTAGATTTGTGACCATCATTTATACGTCCCTTGAGAGACCAATGCCAGTAAATGGTGAGAGCAAACAGTGGCATGAACGGCCTGCCATAGTTAAGTCCAACTTAAAGTCGATCTTAGTCTTTGTGAAACACCCCCCGGTGTCAACATAATTATGTAGGGGTCTAGCATATTATGTCATGCTATCGTGGATCACAAGGTTCGAGTCCCTGCAAGCCACATCAACAATAATTGGCAAGACACCGATCTACATCTACATTTGCCACACTCGATAAAGGTGAGGTACACTACTTCCTGGCAAGAATTAATTATTTACAATGCTTAAACATGCCTAAAGAAGCAGCGCTAATTCTAGCCGGCGTAATAGAATTGAGCGTCAATCCAGCATGGTCATATTTTATCCATGTCAATATGATTAACCATAATGCACTGGTTTATAGCGTTCTAAGTATAGTACGTATGACCTTATAATAGGGCCTATAATAACCAATAATATTGATAATTATGATAGGGATCACTTATTTCGAGAAATGACTCTAGGCCTACCATTTTGCTTTGCTGACGTATTTTAGATTTGTTTTCCCTTAAAGGTAATACAAAGTTTGGGTAATATTTCAACAGGATTGGATTATGAAATTTAAAATTTGCATTATCATTGTGAAACCTAGTGTTAGAATAAACAACTTTGAAAAAATTGGGCTCTAAAACGCTAAGGATTTCGAGAAATTAAAATATCAAATTTATCGGTGCTCCCGATAAATTTCAAATAGCGCATACGGCAATACAATGGTAGCTGCGACCATGAAAATCTCGGAATTTGCAGTTCTGATATATAATTTTCAAACGGGAAAAGAAAATCGGTCGATTGTAGTCAAGAAACATTGTTTTGAAGCAAAAGTAATATCAATCTTGAGAGGGAGCTATACAACATAAAGATAATTATTTACAATTTCATCACTTTAGACTCGATTTCAACCGTGACAACGACCATGGAATATTTTAGATTCGCATATGCTTCCAATATGTTCATTTGAACCAAATTCATGACCCCATACCAAAATTTTGTATTACCTTTAAACGAAGAGGAGACTATTTGCCCTGCAAAACCTGTTTCTTGACTTGTCAAGGACATGAAACCTTGCTCAAAAATCAACACGGGAAAGAGGCGAGAACTGCATAAACTGCATTCCCCTCTAAAAATAAGCCCTGTATCTTCTCAACTTGTCCCAGTGTTTGTCATGTTCAGTCATACCAATCGAGGCGCAGACACGTCGACGTTGTGGTGGAGGGCCGACCGGGAGAACAACCCGCCAATTAGCCGATCAGCAACCGCCGCGTCGAGGAGAAGAGTTGCAGATCATCATCACACGAGCAAGAAAAGCATGTCAACTAGATAAATAGAATCTCCTCTTTTGAAATATTTTGTCAATGAGTAATGTAGTACAAAGAGGACACCTGCTTGTGATTCACTTTGAAACATGTGAAAGTAGAGATGCACACATAGAGGCCAAATAAAAATGAATACAAATATCTCGTCATGGTTTTGGAAAATTAGAATGGTTCCAATAATATTTGATAATTATTTGATATTTTCAGACACACAAAAATGGACTAGGAAATTTGAATTAGTTTTTGTTCTTTCTATTATAGTATTAAGAAATGTTATGTTATCCATGCGCTGCAGACGTTCATTACAAGTAGACATTTTTGTGACCGAAATGTCATCTACAGTGGATTTCATCATATTTCTTATCGTTTCATGTAATATGAAACAAATATACAAACAAACACATAATAAAGAAAATGGGTGGGGGGACAAGGAACGAAGAATCAATTTTCGGCCTTAAACAGGTTTAAAAATATGTGCTTATCATGAGGGTAATTACATGTTGATATATAATGGGGCAAATGTCCAACATGGATTTTGTTTGTGGTTAAGTTGTAGTAAAAGATAATCGTGATTGAGCAAAACTTAACTAAGATGGGCATATACACTTGCGCAAAGTTAGTCAGATTCATAATTGCCCTCATGTTAGGGAAATCCCCGTACGATGTTTGTCATATGGAAGATATGTTTATAATATCAATAATTATGTTTGAAATAAATACAAGTTTATTTCTTTTGTTCAACTGAAGTTGCAAGATAAGATGCCTACTTGGAAGACAAAGAAACATCGTCCGATCCCGTTGTGTTCAAGAGTTATATTTTACATTCTTACTTGTCTTTCGTAACTCTGTCCTTTTCTATCTCCGCCCCCTCTATCTACCAATCTGTTTGTCTATCCGCCCCTCCCCCGCCTTTCACTCATTATCTGTTTTATATCCCTAAGACCCTAACCCATCTATTCTTCTCAGCTCCTGCCGTCTGTTCGTTCAGTCTCTCTTTGAAAGTTCCGAACTAAATGGTCTCCTCATTACCTTAACAAAATATATACTGTTTCCCTTTAATAATTGCTCGCGTGATATCATAACATCATATTAGCATCCTGGGTGCTATGCTGCACGTAATACTATCATTACACCCCGTTTCCTCGACCATTGATCGCACATTTTGAAATCATATGCGGCGTCCCTTACACACCGGACAACTCCCAGGGGACCGAAAGACACACCGGTCGAATGAGCTTACCGCTAAGGACGATTGTCCATGCCCAGCCCAACCAAGGGTAACCAACGCGGCCAGTATAGAGTCGTATTAAAGAGAAAATCATGTTCTCATAAAGATTAAAGATAATTTGTAAGCTTTCTACTTTGTTTTTGTATGTAACTTTGGAAGAATATAAAAACAAGAACTGTCCTCTAAAAAGGGTTGTTTATCACCATGTTCAAATGCCCTCACATTCGAAATGTTATGATGATATATAGCTGAAAAACTTTGGACCAAATCTTATGTCACACGTTAGGGCAGTCCCGCATACCATTTCTGCGTGTAGTGCACATGAATTTCAGCAAGGTTGATTCAATGTGTTATCGTTTTCAATATTCCAAACATCACAGTATAAATTGTACATTAAATTGTATGTAATATACAGTACATTTACCAAATGCTAACAAGAAAGTCTCTCAATGTTTGAACATAACTCAACTTTATCTTTAACCTGTCATCATTATCATTACTTTGAATTGATATAAAATTGATATCCAGGCGTGGTTGTTACGTAACGAACCGCTTTAGTATGGCTCGAGTCAGATTGGGATCAAATTCAATTAGAGATTTGGTTACCACCGACAATGCGTTGGTGAACCAGAATGCTAATCAAAATGTAACAAAATACTTTAAAGGTAGTAAAGAACATTTTAAGTAACAAAATAAATATTCCAAGATATTTGAAGTGCCTAGGATATTGCACAAAATGACTGAAATAACTTGAAGTGATATTAGATAGAAACTGGCAAAACACTTCCCATTCCTAATATGTCCGATAAGAGAATTCCAGCGCATTGCAACACCATGCCCCATTATGCTCCAACATGGAGTAAACAAATATTTTTAATTATTTTTTTCTTTGATAATCTAAACAACAAATGAAAAAGGGAAACATTCAATTTACAAAATGGCAGTAATATAGCAAACACGTGCATTGAATGAGGGGGCAAAAATAATATGGAACATCGGCTACTGAAAAGAACTACCATGCTTCAAATTCAAGTATTAGCAAGCAAATTTGCAGCTGCAACAAAGAATACGGAAAAACCTCACATTGTCATCATTATATCCAGTGATATCATATAATGTAAAAAGAATATTGCTTTTGTAGGACAGAACTTTTTAACACTCTCCTTGTATCCTTATGAGATCATGTTGATCGTTGCACCTTTACTGTGAATTCTCCATCTTTTTGCATAAACCAGGCACAGCTGATACTTTTCCTACAATATTTATTGCAAGCAGCTGTTTGTTGTAAAATAATCAGATGAGGAGGTATGATACCATGAAGGGTATAATAACTGTTCTGATTTAACATACATGGTGTTGTTACACCAGATGTTTGAAATCCGATCTTTTGAACTTAGTTGTTGGTTAAAGGCCCAATTTTGTGAAGAAAGCCTGCATTCATATCATTCTTTCCAAATCATACGTTAGAAAACAACTCGATTGTTAGTAAGTAGCGGGTTTTGTTTGTGCCCAGCAATATTTCGTTGAGGAAAAAAGTTTACAGAGATTATTTCCCACGTCGGTTGACATAACCTGAAGATGGTTAAAGAGCAGGTTGAGTTCTGGGGAGAGGTGACAAAATAAATTGTGATCGTTATAATTGTTATTATGCAAGTGTGGAAGAACATCAGAGAAAAAATATTTCCTGAAAAGCATGGCTCTTCAAATGCCTCCATATTCTAAATATGACAAGAAACAGCTTAAAAATGAGGCCCGATTTTTATGCCACATGTTCGTGTAGTCCCATATACATCTTCCTGTGTACAGTGCTTGTTACTTTACCAAGACTTGGCCAAATTTCTTATCATTTTGATGACTCCAGAACCTTGCAGTAGACACCAATACTTATATGCTACATGATCAACCTTTTCTGATCGATTCCACACCGTTTCTTTTACAATGCGATCGCATGACCAGAACTCAACTTTATCTTTAAGTAAGACGTCTACTCGTCTAGTGTGGGCAATTCTTTTTCTTTTCTTACCAAGTGTTTCATCTCTTTATTCAGTTTGATCAGGAGATTTGCTGAATATAGCCCTCCGGAGTTACGAATTAATAACAACGCCCATATTCAGTTTTATACCTGTATACATTATCCAGAACAACATTTTTGAGAGGTCGTTTAATTGTAAAACATGTAAAAGGTAATACTAGAGGTTACTACTGCTAATAGTACTGCTACTGCTGCTGCTGTTGATACTACTACTTCTTATTCTACTACTATTACTACTGTTATTGTGGCTAACAGTACTGCTGCTGCTACTATATACTATACTACTCCTGACTGATACTACTACTATTCCTAAACGATGCCAGGTAAAACATGTCAGACGTAAGAATATCATAGGGACCTCTGACATTTTTACCTCTGACATTTTTGCCTCTGACAATTTTTACCTCTGGCATTCTACCTCTGACATTTTACCTCTGACATTTTTCCCTCTGGCATTTTTTTACCTCTGGCATCTTTTACCTCTGACATTTTACCTCTGACATTTTTCCCTCTGGCATTTTGTACACGGTACCTCCTAAACAGCTTTTTCTGCTTCCGATACTTCCTTAACTCACTACCCTTACCCTGCCTACTATGCAAACCATCTCATACTTGTCCTATATATGTTACTTTTCTAATGCCCCACATTTACACCTGCTGTACTTGTATTCTTGACGTGATACAAGACTTCGCTTCCGACCGCCATGTCGTCGGTAGGATATAAAGAATACACATTTTTCAATTATCATCTTTTTCTTCTTCACTTCTCTCCCCGTAAAGGCAATCTTACTGCGCTGTATAATATTTGTTTACCGACTATATCATTTCTGATGACAATGATAATATTTTGACATGTAAATTAATGTCTCCGTCGCTCTTTTTTCATGAAACGTTACCATGGTTACAAGCGATTATGACCGAGGTTTCCGTTTCATGTATCACGTAGGCCTATCAAATGTTTAAACATAATTACATGTTAAGTCATTTCACCATGATCAGAATGACAAATGTTATATTATATACAAGCATTCAGTGACGGTTGATGATGATTTTTTTTCTCGATAACGATGACAATCAATACTGTTCTAGACAAAGTTAGGAATAGTTGGGCATTGGTTTGACGATTAGTTTTCCAATTCGAATATATAGCTTAGAAGTGGAATCATTGTACACAACTAAATATCAAGATATGATAGAAACTTCGTATGATGGCTAAAGTGCCTAATGACTGTTTGATGATTTGTATTAGGTTTACTTGCTTTTCTATCAACCAGAAATACATGTAAGTCAATGGGCTATTATATTGTACGGGCAACTGTTGATAATAATGACGACGACGACGATGATGATGATGATGATGATGACGACGACGACGACGATGATTAAACGAGTGGTGAGAATTGTGATGAAAATAAAAACAGCTACATGTATTGTATTTACATGCACATTATCATGATTATATCTTCTCAAGTAGCATATCACTTCCTATACTTGGCTTGCTGGAAATGACACTTATTCAATTCAAAGAAGATAAAGTGATTGGATTTAGTTAATATCTAACGATTATTTTTTATATTAAGTTGAATAGATGATGTCTGGTTGAGGAAGACCATACTCTCGGTGTTACTTCTTTATGACAGTACATATAACTGAATGTAAACATTGTTTTTTTCTATTGCCATTTATATACATTTAAGCAAAGTATAAATTTGAAATGAGCTAGTATTTGTATAAAAAATTATGTTACTCAACTATACTGTCATTTTGATGTGAGTTAAGATGATTTTCTCAGAATTGTAATAAGCCTACATAATATGGAAATAATATCAAATCATTATTTTTCTTCTTTCGCTCACCTGGTATTTTCATCCAGTTGTAGACGGGACCTTTATAGACCGGTTCACTCTCCCCATCATCGCCTTTGGACTCGAGATGGCCGTCGAGCGCCTTTCCTTCGTGATGGCTCTGAAGGGCGATGTCCTGTCCAGGCCCGATAAAGGCCCCGCTCACGGGACTCACAAATCCAGTGTCTTTTTGGGAGGGACTCCATGTTGTGGGGTATGCCGTAACATTGGGCGTGGTGTACCCGTTATGATGCGGGTAGGTGGTATACTGGTCCGTATAGCCCCCACTCTGGACTTGGACCTGCGGGCAAGTGGAGGCAAAACCGCAAGCCTGGTACCCATAAGATGTGCTGAAGGGGGTATTATTGACAGAAGTGTAGTAATTGGAGTTCGTGAAATCAAAAGAGGGGTAATGTCCAGCCGCAGTACCCGCGTGCATCGCTCTCCACCCAACGGAGGAGGCACCCGCCGCCACGGCGGGGTCTCCGGGTCCTGTTTTACAGTTTCTGCTGGCAGCGCTCACCGCGGGATCGAAGCCACTAGGAAACCACGCTTCACCCGGTTGATATTTGGTGAAAAGTGAGTTCAAAAACATTGAGCTCATTTAAGCGATTGATTTGTGGGCTCGTTAGACAGGGTTTTATGGGCTTCCTGGTCGGGCAGAGTCGGCTGGATTTACTACCTCTATCTCCTCCAACCCTCTGTCAGTCTCCTCGTAGTCGACAGAGACACCTTGAGCGAGATGTAAAGCAGTCAATCGACCAATCACAGGCCGTGATGATCCACACTCAACCTGTGAAGTGATTAATTATGCAATTGTTAACAAACAATGGTAAATTATAAATCCATAGTTCACTCCACCCAAAAAGTCCATTAAGACTCATAATTACCGGAAAATAAGATTTGGCTATTGAAATATGACAGCAAGAAATCAAATGATTGATTTTTGTTTTGATTTTTGTCTTAAACCCTCCCATGGTTATTTTTGTGTGGAAAGTCGTTGTATCACTTTCCAATTCGCATGGACCTTCCCTGTGAAATCAATCTACACCTTCATCCAGAGACGTTAACCAATTTACGCCTGATATCAAATGCAATACACTATGAATACTAAATTATATTAAATTAGTAATTTATATTCTACAAAAAAATAAATTATATAAACCTTTGGGGGAAACTGATGAGGTTATACCATGGATTTCAAGTCATTCAACAAATAACAATATTTCAAAACACTCCAAAGAGGATGATTATTCAAACATGTACGAAAATGAAATCATTACATATAGTACTATTTTAAACAAGATATTTGATAAATTTCCTTATTAAACTACTAATCTCTACAAGTTTTGTTAGAAAGGATATATCTCTAGTTTTACTTCACTCAGTCCAAGATACAAGATGATTTCACTTTCGTTCAAAGTTAATCATTCATAATCATTCTCATAGCTCAACATCTGGAGTAATTCAGTAGTAAGAAGAAGGCAATACGTCTTGAAGACTTGTCAAAAGAAAGAAAGCATAAAAAACATACATTTACTGAGTGCTACCACCAACTATAAGTTAACACAGGCGATTTATTATGATGGATGATCGATATCAATGTTGGATAACCTTGAATCTATCGATTTATGACACTGATTTGATTATTTAACACAATGTACTTTCGTGTCCTAATCACTCGTATTTGTAACCCCAATAGCATACCAAAGGGCATGCTCGGTTGAGCAATGAAACAGTATCATAATTGTATTTTATACATTTGGGATGAATACAGCATTTGAAATTTAAGTTTTACCATCGTCGATTGGCCTTTAATATTTGTATATATATATGAATAATGTTAATGTAGAGATTGTCATATAATTACAGTAATTCATCAAAATTCATAATGCATGTGTGTGGTGTGTACTACATTGTGTAATTCTATTTCTGCTTCGTATCATGCTTGCCATGGGTCTTTTGAAATGTCATCATCTGTTCAATGACTCGAAATCCAGTATCCTCAAAGGTATAGATAATTTTATTTGTTTGTAGAATATAAATGACTAATTGTATATAATCAAGTATTCATAATGTAAATGTTCGTGATTGTCCAACAGCTCGAAATGCAAAATGGTTATAGATGAACATTTTATTTTTAATTTGGTACTTCTTTTTAAACCATCAGGGGGAAAAAAATGAAATATTTTGAAATACAAACACAGATCAGCTTTTCCTCTTCAATTCGGCAACGCTTACATTTCCATCCTCCACATACTCTCCCGAGATTATATGTACTTTCTTCAATCTGTGTATCTATATATCCTGTACATACACTATAAATACTCATTACATGTTGCAGAAAATTGCCAAGCTGGAGTGTATTAAAAAATAACGATTGCAATTGACTATCTTTTATCATTTAACGAACTGCATCATGCGCTGCGACAAACATGACAGAAGGATTTTTATCTGAACGTGCAACTTTAAGCGTTCGTACTTCCAATGTTGTGTACCACAATACTAAAATGCATTCAGAACCTATACTCTCTAATTTATTATACGTAACTTAGTTGTAAGATTGTGAAAAAAAGAGAACAAATATATAGTGAAATGACTACATGCCACTGCAGAGTTGTTGCTGTATTTGTTGGGACAGGATACGTCGGTTATCCCAGTTGGGGAGCATAGCGGAAACGGAAATAGATTGAGACTAATATTATCTCAATATATAAATATAATATCCTATTAACCATGTTTACATGGGAGGCCTAATGTAAACAGATATAATTTGTGTTTTGTTTACAATGAACTACCTGCGTACTGTGTTGTGTGTAACCATTGTTTTAGTAGTTCCTTCCTCTAACAAGGCGTTCCAAATCCATAAAAAGAGGATTTAAAACAAACTCAATTTATTGAATAATAATAATTAAGTGTCAGAGAGCGGGTGATAACCAGGGGTCCAAATTAAAACATGAAATCATAAATTATCACAAGTACTGAAATGTGTGTATTGTTAATGTAAAGGAAATCAAAGATTAGTTAAAGTAAATATAGACTAACTGTAATAAGAAATACGTTTATATTCCAATTTTTATTTCCGCCTGCAACAATCCTAATAAATAAATATTGTGTTATGGTGAGAGGGAAAAAATAGTGTGATTAAGCGTAGGCTTTGAAAGGTACTATGTCCCATTTGCAGGCCAAAAAAATGAAAAGGTTAATTCCAACGGCATTTGAAAGACAATACTACTTTAGAACTTCCCTAAAAAAAGCTGGGCTTGAAAATGTCTTTAAATGGGAAAATAACGAATATTAGTTGTCGAATCGACTTAGGAGCTATAGAGCCAGTAAGTAATAGTCTGATTTTTCAGACCATTGTACCGAATGGTCGTACGTTTTATGCTGCGCAAAGTTTAATTTTGGCCATTACAAGAAGTGGGTTAGTGATGTAGACAAATGCTCATGTACCCTTTACAGCTCATTTTATGTATGTTATTACCAAAGATGAAAAAGGGCCAGTCAGTCACTCAATAGTGTCTGACAGTGAAGTCTAGCAAGTAAACAGATTTCCTTGCATAATTTGAATTTTAGGACACTGCTAACATTTAAATTTCACAGATAGGACATACATGACATATTCATAATTCCTGCAAAGTTCTACAGAATTTGATGTTGGCTGCAAAAGGGACATAGTATCTTTAAACAAGATGAGAGGAATGGATATAATGCCCCGTTGTTAGCTATTCCTAAAACACTTATCATTTGATTTAATTATAGACCCATTATCTTCCGAAGTCAAAATCATGATCTGAAATCAATTGATTTTATCTGATCCCAATGAATGTAGACGACTTGCTGTTCTTTATGACCTCTTTCACAGCCTTTCAAACCCAAGAAAGTGGTAATCCTAAGTCCCCGGCGCTGATGATGCGTTAATTCTTCGATTGTGGGTATGGTTACCATGGTTACAGCCCATGAGACCGAAAATGTCGTTCTCCTAGTCATCTTAAATTATCTGAGGGTTCACGAAATCGACATCCCATGAGACCGTCGGCCCACAAGACCGGAAGCTCACTAGACTGACATGTCGGTCTCGCGGGCCTAAAATTCAATATAATTTCTGGCAGTTTACAATTATGACGAAAAAACTTCATGGTCTAAACATGATAATTTATCAGCTTCTATTCATGATGTACTTCCTTTGTAACGTGGACAATAATTGGTGGAAATAGAGCAAAAAGATGGAGACATACATGGAGAGCTAGATAGTTAGATAGGTATATAGATAGATAAATAGATAGATGGGCAGATATATAGATATATGGATAGATAGAGAGATAGGTCGGTAAATACATGTAGATAGAGATAGGTAGATAGATAGTGATGAGAGAGAGAGAGCGAGAGAGAGAGACGAGAGAGACGAGAGAGAAGGGAAGGGAAGGGAGAGGCAGAAGGCGGTAGGAGAGGGGAGGAGTTGAGAGAGGAGAGGAGAGGAGAGAGAGAGAGAGAGAGAGAGAGAGAGAGAGATAGATAGAGATAGAGAGAGAGGAGGGAGAGGCATGAAGCGGAAGGAAAGGAGGAGGAGGAGGAGGAGGAGGAGGAGGAGGAGAGAGAGATATTCTCGGAGGGATGTGGGTTAAACGATTAAAGACCACGAAGACGGATATTTTTGAACTTTAATCATGATTATTATGATAATCGTGTTAGGAAGAGGAGTAAGAAGATGATGATCATGTTCATAATGTTAATAGTCATGATAGCGAAAATCAGTGCCGATAATCATGGTGATTAGTACGAACATCAATGGTCAAAGAAGTTGGCAAGACAAAATAGAAGTGAATTAAATATAGCCCTAAAAACAACATGAAGCACCAATATAAAAGACATATCACACCCACACAAACATGCAAACACAAAGGGGGAAATATACAAAAGTGATTCAATTTCATTTGGAGGCATACAAGAATAACAGGTGGCCTAGTCGAAAACATTCATGATACTTCACAGTTCTATCTCTTCGGGAAGAAGAAAAAACGAGTAGGATCATTGAAATCAATGATTATGACATGATTTAATGGCATTAATTTGTCCTTCTGGAATTGAAATTTGGATCAAAGCGAGATCTGTTACACGCGGCTTCATAATGCTCCAAATGGCAGAACGCATTTTTCACTGCCACAAATGTCCCCCAAGAAACGAGGAGTATTTCCCCTATCTATAAATAAGACAGCAAATCCCCGTGTCCACCCCCATCACTCCTAAAGACCAGCTCCAAGCATCCCCAGACAAAGGATCGCATCCCCACCATCATCCTTTTCGACATCTATATCCCCTTCAAGAGCAGGAGGAGGAGGCGGACCCTTTGATTAAATCAAACTGAAATCGAGTAAATCAAATGATTTCGGCAATCAATTAAATGAATTCCGCATGATATATGACATTCTAAATTTCATAAAACTGGCAATGATAAGACTCATCTAATTGGTACGTCACCGCAGAAGTCCAATTCTAGACCGAAGCCTAAAAATCACATACACGTGTGTCGTATTCAGATACAGATTTTGTCCGGTTTCGTCCAAGATCTGTGTTCTGTCGCTTATTTTGTGATAAATAGTTATGTTTATATCTATGATCCACTGGATGTTTATCATTTAAGGTGGCAAAAATGCCAGAACCCTTTTCGGTCTTTTTTCTCAGATCTAACATGCTGTTGTGAGGCATAGGTTAACATTGTTTATTCCGTGTCACCCGCTGGAAAAAGTACTTCCTTTTTTACCAGGGGTCTTGGCATTCTCCGTCCATCGTGTGAGGTTTTCTTGACATTATTTTCCCATAAACATACCCTTATTGAACAAAGAAACAACATCCATTCTCCAAAATACACCAAGTAAAATTCTACTATGATAATAATACGTTCAAATTGGAACGTGTTTTTTAAAGGCCACATAACAATAATAAACGGTCATGCGTTTTTTAATAATATACAGAAAATCTTTTGATACGAAATATCAAATCAAGAAAGGAAACCTGTGAAAAGGTGTTCCGAATAATTTCCTTTTCAAATACATTTTCAATGAAAAAGAAAAGCAGTATAAGGAAATCATGGGGTTGGAGATATAGAGCAAGAGCGATAGAGGTAAGGGTGGAAAAGGAACAAAGGAGTAGTACTAGAAGAGATAGACAGACGGATCGATAGTAATAGAAAGTGATAGAAGGGGAGGGAAGTGAAAGAGAGAGAGGGATGGGGTACAGGACAGAGGAAAGAGAGAGGGGGGAGAGGGGAAGTGGGTGGAAGGGAGGATGACCGGTAGGGAGAGCAGAGCGAGAGAGGGGGAGAAAGCAAAAGAAAGATAGGGTGATAAAGAGAGAAAGATTAAAAAGAATAAATTATGGATGGCGAGGGATTAAGGGAGAGAGGGTGAGAGGGAGGGATGGGAGGAGGACAGAGAGGGAGGGGCAGAGTGAGAGAGAGAGTGTGAGAGAGAGAGAGAGAGAAAGAAAGAGGGGGAGAGAGAAAGGACAAAAAAGGGAGGATGAAAAGGGGGAGAGAGAGAGGGAGAGAATAAAAATGGCGAGGGAAATGGAAGAGGGAGAGAAAGAGAGAGAGAGATAGAGAGACTGAAAGGGGGGAGGTAGAGAAGGTGCGTTCAGGTTTCGTCATTAGGAAATCAACATCAATCCATTCAAAGTTGCATTTTCGAAGTTTACGAGCAGAAAATTGTAACAATAAATAAATATATAATACATGCTTACTAATTGATCTTGAACAATACTTGATTCGTCATTATAGAATAGATTGAAATTTTATTTATTTGTTCATATTTGTCATACTTTATTTAACCTTCATTTTCTAATTAATTCACTTGAAAGATGATGTTTTGCACATTTTTCAATGTTGTTCTTTGGCAAATTTGGTTTTAAAAGACCGCGTGGCATATTCATGATACTGCATAAAATTACCCCATGCGTAGATAAAACCATAAACCTTAACCGTTTAAACAAGACAGGACAACTATACATGTAAAGGTGCAATTTCTAATTACTTCTAGATCTGAATTTTTTTGGAATTTCAACAAGTTCATTATGGGTCTAAGACCTGGTATAGGTGAAAAGCACGGGTATGTATTACTAAAATCAATGGTTTCATTGACATGTGACCGAGTAAACTTTTGAAATCGCGTTACGACAACCCTGTTTCAGTTTCTCTTATCATCGTAAATTGATTAACGGCAAATTTATCAAAAGTCTCATTACAATCAAGTGTATATCGTGCATGCATTTTGTATTGAAACTAAACGAGTTAAGATTTACACATTGTTTAAATCTCAACTCCTTCAGTTGCATGACCTCATAATTGTATACAGGTATTTGGAAATTTAAATAAAAAAAGGAATAAAAGGCATATGCTTAAATGTAAAGTATTTAACCTAAAAATGTACACACAAAGTATAGTGTTTCTGTTAATTTTTTTAAACGTTTTTTGTTATATAGGCCTTTGACGCTTGATTTGGATCAAGGTTTCATAAATTATTCATCAAAGTATTTCTACAACTGTGTTTTTTTTTTTTTTTTTTTTTTTGCTGTTCGTGAGTATTTGCACTGATAAGTGGGATGAGCATTAATTTATTCCCCTCTACCCAGTTCATAATTTATTTTATTTATACTAAAATTTATTAAACGAAAAAAATATCCTCAAATGGTTCTAATATCATTTTTGAATACCCCCATTTATCGGTACAAAATTATTTTATCGATTATAATTTCTAATACAGAAAATTGAATGGTTGAAAAAAGGTGATATGAGTCATGATTGTGAGTCATCCTGAAATTGATGAGTATTAAACCAGGGACTGATAAAAATAAGTACTTCTACGTTTCCTTCTTCTTCTTCTTCTTCTTCTTCTTCTTCTTCTTCTTCTTCTTCTTCTTCTTCTTCTTCTTCTTCTTCTCCTCCTCCCCTCCTTCTTCTTCTTCTTCATCTTCCTCCTTCCTTCTTCTTTTTCTTTTTCTTCTTCTTCCTCTTCTTCTTCTTCTCCTCCTCCCAGTTTCTTTTCTTTCCCCTTTTTTTTTATAATGACAAAAGCAAGACGGAAAGGAGAAATATTTCATTTGAAAGGAAAAAAATAATATTGGATCAGAGGGATAAGTCCACCTATCTAACCTAAAAAGTTAGTTTGTAGACTTCCAAAATATCCTTGTGATTAAGTCATAATGACAGATCCATTCCATTTTACTTAATCCAGATTCATACATTCCAAAGGAAACCAAAATCAGAAAATCGCGGGTTTTTTGTCTAGCCTTGGAATAATGTTTAGAAAGGATCTCGATAACTTCCCCCAAGGGACCAATATCTGCTCATAATTGATCAGGTGGCCCATAGTTGGATAACTTTTCTCCGGTGATAATTCAAAATTACCTGCACTCTACTTCCCATACATCATCAAAATCAGAGAAAGCGAATAAAACCATTAGACCTGTTTTATCAATCAATATTTTGGCAAAATAATGGTGGCGTATTTCACGGTCATTTGTCATCCGAAAAGCATATCACACTTAAATTCATGACAGGGAAGGCCCTCTCCAATTTCCTACAAATAGACTTTCAGGTTTGATTTTCTAGTTTATACGTAAAAACGGAGCATGATGTGAGTTGGAGTGTTGCATGCGTTTCTGATGTTCACATACTATTTAACATTTTCATTTAGTCGTGAAAGTAAATAGTACAACGTAAGAAGAAAAAAAGTTATGGAAGTTTTAATAACAAAATCATTGTTTTTATTTTTGTATTATTAATAATGAATACTGATTATAATTAATAATATATAAATGTTGGTTTTCTATAAGAATATCGTGGCACGAATATCTCTTAAATCGTAAGTATCGTAGTAAGTGCAGTATCATTGAGATAGTCATCACACGGCACACTATTAATCTTGATCTCTAAAATATTTGGAAGTGATTTTTTTTAAACCAATATTCTTTTACAGTTACATGTATATTTACATATTAAAACTATACAATTAAAAAAAAACTTAGTAGTTTAAAAGTACTATGTCCCATTTGCAGGCCAAAAAATGAAAAGGTTAAATGCCAACGGCATTTGAAAGATAATACTAATTTAGAACTTCCCTAAAAAAAGGGGTGCTTGAAAATGTCTTTAAGTGCGAAAATAACGACTATTAGTTGTCGAATCGACTTAAGTGATAGCAATACAGTAAGTAATAGTCTGATTTTCAGACCGAATGGTCGTACATTTTTTGCTGCGCAAAGATTCAATCAGTTTAATTTGGGCCATATTACAATAAGTGGGTTATTGATGTAGACAAATGCTCATGTACTCTTTACAGCTCATTTTATGTATGTTATTACCAAAGAAGAAAAAGCCAGTCAGTCACTCAATAGTGCCTGACAGTGAAGTCTAGCAAGTTAAACGGGTTTCCTTGCATAATTTGAATATTAGGACACTGCTAACGTTTAAATTTCACAGATAGGACATACATGACATATTCAATAATTCCTGCAAAGTTCTACAGAATTTGATGTTGGCTGCAAAGGGACATAGTATCTTTAAAGCATAATTATATACATTACTGACTAATATTTAAACAATAGAATGCGGGTATCAATGTTCATTAAACAATGCTAAATTATAATCTAATTACCATTTCTTAGTATTATTGTCACTCCCATATTGATTACAAATGGCATATTATGCTGTGAAACAGAGAATATACAATATCAAGTATATTCCAATAATTAAGCCAAATTTATTTGGAATTATATTTCAACTACATAAGATTAGAATATTCATCGTTTTGCCTCAAATCATTCGTTTACCGTCATCATAGGACATACTTATGGTTAACACCTTTTCAATTTCACATTTCATCACAAAAGAGCTTTTGCAATATTTTTTTTTTGGTCATTGACAAGAACTTCACAATTTCTGAATCAGTTTTCTAGGTTCCTTATTCGCCACATTAGTAAGTAACATGTATTCAATGTAAACAGAATATTATAGAATCCATGATTTGTAACGAAAGGAAGCAATTCATCTCTTGATAATAATGTTCTCCTTTGACACATATTATGTATTTTAAGTACCTTTTTGATGCAATTTAAAAAACGAAAGATGTTCTGCTTAGCCGATTTGTGGTGCGCATGGTGGTATTTGATTATTGAGGAACATCAAAGTTATGTTAATATATGCACTAAATGCCACTAATAACGTGTAAAATGTGAAATATATGGAATAAATGCTCTCCACTATTGCTTGATGAAATTTGATACACAGAATAGACCCTCTTTTATGATAATGTTCAGTCGGTCTAGAAGAAAAAAAAACCTTAGCAGTTTCTCAGTGCATGTAAGCTATGAAAGGACCAAATCTTCAAGAACATACCTCAAAACATATTCTTTTCTTGTTGACTTTCAACTAATTTTCACACATTTTTTAATCGTCACAATAACTTTGTTCCTTCATTTCCCTTTCGTCGTAAATTGTATAGACACCAAAATAATGATTTAGCAAAGAGAGCACCAGTCGGCACGCATCGGGATTGTCATACCTCGTGCCGCCGTAAGTAGTGGCGTAACAAACGACCCGTGCCTAATACAGGTTAGTAAATCGGCGCCCTGGTCAATGTACCAGAACGAACTTGACTCGTAAAAGAAGCATGATTTGCTTTTATTTCTGTCACCTCTTACTCCACTTTTTCTCTTGTTTTATGGATTCTTTTTTTCTGTTGCTGTTTCATTATCTGGGTTTCGTAAGAGACAGCACGTAAGCACAATGCATTGTTGATGTTTTATGAGGAGCATAGAAATAAAAGAGGTTAAAATGGTTGATAATATTAATCAACTGCAACATGTCGCATTAAAAAATATATTATTCAAAAGATAGACCATTTCGATTACAAATTTTCGTTTCATTCCAAAAAGCGTTAAAGCTGAAATCGTTTCATTCCAAAATGAATTGAATTCACTATGTCGATTAGAAATTTGTTCGTTTAAGCCGAAGATATGATGATGTTATCAGATGGTCAGTGCAAAATTTCAATAACTTCATTTTTATATTTTAAACGAATATTTTGTTATTATGGCCCTTAATTTGGAATGAAACATCTGATGGCGTTGTTTTTAGAGGAAAAAATATATTCTTCTCCTTTGTTTTCTTTGACAAACAATAAATATTGGAAAAGATCGTACAAATTGTTCTGCTAGCACCGTTAAAAGTGTTTAGACGTGCAACATGTAGAAAAAAGAGACGGCCGACATGAGTTTTAATCCAAAAGGCGTTAAACTGCATTCATTCGTAATCATTAAAGAGAGAGAAAAATTATAAGTTATATAGCTTAGCAGTTCAAAATATATGAGTGTATTTTACAAAAAAAAGTTGTCACAATTGTGTATATGCAAGAACCAATACAAAGTAAAATTTACACAAATAGTGTGATTGATTACAAAATGTTTTAGTTCACTTTATAGATATATTGTAAGCATAAAGGGGAATAAATGTTAATAACAAAATTAATATTTTTTTATTCATTTTTGATAGTTTCACGATTGCGATTACACATGTAATTACTACTCTTTTTCTTAAAGGAATGTACGATATTACGATATTATTTGTACATACACACATTATCACCATCCACGGAGCATGCCAAGATGATGATATAACTCTCTGACAGATGGTAGTACTACATAATTTATTAATATAGGGTCAGTTACCATAGGCTTGACTGTGATTAAACCAGATATATACAAATAATGGCGTATAATAATAAAAATGTAGGCAGTATATATATATATATATATATATATATTGTTAAAGCATTTATCAAATTAATTCTACTAGTAGTCTAGAATCAGGTACATAATTATATTAATCTATACATGGCTTGTAGGATTACATGCAAGGTAACCTCTCGATAAGTCTGCTAATACTAAAAACACATAATGGGTAACGTCTAGCAACACCATACACTGTGCTAAATACACCATACCGGAACAAGAACAACCACATCACCTGATATGACCACAAGGTTAGACATATTATATCTAGATTTCTGTCTTAAGAAAGGAAAATAGTGATCATTTACATCCAGGGTTTCTCTGTCTTTCGTTCGAAATATATCATGCAGCCTATACCACAGTCCATATTATAGGGATACAAACAATTGATATATCCATTTAGTATGTCAACATATCATCACGAAATCAATGGTGTTAAGTTCACTCAAACAGTAATAATAATTTTATATCAGTATGCTGCAGACCAATAATTAGATGCAAAGCCAATTGTCAAATCTTGTGAAGATTAAGGTTTTACATTAAAAAAACGTTTTAACATAAAAATTCATCTAATGAATTTTTGTTCTTATTTAAGCCCTGGAAACCGTGTTTAATTCCAATATAACACATGTCGAACATTCACTTATACAAGTCAAGTCATGTTTAGTTCTATTGACATGCTAATATACATGTATTGAATGCATATTTACATTCAGATATAAACGTTTTTGTTTTAATTTAACTAAATTACGTTTGCATTTTGCGTGCAGATTCACCAGCTCATATTCTAAGAACCAAAATGTTTAAAGTGTGAATATTATATAGATAGATTTGTATTCATTTATATCATAATGACGGTGTTATTTAAATCAATTTCATGCTCTTAAATGTTTCTAGTAATATCATTACATTTTGGTTCCTGCTGAAAATATATATAAGCGAGTTTGTCGTTTCTATCAAAGTCAATGCGATGGGGAATTGTGTAGCTCTATTATCTGATAAAACTTGCTAATTCAGAGGTTCGATAAGGACTGAGTTTATACCATTGGCAATTCACTAAAAAACACCGTTGTCGCAAGGTCTGAGCTATTTTAGAACGTAAGTTCTTTCCAAGAGAATGATAATAAAGACAAAAATAAAGAAATCGTAGCACATCAGAATGATGAGGATTTATAAGTCTAGGGAAAATTCATGCACCATTCCAGTGGCCTGTTCTTGAATATGCAATGAAAGAACTCTGTAGGGAATGTGCTCGAGGAATCCCCAGAATTATGAAACTGCATGTTAATCATATTTGCTTTTAAATTACTCTTGAACCATCGTCATCATCGTCATCATTATCCTCATCAACAATAATGTCAATGGTTAGTACAAATAAATCCGCTTACAAAATACTCCAGGTGCTTAAACGTTACTTAACTTTGAAAATAGGTCAACCGCTTTTTACTGTTGAGTGTTGACATGTTCTCGAAGTAAAAAGAGCCTTTTTATCATTATGCCTTCCAATTATATCACAAAATATGAGATAGATAGAGAAGAGTGTACATTTATTTGCAATTTTATATCCCATAAACTTAATATGATACACGAAGCAACCACTGATAGCATTACAAGGAAACTCACTGGTGGGACTGGAGACCTACCAGTGGGGTCAAGAGGGCCTGCCAGCACCCAGATGCCCTACGATCGCGGGAGACCGCTGGCATAGTAAATCCTTACCTCCTCGTATCTAATATGACATTTACGATGACGACAAATCGTAAAATCCACACGTTACAGCACCTCACGATCGCAGAAATGGGGAAATTAAATATTTTTATTCTTTTTCAGGTCGCGGTACTTTCAACCGTTTCAACTCACCGGTATTTGGTCGCGTCGCTTCAGGTTCTGGGCGGTGTTGCAACGGCAGAGTTCAGCCTGACCAGAGTAGCCAGTGGTTGGCTTAATTGTTGCTCTTGAAGCGTCAATTTATTGAGGGAGGAGACGGGTTTAGGGGAAAAGTTGCGGAGGACTCGACAAGCGAGGGATGTTCTCCTTCAGATGAGTGATGATTATCACTCCAAACCAGCTCTCGTTCAAACTTCTCTCAGACAAGCGAGAATTTATCGCGCTTAAATTCCTTCAAGTTCCATGCTAGGAATTAATCGTTTTGGAAGAAGGTTCTCTTACAAGTTAGGGTGTTCCCCTGTCATTTGCGACAAACTTGTAACATTATTGTGACACGGTTGGCATTTTATTTTTTGCATGGAGGTTTAATTGAATGCTTTATGGTGAAAGGAAGGGTCCGTGATTTATTAATTTTTCTCCATAATGGGCATTCCGTATGTGAACAGGTCACGTGACCGAGACACATTCACGCCACCGGGGTGGAGGGATGTTTGTTTCAAATCGGAATCTTTTTATCTAAAACCATATTTTCGTCATCCACCCTATAGATAATCCCTTACCATAACTCCTGCCGATTAGCCTAACGACTCAAAGTGTTTCAGCGTATGTTGTCCATGATTGTTGGTAGGGGGTCGCAGAAAAGGGGAGGGCTCGGGATTTAGAAGGACAAAAGATTGATGAACATTTAACGAGAATGTGACGGAACATTTTCAAGTTTCAATTACATAATGACTTTCGGTAAAAACATGGGAGGCATTGCTAAGCGGTTGATTTATTACGGCCATTTAGGTGCATGTTTTAGGCCCATAAAATGTACTCCTTGGAGAGAGTAGTGGTATTGAAAAGCTCACGTCTGCACATTTCACTCCTAACGGTTTCCAGCCCATGGCGGTGAGGGATGGGACAACAGGTAAGAAACATTGAAAACCCGCCAAAGAAAACTTGAACCTTACCCCCCCCCCCTTAAAAGGGAGAGAGAAAGAGAGAGAAAGAAGCATAATAACAAAATGCAGGATTAGACACGTAATAACTGCTAATTGCAAATATTGTTTCAATACAAAAATGTATTACAACATACATTTTCATCGACATTATTATTACATTTTTTTCGACTTTTGAGGCGATACTTGTGCCAGGGTCCCTCGTCAACAGAATTCGTCACCACAATTAAAGGTATAGAGAATTCTGGTCTTGCGATTGCATTGTGAAAGAAACGTTGTGGAATCGATCAGAAAAGGTTGATCATCTAGCATATACGTATTGGTGTGTACTGCAAGGTTCTGGAATCATCAAAATGATAACAAATTTGGCCCAGTCTTGGTAAAGTTACAAGCACTGTACACAGAAATATGTATATATACATTTTTTTTTAAATTTATTTATTTATATGGGATACTTCCGACTACGCGATATCTATCCAGTCCGGATCGATATGATAATTTACCAAATATATCAATTAGTAGGCAAAATTTGTACCATCACGTATTAGTCAAAACGTATTATTTCACATGATTGGTAATAAGAGCTTCCATTTCATTTTTGAGAGAGGGGCGTTTCCAAAACTAGTCTATACCTTTAATGTTTGTATTAAAAAAAGGGAATGTCCTGTCCTATTGATCCCCAAAAATGTTATAGTCTGCATCAAAACTTTCATAAACTTTGACCTTTCTTTCTCGTGAATTGTTCTATTTTCTAATAAAAATGTCATGAGCTTCTATAACATTCACTGTGCTTTTAGAAGTAGTAGTAGTAGTAGTAGTAGTAGTAGTAGTAGTAGTAGTAGTAGTAGGAGTAGTGGTAGTAGCAATAGTAGTAGTAGTAGTAGTAGTAGTGGTAGTAGTAGTAGTAGCAGCAGCAGCAGTAGTAGTATCAGCAGCAGCAGCAGTAGTAAAAGTAGTAGTAGTAGTAGTAGTAGTAGTAGTAGTAGTAGTAGTAGTAGTAGTAGTAGTGGTGGTGGTGGTGGTAGTGGTAGTGGTAGTGGTAGTAGTAGTAGTAGTAGTAGTAGTAGTAGTGGTAGTAGTAGTGGTAGTGGTGGTAGTAGTGGTGGTGGTGGTGGTGGTGGTGGTGGTGGTGGTGGTGGCGCAAGGGGTGGTGGGTGGTTTTTGTGGTGGGAATTGGCGGTGGTGGTGGTGGTGGTGGTTTTGGTGTGGTTGGTGGCTCAACTTCGGGTTTTTTGGTCCCCGCCGGCTGGATCCGCCCCTGGTAGTAGTATTAGTAATAGTAGTAGTAGTAGTAATAGTAGTAGTAGTAGTAGTAGTAGTAGTAGTAGTAGTAGTAGTAGTAGTAGTAGTAGTAGTAGTAGTAGTAATAGTAGTAGTATTATTAGTTGTTGTTGTTCATTGCGCATGGGTAAAGCACCTTGTTAATTGATAAAGATAACAAGGTAAGGATCGAACCGGGGACCTCTAGTATCAAGAGCCTCAAACATCACGGTGCCCTAGCCCCCCTGTAACAAATTTCCTACATGAAGTTCGAAAATCAGTCATTATTTTGCTCAAATTTAAATCTCAGGAAAATCATAAAACTAAATCATTATTATAAATGGTACATCTGTTTCAAAGAGCCCATCGCCCCCTTGTTTCTCTCGCTCTCCCCTTTTTCTCTTTTTATCTAAATTGTTAATGGATTCAAAGTCAAATTTCAAATGTCGAAAATTTCCTTCCTTTTATAGCAACATAGGTTCTGCAGCTACCAGGAAATTGTATACGTGCAATGTCGATGGAGCATTATCAAACCATTTGGCAGTGGGGGGAATTCAATAACCGGCAAACAAATAAATTTAAAATTCCTAAAAACTGTACCTCCGTGAGTTGAAATTCGGGATATTACTAACATATGAACTGAACAAAATGTTACAAAATGTCAATAACTTGTCAAATTAAAGCATAACAGTCCTCAGTTACATAATAATTTGGGGTGACGACTTGACTCTGTAAACGTGAAGGCTCTCGCTATCTCTTTCCGTATCGACAGTGTTAGAAATATGTATGACTTACTCTGATGTTAATTCATCTCCATTTATTCTCATCCATGTTTTAACAACACAAACAAACAAACAAAAACAAAGTAGGAATGATAGCTTTAATATCAAAATTACTTTTCGGAATAAGATTTGAATCTTGTCAATGGAACAAATATTTTTTTCTTTGCATTTATGATAAACCTGATTTTGATATCACGTATAGGCAGTGTATAAAAAGACTAGTCTGAGAAATAGTGAATCCATACTACTATTTTGATATTTTGTTCTAAAAATAGGATGTTAAATGGAGAACTTTGCCTTATGTCAAACTACTTCCGAAGTTTTCCTGACCTCGATATTTCATGAATTTAAAGTGAATTTGTGAGAACAAGATATAAATTGTAACATAACAAATTACTTAAATTTTTTCAAACAATTGGAAGATTTGCATGCATACGAAGTTGATAAAGAGCAACTGACAGACATATAGTATCAGTACCCCCTCTACGGTGGTAGTAGTTAGGAAATTACAGCAATCGTTAGTCAAACTCAAAATTCTGTGACCTGAGTATCGGATAATGTTTACCATTTTACATGGTTCACTCATAATGTTAAACTCTATCATCGATCTATATCAATGCTTTCCATAGGCATGACAGAGATATAAGTAATGGTGTGCTATACTATAGGACATTGTGATTAAACTGAGATAATAATTGATATACTTGTACCCCAAAATAGCTTTGAGACAAACACAGGGAAAGAGGAAGAGATAAGTGGGGTTTTGTTGTTGTTGTTGTTGTTGATGATGATGATGATGATGATGATGATGATGATGATGATGATGATGATAAAATAATTTGTACATGGCGCTATATTTTTGTGCAAGGGGTTGACCAATGAGAGTTATTGTTGTTTTCACATTTGTTTCATGGCACATCTCTTTATATTTGTTATGTTGGCTAAAGGAGGTATTCTCCATTATCATAATGACATAATTTCCATTCGAGGAGGGGGGGGGGCGACCATCGCAGAGCAATCGTAATTAGAACCACCTCACAAATACATCAGTTGTACGCACGAGACGGTCATAAAAAGGATGATCAATTATTAAAACAAAACTGAAGCGACTGGGAACGAGGAGGAGGAAGGAGGAGGAACATAAAGAGGGGAATTGAGAGAAAGAGAAGGAAGAGGAAGAGAAAAAAGAAGGTAGAGGAAGAAGAGCAGAAGACAGAGTCGGATGAAGATGACGAGGGGGAGGAGGAGAAGAGGGAGGAAGAGTGAGGAGAGCAGTTGGAGGATGAGGAGGAAGAAGATGGAGAAAATACGAAGTTAAATGAGGAGGAGAGTAACAGGGGAAGAGAAGGATAAGATGGAGAAGGTGAAGGAGAAAAAGAAAAGGTAGGAGGAGGCGGCAAAGAAATTATCGAAAAAGGCGGATGAAGACAAAAAGGAAACTAATGATGAAGAGGAGGGTAGAGAGGAGGCGGAAGAAAGGGATGGAGAAGAGGGTGGTGGCGGATGACTTGCGTGTGGAGTTGATTTGGCTTTGAGTTATGAGTGATCTTATGATTTACGTTCACCTTTACGTTACATCGAGGGATGATTTCTGGCTGTTTGTACCAGACATAGTCTAAATATTTCGACACTCTGCAAACACTATCAGGGGTAGAAGAGAGACTGCAATAGCGCCCCTTCCCCTACCTCGTCACACCCTCCGTTGCCCTCCCCCTCCCACATCCCAAATCCTGCAGTCAAAATCTCAAAAAGATTTCCGCCTCTCTCCCAAAATGCAATTTTGATATTTTTATTACTCATTCTAACTGCTTAATTATATGCGATTCGATTTTTAAATATAATTTAGCACCCTTAGCCGTTTCCCCTGCGCAATGAAGGCTATAAAGAACATGCTGATTAGAGGCATATTATGTAATAGACCTCAGATTTTGATGCAAGCAAGTTTCCCATTTCCAAGTTCGTTGAAACTTTTGAAGGCAAAGCTATTGTCTAGTGTGACCATCATCATTCAAAGTGTATTTTAAAGTATAATCTTGAATAGAAGAGAAGAAGATGGTGGTGATGATGCTGATGCTGATGATGATGATGATAATGATGATGGTACTACATTGGAGTTGCGAAAGCTGAAGTGCGTTTCTACTGTTTGTTCAGAGGGATATTATGGCAAAAGGGATAATTTTGCAAATACAGATACATGTGAATAGCTTCTTGCCCTTTTCCATGTTGATTTCGTTTGCAAGCCTTTAGCTCTTTTTTGGAAAGATACTGTCCGTTCCCAGTTTTTGTTGGTTAGATAACGATTTATTATCAACCCAGAATATTGACCCCTCGCTGTATTCACACTCCCCCTCCCCTCCATCTCCCTCTTGCATCCTCTGCCCCTCTCCCTCTCCTCATCATCGGCAGCTGATCATCAGCGAAGCGGAGCGAGCGGTGTTCGCTGTGATAGGGAGCCGACCGCCTGCTCCTGTCTCTCCAGCCAGACATGGAGGATTCTGACGAGGAAAATTTACAGGTTGTCGGGTCCGCGGGCAGGAGGACAGTGCGTAAATCACCGTCCTCCAGTAATGGATTCAGAGGATAACATCCCTCTCCTATCTCTCTTTTTACTCTCTCTCTCTCTCTCTCTCTCTCTCTCTCCCTCCCTCCCTCTATTTTTCCTTCTCTAGTGTTTGTTACTCTTCCCCTTTATTTGTCTCTGTCTGTCTGTCTCTCTATCTCTACCCTGGTATTTAAAAAAAAATCTCTGACATCAATCCTATCTATCTTCCTTCTTTTTTACGATTGTTCTCTCTCCTGTTCTGTTTATGTCTCACTTTCTCTCTCTCTCTCTCTCTCTACCTCTCATTTACTTACTCTTTCATTTTCCCTTTATTCTTCATTTTCTCACGCTATCTCCCTCTCTCTCCCTGTCATCAGGTCATCCAATTTCTGTGGTCATCTCTCTCTCTCTCTCTCTCTCTTTCTGTCTTTCCCGCTCTTATCATCTACTACTTTTGATGTCCCTTTCTTGTTCATGTTTATCCATGCCCCCTCCTCATTGCCGTTCTCTGTTTCATTTCGTTTCACATTTTATTTCTTCTCTACTTTTGTCATTTCTTCTTTCTTTTGTTGCAATTTATGTATCTATCTACATGTTTGTATATATTAATCTACTCTCAGTCAAATATCATGGTTTAAAATGATACAACGTTTCTTGCACCTTCTCTCTGCAGCTATTTCTCATTCCATCATGGTCCATTCCCTCTTCTGGTCTGTTCTTGAGTCGGATGCCATCCTCCTTTCCATCTCGATCCATCTCATCCTGTCCCTTCTTCAGTCCTTCCTAACATCCACATCTCATCTTCCCATCCGCATCTAACCTTCCCTTTCTCGTTCAAAACAAGACCTCCAGAGTTTATGGCGGCTTCTCTTTGTAGATCTATCTTTCTTCATCCATCCTCTCTCCCATTCTCCGGCTTCGTTTTGGGATGCCATCCTCCTCGCTTCCTGATTTATAGTCTTGGCGAGGGACGAGCGCCTGTTCTTACTTATTCCGACTCGCGTCGCCCTCGACCATGGAATACTCGAGTGGTGACGATGTGCCCAGAGCGTACATGGATCAAACAGGAAAAAATAATGACACCTACTACAAAAAAAGAGAAATAAATAATTCAATAAATCACAATAAGCTTATTAAATAATAAGAAGTATATAAAGGTCAAAATAATTTATGAACAGTACGTCTTTATTTATAACTCACCAGTTTTACGTAAGATTTTTTATAATTATTATCTTCTTTTTTTAGTATGGACGAATTATTACATTAGGCATGTTAGGTAAAACAACATCATACTGTACAGTAGTATTATTTTAGAGGTCAAATATGCCTCATTTCTAACTGATAAATTATATATTGTAATGACAAAAAAAAGGAAAGAGGACTCTGAGGGGGTAGAGATGGGGATGGAATGAGATGGGTGATGGAATGAGAGAGAGAGAGAGAGAGAGAGAGAGAGAGGGGGGAAAGGGGAGAGGATGGGATAGATATACAGAGAAAGAGAAAGAGAGAGAAAGAGAGAGCGAGAGAGAGAGAGAGAGAGAGAGAGAAGGGGGAGGAAGGGGATGGTAAGAGAATGCTAGTAGGGTATTGGGAATTAAAAGTAGTGGTCGGTCATTCCTTTTAATCTACTTTAACCAAATTATATCGAAATCAAATAATTTGACGCTATGATTTTCCAATTTATCCACTTTATCCCAATTAGAAAGCGACTAGTGATTTACTTCTTTTTAAAATAAAGTTACATTTACTACTTTTTTTCTTTTCCCATAAGTTAAATATTCAAAGCTTCAGTTCGGGGTGATTTATGAGAGAATCCTGCACAACACCCATCCGCTTGTTATGAGAAAATAAACGAGAGTATACAGACCGCGAGGTAGGATAGTATCGAACGGTTCAGAGGTGACTCCAAAGGCCGAAACTTTCCCGTGCGTTTTCAAGTCCAGGGGGTACTCAGAGGCGGGCGACATCAAATTTTGCTCTTCATTTTTGTTTCAGTGTTGCGCTGAGCCTCACCTTTGACCCATCCACGTTATTTCTTTTTAATCAAGCAGCACAGTGAATTATAGTTTGCCTGATTTATATTTATCAATATTGCCTAGTTCCAATAAATAACGAGCAAACGAGGTGGACACCGACCTTATCGAAAATTTTAATAAACTTAATGATTGTGTACAAAAACATAATTACCGTACTTCTTAAATGATGTATAAGACGTGGAACACCGCCATTATGATGCACAAACTTATAGGAAATCAAATTATAATGAAGTTTGAAGGTGACACGATCACGAAAATAGAGGAACTTAGTGAATAAATATGTAATACATGTAAAAACTATATGGTTTTGGCTAGCTGCAAGATAAATGGGCTACACTATTTTTAAATGGGAAGCTGTGAGGACAGTGAGGGATATAAGAGAGGAAGTGGTGGAAGTGGAAGCGACATGATGACACAGAGTAGAGCCGCCCCCTCCTCCTCAGTACATCTTCAGTACGCGGGCATGTCTACCTATAGAGCAACCCCCTCCCATATTTAAAATGTGTGGATACGCCATTGTCGTAGGTCAACTCTGCCATAGGATGGAAGAGAGGGTTAGCATTAATAGTTGGACCCGGTTAGACCCATATCATCATGCGCCATATTGCTACTTCCACTGAAAACCTCTCTCTCTCTCTCTCTCTCTCTCTCTCTCTCTCTCTGTACACGACTTTGCTTCCAACAGGAAAACCTCACTGTCTTCACGAAGAGTAATTATAAATCAGGAATAAACATTTACGCTCCTAAAGCAAAACACCTACTCATCCTCACAAACAAACATTAGAAACATTTCGGCCCACAATTTTTCATCCAGACTTTGATTTAAAGACTCTTTCTTGCAAGCCCTAGGTGAGTTATCGCCGCCCCTCGTCATGTTGCGTAGCGAGTGTGAATTTATGACAATCAGTATTAACGAGTATAATAACGGTTCTATGTCTTCCCCAATGGCCAATTTAGCATGGTATTCCTAAACGGGTCATAAGTGAAAACATAAATGAAAGTCCACTTCATTGAAGGTTGCGTTCGAATATATAGGTTTATGGCCAATTTCAAGATCGTCTTGTAATCAAGTTAAAAGATAGTCCTTGTTAAGCCAATTCATCCATAAAAACGCCTTCTTTCGGAAATAAATCCGCTAATGTCATGGTAGTGGTTTCGGTCACCACTACACCGACATCAAAGGAGTGTAATTGTGGACGTTGTTTATATCAACATGATCAATGGATCAATAAGGAAGAGTCGATGGCTGAAATTTCGTTTCATTCACTTGACATACATAATCATGGACTATAATAATTGTATTCGTTGAATATTGTACAGATTTATCGATTACCTGTGACATTTCAAACGCAACACTGCTATGGTTCACACGGTACAAGTATAGGAGTACATCAACGATCGAGAAATCGAGAGATTCGTGTTTTGTTTAGTTTTTTTTTTTGCTTTGTTTTTGTTTCATTCATTTATTTTTTTATTTTTAAAGATTTGACAATTCGTTCTTTATTTGCTTGCTACTTTTAATTGTTTGTAATTCTGTCAGCAAATGTGGATAGCAGAAAACCTTCTCCTACTAGCTTCGACACCCCGCCCCCCCCATCATAGTTCAGCGACGCCACAATGTTGTCATTTTTCTCACAATGCGGTGTGTAAGTTGATTCATATTTTGTTTTAGATAATGCATTGGGTGTGGTAATCGTTTAAAAAATTAGTAAATTGTGATACCTGGAAAGTATTTATCTGCGGGCCTCAGAGAATAGATGGCCTATACATCTGTACACGCGTTCAATGTATAATGCAAGGAAAGCCAGAGAAATGCGACATATTTCAATATTTCACTTTTTTATTTATTTATTTATTTAACTTCTTCTTGTTAACCTTACTCAATAATATCAAGGAGGGTTGGTCAGAGCCTGTACCCCCCTTCGTCATACCATCACCGGTTTGCACTTAGTGTCAAAACGTGAACTCCGATGTAAATCAACTTTCTAGATAGGTTGCCCCCCTCCCCACTACCCCCACTCCCCATCCTCTCTATCAACCACGCCGGGATGCTACATTTTCTAAGTGCGGCTGCTTTCTGTTCAAACCACAATAACAAAACGTCACATTTATCATGTCCCCGGTTGGTCGAACCCTGAACAACAAATGAGCGCCCGAGTTTCTGAACAACACGCCAATTTATGCCACCTTTCATCAGCGAGAGAGCCCCTTGAAATAAAAGCACACATGGTAAGGGCTCCGCGACCGAGATTGAAATATTTCGCATTTCTCTGGTTTCGAATCAGACCGCGCTCGCCCGTAAATCATACAGGGTTTCGTCCTTTGCGAAAATGCCGACGTCAAGTCGAACAAAAATATGCACCAAATGTTTCAAGATTGGAAGGTCGAAGATGCTGTTTAAAAAAAAAAAATGTCTAGTTGGTGGGGTGGTAGGAAAGTAGGGGGAAATGACAAAATGGAATGTTGTTGTTGGTTCATTTTTGTCAACAGCTCTTCGCCGATGACTACACCGAGGTCAGGTCGAAGGTGAATGACTTGTGTCAAACGTTGATGGCGCTATGGAACTCACTTGGCGCATCGTATAGATTTTAAAAGAAAAATCAATTTATGTCCTTATTATACTTTATCCCATGACAATAATTTTCGAATAATGTTATTGTAATGTTCACACATACCACTAGATCATCGACAAAGCTAAAGAAATGACCCCAAGTTGATTTTTCGAAAGTATTTGCAATCGTATTATGAATAAATTCTATGAAGATGTTAGTCATTTTAAAATAAATAAACAAAAGAATACTTGTAACCCGTAACACTTGTGTTTACACGTATGTAAACTGTTATTCGTTAACAGTAATGGAAAATATTGAAAAACACAAGAGAATCCCATTCTCTTCAAATTACGATGAGCTAATGTTAACAATATAACATAACCACAACAGAGACATCACTTATTTATAACAAGATCAAGATAACATTTATTAACATAAAAATCATCTCTCCAATTTTTTTCCTCATTGCGTTTCCAAACAATCATTATAGGAACACAAATAAATGAATTTCCAAACGATTACTCAAATCTTGTTTAAGCTACGAAAAAAAAAAAAAGGGTACATTATGTTTCAATATATCTCTTTGAATGGAATACAACACTTTCAAGAAATGATTGGTTATGATGGCATTCGGGGAAACAGAGTTTCTGAAATATTGTAATACAATGTAAGTTTTACGAATATATTAATTTATAAAGACACGTGACACAATTGATCGGTGAATACATGGACATGACGGTTACTTCCGGAAAACAAAATTGAATTCATCTCAGCTTTAAAATGGAAACGATTTCTATCACATATTCAATATAAATGGTGATTGGAAGTGTTGCAACGGTGAGGCAAGTAATATTTGGTGGCAACAACTTCTTTTCTTTCACTTGAAGTTCATTCAGTTTAATATATTTGGCAGATATATCACGAGACAAAATGAAGATAATTTAGATGACGGGTAAATTGTTTGAAATAGTAAATAAATTGTAAGTAAACTATATACCACCTCTTCCATATTTTCTATTCACAGATACAAGGAACATACCTTATATCCATGACATATCTCGGGTATGGTGAATTTTCGAAACCGAAATAACATTTTCTAATTTGCCTAGTTTGCAAATATTAAAGAGAATCATTAACATTATCCAATAAACATTAACATTAACATTTTGACAGCGTCTCAGTTATCAGACTGAGATGTAAGTAATACTTTTCATTTTCAAGTACAAGCTATCACACATTCAAGAGTTTCAAACAAGATTCCGTTTTGTTACATTTGAAGAAAGAAAAAAAAGAACAGGCAGTACTAGGTATTACGTCACAATCATACATCAGCACCATCAGCACCTGTCGTATCTGGACAAGACTTTGGTGTAACTGAACATAACCTTTGGTTCGAGCGACTAAAAACGAATATAATAAACATCATAAGTATAATAAACATGATACAAGAAGAAAAATTATCATACATCCATATTCACAGTTTTCATACAAACAATGGCAAGCAATAATGTTAATATTTACAAGTTATATATAAACAATTTGTTTGAGCTACAAGCAACAAGGCTTTTCTTTCCGAGGTTTTATTATTCATTTTGTTGGCATGTTTATCTGAAAATTGAAGACGCACTTAAAATAGTAGGGGATCTCGATAGACTTATTTCTTGCGAACTTGTTTCAATATCATAATAACGATGCCTATGCATCCTCCAAATAATAGTAAAAGCAACAAAATAGGCTTCTAATTTCAGCAGATTCTTAATTTTTTGGTTAAAATGAAGTATTAGACGGTAAACTTTTGTATTGTATTTCTCTCTTACCTTTGCACTTTTTTTTGGGGGGGGGATAATATTATAAGATGACATTCAGGACAAAAAGTTATGTGCATTAATTTATCTATAATGATTTTTGTGATCCAACTATTATCCACAGTTAGCACCGCCGCCCCCTTTTTAAGCATGTTAAGTAGAGTGCATTTTATATTATCCATGTATCTGATGACGTCATTTTTATGTGAAAACATATCAACCTAGATAAGTCTTCAATCGTTCAATGAAGAACTGGACAGATGTGTTTGAACTAGCTCTTTCAAGGTGTTTTATATCTGCATAATAAGATACAATAAAATGGCAACAATCGAACAATGAATACATTCATATTAGCGTTTCAATAATGGCAAATAATCCATGACACGTACGACGACGAAGACAAGTAAATCACACTTCCAATCATTACTTTATCAGTAATTATGAGTTCATGTTCTCAATAATCATACGGCAGTATACGTTAATTACAAATGTGTAACGTTTCTCGCATTGTTGTTTCCGCGCATGCCTTAATCACCTAGGCAAATCACACAATCACTTCCAGGTATACCATCACACATAATACAATACCATTTCTACACTCAAAACTATACCAGTTCAGTACTTTGCCCAGTAATAATAACTGTCCCAAGGTTTCATAGTTCGTTTCCAGCACCAAAGTTGGGATTTAGGGGTAATTTTGAGCGCGATTCTGCTTCTTCATCTTCATTCTCCGGTTCTGGAACCAGATTTTGACCTGCCGCTCCGTGAGGCTCAGTAGACGGGCGATCTCCAGCCGGCGGTCTCGGGTGAGGTACATGTTGAAGAGGAACTCCTTCTCCAGCTCCAGCGTCTGAAACTTGGTGTACGGACAGCGCTTCTTACGCCCGGAGGTCGCCGAGAGCCAGGACGGCCTGTCCCCGTTCTTGTGCTTATCGTCGTCTGCGGAAAGGACGGAAACGAAGAGAGAGAGAGAGAGAGAGAAAATAGTGAAAGTGGTTAGGTCTTTTTTCTTTATAATATATATATATATATTCAAAATCTTAATCTGCTGTAGAGCTATCAAAGTATCACATTGAATGAATTTCGGGAAATTGTTTCACTTTGGTTTGCAAATTTAAAACAGCCTACTGTGCATTTCCATTTACACTGTCAACTATTGCATCCAATCACGTTTAAATATTGGTCGATCGATGAATTTAATAATTCAATTCACTTCAATTCAATTCAAATAATGTTATTTCCATAACTCAATCAAAATATGAAAAAATGTTCCATAAAATGAATATCAAATGACATTTGCAATATAATCGTGCATTTAAAATCATAACTATTCATCCGTTCAACATATATTTATCAATATATTTACTTAACACAATCATGATAAAAACATTGGTTCAAACGTACACAAAGGAATGGCAAAATCGAAAAGGAAAAACTCGTGCTATAGTTTGACTGAAGGTATGTAACAAAATAAGAGAAGAGGGCAAGGGGATCGACATAAATATTATTTTCGCTATTTTTGGTTTCAAAATAATGTATCCATAATGATTCATTTCAAAATACATGTATTTCCCAGTCAAAACAAACAAGATGACAGAGATTAACTTTTAACAGATACAGAACTTTTAAGTTTGAAATACAGTTGTATTCAATTATTACTTTTGATGTAATTATTTAAATCAAATTACTTAGAAGCACCAATTCTCCTAATATTTGTAGGGCAGTGCCATTTTGCGGTGGGCTGGGAAAACAAAGCCTAAACCGACTTGCGATCAAACTAACTCGTAACAGCCCCCTTCTGAATTCACAACTTGAATTTATGGCGGTATGCACGAGACACACATGACATAGGTTGGTCATTCGAACTCTGAGGTCATGCCCCCTCACCGGTCAAAGAGAGAAGAAGTGCATTAGAATGCTGCTGCTCATCTCAGCATTTAATATGCATGAACAATCTTCACGAGGAATAACGTATGTAGGGTGCAGCGAATTACGTGAAAAAATGAAGAAAAAAAGGGAATGAATGAATACATAAAGCATTGGTGTTCCGTGTTGAGAAAATTTGCGTGGGTTCATATTTCTAATCATCAGAGGATTGATTTTGTGCCGATCAAACGACAAATCACTATTGATTCAATTATGACTCGAAACTGTAATTATTCTGTATGCCCAAAGTCAATATTTTAGATCAGTTGCACATTTTAGGTTCAATTCTACATACTCGTCTTTCATAATTATACGTCAATCATTTCTACAACAAACATATAAAACAAAATGTGTATGAATAAACATATACTTGATCAGACATGACGTTTAATAGAGGTCCCACGTACAAATTATTTCGTTATTTCACGATTGTACGTGTACTGATATTCAGTGGTTGTAAGTTCGCCGCTCTTTTATAAACCATGTATATTGTAAGTTGTACACGATTTTCCCCTCTTCCCCTTTTGTCGGGATAGGCCTAGAACTTACGAAATGCGAAATGCGAAGGGCAAAAAGATCACAGTGATCTTGCAAATAATTGTTGTTGGCTTCTATACAAAGCTTCAATTATAATTATGAAGGAGAAAGGCTTATTAACTGTTCCTGCTGTTAATTCATTTTTCTTCAAAATACAGTGCAGTAAGTTTCATTCACTGTAAGTATAACGACTGCTCTATCAGACGAACAAGGCAGGGAAATGCAAAATCACAGAACTATTATCTATAAACGAAGATATCTTCTGAATTTAAAATATAAATAAGGAGCTACAAGATACAGATATCCAACACTGACAGTAAGTTTCTCATCAGCATTCCTTAAGAAAAATGACCACATCATTATCACGGCAAGTGCAGGTCATAGCTCTTCTACTCTGTTAGCTATGGCGTATGTTGAACAGCGCCTCCTGTTGGTGTGTCGGGTATCATGTCGATTTTCATAACTTTTTAACTCCGTGACTATCTTTCTTCCAAAGGAATCTGGTCTATTTCCCCCTCCCCTTTCCCACCCCTATTTCTTATCATGCACATTTAGTATATGTATTTCACATGCTACTATCCTTTTTCAATGCATTACTCCTTCAAAGTGGTCAAAGTCAGATCAGAGACAGAGATATTAAGGGCGGGAGAAAGAGAAAGAGAGAGAGAGAGAGAGAGAGAGAGAGAGATGGAGAGGAATTTGCATTTCTAGATATTATTTTAATCACACCAAGTATTAAATATATATAAGAAATCAACCTCAACTAGCATTGCGATGAAAATTTCAGAGATTAAAAAATCTTTAAATAAGAGTAATACTTTATTACACAATATTCACAATATATTAATTCAACTGAATAAATATTGGAAAAACAATAATAGTGAATAATTGCTTCTCCAGTAGGTGTTTACCCAATAAATTGTACTAAGTATTGCTATCATCACTGCGAAAATCAAGAGTTAATAGCAGATTAAGGGCAGTAATGAACTAATCGATTGTAAAGCGTGGAATTATTCGATAAGCAAAAACGACAATCACATTTCGTGATCTGGACAAAAATATTTACCATGTCATAATTCTTTCAGAGCCATGGCATGGTGGAATGTCCATGAGTGGATAAAAGGGCTCATTTTCTGCCGACAAAAGGTCGATAAATGATTAATGTGGTTCTTCAAGGTTGAGGGAGCTATTTCGGTATGCTTGGAGTACCCTCTCCTAATTTCAAAATATGCATGCATGTATTTCAAAAGATTGCCGCCTTCAGCCGAACCACACAAGCAGTATGTAACGGTATGTGCAGTTTCATTGGATTTATTGACGAGGATTTTTTTAAAGCAAAGGTCAGGGAAATTTCAGGGAAATTTCAAGGAAATATGGCGCAAGGCTGTAGATTTTGGATCATAAAAAACTTGCCCTGGCAAATACTGAAAATAATATGTATTTTGTTTTATACTTCGGACTGCAAGCACTGGTATTAGGCTTAATGACTCATATACTCATCAAACGAATCAATACTCATTGCCTTGGAACTTGGAAATGAAACGAACAATTAAGTCTGTGAGTGTACGTGTATGTATGTGTGTGTGGGGTTCATGTCCCTCTACACACTTAAACTTCATTTCAGACCTCACATGTACTAACCCAGTTTAGTACGCCAATTACGGGTTATAAATCAATCACATGTATCCGTATTATTATTTTTCAATTTGTCTCAATAAATAATGATTTTATCTATTTTTGTTTTATTATTTAAATTCACTCAAAAATGTATACATGGTTTCTATCATTGATATCATTCCACACAAAAAAGAACTTTATGAGTAAAATTTCTGAGATACAATATGTCTAGTGTTTTAACTTTCCCCCAAAAAATGTTATAGGGTATAGCAATGTAACTAAATATAGACATTATGAATGTGGTACAATATTTGAGAACTGCAACTACACAATTTACATAACTAATCGTTTGGAAGTGCAATTTAAAGGACACATATCTTAATATAATATGCGTAATTCATACATTATTCGATTAAAATAGACAAGTCAAAAAGTAAAAATATTTGAATAACTTCAAATCAATGAAAAATAGTTGAAAATTCCAGAAAATCAAGATTATCAATGTTATAATTTACAACTTTCACGGCGATCATGAATATGTTACTAGTATGCTTTATTATATATGCTTTAATTGCTGTATACAATTTTATTTTGTTATCTCTTCTATTCCAAATTGACATTACTTAAAATGTCTTAGTCCCACAAACTGCTAAAATGTTTGGTACGGACTTTTTTTTTAGTAGATATTTTGAGATAAGGCACGAGGGAAAATGTTCTCTTGGTAGAAATTAAAATTTACGACGTTCCATGCACAATCAGTGAAGGAATGTACATTGATTACAACAAAATGTTAACATGAATAACAAGTAAATTTCGGCTTGGAGATTCATGTTAAAATTTTACAAGATCCCAAACTTACAATATTCCATATATTTGGTTTCATTAGTCCACATCATCTAAATATTTCAATGAAAGCATCTTTTTCTTATTCATTCTGATAGATGTGTCATCATCTTAGAAAGTATACCATTTTGGTATGTACCTTAGCACTAAGAATAGAAAGACAATAGAAAGATACAAACACGTGTTTTAAGTACCTATGCCAGAATGTATGCCAGTTCATTAATAATCTGTTTCATTCCCAACCGTGTAAATTGTACACTGAGAAAATAATATAGAATCCTGAACAACGAACTATTTTTGGCCTGTATGTTTGAACGAATGGAAATCAAATCAAATATTCGATATTCTATATGTCAGAAAAGTGTGCGTAATGAGTCAAATAAAATATAATGTCAAAGTGTTATAAAAAATACAATAGAATAAATATTCAAATAAATTTATGAAATATCATCATTTTGTTCTCGTATATCAATCTAAATATTCAGCCTGTTTTATGTATTCTGCTATAAATCAGGCTTTCCTATGACTTTCCATTCACATTTTTAGGGACTTTAAAGTTATAGCAGGGACTTATAACAAAAGGGTGAATTAGAAATGGGGAGGGTAGAAATATTCGAAGCTCCGTTTGGAGAGTCGTCGGTCACAGCAGCCCTGTTGAAGCTGAGTATACACAGAATGTGAAATATTTAGGTTGTAGATTAATTAACGAGCTTCCACAGCCGTAGCAATAAATTACACATTACGTTTCTTATATACACATATCTCATGCCAAATCTACACATAAACCCATCACACATGCAATAAGTGTTCCACAACGTGGTCTGCGGGCTGATCAAATGACGACATAAAATCAAATTATTTAAACCAATTCTTTCTTACGGAGAAGAACAAAACATATAAACATCCAATTCCATTCCACCGAGGATGCGTCCCAAATGTTTATCTAAATTCGAGGCCCTAATGAAAATATTACGCTCGAAGTCATACACGCGGAATGGATGTTGGTACATTAAGTGTCAACCCGGGTAGAGAAAAGAAAGTTAGATAGATTAGAATAAATTTGTGCTTCACTAAATTGGTTGCTTTAGCTTCCCTTGGGCCGTCTTTTACCTCATTTTAAATCCTTTCCTCAAAGGTTCATTTCACCTTTTTGGGGGCTTTGTGGAGAAATGAAATGAATAGTTGTTACGGATGGGATAATATATTAAGACAGGTAAAACCAAGAGTAAACGTTTTCTCAAATAAAATGTTATTCTATAAATAGTTCCTTCCATTTTTATGGCCAAGGGTTTGTCATTTTTTTGCGATTACACAGTGTGATGGATTATCGATTTGCTTGTAATTACATTAAAGGGATTGGGTAACTTTGTCTCAGATTCTGAAACAAAATTCTGGATTTAGCTCATGATGCAATGATAATTATAAACCTTCAGGTCAGTCAAGAACCCCATGACTTTTACAAGCCGATCGCCTGTCTGATTATCAAGATAATTATGATTGGAAATCGAAAAATATAAATATAATAATTACGATAACGACAAAAAAATAACTCGGTTTCCCCATCTCTACTAACCTACTTGTCATCGCTGCGGATTAATACAAGAAATTCAACCCGGCAGGAAAAAATTGAATAGCAAGTACTTTTACTACCCTGTCTGGCACGTGTATTCCGAGGCGGAACAGCAAGCATGCCCTAGGTTCAGGCACCCCGCTGCTTGGCGACACCCTCTCGTATAGTTATCCGCCAATCCTACATGTAATCCTGCTAATTATCGGGAACTCTCAATTACGACTCAGTGAAACCGTACCGGTGTACAATGTCGGCACGCCCCTGGGCTGTGTACAAAAGCGATTATTGTGCCAGTGTGATACATGTACTTATTATTGACAAAAGATTTGACCATAAACTAGGCAGCGTTACGTGCAATTTTTATTGGGTGTATAATGTGTATTTATGATTTTCCTTCTTGTTTTTGTTTCTACATGGAGCATGATAATCAGAGAGAGAGAGAGAGAGAGAGAGCGAAAGAGAGAGAGAGAGAGAGAGAGAGGAGGGGTTCAGTATGAGTTAGCTTTTCAGTTTATTTCCATCAAACAGTTAAAGATGCTATGTCCCTTTTGCAGCCAACATCAAATTCTGTGAAATTTAAACGTTAGCAGTGTCCTTATATTCAAATTATGCAAGGAAAGTTGGAAACCCGTTTACTTGCTAGACATCACTGTCAGACACTATTGAGTGACTGACTGGCTTTGTTTCATCTTTGGTAATAACATACATAAAATGAGCTGTAAAGGGTACATGAGCATTTGTCTACATCAATAACTCACTTCTTGTAATGGCCAAAATTAAACTGATTGAATCTTTGCGCAGCATAAAACGTACGACCATTCGGTACAATGGTCTGAAAAATCAGACCATTACTTACTGGCTCTATAGCTCTTAAGTCGATTCGACAACTAATAGCCGTTATTTTCCCACTTAAAGACATTTTCAAGCCCACTTTTTTTTAGGGCAGTTCTAAATTAGTATTGTCTTTCAAGTGCCGTTGGAATTTAACCTTTTCATTTTTTTGGCCTGCAAATGGGACATAGTACCTTTAAATAATCCTGTGTTCACCTTATCATGATAATGAACAATAAAAATGATAATGAATGAGAATAGTTTCCATTAAAAGCATGTTCACATGTTTGTTAATTTGTGTATTGCTTATTTTTGAAGACCTACTGAGTATATATATATATATATATATATATTTTTTTTTTTGGGGGGGGGGAGGCAATAAGAGCAAAAAGTATTCTTGACAGATGAAGGCTTTTTCACGTGTAGTCTGGAGTACATCTTTTAGCTTTTTTGAATGGTGAGAGATGAATAAGACCATAACTCGCATACTTGTAAAGTTGTTAATCTCATCATGTCATGGAATTAAAGCTGAAGTCCATCCTGGTATTAAGTTGGTTTAAATAAAAACAGAAGATGAGAGAAACAAATTAGTGAAAGTCTGAGCAATATCCGATTAAAAATGGGAAAGTTATTCATTATTGAAGTTGTCATCAATGAAACACGAATTAGCAACACTGTGGCGTATCGTGCGAGGCCCTCCTCTCCAATTTGTTCTGTACGGAAGAAAAAAATCATAAACCTTCATTATCTTAGTTACTGATGACGGAATAGATTGATTCATTACAGGGGTTGTATAAAAACATAATAGCAATTATTACATTTAGGGTGAATATATAATTGAAAATAATATCAGGGTGGACTTCCCCTTTAATTAAACCAGTTTATTCATTCTATAGAGGATCGGAAAGCCTTCTACTTCAAACAGTAAGCAAAATCACTTCCTAAGTACATATTGGTGTTTCGTGCCGTTTTAAACAATATTTTGAGAGTGTGCATAAAGTCTGTTGTCTTCTACACACGGAGTTTGGTGTTTGAATGTAAGAATTCTCCCAACTTTATTACGTCACGTTATAAAGTTATACCAGAAAAAACATCTCTATCCATTCCAAAGTGAACAACCTCTTTCATATGAAAAATTAACATTCATTATCAATATCAATTACAATAGTTAGACAAGTTTACAGTAAAACTAGAAGATCCTAGGCTGATCAAGCAATGCATGGTTTTCTATCCTATCTATCCTAAAGTAGGAAATAAATGTTCGAAGATTATCAGGCTATTCCAATATTTTATCAATAGATTCGGCTCGAATGTGTATTTTAAAACTTAGTTTTGGAACCAATATTTTCAAAACTGTTTTAAATGTCAATTAAAACTTTCTTTGACATGTAATCTCTCTATTACAACACTGGCCATTTGTCATTATAACTCGTTGTTGTTATTTTTGTTCCTAAATGTGTACGTAGTGCTGCAATGGCACAGATTGTTTCTGAACTTTACTAACATTACTAAAGTAATGATTACAGAACTCATCGGGGAAATCAGTGTTTAATCTAAACCGGCAAATCTTTGGAAATGAACATTCCGGTACATAATTTCTCGAGGGGATCTCGTCTCCACTAACATTTAGGCTTTACTCTGATGTTTGATACAAACATGGGCAAAGGAATAATGACTGATTAAAGACGTGGTATAGTCCCTCACATTCAAATTCAAATCATTGTCCTGCATGCAATTTGCACGTCGAGAACTAGAACAAGGAAAAATAGCTTACTTTCGGGGATATTAGTTTTTTTGAAATACATGCAACATATGTCGTTCCCTGCAAACTTTTCCTACAAATAGTGGCAAGTCAAATTAATTGACCAGTTCACGGTTAGCACATGTCCCAAATAACCCCGAATATCCACAGATCTTTAACACATGAAGAGGTCCCACTTTGTACATTTTGAAATAATCACTCCTACAGCGATGGAGGTGCTACATAAATAGCCTTTGTTTCCCCTTTCAAAGAATACTTCCACCTGTGTATCACGGAGTGCACTGCTTGTGCATACATGAATAATGATTACATAACTTTCATGAGCACTTATCCAGTATTCTGCTAACGTGGGCTATGGAACGCCAAGTCCAAATGATGCTGCCATAGAATAAATCTGATCGATCAATAGATCATAAGTATTTCGTTATAAATTTTTAGCCTCGTTCGAAAATCATGAGTGTTATGCCCACACTTGGCGCCTCATAATACGGGCCAACGGTTGCTCGGAGGACGAATTTAATTTTGTCTTTTCAGTTTTTTTCCTAAGAAAAATACAGATGCTAAGCGATTATGAACGTAGATCTATGCAGTCGTGCCAGTAGATAACACATATTGCTCACTCATGCCCGACAATTTCACAATGATTAGGTCGTTTGCAAAATTTGGCATAACGAAATACATTACCTTTAAAAGTCTTTGACTTTGAGCGAGTAGATCGAGAGCAGAATAGGAAGCAGATCTAGGTCTTTCTCCCTCGGATGGGCTAGTGAGCTGAATAAATTAATTTTAATATAATTACCCCTAAATGACAAGTTTAATCCCCCCGTTTGATAAACCTGCAGTACTTCTGTATTGTTTAACAATCTAAATCCAAATCAGCAGACACAATAAATGTGATGCGAAGGTTGCAATCATTAAAATCGCCTCGGACGAATAAATACAGGGCCCTTTTGCTTCTTCCTCTTCTTCTTTTTCACTGTCTTTATATTTAATATGTTTCTTTTTATTTGTTATAGAAGAAGTACGTGCGTTATACCAGATGAGTAGTAATTGATACTAAGCAAAGAAAGACAACGAAATAAGGATCAGCAATGCATTACGTAATCCATCATATTTCGATTGGTCCTCGTTCAAACAAATAAATCAGCTCATAGCGACTTTCCATTCCGAAATACAGTACTGTATCAGTGGATGACAATGATTTCAAAGGATTCTTTTACTTCATGCAGAAAAAAGTATGAATGTTTTTCTTTTATCTTATAATAGGCTTTATCGCCTCGTTATTCACCGGTCCGTTCCTCGGGGTATTTTTCGATTAACTGGACGGTGGCGAAGTGAGCATAAGAGGGAAAAGGGTTCATATTTGGTTCAGCTGTAATGCTTTCTATGTCGAATAAAACATTGTAAAATGAAATTTAAAGAATCTTAGAAATGCCGATGATCCCTCCCAGTACACCTTTATATTTCATCCCAAAGTATAAACGTATATCTCAGGGTCAATGACCCCGGTCAAGATGGTCAATGGCACATTCAACCCAGACCTGGATTCCAGTTCACGGTCCGATTTTACACCAAAGGACTGCATCACTGGCGCAGCCAACTACCAGTAGAAGCCTAATAATATTAATATATATTTGCAGATAATTCCAGCCAAGCCATGCAGTAGTCGGCAGTGGAAGTCAATCTCGACGGAGATGAATGGCCATCGTGACGGATTTCTCACCCCCTAAAGTGCCGGCGCTGAGGGTTATTAATGAGACAGCGCCCATATCCCGACCTTAAACCCCCATTTGTTGTGACAGCCCCACATCCTAATGGGGTCCTTTAGAATACTTTCCAGGGCCACGATCCCGTTCATTTTCTTTATCTCAGCTGTTCAGAAGTGTTTGAATGATGAGAACGAAGAGAAGTGTAATTTGTGCCACAACTTCCATCTATCGCATACTCGAGTAACATTCAATAAAGTCGTTCTTGTAATCTTAATTGCAAGCATGACGAAAACCTATTCGTCACCCTGTCGTACTTTGGCTTACTACACCATGGCTAGATATACTATTGTCGATGATAAATGATATCTTCATCCCTGAAAAAAAAAATCGGAATCAAACAGTTGGAATCCTAGTGCATAAGGAGACAGTGAATGAACTGCTATTAGAAAGATGTTACGACTTTGAATAATGTGTTCAAAGGTAGCCAAAGTACAGATTATTTGTTTCCTCTCAATTTCTCGCGCGTAATTTTCACGTTCCAAGATTTTAACGCAATATCAAGTCTTTATACGCAGTCAATTTCGACTGCGTTAATTTTGCCCGCTTCACAGTCTTGATGCGTCATTCGTTGACGTAGGAAAACTAGGAATGCGTCAGCGACTGAAACAAGCTGTGACGCGAAAAGGTGAGAGAGACCTCGTGCGAAAAGTGAAAACATTACGTTTAAATATTGGCAATAAGTGCCATCATTCGCTATTCAAATGACGCCTCGTGTGCATAAGACATATTGCCCGATGTAGTATGTACGTGTCATTTTTGATACCATTATTACCCATGCTAGCCAACCCTGTGACGGCAATAATGCGTTAATGCTTTTTGACAATGCCACACACAAGGAGCTTCAAAAATAGCGTCAGTTGTTGACGCAGTCGTACGTCAGGTAAATGACGCCTCGTGTGCAAACCTAGTCACGCATTAGTCACTATAGTGACTACCGTGTGGGAAAATAAGCCCTGGATGTTTCATGGTAAACCTTCTTCAGGCTTGTTCGCTATTTATGGACTTTTTGGACGGATACTTGGGTGACCCAGCCGGGCTTGGCCATGATGTCGGCAAAGAGAAAACGGAACAAGTCCAGTTAAACAATCCTCGCCGATTGCGTCTGAGGAGATCCATTACGCTAATTAAGATGTTTGTTTGGGGGTGATCGAACTTCACCTTGTAAAATTACAGAATCTGGGACGGATTTCCTAATTATCCAAGGATTGGTCTGAGAGGAATGGGAACCCTTAATGAGTCAGATTGGAATCAGAAGTTTCCATCAATTAAAAGGGGATACCGTCATTTCTCTGAAATGTAATTTGAGGAAAAGGGGCTGGGCCAGTCTGTCTACCAATTCGAAACTACTGAAAGGCGTTGACCTTTGGGTTTTCCTAGTCTGACTTGCACTTTAACGTGCGTTTCGACGAGTTACATGGATAGTCATGTGTAAAATACAGCACTACATACCATTATCGCAGAACTTAAAACTATAGATAGAACACGACCGAAAGTTCATAGGAAAATGAAGCGAAATCTTTTTTTTTTGCAGTAATAACGCGTGTCACATTTAAGATATTATATGGCCATTAGCCATAGCCATATTCCCAAGATTATTTGCAAATAATTTCCGCAAGAAATTTGACAAAAGTAATTGATGAGAAATAAAACTGAATGTACAACGAGACCGATAGCGATGATCTAATAGCATGTTTTATGCTCACGTGTATAAAGCCATTTTAATATGATTATTCATGAGTGCGAGTTTTTTTTTGCTATTTATCAACTAAAATCAACGAAATCTAACACATTGATAGGTGGGGAGGGGTTACTAAGCCTTGTGTAATTTTGCTGGTCATGCTATTTGCGACAAATCTTGTTGAGCTTTGATGACCGGGGGTGGGGTGGCGGTGAACACCATTAATACACTTCAGATTAAGCATTTATTCTCCAAGTGCATGCATGAGCCACGTGGGTATCAATTTGTCATAACATTGTTTGGAAAGCTCAACATCGGGAACCGAACATACTTTACACCCATCGAGGGCAAAACCCACACGGGTCGCACTGCAAGAGCTAAGATTTTGAGAGTGTAATAAAGAAGCGTGATTTAGTGAATACCTACCAACCGTTAATCATTTTTCAACCTCACGTTGATACAGCTGACGATTATGACGTGTATACATTCATGAGTGTTCATGTACCTCCCCGCAGACGACACTTCGCCCGCACACGCGCAGACATTTTCGTGATGAGTTCGCGCGCGTATTTTTATTAGAGTTGCAGAGAACACGTAAATGATTAAAGCGCGGAAGATACTTCAGAATAGTTGGTCCCCCATCTCTAGTGGTCGTATTTTTTCCTGAAACGACACATGCGAAGCTTTCTTTATTCGTAACCCCAAATATCCATTCTTTCTTTCTCTTAAAACGAGACTACACAGGCAATTACTATAGAAAGAAAAAAATAATGTATGATAGTTTGAATGATACTGCCCCCAACCCGCTCTTAACGCCCCCGCCCCCTTCTGTCTATTTAGTATTAATCTCTCCCTCCCTATCATCTTCTCCTATCTCCTTTTCTTTCCTTCAACATCACAATGTATATTATTCTCTTTCTGTCACTCTGCCCCCCCCCCCTCTCTCTCTCTCTCTTCCATCGTCTTAACCCCCTCCCCCAACCCCCTTTTCTTTCGTCTGCAATCATGAATCAGACCATGGGAACATCCTGAATACTAAATATATTGTCTTTAAAAGGAAAAAATCTTACAGCGAGCAAACAAAGATGATTAGAACTCATTATGAGTCGCATACACTTCATACGAGACTCATAAATCATTATCTGGCACGTGTAGTGCCTCATCTTAGCCCTAGTCAACAAAGAACCCACTAGACCAAGTCGGGCTAACTTTCTCCACGTCGCCTCCCAGTCGAAAAAAAAGAAAACCAGTTCCCAGCGGCTCTTCCCTACCCTAAAAACGACTCCGGAACGGGACCACTAAAGCAATCATCCCATTTGGGATGAGTACACTGCTTATGTGATCTATCACAAGATGAGCTGGTGTGCTATTCTCCCTGTTGTGTACCCGAATAATGGGCTGAAGAGCCTTCGTTTAGGCCATTACCTCGGCTTTGTGGCCCAATGTTTTGATGAAAGCTACAGGTCAGAGTGAACTAACGGTACTATTAAAGCGGACCAAATTGGTCTCTAGGCTCTATCTCTCACACACTCCTTTCATTCTGTGTACACAGATTTTGTACATGGTGTTTCCATGTACAATGGCAGGGATCCCCCTTTCATCCTTTGTAAAATGCTATAGTTTCGTAGTATGATTTCCTTTGTGAACGATTGTGAACTTTATGCAACAGATGGGATGATATCGATATACATATCTTCCATCTATTAATTATGTAATGCTGCGTTTGGAGAATTGAAATATTAAAATATCACTAATTTCACTATCAAAAACTATGAAAATGAAAGTTAAGAACATTTTCCCAAAACGTTCCCTACAATAGACCTTTTCCTTGTTCGGTATAATTCTAAAAGTTGGATTATTGACTATCACTGAAAACAGAGTCACTGTAGGAAATGTATAAAAGACAGTGAGATATACTCCTTCAGCAATTGGCAAATAGGACATCACCATAGGCCCCTCCAAAGTTCACTTTCTTTTTCAGTTCAGTCTTTTCATTTAATGCGTTCAAACAAATTGATATGAGGTACTCACTTTCCGTTTTTTTGTGTGTGTGTCTCTCTCTTAATATAATTCATGTTTTATTGTGCCATTTACTGTGCGAAGTCATTGCAAAATCTGAATATATGTGAAATATGAACTAATAAACCGAAAAACTGAAACTGAAACAATAAAACTGAAATGTTGTCGAGGTGCCAATTTCAAACAACAACAACAACAGCATCTTCTTATTAAACTACATACCAATAGCTAATGATAATCATTTTTGTTTGTGTGTGTGTGTGTGTTTTGTTTGTTTAAATATTTAACCCACTGTTTATTTCATAATATACCTAAAATAATATAAATTATTTAAACATTAGGGAAGATATTGGCTACAACGATTATTCATAATCATTAAAACAAAACAATATTTACCTCTTCTCATTATAATAGGTTCGTTTTCTTATTTTCTTTGGGGTTGCTTTAAGATTTATTATTGATGTAATACATGGATATTTCAGTTGGTTGTCTAATATATATAAAATAAGTGAAAATTGAGAGGCTATAGGATGCAGTTTTAATTCCATGTCGACTTTTAGTGAACCTTTTGCCATGTTTGCTGTAAACTTATCCTTGAGATAATATGAACAATGAAAGAGGATTTGACTAGGTTTGCCCGAGTAAAAATGAAATATAATAGTAACATCATAGTTAAAGGCTTGAGCAAATAGGACAAGGAATATTAAGTGAATGATATTAACACTTTTGAAAGTTGTAATTACTGCTTATAGATGGACTTTCCCGTTTTTTTGCAATACGTTCACATGTTTACATCAAGAGGAATCATATTTCTGTCTATAACAAATGATTAAAAATAGCCCTATTCCTTTCCTTTTTTTTCATTACCATGATTATTACCACGATTATTGTACGGTTTGTACCACATGATTTCCTGATACATTTATGTATGGGTATTGTATGGGTAACAGAGTTGGGCATGTTCTCCTACCCATGTTTTGTTATATCAGGGCTAATTTGGGTACATTGGATACAAAACAATGACCGCACAAGGGATTCCACATCTTGTGTTTAAAAAATGTAAACTCTTTTTCTTAATGTGATGTTCTCAAACTTTCACGAACCAAGTTCTCTTTTTTTTTATAAAGCTTTTACTCAAGCCAACTTTTTATTGTATTAGAGGTAAGTTAGCTCTTTCACTTGACCGTTGATAATATCTTGTGAACCAGCATTTCTATTTTTTCCTGAAGTTCTCAGACATGTTGCAATACTCGCTGGAAAGAATTGTAATGAAATATGGCACAGACAATATTGGGCAGGTTTTCATCAAATCATCATTACTGCCACGTCAATAACAGACAATAGTTAGTTTTACTCGCTGTTTTTTTTTCTTCTCTCTTTATTTCTGTCTCCCTCCTCCCCCTTCTCTCTCTCCCCCGCCCCCCAAAAAATCAAAGCATAATCTAAACGATTTGAGATTTCTTCTCAAGTCGTATGCGATGAATTCCATACAGTGAAAAAAATACACGGGGGCTCAGGGCGATTTTGCCCCCGAAATGCCCAACAGAGCCCCTGAAAATCAGAAAAGAGTCCTTGTAAATTTGCATAGAGTTCAATGCAAAACAAATTTTAGAAGGTTATTTTTATGCAGGCAAGCTTGAAAAGTAGCCCCCGAAAAATAAATATTAATTTTTTCCCTGATTCCATATTGAAAATGTTATATCTTATTATTACTAAATATAAATTATAATAAATTATTATTTTGTATTTGATTTGTTTCGTTTTGAATCCTTTTCATTGCACAAATTTTCTGAGCTTTTGGTAAAATATCAGCCAATCCCTTCATTAATCCTTCGACATGTAATTAATATTTTTATGAAATTCTTAAATTCATTAAAAGAAGATTATTTATCTTCCTGACTTCTCTGCCATGCAATAATGAAAGAAAATAAAAGTAATAATCTCACCATCACAGTCATCAATGACGTCGTTTTCTTTCGTATCTGAACCTGGTGAGTCTTTGCTATGAATGACTGTTATCGGCGAACCACCAGCCGAGCCCGTCGACGGGTAGGTGGGGCTGATCTCCACCGTTCTCTGGCCGCTCGATTTAGCGGTTGCTAGAGTCTCTTTCGGGCAGCTGTACCCGTCGTATCCGGCAGTGATGCTGTATTTGTGCTTCTCTTCGAGCAAGGTGTGCGTTGTAGCATGAGGACTTGTATTGCCACCTCCACCACCGTCACTGGTGATGTACTTCGTCGCCAGAGTCCCGGCGGCGGTGAGGCTCACAGGTATGGGTGCCGCGTGTGAAACTGCCGCGGCAGGGTGGTGGTACATAGAGTTAGCATGAGTAGGATATCGATCATAGGCTTGATGACGACCAATGGAATAAAATCCACCTCCAGACGCCGCCATCAGTCCCGATTCGAAGTTTTTCGGCGCGCCCATGGCGTACGAGTACGCCGAGTTATCGAAGTCGTCGGCGACGGCGGACATAGGCACGGGCATCGTGGAGTACGGATGGTGATCGGCAGGATAAAACCAAGGGGATGCATAGCTGGCATTCTGGTCTGCTTGTAGATGATACATATTCGCCGCTGTCGATACCTGAGGCGTCGTCGCCAGTCCATTACCCGTGGTCGCCGTCACAACCGACGCCGCCGCCTGGATCGAAGTATCGGCGAATTTCGGCGTCAACGAGCATTTCGACGATCCGTGAATGATAGAAGAATGTAAATCGGCGCCTTTAAGGCAGCCGCAGTCACGTTATCTCCTCCATTTATCAGTGAATTCACACAGAAGGCTGATGTCGTCATTTTAATATCGCTCGTATTTTTATGTCGTCGATATTACGGGCTAGTCCGGTGGAGACGGTGATAAACCCCCACGACCTGCGGGCATAAAACATAAAGAAGAGAGAGACCTTGAAGTTGTCACGTGATCCATCTAGGCCAATAACCCGCCCTCATCAAGCCTTTCCCCTCTCTCTCTTCCTCTCAACAAAGACACAATTGGTAATAATCAGATCCGCGGAGAGCATGGGGTCGAGTGGAATTAGAACAGACAAGGTTATTCCAGGTCGTAAACAGTTGGAATATGGCAACATTTTAACATAATTAGCATAATTTGCATCCCTATTGTTTCGTAGGCCATGCGAAATAATTGACATTTTGACAGACAATAATTACATTTAAAAAAGCAGTTTGGCGTTCCAAAACATGAAATATATAAGTGAATTATTCATTTCAACATAAAAATAAAATCAGACATGTAATAATAAAATAGAGAGGGAAATGTTTTATGCGTATTTTTCTTAAATACTCAATAAAAAAGTTACACCCTAGGACGAACAGGTTATTACAGGGACCTTTACTAAAATCGACATACAATCAAACAACAGACAACAGACAACAACACATGTAATGACATATACATGATCAAGTTATACTCCTATGTGTCTAGAAATTCACAAGCGGTGTAAGTGACGAAATACGAGATATATCCAGAGCATCCAGAGTTTCATGTGAACAAAATATTGTTACTAACATTCAAACAGAGAAGACAATTAGTATTCTCTCAAAATTAAAGAAGATTAACAACTTATATATAACGATCCCTGTCATATGCTCTCTTGAATAGATAATCATAGGCTGGATATAATCAATAGATCAATATTAAATGCATTGTCATCATCGATGACGTAAATGGTAATCCAACCCTTGTAATAAGATGATTTGTATGGAAGCAGAGAAATAAGAGAAACATAACGGCGAGAGTTTGACGTAAATCGGACCAATAATAAAAGAGTTATGTTTGAATGATGAGATCACTATAGCTTTGCGAATCTCAAATTGGCAATTTTGCCAGTCGATTGTGACGTAGTCTCGAATATGTCGTGTACAAAATATAATTAATTTATGTTGTATTTTTTTCTCCCAAGTTCCTTCTCCCTTGGGGCACTATTATAAATATGTTATGGGTAGTATATTATTAGAGGTCACCTAGACAGAAAGAACTCTCCCGAATCATACATTTTGAAAAAAAAATGAAATTTTTAGTCATTTCATCAATTTTCATGTGTTGGAACAAATGGGAAACTTGTCTGACACTACATCACAGTTACGTTATCCATTCAGCCAATTTAAAGCCTAGTAATTAAACTTTTAACAATTCATAACTTTCGATATATTTTGTCTGATTTCGTTCAATTTGTCACCTGTCTGCTTCTAATTTTTTTGTGGGTGCTTTATTTTAGAGGTTTTTTTTGCTATTAAATTTGGATTTCCCTCCTGTAAAGGGATTGGGTATCTTTGTCTCGGATTCTAAACACAATCTTGGATTTAGCTCATGCTGCAATCATATTTATAAACCTTTAGATCAGTCAGGAATCCCATGACATTTACAAGTCGATAGCCCGTCTGATTATCAAGATATTTATGATTGGAATTCGAAATTTCAAAAACCGTTTTCCCAACGGCTTTATAACACTACAGTGTATTGGGGGAAATGAGTATGGTAAAACCGGTCACTCATAGATGTTTACTTTTTTGAGGCACTTCATGATCATTTTGAAGCTCAATTTTTTTAGGGCTTCAATATTACACCATATCACAGACGCTGATAACACGTAGGGCCCTGCATCTCAGATTTGGCATTGTTAAACAATGCCTTTAAACATTGTCTATGTTCAAGAAATGTTCTTCCCAAAGTATGGAAATCAAAGATATATAATATTGGGGAGGGGTAACTACAATGGCGATATGGGAACATTGTGGATTTCAATTACTGGCACACTAGGCCCTATAAAACGTATTATCTCAGTATAAAAATATAGGCATAGAAAACCTACATGAAAAGAAATGTAAATATTCCAATAGTCACATCAACTTACATGATTATTCATTTTGTCTAGTACATTCATGCATAAATCTATTAATTTATAGTAAATGATATTACTACCGTATTGTAAGTTTAATGTTCATGAATGAATCTTAGAAAAGGGGCAGGGGCATATGAACTCGACCCGCCTCCCAAGTAAAAATCAATATAAGTGCCCCTCCAGCTAAAAAAAAACAAATATGTCCATCCGTTTGCCGTGATCATGGTGAAGTGACCCCCGTTGGCATTCTAGCGAAATACATCGTGTATAACCAATGATTATTATCAATATTTAAACCCCCTTTTCATTGTGTTTTTAATCATTATTCGTCATCGCAATATGAAACTGATAATAATCAATATGCACATCTGTATTGTAATTTGTCTGGTCTTGACACTTCTTATTAAAGCATCGACAACATCATTTTAAACTACGACAAATATGTTAAAACGTAATATATAGGGCCTGTACATAGGTCACTTATTGATCAAAGTCTGTGGATGTTGAACGGGGTTCGAATCCCAGAACGACTGCAAACATTCGAACCATGTAGCCAGTTTCAGTTGCAAAAGCGACTACCACCATATGACCATAACCACTACACCCATCCTCAACATTCATACCAGTGGCCAATCAGCATCAAGGTTTTAATCATATTTTGTGTTAAAAGGTCGATCCTGATTGGTCAATAGTAATACGCGATTGATTGTACATGTACTAAGCATCTGAATATTTACAATAGGTCCTGAACCCGAGTGCAAGTGGACTTTTTATTTTCAAATATACGAATAGAGAGACTGTTATATAAAAAAAATTATATAGTAAAATCAAAAAATATTTCGTGCAACAAGCAATGATAAAATCGATTAGTCCTACTAAATGAAACGACATCATCTTTCTCGGCTGCTTCCCTAGCTCTCTCCTCCACCTCCACCCTTTCTCCACCCTTTCTCCACCCTTTCTCCTTCCCAACATCTCTGTTAAACGCATCACAGTGCAAACTGCACCCCATTTATCTATTACAAATGTTGAGCGAGTTTTTTTTTTTTACCCATTTTTTTCTCAAACATGCGATATTATGATAAACTGTATTCCCTAATTTGTATCCAGAAATATATTTATATATGTACGAAACATGAATCCATATACCTACCACATTGATGGCTCAATATTTATTTTAAAAAATTAATGACTAAAGGAAATATTACATTTAAGTTGAGATTATTTGGCTTATAGATGTTGAAAAACATGTGGGTTTAACTTTGAAATCAAACAGGTTATAGTGGTATAACTGTGATTGGCCTATACAAAGTAATTATCAGCTTCCCCATACATTGTATGAGACAAAATATATTTGAACACTTCAACACAATACATTTATCAGACAGGGAGTGTTCATCTATTTGATAAACATAGAGTTCCATGTACTTCTACTTCGTACTATTGTTATAATGATGAGAAGAAAAAAAACGAAAAAATAATACTAATAAATATTAGTATTAATATTCTGGGTTCAGATAGCGCTTGATGATAAAGTTGAGTTCTGGTCATGCGATAGCATTGTGAAAGAAACGGTGTGGAATCGATAAGAAAAGGTTGATCATCTAGCATAATAAGTATTGGAGTGTACCGCAAGGTTCTGGAATCATCAAAATGATAAGAAATTTGGCCCAGTCTTGATAAAGTTACAAGCATTGTACACAAAAAGATGTATATGGGACTACACGAACATGTGGCATTAAAATCCGTCCCGATTTACATTCTGTTACATGCCATATTTAAAATATTAAGGCATTTAAAGAGCCGTGCTTTTTTCAGGGAACAATTTTTTATCTGATGTTCTTCCACACTTAAATAATAACAATGATAACGCTCACAAATTTTTTTCACCTCTTCCTAGAACTCAACCTTCTATTTAATGCACCGCTGATGTCTCTAAGCGCTTTAAAGATATATTGTATTTGGAATGGTGCTCGTTTTGCTTTTAGACATTCGAATTTTTGAATTTCTTATTGAAATTTGCAGAATACTGGTTATCTACAGAACGCGGAATACCATTTTCATGTTGTTCATTAATTTGATAATTTTGACCATGAAAATCGGGTAAAATGGTTAGAAGAAGAAGAAAAATAATGGAAAGTTTCAAACAAATACATGATCGTCGGGTGTCTTGCGATGAATTTGACTCTTGCGTTCATCATCGTTTGTAGGTTGCGTCCAGAAAACTCATAGGATAGGGTTAAGAATACACATTATCTTTAACCGCAATAAAGGCATTTCATTTTGTCGAACGTTGAAAACTGCATGGGATATCCAAACATGCATGTAACGATGTTGTTTAATGAAAGAAACCATCACTTACATGTCATTTACATTGATAAGACCTTCTTTAATCATCATAGTCAAGGACTAGCATATAGAATATCGCACAGAGAAGTGATAGTCTTCAAAATCTTTTATCTATAAATATAATTTAACTGATTCTTTATTTCTTTTCTTTTTTAAGAAAATGATTATAACCAGTGATAATTCCCGTGAAACTAGTTTTCTTCTTTGGGGCAATACGGTATAGTCCGAGAATCATTACACACTAACATTCCATTGAAAGCAAAGCCTATAGGACCTATCCTTTTAGGAAGAAAATATCGAAGCAACTAAATATAAATTCTTGCAATAACAGAGGTCCTCATGTATAAATTAAGAGTAAGACATCACTCTTATTTTGGCGGTAATATTTTTCTTCATGTAATGACATTTTTTAAAAGGGAACAGTTTGGCTACAATTTGTTCAGGCAGAATTTCCAATTTCTTTATAATTGAAAACACAATCACAGTTATTTTTATTCGGGTCTCAAAACCAATAGCAAAACAAAGTTGGAAATAGATGCAAAATTTAAAATAATTATAAAAAAAGATAAAGAGAAATCATGACAGGCCTGTGACGACAACACTTGTCCTTGGGCATGTTGGGTATTGTAAGAATACATTTAAAGTTCAACAAGAAGAACAGGAAAGATGCCAAATATCAATGGCGATTATAAAAAAGACGTGGAAACTTGAACAGGTGCATTAAACATTCCATGTTGTATTTGTAATCTCATAGTCTGTCAGTCTGTGTGAAGCACATTTCATATAATTATTTACCAGTACAACAAAACATAAATGTATAAAAGTTACATAACATAATTGATGTCAAACACAAAATAATAGTCGATATGGTGAATGCTGATTTAAAAAAAAACTACTTATTAATTAAGAAAGTGCGTTTTGTAATAATTCTGGTATTGGGAAAGACGCATCAATACAATAACGTGATTGTATTTTAATGATCTTTTTTGCTCAGTGATTTATTCTTCCAGGTTTTATGATCCAAATCATTTGGTAATGTCACCATGGTCGTAAATGAGCTGTAAATGCACTTTTCATAATGATCTTTGGGTGGCACGAACCATGCTGGATTTACATGTATATCTTTTAGCCAAATGCTGTTTTAAAGCTAACCCATGCTTAAATAAGCAATTTAAAAAAATCATGAACGTTTTAGCTAATTATCAACGGTAGTAATTAACTTTTGTTTGGAGAAAAAATATGTATCTATTTTTTGTTCGAGCCTATATAGTTGTAGGCTAATAATCATTAATGTGGTTTTTGTCTTTACTTAAGTAGCAACCGTAAATCCTGATACAATAATTATGTGAATAAATATTCTTTGCAAATTTATCGAGGCCTATACCCAAATTATGATAAGATGATAGCTTATGCATTTCTCCCTGCAACACTGCGCATACAGGCATAATCTGCAGCATTTACAATTAGAGTTATAGTTTCACCAACATTTCAGGGAGAGACCTATATCTACATCACCTCTTTATTTATTGTACTGTATTCGACATTTTAAAACAAATTTAGTTTGAAGATAGTAAGTTGGACACATATTCCCATTTTAAATGCCACTAATGGGGGATAGATAGGCTCAAACATCAACTTTAGTCTTCATTAAATCTTCATCGTCATAATCATATTTCTCACTATTTCAAAGTAATATCTAATTTCATTCCGGTCATTTCATTTGTATAACACGATTACTTATGGTGTGAGCATAGTTAATTGCTTTTTGATGGTCTATTTTTTTCTTTCTTTTAGCGATCCATTCAACAATACTAAATGACTCCAAGTGACTTCATTTTCAGTTGTTAATTACAATTCCAAGCCCAGCCCCCCCCCCCAAAAAAAAATAGAACCGGATTGAACGCCCACTTTATTCCTCATCTAAAACGCTCCCATGATTACATAAAGTTAAACGAAATGCTACGTCGTTTAGCAAGGAATGCTAAAGCCTAACGAGAAGACACAAATAAGCATGTTAATGATTTTTTTACTAACAGCACTTTGAAGGCATGATTCAAATTTCAAAATAACATTAAATCAAAGTTCATGCTAGTGATATAAATCCATCATTCTTCATAATTATGGTAATTATAGTAGGATTATGTATATTCATAATGCACGATGACTGTATATGGCCTACCAATCTACAATATGTAGCGAATTTCGGTTAAAATTTAATGAGAATGTCTGAAACACTTATTATAGTTGGAAAATCTCAAATTTAAGTATGGGCATGGTTTCAAACTATTAATAGCTCCACATAATAATGACATGCAAACTCAAAGTGTCGCAGGGAAGTAAAACTTTCATTACCCACATAAGACATTTCTCGTCATCATAAGGAGGAGGGGATGTGGCAGTGTAGGAGGCTAACCAGGCCACTATGACCAATAAATAGTCTTGGATTTTTAGAGTTAGAAAAAGACATATCATTGACTCAATTATACCATCTTTGAACGATTTAATCATTCCCGTCTTCAATTAATTTAGCAGCTCTTCATACTGCCAATTTAAACTTCAATTTACATGTCAAGGACGGTCTATTCGACGTTTCGTTGATTTTTTTACCATAACCATACCATCACACCTACATACCAGGTTATAGTATAAGCATTTACGCCCCCAAATGTTTCGTCAGCTTTGAAAATTCGTTCATACCACTTGATTAATACTTTAATAGCAAGGTTTTCACAAATTTAAGCGTATGCTAATTTGTTTTCATATACACACTGTAGTGTGGTATTAAAATAGAGGTGAAACAAATTAATGTCTCTTGATCGGGATAAAGTGCCTTATTTTCAAGTGTTCATGAAGTAGTCATATATTTAAGTTTTTTGTTTCAAACTCCTTTACTTTACCGATAATATGAGCCATATCTTGCCATTTATGGTAATCGGTATGAGCTTTAATGATTAAGTTGAAAACATCGATGTTGGGATACAAAAGCAAATAAAAACTTTAGTCAATTACATTGCCTGTCAGTGTCACTGTTGAATGTAAAATTGAAATTTAGTACAAGACGTATAAAAACACTGCTACCAACACATACAATAGCGAAGTAGGGTTTCTGTTTGAAACTAAAGAATTATTCTCTCCTCTCTCATGTTTTTAAATTACATGGCAAGCCTCCATTCTTGGGGTATATTTTATTTTCATATCCACGTCACAAACAATTGTGAACTTGAGACGAATATCGAGAAGTCGTAACTCCCATTATTCCATATTAATCTATCATCGTCAGCCGCTATTTCCATAGAATTTGAAATAGTCATTCGTGGTGATGATATTTCCTCTCTCCCCCTACGGTTCGATGGCAGAATATTTCGCTTGATGAAAAAGATTATCGGCTCATATCACGGTAAATAAACTTAATGATAAGCCTACAATTATAAGAGTTGTAACGCGGAAAGGGGATAACAGACATGAAGGCTACCCATAACTAAACCATCGATTATTGATGTTCATTAGTGATACTGTTATTGTGTCGTTCCAGGAATAAACGAAACACGATCAAACGAATAAAATATATCATTACAAAATGATGACAAAACGAATGAAAAACGACACAACTATTGACCTAAAAAACGGTATTTTCTTTCTCTTTATAGATATGTTTGAAGGGTGAATACGATCATGAAACTAAACAAATTTTCCCAAGAAAAATACAAAATAATGATGTACGCATTCGTGACAAGTATGTGTGTACTGAAGGAGCCCGCATTTCGCTGATTTATTTGTGGACAATTTATGTGATAAGTAACAATCGATGTGAGCAGGCTTGTATGTGAGATCTGTAAGCCTGATATTTGAGATCATAATGAACATAATGAAGTAGGGCCTAATGGAGGGGAATAAAACCCTGTATTAATCTCGTTTATGGTTCTTCATCCTGATATCATATTATCCAAACATTCGTTGAGTAATTATTTGAATCAGAGAGAAGTTGAGAGTCTACAAGAAAACTGTACAACGTCAAACCAAACTGATAACTAACAGGCGATTAGCTATTACTAAAATCATTGTCAGTGATATTTGGATGCAATACAATGAAAACGGAACTGTGCAGAATGAACTTTCTCAATTTATTTTAAACTGGAGAGAGCATGTAGGATATAAGTACCGGTGAAGTAATACATGAAATAAGCATTAGAATGCAAGCAGGCGCCGCCTTATTCTAAATTCCCCTTCTCAAGCTCAACAGTTCTTCGGACATGACATATCGGCTAGGCGCTCCGTACGGAGAAGCTCGGGGGAACGAGTCGATGGGTAACCGCTCACATTGAGCATATCCGACCGCGAATAATCATGACTCTCATTTTCTTGTACCGTTTGAATTGCTGAACGTTACGAATTACAAACTGTTAAACTCGACTGCATTTCTCGTATCCAGTGGGTATTATTTTGGTGGCGTACTATGTTACGAAAGATGTCTACATCTATACAAAACAAACACTAAATCAATTGATGAACATCGGTAGTGAAAATCATGTTTATTACTAAAAGTATCGCCTTGTAGCATATTACAAAATGTATCGAAGCAAAAAATAAAAATCGATAAATGTATCACTCTAACAGTAGCAATATGCGGGCAAAGCGAAGCTCAGACTGCACTGAGTTTACGATCAGATGATAACAAATTTGTAATGTATATTACAGAATTTAACTCTATCAAATGGGTAATATTTATAATTGTTATTCTGGTAAAGCGAGTATCCAAACAACAGTTGGATGTACTAAAACAATTGTGTCTTTGTTTGTTTGGTTATCCGATATTATTGTAGTTGTATTGCTATGTGAATGGTTAGTTAATGTAATATCAATACAACTATATTTTCAAAACGTATAGCTACAAACGAAAACCATATTCATGAGCATTGAAAAAGGATGACATTTTAATTGAATAAAATCAATTGTAGAAACTGGAAATGGTTAATATATGACCAGTTCCTGTCCGGCCATAAAACTTACCTCGTAATTTTGATGTTCCTTTGAATACCCGTTCCTTCATAAGCATGTGCGACCTCTTAATGTTTAAAGGCCGTGGAGAAAATTTAATGCATACCTGGTATAAAAAAATATAAAAATAAAACTTGCCAAATCTTACCTTACTGGGCCAAAAGGGGTCGACTGCTTGACGAGATGAAATGGCAACTGGATTTATTCGTTTAAAAAGAAATAAATGCTTGATTATTGGTAAATAGTGAAAGAGTCTGGTCACTACTGTCAACTTCTCGAGAAATCCGGTGGCACTTTTGAAATACACGAAGAAGAAATGAACTGTCAACTCGGTAGAGTACGTCAAAATACCTACACATGCGCACTAGCGCTGGCCTGGAGTTTATATCGAACGCGGGCTCATTTTACTAATTACGCAACACAGGGGGCAGCTCTTGAACAAAAATGACATTAAACAATATAACAAAAAGAACATACCTCCCAAAAAGAGAGAAGAGAAAGTGATGATCGCTTCGAAGCGGGTCTATTTGATTATTTTCCAGTATGTTTGTAAACTGGGACGTCGGGAGTTGTATAGGCGGTGGAGACAAAACATAACCTATAATTGAAGGGGATCATTTGGATGTTTTCATAGAAGAATTTGATCCCGTTGGAGCGATCCGACCGAAGCGGCTCTCTGAAAGGGAGCATTACGTAATGGTGGTTAATGATGATGTCGAAAACAGTGACAGTCTGGACGGTGGATCAAAATACCATCGGCTGGTTTCGTGGTCTTATCCGGTATGTTTTCCGGAGCGGGACAGACGACTTCTCCTGAGAGTTCTCTATTCCCATATGGGTCAAAAAGTTTACATAATCAAATGTGTTACTTGTTACGACTTACGGGAATGCATGTGTTGTGGTAAGCTTTTACTTCAAAAACATTTCCTAACGCAAACAAAATATGTGATTCGCGTTCTTTCTATCCCATTTTATGAAAAAGAATATCGGATGCAAGCTACTTACTGTGAAGAACGGATACACATTCTTTCGCCATTTCTTTATTTTATAACCAAATTAACATGAATATTCAGGGACAATCAGAAAGTTTTTTTTTTAATGTAAAATTGGTACACTATTCATTAAAGATAATATGTCCCTTTTGCAGCCAACATCAAATTCTGTAGAACTTTGCAGGGATTATGAATATTTCATGAATGTCCTATCTATGAAATTTAAACGTTAGCAGCAATAATGCAAGGATACCCGTTTACTTGCTAGACTTCACTGTCAGACACTATTGAGTGACTGACTGGCTTTTTCATCTTTGGTAATAACATACATAAAATGAGCTGTAAAGGGTACATGAGCATTTGTCTACATCAATAACCCACTTCTTGTAATGGCCAAAATTAAACTGATTGAATCTTTGCGCAGCATAAAACGTACGACCATTCGGTACAATGGTCTGAAAAATCAGACTATTACTTACTGGCTCTATAGCTCCTAAGTCGATTCGACAACTAATAGTCGTTATTTTCCCACTTAAAGACAATTTCAAGCCCCCCTTTTTTTAGGGAAGTTCTAAATTAGTATTGTCTTTCAAATGCTGTTGGAATTTAACCTTTTCATTTTTTGGCCTGCAAATGGGACATAGTACCTTTAAGAGAAGCCACTATGTCATTGTTTTCTTTTCTAAAAGTAGCACTAAAGCAGTGGGAACCCACTTACCTAATATGACATGTTCAATGTAGATAAAGAAGGAAAGAAAGAAAGGCAAAAATAAAAACATAAATAAACAAACAAGCAACAACAAAAAACACTATTTCCTAAAGTGACAATAGAAATACTAATTACTATAGACATGAGATGAAATTCATCAGCATCGAACAAACCAACAACAGAACCAAAATCCAGCACATTTCATGATATATATGTTTTTGTTTTATGACAATGTATCGTATACATTCATGTGTGAGGTTGCAGCAATTCATATAATTTTTCTCCATGTTGTCTGCAGAGGCTTAATAAGTAATGATTTCATATTGCTATTGGCTCGGCGAGATTTGTTATTTATACATACGTTGGGCATTATGAATTATACATTTAAAATGATTACGAAAATCAATCATATAATTTCGTTACACGTTTCTAGAAGTCCATTTAAAAAAAGGGATTTCTCTCTCTCTCTCTCAAGGAATGATGAGGTATACATTGATGGGGTCGAGCATGACAAAAGCTTCGTTGTGTCTAATTGTAAAACTCCTGGAGTTGCTTTCATGAGAAATTCCTAGTGATTTCATCTCACCCTTTACCACGTTTTCTACGCAAGTCACTTTTTGTTCTTCTTCAAGAATAGGGATGAATGTTATCTTTTTCATCATTTCAGCTTTTGATTTGTCGTACAACACATTTGATTTATTCGAGCTTTTCGTGACAGCAGACAAATTGGTATGCATATGTCTAGATTAATATGTAAGGTGATCCTTGTATACTGGGTCTTTTGCTTAATAACATTGATTGAAAGAACAGAATGGAAATACGATATCAATTTCTATTACGGCATGTTCGGAGGACTGCCCGGTGTATAGGCTACGGCTTCCTGGCGATGAGGCAATGAACGCATTCACTGCCATGACTGCGGGCGAATCCACAGTATGTTGCAATGCAATGTGTATACACACAATGGATGGTTTCAGAATTTGTATTTTTATGTAATTATTCACAATGATGTTAGATTAGCTTCTTTAACGCCCAGTTCCCTCACTTCTGGGAATATTTCATTCACAAAAATGGTAATTGTTAGTTTTTGTAAAGACGGAAAATCAAGAATATTGACTTTTCCACAGAATCTAAAATATATTTTATTTGTTAATTGTTCTAGGCTACAAATATTTACCCAATGAAGTAGATAGAAATAAACGAAATGCTGATTGCATATAGGAATGTCTTTTTTACTTCTAGTGTACCGACCAAATACTTTTATTTTTCCTTAGCCAGGTAATCGAAACAAGAATTTGAAAGAAACATCAGTCGTTTCATAATTATTTTGGCGCCTTGAAACGCATTAATATGCTCGTTAGAAATTGTTCCTTGCTTTTATTGTGGTTATATGGATAGATTTTGGCCATTTTAAGTAAAAATTAAATGGAGTAATTACAAGCATATCACAGGAAATGACAATTGCAAGTGATTCATGGATGAATGCATTAGGACTGTAGCCTACTTACCCCCAACATAATGTTTTATCAATTTATAATTCATAGCATCAGTAGGCTTCAAACTGATGGATAAAATGTCGATATTTTTCTTTTAAAAATGGGGTGGAGTCAAGCATGAGGTCCTTTCCATGAGCATGATGAGATCATGTAGAGACGTGGTCCTTTGATTTTTTAATCAAATTTTGGTCTGTTTCTCTCAAAATGCAATCTCACGTTCCAAAAACAAGATAAACTTCCAACCACGTTTTATTATGTCGTTTATGTTAATTGTCTGTGTGTGTCGCTTGTTTTTGTTGATGTTTTGGTATTGTTGAAATTTATTCTATCGGACTCGCAGTAAAAAGACCCAATGTAAATGTAATTACAAAACCATGTGCTACAGGTACACTGGAATGGGGGTTAAGTCGGGAGCAAAACACCAGATTGAAAAGCTTTTACTCATGTCATTTATTTTTGTTTGTTTTAAACAATTATGACATCTATAGTTTTTCATTCGTTATAAAATCCTGCTTCATTCTTTGAAATCCATAGTCTATTTAGATATTGTGTGGAGTAGTTTTGAAGAATGAAATTAATTTCTCACCTTGTCATCAGAACCGCAACATTTTTATTTCAAAGTCAATATTGTTTTATCTGATTTAAACAGATTGTCAGTACCTTTCGATAGTTTGAGATTTCCTGAATATCTTCGAAATTTCTTCTATTGTGGTGATGGGTTTATATTAACTTTTCAAACAACTCGTGTGATTTTCCTCATTTTCTATAGGATAACAATTAACAGAACGGACCACGGGAGAAAAAAATACTTGATCGCATGTTGAGAATACGACTGAGTAATTCATATACTATATGCAAACTGAATAGGCCTATATAGTATAGGCCTATACCGATGACAACATGGATCTCGAAGTTTTCTCCAAAGTTTTGGCCATCCGTGGTAGATACTAAATCAACAAATGTTTTTTTCATCATGTAATTTAATGCTCAATTTGTTATTCTGCTCCATCTGATATCTTGTATAGTCGACAACCTCAAGAGCGATCAGATTTATTAGTTTGAATGACTCTATATGATAGGATAAAATAAGACCAGTATGAAAACATATCAATTTCACTGCCAGATCATACCACATTCGAAAAGAACGTTGAGTGTTGCCATGGCTCATATGTAGTTATGTACACAAGAAATTTTGGGTTGTCCCCACGTACTAGAAAATCAGTCAAGATGCTCACATGTTTGAAATGTGAAAGTACAGGCCTATCTATTTGTAGTATTGCTTTCGACCGATTCATTTCGGCCTAAAATGGTAGTGTAGTCCCACATGTTCACATTTCTTTGGAGCGATTGTAAGTATTGGTGATAATCAGCAAGATTTGGGAATCGTCACGAGCATGATGAGAGCAGGGAGCAACCTTGAGAGATATCCATTCATATAAATTATAATGCATCTCAATTATGGGGAGTTGGGATTATGTGTTGTGTGGTTATATTTCCAATGGAGGAGTACATACAAAATGTGAATTGCATAACTGTTCACCCCTTTATTTTTACTTTTGAATAGTAGTGTTTAAACGTTTCAACCATTTTTGAGGGGACTCAACTGGAAAATCCTTGTCCAGATATCTGACTCCATAGAGCTTATTCACATTAATAATTATCAGAAAATGGTACATTTTGCCCATGTGACCATCCCCAGAAATGTTAAAATCTAGATGATGATCTCTTTCGATGGCTCTTTCTGCACAAATTATATTCAAGCATATGGATTATACAGAGATTAAAAAGACTGAGGGACAGTTGTCTTCATCCATAATTCGATTTGAGGGTATTTTCAGAACCACATTCTTTCAGCATAGAGAGATACAGGAAGATCGAGATGCAGAAAAGGAGCCACGCAGCAGACTGACTACCATCTGATTAACAGGGTAACATATGACTCGCATAAATCAAATTTTCTTTGACTGTGGATGCTTCACTTTTTGAACCCTGCGCCACATTCAGCCTTCTCTGCAAGCCCTTTGCTTGAAGCCAGTGATTTTCCTAAAACGGTTTTTACGATCAACATCAAATTTTACGGCACGATAAACCAGAGCCCAAGTAGGTGGCAAGCTTGAAGAAAGAAGGTCTTTTCCTAAGCAAGAAGTTTCCTCCAAAGAAAAATACAGAAATTATTAAAGGAGCTTTTCACCCTGTCTGCGCTTCATCTTGTTAACTTTTAAATAGAAGACACATGTTCGGCCGACGACCTTTGTTTTATGAAGGACCACGTTCAAGCCTAATATACACGGCTATTTGCGAACCTGATAATGCTAACACCCCACTCATTTATCATTCAAATATTCCCATTTTATACAAACCAACAACGACAAAACGCTGTAATTTTTTGCAAACTTATACGTTTGCCAACGAACTATGACGTATGAAACCAGTCCTCGGTATATAACTACACATTTGAAAACTTTAAAACATTTTTGATCAATGACAATTATGTAGGTGTATCAATAAATCAGCTATAATCCATCGAACATATTAACGTCATATAGACTCGCCACTCATTCTGATATAAATTTATTTAAACCTTTCGAGTTTTTTGCCTTTAAATGTCTGTTTATGCCGAGTCCTTTTCGCCGAGGCAGTAAATGTCATCTAGCAGTAAACCGTTTACATCGGGGGAGGAGAAAGGGGAGGTCTACCAATGATTATCAAGACAGAAATTGGCATTATAATGTGTCAACATAAAATGCAACTTTTGGCCCTAAACACTTCGGTGGAGCAGCGGCATTACGACCTGGAGAACGACTCGCTGAATGGTACTGATGAGCCGGACTTGTTCACGGTGAAAACTCGGACGAACTCCGCGGTGATTTACAACAATACCAATAAGCACTTGTGCTTGCATGCATCTATCATGTCTGCTGCAACTGGTGAATTCATGGGGGATATTTGCTCTCAAGTCTGAATTTTAACACATACTCACTATATATCCATACCAAAATATTTGTCTATTTGTTGAACTATATACTACATACCATATAGGCCTAGACATACAACTTGAAAATGCCAGAATTGAAATGCCAATATTTTCCCCTTTGGATCCGGAAAATGTGTAAAATAAAATTATTTCGTTCAAGTTAGTTTCAAAGATATTCGTATGAGTTACAGACCTAGCAATTTTATCAAAATGAGAAATATTTTCAAGTAAGCGTGATTTTTATTTTTGGTGCTACGAATAATCATCATTGTCAACGTTTTTTCCTTTGAATTATTAACTGAGTTTAACACTATATTCATAGTTAACATTTTCGAATCCCATCGCCACGTTCAGTTCATCACCCCCCCCCCCAACAAAAAAGACAACAACAACAACAATGACGTACGGCGAACACCATGGCGAAGTAAAGAAATAATTTAAGAATAGAGAAAGAGACAAAGCAGACGAAGATGAAATAAAAGCGAGAGAGAGAGAGAGAGAGAGAAAAAAAAAATAAGAATAAGAAAATGGTTTAAATGACGAAACATTTTGCAACATGCCTTTATAAATTCAAGAGTCTAGACTTCCGTTGAAGTCGCCACCGATCGAAATGCCTTCATAATTGAATTAAAGTATCAATGTCAGATCTTACCGATATATACCACGGAGTGTTATATGATATCACCGGGTAGCAATAAAACAGAAGTGGTGGATGTCAGACTGTCTGTAATTGGCTAATTCACGAACTTTGTTATGAATTTCTTGGATATCATAGATATCTAGAGTTGCGTTTAGCATTTCATGTAGCCTACCTCCGTAATACCCGAACTAAATAAGACAAGATATCGACAATGGCATTGAAAATAATATTTGCGTTTCTAATTCAGAGGCATATTAATCTGATCAAGGAAAAGAGGCGGGGGGTAGTGAGTCACTGGCAATCAATTGTCAAGATGGTGTCAATAGGGCGTTTTTCGTAATTTATTCAAAATTAATGCATGAATCTTTGTTAAGAGCCATGTTACAAATAATTTCATTCAGCTGTAATGAATGATTGCATTTCAATAGTGAGAATGAGAATTACATACGTTAAAGGGCAAGTCCACTCCAAAAATAACTGACTTTCAATAAAAGCAGAAAAATCAGACAAACCAATCAAAAAAAGTTTGAGCAAAATCGGATAACTAATAAGAAAGTTATGAATTTTTGAAAAAGTATGTAAAACTATGGAACAATGAGAATCACAACACAAATTGCCAAGATGGTTATCAGTTTGTGACGTCATGTCCTCACAACTTATCAATTGCTTTATATAGTTTAATCCCATTAATTTCCTTTTATCCCCAAAACTTGATTTCCCCATGCCTTTGCCCAGGTTATATGATTTGTATCATATTGCATGCATGACATTTCCCAAAAACTTTTATGAATTTTGAAGAATTGATACTATTTTCTGAATATTGTATTTCATAATTATTGATTTTTATATAAATAGTTTATCAAAATTCAATTTTTCATGATTTAACTGGACAAAAATTACTCTTTATTTGTGCATCCACACAAAAACATATTACTAACAATCTAACTTGGATGCTGGTGTGAAGAAATAAGATTCTTAGGGTGAAAATAGGAAATTTATATTATCAATATAAAGAAAATAATTAGTGGATAGTGAGGACCATACGTCACAGACTCATGAGTGAGTTGCCAATTTGTGTAGTGATTTTCAAAGTTTTTCATGTCATTAAAAATTCATAACTTTCTTATTAGTTATCCGATTTTGCTCAAACTTTTTTTGATTGGTTTGTCTGATTTTTCTGGTTCTATTGAAAGTAAGTTATTTTTGGAGTGGACTTGGGCTTTAAGTGTTGCTAGGTAGGACAAACATTAGGCTTGTCCTACCTAAGAAAACTTAATGCATGCAATTATCATTCTGACTATTGACATATTATATCGAGGCACTGTAAGATTTGTGCATTGAATTTGATTACTTTACGAAAATGGCCTATAGACCAGTTTACTAACATATTCAAATTTATGCATACTTTTAAACAAAGGTTGTTCTTGACAACCTGACAGCTTGTCCGAGCCTTGCCCGATATAGCAACAAGTAATGTATGCAGACTGGATTCCAATTATTGCAGTTCATTCATTAATAACAGGTTATTGAAATAACTCTTTCCTAGGTCCTCAGGAAAGAAACATCCACACATTTGAATACGTTAGTAAACCGGTCTAATACTGCATGGAAATAAGCACAGACTGTGGATGTACATTACATATATGAAATTTACCTCGCTTGTACAGTACAAGATATGAAATTTACCTCGCTTGTACAGTACAAGATATGAAATTTACCTCGCTTGTACAGTACAAGATATGAAATTTACCTCGCTTGTACAGTACAAGATATGAAATTTACCTCGCTTGTACAGTACAAGATATGAAATTTACCTCGCTTGTACAGTACAAGATATGAAATTTACCCCGCTTGTACAGTACAAGATATGAAATTTACCTCGCTTGTACAGTACAAGATATGAAATTTACCTCGCTTGTACAGTACAAGATATGAAATTTACCTCGCTTGTACATTACATGAGATGTAATTTACATATCTTGTACATTACAGGAGATGTAATTTACCATTGTATATTACCGGAGATGTAATGAACATAGATTCTTCGTGTTGCGAATTGAAATATACAATCGCTCAAGAAGGTACTTAAATTACATTTCTTGCCCAAAATGATATTGATGTGTAATATTCCTTTAAAATGAAGCATGGTTGGAGAGATAAGTTCAGATGGTTAAATTCTGGGAGGTTTCATCCACTTGTATCCTAGTTTATGTAGAATGGTTTTAGCCTTGGAAAGAACGACCATTAGGGTAACGTTTGACAACATGGGGTAATCGGGACATCAAAGATGTTATAAACGCTTGAATGTTTTTGTTTTCGTCGTCCAAAGTCTCCTCTCGTTCGACCGTGTGACCCAAAGGCAAGCCGAATGTTACCCGTCACTAAGGGCACATTTTTATCGAGGGACGGCCTACATCGTTGGTGAGCCCCCTTCCGATTTTACGTTGAGAGATTTTTAATATATATTTAGGATTGGCAATGTGCTCACAATATTTAAAGTGAACCGGTAACATTGTTGAATGTTGAGGAAAAAACTGCGTAATTTTTGTATGAAATGTTACTAATCATATTCTTTCTACTGTACAAACCCTCCAACATGCAAAAAAGCCTGAAAAAATTCTCAAATCATGAAGATATTTATGGTTTTCTTTGAAGGCGTCACTGTGCAAAACCCTCTAACAGTAAATTCTCCCAACTTTTTTTTAAAGATTCCCAACCGTTTTTCCATGAAAATAAGAAATAAAACAGGCTTTTAAAAATCTTTCAACACTGGAATGTTTGGAAAGGTATATACATGTAGAGCCAATTCATTGCTTTGCGACGACTTGCATTCACCTAAAATTAAATTAAATTATAATAGTATAGTTGGGAGAATTAAGGAATCGATCAAATTAGTTTTTCCCAATTTTTATCATTAATAATGGTTTTCACTTTTCACTCAGACTTTCAGATTATCTTAAATTGTACATCTAGCATTGAAGTCACTACCTTAGCACCATTTTCTCTCATCTGAACAATGTTACCACGTTTTTTTTTACCAAGTCCCTTTATTAAAAAGCAGACACGCCAATATTTTAGTTTGTTTAATCCGAAGCCGGTATGACAATCAGATTTGTCCAGAATCATTATGTCATCTGCTACTAACTGCTGTCGACTTGATCCCATCCGAACATGGCTACTGAAAGAGAACTTTGATCATTTATTACCATTGCTTACAAACATAGTCAATCAATCTCTTTCCACAGGTACTTTCCCCAACGGAGCACACTCAGCAATAATCAAACCACTTTTTAAGAAACCAGGCTTGGACAAATATGATCTTAGAAATTACAGACCAGTGTCAAACTTAACATTTTTAGGTAAACTTATTGAAAAAGCAGCATGTACACAATTAGTTCATCACATTGAATCTAATAATCTTTTTGATTCTTTTCAATCTGCTTATAGGTCAAGTCACAGTACTGATTCAGCTCTAATTAAAGTAAAAAAACGACATAATGTTTCCTCTTGATTTAAACCAGGTAGTTCTTATGAAGTTATGGCACTTTTAGATCTATCAGCCGCATTCGATACGATTGATCATCAAATATTTGTTTATTCAAAAGAACAGGTGTTAGGTCAACAGTTTTGTCCTGGTTTCAGTCATGGTCTTCCCAAGTTGACATTGCCGGCAAATTGTCAAATCCCACAACCTCAGAATTTGGACTTCCCCAGGGATCATTAGTAGGACCCATAGGATACTCAATCTATACTCTTCCTATTGGAGATATCGTCCGACATCATGATATTAATTATCATCTTTAAGCTGGTGACGTACAATATGTTTCCTTTGATCCTAAGACTACAGGAGCTCTTGATAACGCACTTATCAAACTTTAAAGTTGTATTTCAGATATTAGGCTATGGATGGTAGTAAATAAGTTAAAATTAAATGATTCAAAGACTACATTTTTGTTTGTTGCTGCTTCAGCTCACAATCTGCGCAGTCTCACAAATGTTCAGTTGGATGTTGGTGGCACACTCATTAGCCCTTCAAAAACAATAAGAAACCTCAGCGTTGTATTTGATTCTTGCATGTCGATGTCTCACCATATTTCTCACATCTGTAGTATGGTTACGTTTTATTTAAGGAATACTGCTATAATCAGACGGCTTATTGACAAGTCTGCCTGTCATAATGCTATGCGTTCTTTAGTTCTATTCCGTATTGATTATTGTAATGGGCTTTTCTCTACCATTCCCTTGACTAAATTGGATCGTGTGCAACGGCTACAAAATTGGGCAGCCCGATTGAATTTTCAGGTTTCTAGGGATCATCCATCTCAGCCACTCTTGTTATCATTACACTGGCTTCCTTTGAAACAAAGAATAATTTTAAAATTACTCTTGTTTGTCTACAAAATACTCAATAATCAAGCTCCACAATATTTAGATACCTGTTTGAATTTATATACACCTACCAGGCCATTGAGGTCAGCCACAGTGATCCTCTCCGTCTCACATATTCAGTTACCCGCACATTAGCCGGTAGGACATTTACTGTATCTGCTTCAAAATACTGGAATGATCTACCACTTAGAATTAGACAGTCTTCATCAGTAATTACCTTCAGAAAGGCCTTTTGTCATTTGTTGTCATTGTCATTTACTGTAAGCGATTTGGGCCTTATGGGAAAAGCGCGGTATAGGTAAAATTAATAATAATTATTATTATAATTATCAAATGATGTCGAAAATAACAATTGTCCATCCTTTTTTTTCTTCAAATTCAAATTTTCGCTATATCAAAAACATTTGAGTAAATGCGGTTTCCATAAGTGACAGAAAAGGTTACATCTCCTGTCTAACTTTAAAAACAAACCACAATGAAGCTTGTACTTAACATATACCACAAAGTACCACAAAATTGGCTGGAAAGCAACATCACGTTTTCATTTGTCGTCCTGACCAAGAGCCTCAAAAATTGCTTATTCAGTGCTTACATTATAAGATTACATTTTCCATCGAATCCGTGAGCAAAACATGATTTCTTTGCATAATAATTTCGTTGGACTTGCATGAGAATCTTATATTTCGTCATTTCCTATTCTCACTCAAGATGTATACACTGAAACGTGTATGTTTTTACAATTGAAAACAAAACAAAACAAAATAAATATCGGGATTGATATTCCTAGTGGTTCGCTATTCCTAATCCGGAGTCTGAAATTTGTTCGTATATCCCTTGTGTCAATCTTTCCTAAAAACCAACACTTGAAACATTGGAATACTGTAAGTTATACGTTCACTTTCTCCCTAGTGCAAGCTATCCCTTGATAACATTCAGTATTCATGTTTGCCACTTTCTCGCAACGAGTCCCACGGTCCGATTTAAAAGAGAAAAGAGCATTTTTACGACCGAATTCTGGGTTTTTACGACCGTCCTTCATTGTTTTACGGTTAATCACGACGGGGACCGACAGTATTCGGCAAACTCAAAAAAGATTTTCGGTCGAAGGCAAGCGGTGAGCGATGGCTAGTCCTCATCTATTTGTGTCAAAGCAGGGGTGGTGTCTCTGGTCAAATCATGTCAATGTGTTCGAGTGACCGATAGCCCCTTGAATCCATGGCAGAGAGAATGGAGAAAAAAAAAACTTTGGAAGGAATTTCAACCATCAGTCCTCAGCTCTGTTTTGTTGTTTGGATATTGAAAACAAGAAACGAAAAGTCAATAACCTAACAACCTATGACAAGTCCGTTTGGATTTGAAAATATCATGATTGTGATGGCGATAATGGTAATGAAGATGATGATGTTGGTGATGATGATGATGATGATGGTGATAATGATGATAATGGCAATGATAATGGTGACGAAGATGGGGAGGGCATATGCCTGTGGGGCTGGAGCTGGCTATGGCATATATCAGAAGGCTGACAAATTTACACCAAAGTACTGTAAAAAAAATGCACCATCCCTATGTCGCTTCGCTCGCCTCGCTCGCTCGCAATATGGTTGAATGGTGATTGTATGATCAGATAATGAAGATGAACAAGATAATACAGATAACAATGATACTGAAGATGACAAAGTGGTGCAGATAGCAATGATGATTAGGGTGACGCAGTCATGAAGACGGTAGTTATTACATGATGGATTGAGGCAGAGAATGAAAGAGGAGAATTGTGCAATAAAAGGAATGATCGCAAGGATGACAAAGACGTGCAGATAGTCTGAAAAACAATGATTAACACGAATAAGCCAGCTACCAATGATGATTAGGATTTTAGAGTGATGTTGGTTGTCTAATAATGATTACGGTTGCAAAAAAGATACAGTTAAGGTGATGCAGCTGATACCATCATATTTCCATCCTTTTCATGTAGATGATGTGGTGATATATATAATAATAATGGAAATTGAATTGGAGAGGGAATGCACATTACGCACCGAAGAGCATGAAGAATGGTTATAATAACGAAAGGGGAAGTCCACCCTGATATATATATATATATGTTTTTTTTTTATAGAAGCAGAACAAATGAGAGGAACAGAACAGTAAAAGTTTCAGCAAAATCCGTTTTAAAATAAGAAATTAAGTTATGAATTTTTGAAGTTGCGATCAATCAAACACAAATTGCCAATTGATGACGAATCGATGCAGGAGGAAATGATGATAAACATGACAACAGTGGAATGAGAGATTGTGGGTGACGAGGATGATGATGATGATGATGATGATGATGATGATGATGATGATGATGATGGTTGTTGTGATGAGGATGATGAAGATGAGGAAGGGGAGGAGGAGGATGGTGGTGATGATGATGATGATGATGATGATGATGATGATGTGATGAACATCATACTGGTAAACATTGTAAAAAATAGTTTGGAAGAGCATGAAATAGAAGATGATGAAGATAATGGAAATATCGATGGTGAAATGATAAAGGCTGATCTACATGTACTGTGACAATACATCTATTACACCGGGAGGTGATGTTGTTTTGGGAGATAGGCATACGTAGATGGGCTGGCTAGATGTCTTATTGACATCAATCGCAACTATATACATAAGAGAAAGGAGGCTGTAATATTGCAACTGATTTTAGAACTTGCGATTGATTCGGATCAATCGCAACTCTTTATAAGACGGGGCCCTGGTCTACCGGACCAGCTACATCTCAAGAAATGCCTTCTCGGACTCTTCCTAACAAGTTTTTATGTTCTTTCTTTCTCTATCCCTCCCATCTATTTGTTTATTGTTTCTTTATTTATTTGCGTTTTCTTTATCAACGTTCCACCCCTCCCCAAAAATTACACCTCTCTCTCTCTCTCTCTCTATGAAAATGTAATAACCTCAATGCGACGCCAATTCGAATTTTTTTTCAAAGAGGATCGAAATCTCCATAACATGTTTCCAACCCGGGAGTTCTGTCCTGGGCCCTGTTTTCATAAAACTTAATATCAATGACAAGTTACAGTAAACTGTCATAAGCTACTGAAATATTTGCATTTGATTGGCTGTGAGCACCATTGTTGTAGAAATAGGGCACTTGTAATGTTATTGATACCAACAAATGAAACAGGGCCCTGTTTCCTTCTCACATAACTGACATTATGTGTGATGGTTACTGTCTTCCTATAGTCGGCATGAACGAACAAACGCGAATTTTTTTTTTATTCACAGCTTTCAAAACGATATAATTCGTCGTTGATTGTCATTTATCGATATACACGTCTGATCGCCTGATTTAGAGCAGAAACAAGTTCTAACAATTACGAGTCTTCCGCTGGAATAATGGCCGAATTTCATTGAGTGATAATATTCTTTTAGAAAATAAATCTGGCTTTGAATCTGGCATCGTTCACGGATGATTTTATTTTCCGCACCATTGTACATGTTTAGCTAACTTTGCTACCGTATTGGTCAGTATCATAACTATGGTCATTTTATGTGGCAGATATTGTGTCCAAAAATTTTGGTAAAATAATCAATTAAAATGATAAATTGAAATGGTAATTGCGCATAGTCCATCGATCGAAACCATAGTGAAAATAATGAATTCGTACGGTTATTTTGATATAGCCAGACAAATATCTATTGATTTTGTAATATAATTCTTCTCATATTCGATTTAAAAAAAATAATAATTAGGTTCATAAGGAGGACACTTTTCATCTGAAATCTAAAAACACTGACATCTACCAGAAAAAATAATAACAATACTTCTTTTTTTTACTGAATATTCCACTGAGCAATTATCAAAACAATATCGTAACAATACAAATTGTAAAAATTAGTGAAACGAGCATTTTGCTCAACCTCAAATAGGACCCTTTTTCAGTCACCTTTTCCAAACGCAACTTATCTAAGACATAGTTATAATCCAGGTTAGAGATAGATAACAAACAATCCAACATTATATCACATGTTTTTAATTGATAGCCTTTAACATTTCAAATGTCTTCATTTTGAAATAATGAATGTCCACACATTTGAAGAAAAAAATTACCATCTTGGTCAGTAATAGAACAAATTCACGTGAAAGGCGTTTATAAATTCGCAATCATTATCGCTAAAGAAATTAAATATCCACATGGAAAATTCTTTAAGTTTGTATATGCATTATCGTCCTACAATTCAATCTCCTTTGAGATATAAAAATTTCAAAATAATGTTATTGAAATCTCAAAAGGAAAAGGCATTGAAAGAGGGGTAATTCTTAATACTTGTCAATTAAATGTACCTTATCTTATTGCCTAAAATAATTCATACAAATACTGTACACGCAAGGAGATTGAAGGCGAGCAAAACGTTTTATATAGAGTATGAAATGCTAATGTTTATCTATCGTATTCTAAAAATCTCTCGGACCGCAAAGAAAGAAATATGAGATGATAGCCTGTCATTCTTTTCCAAATTATAGCACCATATAATGAAATAAATTGGGTCTTTCATTTTAGTCATATCAAGAAAAATAATATCATACAAACAATAATAATATTGATCGGTAAGCCACCTCTATAATGCTTAGACACAGAATAATACTGCGAATGGTTTTGAGTGATTATTTATCGTTGGTTTTAGTAATTTATACGGGCGAAACAAGTTGTTAATTAGACCCGACTTTGCAATCGTTCTTAAATAATTCATAACCAATTTTTGTTTTTACTCAGCCCCTTTTTTTTTAATTCATGATTTAAGAAAAAATATAACTTTCGATATAGTTGTCTTCGAACCCTCCATTGACCCATCATTTTGATAGTTGTATCCTTATAGTCATGTTACCGCACACTTAAGTATTATCTTTCATCCAGTTATAGGAAGACATAAAGAATGTAATTACTTTAAAGAAGAGTAGTAATATGTTTTGTTGTTTGTTTCTAACAGGATGCCTTTCCGCCGGTCTTCGGCATGTAGGTACTTTGCTATTTGTCTCCAATACTCATAGGCGAAACAATGGAATTCATGTGACTAGCGTGAGAAGAAAAACATTAAGAAATGGTAATTAAACTTTGTAATTTCCAAGGCGGTTTACCTCTTCCACACTCTTCTATTGTTTTGTTTTTCTTGTCCGAAACCCCGAAACAAAAACCAATGTAAAAAAAATATTTGATGATTTAGATTGTTTGATACTGGCAGCGTGTGAACCCACTAGATATATGAAAATGACTTCCATAAAATAATACTGCTAAGTTGTTTTCTCGGTGTTTTATACATTATTATTTAGTGTACACATCGATGACTTGTGTTGTTTTTGCTTGTCTTGTCATGCATTGTCTTGTTTTGTATCGTCCCGTTTTCCCCATCTTTTCTTTCCTTGCATTTTCTACTTTATGATACTATGATATTTTATGTTAGGGAACCTAAATTACAAGCTATTCTTTCCTAGGTTTCCTCCGCAATACAACAAGCAATTATCTTCTTTATTAATTTTACTGCATTACACGTACCATATTATGTATATTTCTCGTTTGTTAATATTGTAATTGGAATGACTTTGTAAAACGAAAAGCTTTGTAAATTTGATTTGCTGTTTTTGTGGAAATAAATAAAATGAAATGAAATGAAATGACTTATGTAGGTTTACATACCAAAGCCGTACGAACTTGTATCAACTTCTCAAAAGAAGAGCAACAACAACAACAACAACAAAAACAGGGCACATTGCAGGTTCTCCAACCTATGAGTAGAACAATAGTCATGAGATCGCCGAATTGATACACACATATACATTGTAAAAGAGCTATTTAAAGGGATTGGGTATCTTTGCCTCAGATTCTAAACAAAATCCTGGATTTAGGTCATGCTGCAATCATAATTATAAACCCTTAGGTCAGTCAGGAATCCCGTGTCTTTTTCAAGCCAGTCGTATGTTTGTTAATCAAGATATTTATGATTGGAATTCGAAATTTTCCCAACGGTTTTTTATAACACTACAGTCTATTGGGAAAAAAGATTTTTACTTTTTTTAAGTACTTCATGATCATTTTGAAGCGCAATTTTTTAGGGCTTCAATATTACATCATATCACAGACATTGATAACACGTAGGGCCATGCATCTCAGATTTGTAAACAGGAAACATTGTTAAACAATGCCTTTAATACTTTTATTAATTTCCGTCGAATTTTAGTCGATTGATCAGTTAACCGTGAATTAAAGAAACAGTGGCTTGAAAATGACAGCCTGCAGAACAGATCCTGCCTATCGGACGATTCGGTCCGTGCACCTTACCAAAATATATAGTTAACGGCGAATGAACATTCTACGATTTAATTTCACGTCTGATTAGCAAGCAAGTCGACATTTCGTCTATTTGTTCTGATTTATCTGATAAATTAATTATTAAATCACTGAATCAAAACAAAAAGCAATAATCTATCTCTTATGTTTTATATTTCATATGTATTTATCATAACTATTGTATATTGATTTGTCGAATACGACCTTTTAAAGGTACTATGTCCCATTTGCAGGCCCAAAAAATGAAAAGGTTAAATTCCAACGGCATTTGAAAGACAATACTAATTTAGAACTTCCCTAAAAAAAAAAAGGAGGCTTGAAAATGTCTTTAAGTGGGAAAATGACTATTAGTTGTCGAATCGACTTAGGAGCTATAGAGCCAGTAAGTAATAGTCTGATTTTTCAGACCAGTTGTACCGAATGGTCGTACGTTTTATGCTGCGCAAAGATTCAATCAGTTTAATTTTGGCCATTACAAGAAGTGGGTTATTGATGTAGACAAATGCTCATGTACCCTTTACAGCTCATTTTATGTATGTTATTACCAAAGATGAAAAAGCCAGTCAGTCACTCAATAGTGTCTGACAGTGAAGTCTAGCAAGTAAACGGGTTTCCTTGCATAATTTGAATATTAGGACACTGCTAACGTTTAAATTTCACAGATAGGACATACATGACATATTCATAATTCCTGCAAAGTTCTACAGAATTTGATGTTGGCTGCAAAAGGGACATAGTATCTTTAATCTTACCTGAACAATGCGGCCGATGACATCAGTATTACCAGATAAATATTACGGACTATCCTTCAGCAAGCTGTGTGACGAACACCTCTATGCATATCCAGCTATAATTCCAATCTGCTCCGTGGCGACTGAAATAGTTAATCTTATCTTACTCGCCTCCATCACATAAAAAGAGAAGGAGATAAAAGAACCGTGGGAATTAATCTCATCACGTGGTCCACTATCCTCCATCTTTTATAGACAGGCAGTAATTTTTTTTTTGAGACACTGGAAGGAGAAAGCATTGAAACTCTAAAACGGTTTATGGGCACAGAGTGACTATGAGCGCGATTTAACGACGTGATAATCAACGTTTGTCATAAATAGCTCTTATTTATGTTCCCATCATGATTTGTGAGAGGAAATGCTTAAAACATTTGTTTCCAGAATCATGAACCGTGATAATGAAATGTTCATGTATGAGAGGATTGATTTACATGTTGGAGCATATCGTGTCTGATGACGGTGATTTGTTGTTTGATTAATAATGCCTAAATAGCTACCAAGGTAACATTACTACTGGTCATAAAGTAAGATTTATTAAAATAAAAAAAACGTAATAAAAAAAATGAATTATAAAAACAAACAGGATATCACGACGTTTTGGATCAAAACAAGATAAAGCTGACGTATACTTCCAAGTTTTATGCCAAACAATTAAAGATCATTAGAGGGGAATTATTTATTTGCTCATTTGTTTATTATTATAATTATTATTATCTGGGGAAATTGATACTATTAAAGACAAATCAACCATGTGAATCTGAGAATCTGAATGTCAGGGACAGATGATTATTTTTATATTTTCCAGAAACAACAAGCGTATAATGATGATGATTTTAATTTCAAGAAACAAAAATGAAATGATAACGAAAATAAAAATGTACAATGAACAGTATTCCCCCCCCCCCAAAAAAAAGAAGAAAATAAGTGGGTCACCACTACAACAAGTACAAGTGATCCTGTAAAAGGTTCTCCTTAGACGAAGATATATTTCATTTTCTATATTCGTCTAATGAGGAGAACCTTTTAAATGTAAATGACGTACAATTTAATACAATGTTATAAGGTTAAAATTTTGAATATTTATCTCAATAATATTTTGTTAGCACACAATAACACAAGTACATTATTTAAAAACTTTTATTACTTTGTTGGTAAAAACAATGCAGTTTTGCAGATAGGCTCTATGGAAAAGCATCTCCTGTCCAAAGTGTTATTTTGATGTTTTAAATACCCATATATTTTACGTTAATTTCTGGGGAACTTACATCTTTAGGTACTAGGTAAAAACGAGCTGACTATTGCCCAACGGCATGGGTCGATTTTTGAACCCTGGACCTTCTATTTTTCGAAGACTATAATGTCCTTTCCGCGGAGCCATTATGCCATTTTACGCATGAACAGACATGTACATGATGAATGTATGTTTGCCTACACGTGTGCCTACATGCATCTGTATAACGAGAGTGGGATATAACTAGAACTCTTTTCTTCTCGCAAATGATGTAAATTCATCTCGAAAGAATCGTATCAATTTTACAAGTAAGGATTACTTATTTTTCATAATAGTCAAACGCATTAAGATATTAAGTGAAAATACGTTCGTGCCGTTTTATCACCTATAATCTGAGTAATTACTTTTCTTCGCATGATGTCTATTTGCAATACCACACTCCCTCTATTTATCTTTCCACATCCTATGAATTGAAAACATAAAAGTGAATACATGAGGTTAATGACTCATGAAGTGAATGGAACTAATCAAGCAATTGGAAAGAAACCTTTAATGCAATTACCATTACAAATCTTCGCATAATATCACGTTGGGGGTAAATAATATCATTAGGCCTACCCCTAACGCAATTCCATTTGGGGGGAGGGCTGTTAAACGGACTTGCCAAAAAGTAGTGATTTTAGAAAACGAAGAGAAACAAAATTCAACTCAAGCATAGCAAAAAACAAACGAAAACAAAAACAAAAGAGAAAACAAAACAAAGATAAGATGAAACAAAACAGCACATACTGAACCAAGACCAGAAATCATTGATCTAAAACTTCTTAGTTTGTTTGTTTTTTGTTTGTTTATTTGTTAGTCTGTCATGAAACATAAATTGACAAAAATAATGTGCATATCTATTTCGAATTCTGATTCTCAAAGTGGGGTTCATCGAAATGTTTGATTTATCGCATATCGTATTGATGTTTTTGCACTTTATTTGCATTTGATTGTAATTTATTTTTAATTTCCAATAAATTTATTTTTTCACAGTTAAACAGTATTTCATTTGATTTTATTTCAACCGAAAAATAACAATTTTTCGTTTCGAAGGATTGAATTCTCAATTGATGTTTTGTTTCTGATGGAAATTATTCGCTCTAATTTTTATGATTCGACGAACAGGCGATCACCCCTTCCCCAGTTTGGACGCAGAGGGAGCAGTACAAGATCACCGCGCTCTAGGCAGAAGCTTCAGTTTGTTGAAACACGTCGAACCACCTATATCGTTTGTATATGTATTAGTGGAGGGATATATATTTAAGCTAAATTAGTAATTTGGTGGTTAACTGTTAGGAAATAAAGTTCTGCGCTTTTCATTGTTGGTGTTTGAAAAAAATATTGCAAGCCTTATACAAGAAAAATTACTGAGGAGCCCTTGCAAACTCCCAATTATACCGCTAAATGTTGAAATTGGTTTGTCCTTATAGAATGCCCCCTTTTCATTCATTCGGTTGATCACACCAGTCTTTCTACCCACCCATTTTACTCCTCCCTTCTTTATCTATATGTTCTATTCATTTCGTTTTTCTATCCCTGTCCCCTGATTATGATCCTCCCTCTCTCTCTGTCTTTTCCCTTTTTTCTTAGTTTTCCATCTCTCTCTCTCTCTCTTTCTCTCTCTCTCTCTCTTCCCCCATCCCTTTCTTCACTCTTTGTACATCAATTCAGCAGGTTCAGCCGTTCATTTATCTGGGCATCCTACTCAACATATATTTATGATTGTCTTTACTCATTATCATTTTGTTTTTAATAACATCAAATCACTATGTCTTTAATTTTTATCATAAAATATTTGCATTTCTGCACCAGTGTCTTCGATCGTGTTCCTTTTTATTCCGTAAAAAACGTTCAGACAGAAAAAGAACAGTAGGTGATGCGGGATGAAATTAACTATAGTTTTTCACTTCGTTCTTCCATTTTTAGAAGACTCTTTTAAATCTGTTGCCCGGGTATTGGAACTGTTGCAATCTATGTTTATACGTGTATAGTCTCCCGGTATAAACATAGTCTGTATGTTTTGGTTCCGGGGTCACATAGTATTTCTTGGTTCACGTCCAGGATCGTAAAAAAATCTTTCCACAGGAGTCAACGACCAGTTTTATGACCTGAACTTTGACCCTTACCATTCCTTATACGGCGTCTGTCAAGAGGGGGCGTAGAGCATTTTCTTTTCTGGCGATCTGTTCTGAGCTATGCCGCCATGTAGTTAGTGTGTGATTGATTATTACTATAAGCTAGATGTAATGAAATGTGTCACTGGTTATCTTGTTGCATGGATGACTGTGTTTGATCGATACAAAAAATTAGGAAATCGAAGACATACCAATCAATACATTTCCATTGCAAGGAACGTGATATGTTCAGGTCATTTCAATCTGTTACGTTTATTGAAATTTCCTAAAATTATTGAGTTTAATTGTTTTATTTGAAGGGTTCTCAGCTTTCTCTTGATGTTGTATTGATTAGTTCCTCCATGCGTATTCCGTTTGACGAATGGTTCCTCTATCACAAGTATCAAGTGCAACAACAACGTCATCAAAATGATCCAATAATCATCAGAATCATCATCACCATAACCACCACCATCATCATCATCAACATGATCATCATCATCGTCATCACCATCATCATCATCATCATCATCATCATCATCATCAAAACATCAAATTGTTACTATCAGCGATAAAATCATGATCTCCATTACTAATATCAGCACCATTATCAACATGATCCACAATCTTATGACAATTATTATTATTATTTTTCATCATTTCCTGTGTTTGGGTAACATCGCCGTGGGCATCGCCATCATTATTATCATCATCATATCATCATCATCATCATCATCATCATCATCATCATCATCATCATCATCATCTTTTTCTCCTTTTTTCTTTATAACCACTACCACCATCATTATCATTTGTATTATCCATCATCATCATCATCATCATCATAATCACCACTATCATTATCACCGCCATTATCATTATTATTACCATCACCACCACCACCACCACCACCACCATCATCATCATTATCATCATCATCACCATCATCAATATCATCACCATCATTAACCATTGACGATAACCAAATTTGTAACATATCCCCTTTAATAAGATAAAATACTGTGAACATTTTGGCCTACTTTTAAACAATGTACTAAATGAAATAGCGTTTAATAGATAACTATGAGATGTAAGATATTTGGGTATGATTTTCTTTTTTCAATACGGCACTTTTATTCAATTTTAAATCAATGTAATTAAAATTGATGTGGGTGATATATTTGGTTATCGATATTGACAATGATGCCCATTGAAAATAATATTTGTTTGAAATATATATTTGTTGTGACTTGTAATTTCTATTGATAATCAAAAAGACGTCAACCCCTGAAAATAATTTTTAAATCACACGGAACTATGTAAAGGTGATCACAACTTTAATAGATAGTTCACATTCAACTTTATACATCAATACACTGCCCGATGGCAAAAAAGATACGTGTTCACACACTACATGGTTCTTTACAAGATGAACTTCGTTACAAAATGGAAACAGACCTAATAATATACAAATTGAACACGTCTTTGGTATGGTTATCATACAAGGTATAGTGTACAGGATCTATCACTTTGTTTGGCTAGTCTGGTTTGAACTGACAATACAAAATAAGATCCATATGTTCAACTTTTGTCTTTATTTTTAATGATTTTAGAAAGAATGATTAACAGTCAACATAGCTTCCCTGCCACTGCCATTTACACCGTTATACATTTATATCTAAAAAAATTAGGTATGACTACTGCAATGGAGAAGAAAAAAAGCAGCTATGTAAGCAACTACAATGACACATAATAATACATAACCCGTAAGCAGAACAATTATTGTTTATTAAAGTGACAACACTGGATGCAGAAACGTTTCATTTATACAATTATAATGTCATACCGTTTTTTGAAATATTTTTTAGGTCTCAGTGTACATATACTTACTGAGCATTATTAAGAAGACCACTTCTAAAACCCAGTTCAACTATTATACCTCTAGCCCATTACGAAACGAGAATACCATTAAAACATACAATTCACCATAAATCCACAATTGCTATCCTATTAACAAAAAAATACCATAATGTCTATTAAAACAATTACTTCATTTTGTTGAGGGGGGAACAGAACACGCACACAAACGCACACGCACATTTAATTGTCATAGAACTCACTAAATATTGTGCGACTTATATCAAATAACGAAATTTAATCGCTTGAAATATATAAGTTTGGCAAGAATTAAATAATATATTGATTTCCCTGTAGTGGATAACGTAACAGTATACTAAATCAATTAGTAAGGGCGTTTCCATGTGGAGGGATTTTTACCATCTCTCCATCAAAGTATCTCTAAATGAATAGACATACTTTCAAAAAGGTATGGACAGCAAGATCTGTTAAATATTTCTAACCTGAATTTAACAAATTTCAGATATTATGGTCAGAGAGAGAGGGAAGAGAGAGAGAGAGAGAGAGAGAGAGAGGAGAGAGAGAGAGGGAGGGAGAGGAGAGAGAGAGAGAGATGGGGAGAAGGGGGAGAGAGGGGGAGAGAGAGAAACATATGAAAGAGAGAGAGAGAGAGAGAGAGAGAGAAAAGACGGAGCGCAAATGTAAGCCTGGATACGCCATACTATTCAAATGGGTTAGGAATGACAGTGGATCGGTGTATTCATACTAGAAATGTAGATTACCACGTATAGTTCTATGTACTTTTACAAACCGCTCCATTTTCTCCTTTGAACTATTCTAGAAGGCAAAAGACGAGTCCTAATTAATGCGTTTCTTCTCGTCCTGACGTTATGATAGACTAAAAGCATTTTACATTTTCTTCATTTCAAACTTAACATTCACTTAACACCATTTTCTATTTAAAATGAGATCTTAGTGTGATATAAAATTTATAATTTTGACGTACATTATCATTATTACCTCACTGCCTTGGTTGACCCACTTAAATTTCAACGAAGAGGTTGAGAGTACGAATCCTTACCGGTGTTTATGACCATGGGGATGACACTTCATCTACCCCATGTCTTTCCTGACTTAGATGTAAATTCATTGAATGCCCTGAGCGCCATACTGGCAATTTATACTATTCACTGGTCAGAGTGATCGAGCATCGTAATAACTGCATTGCACAGACTGATTTACTAACATATTCAACTATATGGATGTTTCTTTCCTGGTGACCTAGTGACGAGTTATTCCATTAACCTGTTATTAATGAATGAACTACAATGCTTGGAATCCAGTCTGCAAACATTATTTGTTGCTATATCGGAAAAGCCTCGGGAAAGCATTCAGGTTGTCAAGAACAAACTTTCGTTAAATAGTATGCATACATTTTTAATACATGGATGTTGGTAAACCGGCCTATTGTGGATGCATGGACGTATAGGCCGATTGACTTAAGATCTCATATACCTTCGAATTCGCTCATCTCTAATTGGTGTTTTTCTTGAGACCGATTTTGTCGGTCTCGTGGTCGTTCAGTCTCATTAACGTTTCAAAAGTCTCGTACACCTTTTGTCTCGTGGATTAATTTTATGAGACTTTTGTCGGTCTCGTGAACCTTCGGTTAATTTGAAAGTCAAGTGGAAAATCCCGATATTAGCACGGTAAGGAAGCAAACATTACATGTAATAAGATCAAAATGATGACATTTGACAAATCTTTGTAGTTTACCAAAACAGTGACAAAATATTAATTTGCATTAAAAAAAAAAAAATCTAGAAACAATCCCAACAATTACTAACACGTTTCGTCAAAGTAATAGCTTAAAGAAAAAAAAGGATGGAATTGAAATCAGATTATAGTAAATTTACTCCGAGATACAGCAATTGCTATCATTATTTTCTCGTGTAAAATGCTCACACTGAATACGTCGCTACATTATTCCATGCAAAAAGAAAAAGAAAGAAAAAATAATATTCACAGGCTGCATCCACAGGCCTTGCATTATCAAACATCTATCCACTACTTCTATAACAAATATTACCAGTTATACATCATGTATATTTATAATGCACGTTTGTATCATTCACATTGTGAAGCAATTTTATATTCCGTTTTACCAATGCAAAAGGAGAACAAGAACTAATTGATTTACATCAACATTCCGCCATGTTGTTTAAACTTACTTTGAGGTAGACTTAGAGTGACAGAAAAGAAATCATTCATGTTGCAAGATTTCCAGTGTATTCCTTAAATTTCTATAAAATCTAAAATAGTATCCATAGTATTCATTTTCATCATGAAAGCTTTGTGAATGCTGTCCAATTAACGCTTTCTTTATATTTCACACAAGTAATCTTCTTGTGCCACATAACATTCATGACTTGTATCAAAGGCTTCAAGATTATTGAACAGTTTCCACTGTTAAAAGAATTGTGTCATGGAGCTAATCAAGACCGGACATGGGTCATTTTGCTACTTCTCTATGTTGCAATATTATTGCCTATTGTTTTGTGCGAAATTGCATGTGTGGCAACGAGCGACCATACAGAGAAGCGAGGAAAGCAAACGAAATGTTAAACTGCATTCGAAAAATTGAATCGTGTCGTCATACAAAATATCTAATATATCTGGCTTCAGCACTACCTAAATGGAAAAAACACACTTATTAAATAAATATCGATTTCACTTCAGCATTACAACTTTGTTTTCATTGTCGTAGGGTTGCGTGCAGGTACCCCAATCTCAAGATTGCATCCCTTCTTCAGGATCAGAGCTTCTGGAGTTCAATGCGTTATAGTATGATTTACTCGTGTAACTATACGGAAGGTACCACCAATCCTCTAGCCTGGATAAAAAAAGTTAGTTTTTATACAATTCTATACAAATATAAAATTGATTTTGGTACATTATATTATGCTTACAAACTCCATAAATCTAATCCTACTACAGCCCTTATTACTTATCGTCCCTAATTAATATGAATTAGGACATGACTGAGAGTAAACTAAGATTATGTAACAAAAAAATCTATAGAATTCAACTTATTTGGTCAAGAAGCTTTCGTGAAAGTAACCACCTTCATCCCTTGGTAAGAGCTATACCTTTTAAAGTCCGTGTTTTCTTTTGGTTATTTTTCATGTTCTTTGCGTCTACCTTCGGTCACATACGTTCAGTAATTAGATGGATGTAACGCCATGATGCTGCAACACACCATGTTGCTGTAACTCAGCCAGCGGGTTCGATTCGTGTGTGCTCCCGCCTCCGCCCCCGCCGCCGCCGCCAACGCCGCCAACGTAGGCATGGTGAATAGCGCTGGGTTTGTGTAACAGCTCCGTGGCGCCACCGCCTCCGATCGCACAGTGGTCACCGCCCTTCGACTCGAGATGATGATGGTGATGGGGATGATGCTGTCCGGCGGGGTGATGCGACTGGTGTTTCCTCTCGTTCTCCTCCCTCGCCCGCATCTTCTTCAGTTTCATCCTCCTGTTCTGGAACCAGATCTTGACCTGTCTCTCGGTGAGGCTTAGCGCCCTGGAGATGTGGGAGCGGCGGTCCCTTGTGAGGTACATGTTGTAGAGGAACTCCTTCTCCAGTTCGAAGGTCTGAAACTTGGTGTAGGGTTTGCGTTTCTTGCGCGTGCGGACGTTGGATGGTGGCGCCATCCAGGTGTAGCTTGCGGCAACCGTCTGGTGACTGACACTGTGATCTACGAATTGTGAAATAAACGAATAAATAAGAATGTGATTAAACATTCGAATTCAGATTGATAATTTCTTCATCTTTAACGATACAGAACGGCTGTGACAGCCTACTAAACGTAGAAATAGTTGAAAAAGGTGCTAACAAATTTGCTGCTCCTTTCTTATAGGCCTAATATTGGAAACTGAAAGCTGTCATTTAGATTTAAAACAAAAAGGGTCATTATACGTTTTTTTTAATACATATAGGGAGTATGAAGAAATCCCTCATCAAAATAAAATGTTGTCATAAATAAAATACGATTCTAATATACCAGGAGGTAGATAGGCCAGACAAACCAGGGACTAGTAACACAATCCCTGGTCAAACCATAAAATTAAAATTATAGTAAGACCCTTTCATATAAATTGATAGCATGGAACTGATTAACGATCTAGAATGAAATGGAAAGACAAAATCAGGGAAATTATTCAGGTTGTGAAACAAATGCTGTAATATGTGGTAAACAGTACATAAGTTGGTACAAGTGATTACTCGTTAACAGAACAATGAGTACTGTTAATATGATGATCTGCATCATCAAGCTTGCGTCACAAATACCTGACACATGACGGACTTTGGATGATGAAGCCGTTCATCTGTTAAATTGCTTCGTCGTTCAAAGTCTTTAATAACCTCAAAGATTCAAAGTCAACGACACCGGGTCTTCCACCTCTAGTTGACTATGCCCGGCCTGGACAACTACCAACAAACCGGACATAATTATATTGCTGGACGTCTACCATGTAGGATGATTACACCCAAGAAAGTATCCGTGGTATGATGGCATGGTATGTCGATCCGAGGGTAAATCTCGTAATGTTTAGTTGTCACGGGATGGGGAGGAGGGTGTCATTATCTAAAAGGTGCAGTTGTTATAAGGAATGACTATGCGGGGTACCTTTCCGGAACGTAGTTTTGTCGGAAGGTTGTCTGGGAATGGTAGTCCGGGAGAGGATGGGCAGTCTAGATACAACCCTAAATGTACCCCTGTCAGTCGCTAGAGTCTTTCACAACATTGTCCTATATATATATATAATTATATGGAAATCAATTGTGACGATTTAACGATCAAGTGTACCAAGATCACAGCGCATTTTGTAATTTCTTTTCACTGAAATTACCTGTCAAATAAGCCACAGACTGTCAGGTGACAGTCCCCCAAAACAAAATTTTGTCACCAATGCTTAAATCGGAAACCAGATAAAAGTTCCATTGACAAGATTCGGTCACCATTTTTATCCATAATTAATCCACAATGAAACCAGACTTGGTGGTGTTTATTACACGAGAATTAGACCATTCAGTCTAGGGAAATGAAATAGGTCAACCACCTTATTCGTCAAATCCGCTTCTCAGGTCACTCGGCCCCCAGTCGGCCAATTAACGTAGAAAATAGATCCGAGATATTATCTGTCACGATTAATTATCCGCCATGATCTTCAACGAAAGGATGAGGATCATGTCAAGAGTGATTAGCGATGATACTGGTCAGGAGTTTTACCTGACAATAGGGGTAATGCGATACCCCTCTTATACAAACGAAGATTGATACTGACACCCCTCTGGGGACCACCCCCTGAGAATAAGGGGTACAGGTTGCCGGGGACGGGGGATGTCTGACCAATGAAGCAACCATCAGGAACATTAGGAATGTCTGGTAGAACACCTCACATGCTAGGGGAATCCCCAAAACAATAATTAATACGAGTGTATGCTGCAGACAGCTTATTTCCACTACCTGTGTTTTGCAGACGTGACTTAATTAGTGGAAGGTTAAAAGTAAGTGGTCGAAAATGACCTGTCTCACCATCCTTTAAGGTTACCATCCTTACTGTGAGATAGATACAACATGGGGAAAATGTGATTGCATCATGAGTTCTAATACTTTTTGGGGGACGGCAGTACTTTGGAAGAGGAGGCACAGGCTCCCTAATAATTTCTTTACACCAAATAATGCATATTTTGCTCATGATCTTTTTATACTTCTTGAAAAGTCCCTTACATTTCATAAAATGCCTCCCTGCCCCCAGAAAAAATAGAAAGCATTGCTACTCTTAAGCATGTCAGAATTCCAATCATAAGTATCGATTTTTGTTTCTTCAAACGAGTTGTAAGGGTGTCATACAAGCATTTCATTTCGAGGCTTATTCAAAGGGCCCATTACATTTTTAATGTGAAATACAATAACAAGACTGAATTAATAACAATGTTAAATGTTATGGTCATTAGGCGTATTTCAAATGGTTCCATGATTCTACAGGTTTATAAGCCCCATACCCCCATAGAAAGCTGTTCGTACCTGTACTGAATTATTAATTGAGAAGATCAACAACAAGAAACATATACTTTGGTGAATTAGGTTTGTAGAAAAGCGCCCCCAGTTTCCTGCAATCCTCAGGTTTCCACGTATCCATAGTGCAATAATGTAGAGTCTTCCCTGAAATACGCTCATTTTAAATATTTTATAACAATGTACTCGCAAAGGTCAGTAAGGACACAAGTGATATTGAGGAAATTACTTTTTTTCTTCACTTGTTTAAAGATACTATGTCCCTTTTGCAGCCAACATCAAATTCTGTAGAACTTTGCAGGAATTATGAATATGTCATGTATGTCTTATCTGTGAAGTTTAAACGTTAGCAGTGTCCTAATATTCAAATTATGCAAGGAAACCTGTTTACTTGCTAGACTTCACTGTCAGACACTATTGAGTGACTGACTGGCTTTTTCATCTTTGGTAATAACATACATAAAATGAGCTGTAAAGGGTACATGAGCATTTGTCTACATCAATAACCCACTTCTTGTAATGGCCAAAATTAAACTGATTGAATCTTTGCGCAGCATAAAACGTACGACCATTCGGTACAATGGTCTGAAAAATCAGACTATTACTTACTGGCTCTATAGCTCCTAAGTCGATTCGACAACTAATAGTCGTTATTTTCTCACATAAAGACATTTTCAAGCCCCCCTTTTTTTAGGGAAGTTCTAAATTAGTATTGTCTTTCAAATGCCGCTGGAATTTAACCTTTTCATTTTTTTGGCCTGCAAATGGGACATAGTACCTTTAAAGGATAAGCATTATAATGTCATACGGACCTTGCACAAGCCTTGCTTTGGGGTATACCCACCCAATTTACTAAATGCTTACAATGAGTTTGTCCTCTCTCTTTTCAATTGAACAGTACAGTCATATTCATCTTTTTAAAAAATACACATTCGTATCTCATATATCATATAAGACATATTCTTACAGATGAAAATAATACACTTTAAAATTTAAATGGAAAACAAAGCAGAACACATGTGATGCTATCAAATGGAATATAATATGATCTCATTTTTAACAAAAAGTGAAATTTAGTTTCCTGTATCCCCCACTTCTCTTTCCCTTATATCAATGCAGACAGGCTCACATACAAATGCATCTATTCTGCATTATAAATATACTCATTCGTGCAACAACAACAAATTCTCAGGGAAAGTCTATTTATTCATTAAAAAAAAACACTGATTTACGCGGAACTTAGGACCAAGAATGTGAAAGCAGTATCACAGGGGCGATGTGGATAAAGGAGGGAGCAAGACACACCTCTCTAATCCATTGTTGGTCGGTCAGATGAAGGGGATAAGCAATGAACCGGACCCATTAAGCTCATGGCGTGTCCACCCCCAAAATTGGATTATTGAGACACGTGCCAGAAAAAACAAAATGAGAAGGTAAGCGATCACAAACATGTTTAAGATGATACATTTAAGCGAACTTTAAAGGCATTGTTTAACAATGCAAAATCTGAGATGCATGGCCCTACGTGTTATCAGCGTCTGTGGTATGGTGTAATATTGAAGCCCTAAAAAATTGCGCTTCAAAATTATCACAAAGTGCCTCAAAAAAGTAAAAATCTTTGAGTGACCGGTTTTACCATACTCATTTTCACCAGTAGACTGTAGTGTTATAAAAACCGTTAGGAAAACGGAAAATGAAATTTCGATTTCTAGTCATAAATATCTTGATAATCAGACAGGCGATCGGCTTGTAAAAGTCATAGGATTCCTGACTGACCTAAAGGTTTATAATTATGATTGCAGCACGAGCTAAATCCAGGATTTTGTTTCAAAATCTGAGGCAATGTTACCGAGTCACTTTAAAAGGTTCACTTTACTACGTCATCTCAAAAAATAACAAAATTAAATATGAAATTTAGTTCTGGTCACGTGTTTTGCATTGAGCAAGAAACTATCTGGAAGCGATTGGAAAGGTCGATTGTGAAAAAGGAATTGGTGCATTAATGTGAGATTTTGCAATAATCGAAATGACTGAAAAAACTGACACAGTCTTGCAGTAAGTCACATGCACTGCACACAGATATGTGTCTTTGGGACTACATGTCATGACTGGTTTATTAACACTTCAGTTATTTCTTGACATATTTTTAACATAAGAGCATTTGAAGAGTAATTCATTTCAGAGGGTATTTCAATTGTGATTTTTCTCCAAAATGACATTAAGAAGATTAAGAAAGCTCAATTACTACTTCTCACCTTGACCATAGCTCAATCTTTAATATAGTTGGTTAACAGAGCGTATGATAATATCTGTTTAAACCTTTCCAAGTGTCACTAGCCATGCAACCATAAATATGGCAAGTGCCCAACGTTGGAAACGATCATATATACTCGGCATACTCAGTGGTTTAGGTGCATGGGGACACGTCCAGATTGTACCCCCAATCAAATTGTGAAAAAGGTACAAACAAAAAGTTTGAAAAACTAAAACTAAAACAACAAAAAAACTTGAACGATTTGCAAGGGATCAAAAGAGGGATAAAGATGATTTTGAAACATCCATGATCTTAAGTTTCATCATTGTTCATCAAAGTAACACAAACTGCATGATACATGTGCTACTAATAATAATTCATAAACAAACACAACAAAATGTTGGGTTTGAGGAATGCTACAACTCTGGAAAAAAATTTAAAAAATAAAAAGTACGCAATCTAAGTTATGCTGTAAGTTGCAATGAAGACCTAAAATTGATCCTTATCCTACCCCCATAAAAATAAACATGATAAATGTACACCCAACCGGAACACAAAAGGAGAGAGAAATTCAACGTTTTATTTTTTAATTCATTACCTCTTCTCCACCTCATCTCTCTCTCTCTCTCTCTCTCTCTCTCTCTCTCTCTTTCTCCCCGCTCTCTTTCTTTCTTATCCTCCCTTTCTCTTCCCCTCCCCCTATCTCAACAAGGAGTATTAGCATATGAAGTACCTTTTTAGTAATATGTAAAAAGGTACTAATAAAATATAAACAATGCCCTTTAGTTAATTAGAGTATAAATTTTTATGACTTTCAGTGCATTGTAGATAATGCTATTACCTTACATCCAAATCGAAACAAGCTATTAAATGCAGTAAAATATATATATATAAATAAAACAACCTTCATCGTCGAAAAATGTCTTTTATTCCTGTCATGTTTCAAGGATTTGCACATTTTCGATGAACATTAACTGTCATCATCTAAGCTACTTTCGTCATAAATCGAAAATGTATGAGATGGGCATTCGTATTGAGAGTGGCATGATAAACTTTCCCCTCTATAGCAACCCCACAAGGGGCTGTTCTATAGGTTAAACAGGTGTTGCATTATGGCCTTAGCGCTGATCTCAATTCTCTAAAGAGGGGTTTAGGACAGCATAAGGAGAAGAAACACCCCCTTCATATTTTTTTCTGCCACCCTTTCCATTTGACAATTTTATACAAAGCCCAGTGATCAGGGGTGGCGATTTCTTTTCATGACCGGTGGGGACGAAATGCGAGATTTTCTACAATATCTACTTGTACATTTTGTAGGATATTATGCGAGGGAGCGTAGTGACCGAGCGAGAAGATTTTTGCATTTTTATTAGTCTAAACGCTGCACTCTTGGGCCCTCCAGACCCTAAAAGTGTGTTGCAGTCTTTAGTCAGTATTTGCTACATATTATTTTGATTGCACTTTTTCAAAATTTCCGGGGGGGGGACGATCCCCCCCTAATCAAATTGAGGGGGACGTGTCCCCCCTCCCGTTCCCCCGGGATCGCCGCCCCTGCCAGTGATTATTTCCCTTAAAGGTATCAATTCTCTTCAGAATGGTATAGGGCAACAGAAGGGGATGAAAAGAAGAAAAAACACCACGCCCTTCATACTTTTTTAACCGTCTCCCTTCCATTTGACAAACTCAAACAAAATCCAATGGCAAATCCAGAAATGGGCGTTGGCAACATAAACATTTGCTTTCCTGATTTTCGCCTCCTACTACTTTCTGAATTTGTTTAGTGTACTGTTCTATTTGTGTATTGTTTACCATATTTTCAATGAGAACGAGATAAATGTCAATTTAAAATCAAATCAAAATCAGTTGGTAATCATGATAAACAGAGAGTTGATAATTATCTGTCTGGGACATGCTGGATTCCGGAGGTAATCCAGCGCTAGGTATTTCTTGGGAGGGGGATATGATTCCCATTTTTGTTTGCTCTGTGCCTGCAAATTTGGGGCACACACCCGATCAACCATATGTTGGATACGCCACAAAAGTTCATAACCTTCATTTGCACTTATTTCAACGTCTTCTTTTTGAGTCAAGGAAACGAATTCTCTTTCTTTTCATTTCTTTTCTGTTTGCAAACCCCACATCAGTGTCATTTACAGTAACCCCTGTGAGATAACCGAATTCCATGTTGATCTCTTGACGCTAAAGTGAATGTACTTTGTCGTAAAATTAAATAAATGACAGAGTTCCGCAATCATATTCTAAACAATATAGATATACGGCATACAACTAAGGGAGTAATAAAACAACCCACTCTTCTTTTGCATTGATAAAACTGTCCAATAAATAGTTTATGTTCACCATCAAACCCAAATATTTCACTTATTATGACTATCGTAGATATTGAACTATCGTTCCAAACAAGTCAAAAGTCATACTTAGAACACATGATGAATCAAATATCTACCGGGGACAACAACAAAATGGTCAAAACGGCTAGAATTTAAACAATTAAAAAAAAAAATGAATTTGTAGTATTCCTCGATACATTTACTTAATAGGATGGAGAACACATGCGAAATTCGTCACCTAATTAATTTTATTTTTATCATAATCATATGATAACATAGATAAATAGTTAATCATACTCATTGATAGATAACTTTCTTTATTTTAACTATTGTATGCTTTGGTTCGTTGATTTCCAAACAGTTTGATTCATGTCTTCAAACTTCAAAAAATAACAAAAAATATGACTCTGATATAATTCGAAATAATAAAAAATGTATTTTGTAATTGGTTTTGCACAATACATAAGCTGTTTAATCTAACCTTAATTTCAAATCCGCAATTATCACTCATTTTTTTTGCATCTACGCGTGATTTCATGTACCAAAAATTCCCTTTAGGTATTCCTACTATCCATAACATCCTCGTAAAACCTGCGTATTCTGAAGATTTGAAGTCTATAAATAGTATTCCATGTATTTCGAGCATTTCATGCAAAAAATTAATGTGCCTCGTGTGTTACTAACATAATTTTCTTTTGTTTAATAATGGCCATTGGTGTGTTGATACACATGAAATGAACATGCTGAAGATATTCCGCTTTAAATATTTTTTTTCTTCGAAATTTACATCCTTCTTCGAAAATTAATACATGGGACTATAATGGTAATTAGAAGTCAGTTTTATTTTAATTTACGCAAGGGTCTTGAATTAACATGAATCCAAAAAAAAGAATTATGTATTTCACTTACTACCTAATGCAGGTATTGCTGGTGCGTTAGAAAGGGACTCATTTTAAATTTTTGTCAAAACATTTTTTTTTATGTTCATGTTTTATAAAGCGCGTTGCCGATGGTTAAAGTTTAAACTGATACAATATGTTTTGTTCTATTATTTATTATATCTTTAACAAACGTTATGAGAAAAGTCCCTTTTTAACCACCAAATGAATTTTAGTCTGAATATCCAATGTGCCAAACGTTGCCATTAAGTAAAATCCTGTAATTGCCGCTGTGTTTTTCTTCTAAAATGAAAGATCTCATCTCAGAGCTTAGCCCCATTTCATTTTCAGGTCATTATTCATTCCTCAAGTTTGATCCTATGCAAACAGAGGGTACGAAGTGGGAGCTGCCGCCCCTTGAGAATTTCAGTTTCAAAATCACTATTCTTTGGACAACCGTCACTAGTAAGGTGATGATTTATCATTTTCTGTATTTACCCTGTATATTGTATTATTTAATTATACATTGTCGCTCTCATAAAGTGTCAATTTTTGCAATCTAAAATAAGTAAGGTAAAATTTACCCAATATCGGGTAAAAAGGGAACATATAGTATGTTTTGTTAGATTTGTTTCACCCAATTAGAGTACATTTTACCCAATATTGACTTAATTTTTTCTCAACAAACATGCATGTTCCCCTTTCACCTAATGGTGGGTAATTAAAACAAAAAACTAATTGAGTGTGTCTCACTCGCTTCGCTCGCTTTAGATCCGGGAGATTGATATACGGGCTTTAACCACCATTAGCCCCTTGACGACGCATACAAAGCATATCAAACGTTGTTAGTATTTCTTTTCGTTTTTTCTTTCTATTCAGTATTACAATTAAAAAAAAAAAGGTTGGCCCTTAGACCTTGTAGCTTTGCTTCAATAATTCACAACTGGTGTGAGTTTCTTGTTTGTATACATCTCTATTTTCTAAATCATTCTCAATTAAAATAAACTCTTCCCATTTCCGTTTGATTCGATCCGATTAGGTACGAGTGATTGATCAAGCAAAGAAGTTCGACGCATGTTAGTCCCGAACCAGTTTGTAATTTTTGCCTTTTTCTTTTAACTCAATGGGTGAACAGCGGATACACGTGTGTGTTGGTGTCAATGATGAGACACGAAATTATCATAAAAATGTCACGATATGCAACGTAAAATCCGTCACGCAAGATGTGTTTTCAAAGGCAATGTGTTAAAAAAAATCGCAAAGAAATACATGCTCTATTTCATGTCACACTGCACTTCAAAGCACACACAATATTCAATCCTTCCCACTGTGTCTTATAACTATCTTGTCCAAACTTCCTATTTGCCATATTCATATAAAGCTCAAAGTGACCAATGTACCAGTACGCTTGTCAATTTTGCAGGCTCATCAAGCAGAGAAATTTAGATTAGTTTGGTGTAAATAAATTAAGATTTCAAATTCAAACTTTGATTAGCGTTCGCTTGTTTTTGTTTTTAAGTTAATAAAACGTGAAAATTAATTACAAAAAATCTCGGTGGCTATTATTGAAATAAACGACACCCCATATACTTAACCATTAGCTTCCATGTATTTCTTAATCACATGCTGAAATGGAGAATGTTTTACATGCTTTATAAGCTGTTCAATTTTCATTGACAGTTTCTAAATAAAATTCTAATTTCCTAAAGCTTCAAAACATCTGATAGTCTTGAATACTTTAATTTGCTTAAGTAAATGTTAATTTAGTAGTTTCTGTGTGAGCTGAAGAGGCTACCAGTCATATTGTACAAATTGAATATCACAATGAACACTCTTGTGTTGAGTATGTTTAAACAAGAATTCAAAGAAAATGAATCGAAAATAGCTCAAAGTCGACAAACATAAAAACACAATCATGTGATCTCATGCATGCTTACATTTATAAATAAGCATGATTGTCAACAGATAATAAAAGCAACATCGTGTCTCCAATAATTATGTGGAACCACATAAAACACAGTCCAATGCTGAACAGGATGTTGCATCATAAATAAAGAAATATAAATAAGAAGCTGTAAAGAGATAGATGATAAATAAAACGATTATTGATTGAACAAATTAACATCTGTAAATTCAAAATGTATTTTTTTTAGAAGACAGTATGTCAGTGACAAAACGAACTGTTTGGATCATTGACACGAGTATGTATACCCCTGGGTTTAGACACTTACCTATACAAAATGCTTATAGCAAAATTATCTAAATTTAGTTGATAAGTTTTAATATTTAAAAAATATCAATGAAAAAAAATTCCAGGTTTGATCATAGTTCTTTTTTCTTCTTCTTCCAGATCTACAGTCCTATTTCATGTACACCAATCATCCAACTGTTTGCTATTGTATAACATCTTCTCTCTTTCTCTCTCTCTCTCTCTCTCTTCTCATTCAATAATGCCTTCTCTCTCTCTCTCTCTCTCTCTCTATCTGTCTGCCTCTGTCTCTCTGTCTTTTATTTCTATCTCTCTCTTTTATTCTTGTACTACTATTTCATGCTAGATATTTGCCGTACTACTTCAATAACCTTTCCTCACCCCAATTTAATCACGGGAACACTTTCATGCAAACGGCAGAGATGGACCAATTTTGTTTTCCTGACAAATATTACGAATACCTACCAGAAGGATCACATTTGTTTAATAAATTGGATTGTTTATACCATGGTGTAATTATAGAATATAAATTTGAAGGTATGTAATGAATGAATAATATCTCAAATCTAAATTTTGTGACATCATTTCATAAAAAAAAATTAACATGTTTTGTCAATAAAAAGTTGCCTTTCCACTTTCAGATAATCGTCTGGAATATAACACCTCCTAGATGAAAGTATTTAAAGACATTGTTTTTCAAACCTTAAATGAAAAAAGGCCAATACATGCAAGTATATTTACATGAAATGATAAAGTAACACCGAATGAATAAAACGACGTATGCAGTCTGATAGTTGGATGAGTCGTATTTGTCATAATGTTGACGATATCAAGCGTCAAAACTTGAAGAGAAAAATTCACGACGTTTTCAAAATTTTGATAAATATTTAAACCCCTAACATAATAATGAAAGGACCAGAAATTTTTGAAAAATGTCTTTAAAAGAATTTTGTCTTTTGACAAACGTCTTAGAAATAATGAGACGGTTTGGAAATAGACATTTTCCTCTTTTGTTGTATTTCTTCAGCGTTTTCAATTTGAATTTCACATGTTATTATTATGCGTAATATAGTTATTTGGAAAATACGAATGCGAGACAAAACCACAAAACTCACGCCAGACTCACTTCCATCGTTAACAATTGCATACAAACATGTGAATTATTAAAATTATTCATAAAATTGAGATGATGTAGAAGAATTACTAACTTCATGTTTTGTAAACTATTCACTTTGATGACATATAAAATAAAATATTCATGCAAGATCGTCATAGCACGCTATCCAAGCGTTACTAGGAAACGAAAATGATCGTCATACACAACAGACGGCTGAATTATTGGTTTCTTTAAAGTTTATCAACGTTTTAAAAACTGTTGATCCTTTTAGACTTACAAAGAAACGCATCTGATTTGATAAACTAAAGATGTGATATTAAATGCAAAAAGTTGGTTTTATAGCCTGTATTCGTGGTACTGACCTGAATCGCTGTCTGGTCTTGACGGGTCGTCGTCGCCGTTCCCACAGGCGGGATGAGGGTTGGCAGACCCGCCTGAATACCCGTGTTTTCCGTGAGGCGACAGGACATGATGGCCTAACGATGTCGGCGGACTATGGTGAACGCCCGGTGTATAAACCTCTTGGTAGAAGAAAGGAAAATGTCCAGCTGGCTTATCACCATGATTAGGAGGAGGCGATGTCCATGAATGACCACCATTATTGGCACAGTTCGTCGGCGTGATGGCCGCCGTCGACGAGCAGCAACCCGCCGAGCTGGACTCGGCGTCGACGCCGCCACCCCCGCCACCGCCGCCGCCTCCACCCGCTGGACTTGGATATCCTCGCAAACAGTTCGTGCTGCTGTGGTAAGAGAATCTGCTCATTAAACCCACATAACTACCGTCGTGAAAAGGTTATAACCATTGTTATGACCATTTGCAACCGTGTCATAAAATGTTCCAATATTGTGTGGGAATGCACGGGGAGCCTGTAAGCCTTCCATCCTTCTAGATTCACAAAATAATCCTATTTCACCCTCAAAATCCCACTCTCCAATACCCATATAATCATCAAATTCTCCAGTATACTTTTATCGAGTTTGTGCTCGGTCTAGCATATCATCGAAGACGTCCGATTTGTTTATGCTTCGGTAATTATACGAAAAGTCATAAAGACGTAAAAGAGTAGCGCATCTTCAATGCGTGTATCTATTTAGGCAGACGACACAGTTATTATCGTTTCCCCCAGGACAGCCACGATTGACACAAAGTGCGTCCTCATATGGATGTAAACGGTAGCAGACAACACACACCTCATGCGTTGATATTGGGCCAAGGAAGGCAGGCTACCAAAGCCTTTGGGTTCACCTACTAAATACAACACACCAATATGACCCGCAATATCAGATGAGTATGGAGGTGAAAGGTCATAATCGATAAAACCCCGTTTTCATTCTTCAAAAGATTTAAAGTTTAAACGCTTTTAGTGACTATATAATTTCAGTTTCTAATGATCTAACGATCTGAAGGCCTTTGTTTGATATTTGATTAGTCACACGACGAACATTTCCGAATCGATATTGGTGAATGAAACGAGAGGAGATAAAAAGTCAAAACATAACATCACGTGGCAAATGTTGGACCAATCAGAAGGTCCGCCCATGTGAGAGTAAAAACTTATTCAAGGACAACTCGGCTGTAAACGTTTCGTCTCTCTTATCAAGCAATATCTCCAAACGTATCATCGTCAATTTATTTTAAAAAGTGAGACAGTCATGCCCTGCTGAAGTCTCGAAAAAGCATTTTATAGGATAAAGATGGTTAGGAATATGATAGGGGTAATACAATTAGATGGCCTGGATAAATCATGCCCTGTTAGTATACTTACTTTGATCGAAATCATGACGCTCGTGGTAAGCTAGGGAGCATGCGACTTTACCAGCATCACGTGACTGAGTTCATGGTGTAATGGTGTTGCCGATGAAGAACATTACCAGGTAATGGATGAGCTGGCTGTATGGTTAGGAAAAACAAACCGACATGAGATTAAGATTTATATTTAATAAAATACTGCACCATTATTTGATATTCAATTTTTGTAATCGAGTAAAAAATATATTTAACCTAAATCGAGCCCAAGCGTCTCTTCAATCGTGTTTAGTGAAATTAGTGATAACAGTTATTATATGTTCTATCAATAATTTTCTAATATTTTCAACGGCTTTTACATTCGCCTATAACCTTCATGTTTAGCTTTCTCTTGATTTCTGTATCTGTCTGTCCGTATATCTGCCTGTTCTTCTTATCCCCTCTCTGTCTTTGTCTGTCGGGCTGTTAGTTTGTCTGTTTGCCTACCTCTGTATATCTGTCCGTCTGTTTCTCCCCTCTCTTCCACTCTCTCTCTCTCTCTCTCTCTCCCCATCCCCTCTTTCTCTCTCTCTCTCTCTCTCTGTTTCTCCGTTTATGATTCCTATGTTTCTATTCACCTGCTATCCGTATTGCCTTATTCAATCTGAGCTCATCCTTTTTCCTTTCTTTTTTTTAATCATGTCATCAATTCACCTTTCAAAATCTTACGTGTATTTGCAGCTTTTTCTGGGTTGTTCCTGATAAACATAGATTCCAATGTTGAATACATATTTTCAGTCAATGGAAACCCTTCTTTGTTGAAAGTTCAAATGCTATCATAACTGGATGAATCACCCAATAATAACGATAAGATTAGTACCGTGTTTGCCCCCTTTGCCCATTTAGGGCACGTTTGTATCCAGGCGTCATCAGATAGTTGCATGATAGCTGGGAATGTGTATATAACCAAAACGAATTCCAACAAAATGTGTAGCCCAGATTATTAATTTCAATTTTTCTTCTTCTTCTAACACTAAATAGATATTTGTAAACGATTCATGATATTACAACTTACAAGCACATTTCTTGAAACCGTGCTCACGATTTGTTTTCTTTTAAATAAAATAGGACATTTCACCAACGTTATCCTCAGAATAGTATGCTTAAGCACATAGTACACTGCTACATGATTCCCAAAATGTTTTATAGCCTCTACAAAATTAAGATTGTAAGAAATTGGCAATGTACGTGTTTCTCGGTTTTTGTTTGTCTATGGTTCCATTCGTTTGAGCAGTGGAACATTTTGAAGTTATCGACGTTTTTTCAGTATTTTTTTTGCATTTCACCAGGGAAATACATCTAGAAGTAGCATTATGGCAAAGGTTTCACACATGTGAATATTGTATTAACTAAGAATCAGTTTATGAATACACAGTTGGGCGTGATATGAATATGAATTTGAATGTTGCCTATGTTGTTAAATAACGGTATATTCTTTGGCTATGTAAGCTGTAAATAGTATGTGAATATATTTGAATAGTACATGTTGCTCATCTGTTTAAATATTTTGTAATGAACAATCAATTTATATCATTAAAACAAAGAAAACGACAGAAAACATTTCTTAAGGAGTAGTTGCACCGGGAGTAGACTGAACCGAGTTTTAGCCGGGGAGCTCCCCGATGACCAACCGAGGGTCTGCCCCCGAACTTAATCACCAATATCCGCTCTAGCCTTCCTCCTCGCTCCAAATCCTACGATCGGCACGTTCTCCCAATGACTGCTCTCAACTCATGAATTCCTCCTCGAAAAAAAAAAAACTATCACACTCCTTAGGATGACAGAGAAGGAAAGCAGTATCACAAAATCGAACATGGCTCTCCTATTGTGTCAACTCATTATATGAATAAAAGATTCCTCACGAATTTGTGAGTAATAATTACGATTCTTACGCTGTAGTGATGGTCCCATCTGTTCGGGTTTGTCGTCGACGCCTGGGCCTGCCCTCCCGTGACGACAAGCGGGAGCAAGCTGGTCCAGTACCTCGGGGGGTTCTCAAAACAACGACATTGTCAGACAGGTAATGTGTTTAATTGATAACGATCAAGTTGTTCATGATCTCTTTTCTCCAACCATTATGGTTTATGAGAGTAGGAAAGGTGATTCATACATAGATGTCCGCTAGAACACACATCGTTACTATACTACCACATGAAGGTACCATATTTGAAACGATGGTGTATTTTGGTAATAGTGGAGGTATGAGTATGCCCGATGAGCTGAAAGTGTGTAATTGAAATTCCCAGAGGCGATATAATTCCGAAGCATCATTAATTATCAATTTGCACACGCCATAAAACTTCTCTATCATGTTTTCTTTCTTGTTCCGGAGCCTTGCGTCTGCGAAGCTTCAAACATGTCTGGAGAAACCTCTCAATTTGATATACTTTCTGTCTTTATCCTTATCTCTTTCTACATCTTCTCTTCCTCTACTCATCTGCCCCCTCCCTTACCCCTCAATACTATTTTTGATATTAATATCTTTGTCTGTCTATACATAACAATATTATCTTCATGTTTTGATAATCTCTCAACTGCTTGTCATGCTATCCCTTTTTCTAATCGTGCATACTCCTTTGTGTTATTTATAAAAACACTTGATAAAATACTTGCCTTTTTAAAGATCACATTTGATTATTTTAAATCAAAACAATGGTATGGAACCTCTTTCAAATTATTCATCTATTTATGATGATATCTAGGATATTATGAAATTACCCGTTACTTACTGCGGTACAAATACGATTATTACCCCCGCCTCATACTTTAGTCTTAGTCAAATTAATAAATATTCAACTAGCTTTATGGCTATGTCAACATGTTAAGTAAATACTACTAACCTGCCCGAACCATAAACCACCAAATTTACTTCCTTTCGAAGTAAACCGTTTATTAGCCTTCTATAAAATAATTTTTATAAAGGTGAAACTTTATACTCTAAAAGCGAAACGTATATCTAAGTTTATGAATTAGCATAAATATGGCTCGCAGTTCACCTAAACTTCTCATAATTTCGTCGTAATATTTCTTCTTAAGAAAGGAAATATGATGCCCATATAAACAGGAACAATACCAAATCGATAAAGGTATATAGGCCTATGTTATTTTTAACAGAGCGTTTTACATTATTTTTTATGCCGATTGTCATCTATGAATTGACATTAGGCGCCATTTCATAAATTTTATCAAATTTATTTGATTTCAGTATCCCAATTTTATCCACGATTTGCATTCTACTGATCTCTAATTTACATTTACCCCTTGGCTATTCTATTTAGCAATGGGATGTTGAATTTGCTACTTCGATGAAATCAAGGAAACTTTTGGCAATCCCAGCTTTTTTTCTTTTTTAAATATTCATGATATTCTGAAGTATTAATTTTACATAATACACTTTAAAATTTTGAGGAAATTGCAAAGGCTCGAAAAATGAAGTTGAGCTCTAGTCATGGGATTGCAATGTGAAATAATAATATTGTCAGGATGCAATCTGGAAAAAAAAAATCGGTGAGTTTTTTTTTAGTACAAGGATTGGTGTTTTGGAATCATTAAAGGCATTATTTAACAATGTTTCTAGTTTTACAAATCTGAGATGCATGGCCCTACGTGTTATCAGTGTCTGTGATATGGTGTAATATTGAAGCCCTACAAAAATTGCGCTTCAAAATGATCATAAAGTGCTTCAAAAAAGTAAAAATCTTTGAGTGACCGGTTTTACTATACTCATTTTCACCAATCGACTGTAGTGTTATAAAAACCGTTTGGAAAACGGTTTTTGAAATTTCGAATTCCAATCATAAATATCTTGATAATCAAACATGCGATTGGCTTGTAAAAGTCATGGGATTCATTTCTGACCTAAAGGTTTATAATTATGATTGCAGCATGAGCTAAATCCAGGATTTTGTTTAGAATCTGAGGCAAAGATACCCAATCCCTTTAACGTGATCTGAAATTGACTCTGTCTTGCCGAAAGTCACACGGATTGTACACAGAATGGAATATACATTTTGCATGAAGGCAATTTGGTCCAAACATTATCAGCTATTCTTGTCAAATTTTAAAATATGAGGGCATATGAACACGATAAAGAGTCATCCTTTTCAGAGAACATTTTGATTTCTACAATAATCTTCCACACGACCATCAAAATATAATGCAACACAAATTTGTCTGTTCCTTTTCCAGAACTAAACATTCTCTTTAGTCTTCAACATTAGAATTATATTATATATCATTAAATAAATAAATACATTGTTTAACATTCATATTCAAGCACCAATCATGGATACACATCGATAGTTTGTATTCCCCAAATCTGACGAATCATACTCATTACAGAATTATGGCATCGGTAGCAACGTTAGAAATATGATACCACATGGTGCTATTTATATTTTTATTTATATAGAATAGAAAGAACTTCACTCAACTTGCTCCTTAAACACAACTTTGCAAATAGAAAGCAAAAGAAAACAACAACAACAACGACAGATTGATATGATTCCAAAGACTTCAAAATAGTCAAATCAAGAGCAGTTTAGATACCCTATTGTATATCCCATTATAATGTTTGCACTGGGTGATGGACAAAGCCATTGAAACTGCTGAAGATTGATTTTCTCGAGAGTCTTTGCGACCGGGTTCACCGATTTCCTCGAACGCATGGACAAAATCGTATGGCAACACATGTGGTCATGGTGCATACATTATATTCTTGATCCCATTCTAGCCTTTCCTAAGAGTGAATAGCTACCTAATTAATTACATGATATTGTCAGAGGAAGGGGATGAAAATAATTATTAAAAAAAAGTTTTCATGGTTCTCTTTCCAGCTACCGTGTGCAACAAGCAAGGTCACAAAGGTGCATGTACCCTCCTCTAAGTCTAACGTCTTCCCGGCCGACACCTCTGGCTGGAATCTGGCCAACGACACGCTACCGTTGGAGCACGGGGCAAATTTGAAACGCAAGATAAAATTCATTGTTTCATCACAGTTACTTACAAATTGATGTTTCTTTTCACTAAGCTGTTTTGATTGTTCATTACATATTCATACAATCTGCACACAGGATAATCTAAGATCCAAAATTCGGTAATTTTCTTAGGGTAAAGAGGGATATTGATTTCGATTGTGGGTGCAAATGTTTACGGTTTTTAGGTATTTAGTAATACAATATTAATTGTTTTTCTTGCATTTGTGCCTTATATGAACAATGCCAAATAGATATAATTCTATTACTCATCCGCAAATCAGTCACCTCTCTTCTAAAGAAAGAGAGACAGACAGACAGACAGAGAGACAGAGAGAGAGAGGGGAAATGGGATTGCTGGAGTATGGTGAAAGTATGTAGAATAGCATTTTTTGTACTTTTGACTTACAAGCACAAGGATAATTAGATTGATTGTGTTTTAGTTCGATAGGCTTCGTACAACGATGCATAATTATGTACACTACAATTACCACTAATTAAAGTATAACAGTATTTTTTTAAATAAAGATGATGCCAATTCGACAGAAATGACTTCATGTTTAATGCTGACCCTATTGAAAAATATATCATAATTTGGAGGCCTTATAAACATTTTATAATAAATGTATTGAACCAAAGAAAGGAGGTAGGATTATGTCTAAGCTCCTTGACCAAACTTAAAAGTATTTTCTTTTTGACAGCAAGGTACATCTTTGAAATCATTAGCACAATAAAACATAGCTTAAATAATTAAATAAAATATCCCTTGCCCAATGGCGATCTAAAATTGTCCTAAAATGTATGGGCAAAACCTGCACAAGATGTGATATAAAGGATAAAAGGGCATTGAACGGCGTAGCTAGAACGTACATGAAAAAGGCCGAGTAGAAAGGTATATTTTCAAGATAAATCATAAAACTGATTAAGTTTAATTAGAAAGAAAAAATAAGGGAAACGAATTGTTTTTAAAGATGCGGAGAAACTTATTATTCACGGTTGATTTTACTGCATGATATAAATACATTGCTTTCTGACTGTGTTTTTATTAAATTTGTTAAGAAAACTTTTTTGTTAAAAATGTGCAATTTGGAGAGAAAAATAGAGACATTCATTGCGAAGGAAGAGGAGAGGAAATATATGTATTCTTTTCCTGTAATTCTGCTAATATATTTGTGTTTTATAAAATGTTTTTTCTTTATGTTATATGTGTCTGAGCAGATTTATCCAAGAATTATGAATCAGTCATGGAAATCGAATATACCCTTCAGCAAGATAATTTTGAATTGTATAAACATTAATTTCTCTTACAATTTTTCAATTCAGTAATCATTATTGCCACTGATGTGATTTTCGTCTTGCTTTGATTGATAATGAGCATGATTACAATTCTAATCATAATTATATATGAATAAGGTTTTGAAAAAATTGAGATCTTCTACCGTTATGCACATTTAAAAAAAACATTGTAATACAGCAAGTGAAATTTATTTTGTTAATGAGACATCAAACGTTAAAGACAGGTTTAAGCTCTATTGAAGATGAAGTAGAATTCTTGACTTTTCTCATTCTTTATATATATTGTTATATGGGCGAATGTCTTAGCAGCAAAATCGCATGAAAACAATTTATTCTACAAATCGATGAAAGGTTTTGGCTTACTATTATGATGCCATACATCTTCAGTTTCAGTTTTTCAAACAGTATAACAAAAGTAAAACTAAACGATAAATACTAATTACCTTGAAACTTGTCGTTATATTTTTCCCAACAGTTCGATTAGATACATACAAAATTTAACGATGGGAAAGGACTTTCGAATTTGTAAAATTGTACTAAATTTACCCTTCGGGTTTTTTTTATGGCTACCGTCAGCCTGTTTAAATATCAATGCGTGAATTCCGTTTTTTTCACTACAACCACATTGTCTCTTGTAATTCTGAAATTAGTAGTTTCCGTTACCGTGTACACGAGTTAGGAGCAGTATTAAAGTTTTATTAATAGGGTCTGTTGTATCCTTCCGAGGTTGTGGAACGACATGTAGTTCCCTCCAGTGCTCATTAAGATGATCTATTGTTGGTTGAAGACAATAAAGACCAGGTAGAGTAATAGGAAGTCATCAAACGACCCCTTGGGACCAGTAAACTGCCTGCACATTATTTTCAGATGACAGATGTATTCTTCTTAATCTTGAAAAGGGTTGCATGATGGGTATATAAACTGATTTTGCTAGGAATGCACTGTGCAGCATTCACTTTTGATCGCATTTTGAGGTCAACTTAAATTACAATATGGCGTTCAAATTTCGGAAATCCGTTTTTTTTTTTTAACAATTAAAGTTGTTTATTTTACTCATTCATTATTATTTCGATTAATTTGAAATACAAGGTACCTTCATGTCTTTCCGAGCGCGCGCTGTTATATATACATACATAGTGCATACAATCATGTATATCGGGTAGCTTAGCGAAATACAGTGACACGAAAAGACGCGTCCGGAACGCAATAATTTGTTATGTTTGTTAATTAAAGTTCTTTTTTGAAATATCTGAATGAAAGTTGAGCTAAAATTAAGCCTCATCAAAATGCATTTGCCAGCTTCATATCCTAACGATGTGGTTATACCTCTGTGTGATAAAAATAATGATGACTTCCAACAATTGTACAGTTTGTGTTCCCGACGCTTCTTTTCGTCCCATTACATTTCGCTAAGGTTCCTTAACAAAACAAATTTTTTTTTAGGCCTATCACATTCCATATGAAGCATAAAGGATACGATTGGAATGATCATAATATGATTACAGATATTTAGAAAGAAAAACGACGAATATGACACGAATATCCATAAAATTGATATTAAAATTAACTCCATTTTATAAGCAAGAAAAGGAAAGGAGGAGGAAGTGAGAGTGGGTGGCATTTACAGTTGGAGTGACAAACAACAGAACAAATTTTTATATCAAATAATTTGCAGTCTGATACCATGACGGAAGGAAATTTCTCTTAAATCGATATCTGGAGGAATAAAAAGTAAATTATACAAACCTTTTGAGTAAGAACCCATGAGTAGGCTGAAAATGAGCTATTTAATCATTTTCTAAGGCCCCCTTGACTTGATGGGTGGCATGAATGAGCTTTAAATTGGAAAAAGTAAGACTTTGTAAAGGGAAAAAAGTAAGCATGCAAAATTATAGTTTCAATAGGCCATTTTTGTAATGTAATCAAATTTAGTGCACCAATATTTGTGCCTCGTTACAATTTTTTTTCATTCACCTGTTACGAATGATTTAATTTCAATAGTCATAGTACGAATTGCATACATCAATTGTTGCTTTTCACTAGACTGGCCCTAAAGAATGACAAGTCATCGTGCATTGAGGAATATTTGGAAGAACCAAGTCACTATAATTATATAATTGTTACTTTAATTAGAATTGATATTTATCTCCAAATTTTGGGAGCCGTAAGACATGAATTTAGCAAGTGCCTCTTCATTCCCAGGATGAGGTATATAACAAAATATGAAAAAATAAAATGCCAGCCAAAAACAAATATTATTTTACGATTCATAAAGCTTATTGAATAAAAAAATACTGTTAATGGCAATTTTATTGAATAGGAATGGTAGCTATGTTACAAATTACCAGTGTGATACGATGAGTATCGGAATTAATACAATTTAAGAACATATAATTCAGCTTGACTTAAAATTGGTTGACGTAGACGTCAATCAAACCGACAATATCGAATAAGGTGATTTTACTGTCAGGTTATGACAAATTCGCAGTCCATGATATCCAACCTCTAATCGTGTTGCCATAGCTAAAAGTAATAACATGATGAAAGAATCGGACGAGACAGCCTTTAGTGGTACGGTGAAAAATTAGAATTCTTTTTAGTACCTTTTGGATACCGTGCATGCTTCCAGTAAGATGGCGTAGATGATAAGACACGGTTTGGCCGCCATTTTCTTGTCTTGTTCATTATGTTTCAAGGATTACAATAAATCAAAATGGCGATGCACCTGCGAGAAATGTAACAGAGCAATGACATAGTTGGCGTCATTAATTAATTTTACGACAGCATTAACTGACCACTTCTCTGTAGAGAGATTGGCTCTCGAAACGCATAGATTAGTTTTGAGGATGACTCGGAGATGAAAATTGTATCTTTTTCGTATAAATGGCTAATTAACACAAAGGCTACCCTATAAGAAAAGTATAAACTTCTGTGATTTCTTATTTTCATCTGAGAAGAATGACACATCTGCTGTTGTACGGAGACTCTCTCTCGAAACTGTAGGTTAGGTTTTTGGGATGAATTAAAGATGAAAATTGTATCATTTTCGTGTAAATGGCTAAGAACACAAAAACTACCCTATAAGAAAAGAATCGACACTTTATACCACTCAATAATTAATCTCAAAGTGAGTTGTAACAATGGATAATGTTGCATATGAGTATAGTTGCTATTATGAAATTGTAAATGGTATTCTTTTAGGGAAAATGATTTGTAGGCAAGTGCAGGTCTGTACATTTCTCTTGTTTGACGGTCTGGCTCGAGATATGAGTATGGTATGAAATAAACAAATACAAAAAAAGAAACCGAAAGACATACAATCAGTAAAAGGTTTTGGGTACAGCAAGAAAACATTTCTGGCTAAATTTCATCGAAAAAAGTGAAATTGTTATAGTTACTGCAAGTTTTGCGCAGTATTTAAACACACCCGTTTCGCAAACTCAATGAAACAAACAAACAAACAAACATTTTATACATCCCAAACGGCCAAACGTAGTATATCCTTCTCTATCTTTCAAACGATTTTTGTTCTGTTCAACAAGATGAGGGGGTGACTTTTGAAAATATTTAGATGAGAAAAGACAACCCCCAACAATGTAAGTTACACCATGTTTGTAAAGGGAGTTTTGTTTTATACGTGTGCTAATTGTCATTGAATTGCTGTTTTCTGACAATATAATTGATCTTTTGGGGGGAGGGGATCTGCTACACTTTGTTTAATTTTCATGAAATAAAATATCATCGAACAAAGAAACGAATGTGAATCATTGCAATATAATACAAAAAGGTTAAAGGGATCGGGTATCTTTGTCTCAGATTCTAAACAAAATCCTGGATTTAGCTCGTGCTGCAATCATAATTATAAACCTTTAGGTCAGTCAGGAATCCCATGACGTTTACAAGCCGATCGCCCGTCTGATTATCAAGATATTTATGATTGGAATTCGAAATTTCAAAAACCGTTTTCTCAACGGTTTTTATAACACTACGGTCTACTGGGGGGAAAGAGTATGGTAAAACCGGTCACTCAAAGATTTTTACTTTTTGAGGCACTTCATGATCATTTTGAAGCGCAATTTTTTTAGGGCTTCAATATTGCACCATATCACAGACGTTGATAACACGTAGGACCATGCATATCAGATTTGGCATTGTTAAACAATGCCTTTAAGGAATATTGTTAGATATCATTGGATTGTGCTCAAGACTTGACGTTCATTGATTTTCAAAAGTAGTGGTATTTACTTCATATTTAAAATGGTCAAATTCAGGGAGAATTATCCACAACACGCGATGGATAATTCACAAATAGTCTCTTTGATAGTAATAAAAAGTTTTCAGATCCAAATTACTTTTGCAGCTATAATGTGGTAGATTGTTATAACATGTTGCGTGTATTTGCCGCACAAAGAAGGTCCAGGGCTCAAATTTCAGATGTCAAATTTCTGTATGAATTTTGCGGACAAACAAATGATTGTGTGATTATGTAAATAAATGTGTTTTATCAAAAAATGCCCTGTTCTGCTCAGTGTTGACTACCTCTTCTTATGTGTGCATATTGTAATGTATTGTAAAAATTGTAAAATAATGGTAAAATAACAGTTTATAAATGAAACATTTGACTTCATGTACACATAATAAAGACAAATACAATATGTTTTCTTTTTTTATCAACAGTCACATTTTTCACTTTCTTTTTAACGTTGAATTCATTGTCATACATAGATCAATCAATTCATTTAACTATTTCAAAGTACGTGTATATATGAACTGACTATTTGAATTATGGACTCACTAAGAACCATGATTATAACGTTGAATACGATGTCCTTTGTTTTTGTTTTTGTTTTTGTTTTTGTTTTTTTCGTTTGATTGTTTTCTCTTTATTTGAACTCCGTCAATAGTTACTAATAAACAAATGCTGGTTATAGTATGAAGATACGTCCAATTTAACTGTACAATACTAAGGCCACTTGTTCGTTATTAATACTGAAGACTATAAAAGGATATTATTAAGAACAACAATAATAATTATGTTTGTATAGCGGTTTAATATAAATATCTGAACAGACGTTTGGGCATAATGTCGCCGGGGGAGGGGGGGGCTGACGCAAGCAAATATTTTGACACCTTTTTTTTACAGTGGCATCCACTGTTGGTGCACATTTTACTATCAGTGTCATTTAGTCCGTTAAATATACTAGGTACCCTATACAAATTACAAGGAGACAAATTCGCTGCCCAAATATGAGATGGCGGTTGCCCGAATATGGGTAGTTTCACATTCTCGGGAGGCTGCTGCCCCCAGCCTGACGTCTTAGAAGGTTTTCAAGCGGCTAACATTTACTAAGCATTACCCCGCTCAAATACTTATTATATTGATATTGAATAGAAATTGCTCTAGATGCATCGTCATTAATATTACGACGGCAAATTTAGGAAGATTTGACATTTTGAAGAATGCAAACTTTATCCTTAACCAGCAGTCCCACGTGTTGATTAGTGTGTACTTATTTATGTTAGGTCTCTCAGTACTTTCAACTCAGCAATCATGCCATTCTCATTATCCTGGTATATACACGTGTAAAATTTAACGTTACAAATTCCTTATACATTTATACATCATACATCATACAAGTTATACATCATGGATTACAGGAAACGACTTTATGCTACCAATAAATCAAGGAACATACTGTATATCATCAAAATACACAACGAATTAATGCATACTTTTCATCAAGGAATTAAAAGAACTCAATAAATTCGGCTTTTCAATCCTTATTTCGATAACAAATTGAATAATTTACCTGCTTAGCTCTCTCGTACATGTTCAGGATGTTAGTCCGTCGAATATTTCCTCCCAGAAACACAATTCTGCCAACTAGCAGCTGGATTTATACTACCCCGATCTGTTTTCAACAGTATCATTGCCAGTTGGAACACCTTGTAAAACTTTATATATATTTTTAACGGCCCAAACAGTTGTAAAATGGCATCCGCTCGTATAGAGAACTATACGATATATCGTAAAACGAGAGAGCTTTAATCTTCGAGTAGTATAGAAATATGAAGGTTTTTATCTCGCCAACAGTGGCCCAACAGGAATTCCATGTGGCATTTTATTCATTTTATGGAGAGACAGCTTGACAATGAATTTCGACAAAGGTTTTTTTTTTTGTCTTTCTTTCTTTTGGAGAGGGGAGAAAAGGGGTTAATTATTTGAGTCATGTAGGTGATAAAATTGATATATCTAGCTAAATGGCGGGGGACGAGGGTCAATGCGTTTAATGACTCTGACGTTGCTGTCATCATTAAGCAGTAATAACCATAAACTACATGTATAGAATCGAAACGGTCTCAATGGGTTACGTCATCGAGGAGTTGCACAGTAGTCGAACTTGCAGTAATTGAATTACTGAGAAATGCCTCCTGACTACAGAACTGTGAGACAAACAGTCTGATTAAATCAAGATGAAATGAAGAAGAAAAAAAGAGGGGTGTCCTTAGTTTCAAATAAAGATGTGTGATTTATTTGTTTCTTGGTTTGTTGTGTTTTGATTTGTTTGTTTTGAATAATCACATATTATTAACAGAACAACGCAAAACAAAGTAAAACAAAACAAAGGAAAATATCAAATAGAAGGGGAATGTTAAAAGTCTTATAGATTTAAACATTTATATAAAAGTTCGCGTTGAAAAACCTATCAATAAACGTTGCATACTGGTGTAGGGCTGAATGATTATCTACACTCCACTGCAATTATATGCTGTTATGTAACATGCTGTGCTTTATTCTGGAATGACAACGTTTATCCAGGGCCCTCGGTAATTAGTAGGAAGTAGAATGCTGCCGAATACCATGTGCAGAAATAAATTGTAAATAAATAAAGTAAGTAAAACGAAACATGCCATATTTTGGAGTATATTTTTATTACCACCCTCAGTCTTCGAAACATTATAGCAGGCAGGTTTGTGTAAAGTCTGATTTCGTCAATCCCACTGTGATTAGATATGTATGGTTGCTAAAACTGTTCGCCAATATGCAATATTTAAGTCACTGTTGTTGATCAAATACCCATCTCAAGGCTTTTCTTTTAACGATGTATGTTTTATAGTTCAATAGTTTCATCATAACATTGTCATAATTGCTGACCATGTTTGAACTATATACGTGCATAAATGAATTAATGTTCCTTTTCATGTAGCGTGTGTGTTTAACTATGCTTCCACAGACGTGATTAAATCGTATATGATTATTTACGTCTGGGGACCGACCTTGAACGTCACCATCCGAAAGACGTGACTCAGCTCCGAACCGGGGTCCGACAGAGTCAGTTTGTAGGCGAGGACAGAGCTCACCGTACTGCTCTAGACCAACACATATTGGTGTTTGTCCATTGGCTGTTCTTCTTGCGAATTGAGATTGATTCTGTGATGAGCTTTCGTCCAGTGGTATCTTTCGCTATAATATCCAGTCATTTCATGATCAGACAGAAATATTACTCGTGTCTTCAGTCTTCAACATAAGATTTCAGCTACTCGTAATCCATGCAAGTCACCGTGGCCATTCCCTAGCTCGTTATCGACATGGTATAATAACAAGAATTAACATTTATGCGCTTGATTTACTGTTTCGAGTCATTTCACATAGACAAACATGATAATCTGGATATATATACAGAATGATACATGAACATGGAAAGACTATACATTTTAACCATACGATATTTAATGATCGAGTATGTTGAATGGGTAATCATTTTGATAATTTAGAAATCTTTCCCAATACCTGTTATCATTTCCCTATCTACATTGAGCACATGCATAGAATAGGAGGGGGTGTAGGGAGGATTGTCCCCCTTTCTTTGTTATTTATTTTTAAATGTATAAACTTCCATTGAAGTTCACATTTATGATTACGACTGTTTTTGTCATGTTATCATATCTTTTCATGTTGTGGTATCTTGAAAATGGAAGCAATAAAAAGAATTTTAAAAACAAAAAGGTATGTCTTTTGTCTGTTTCTTAGACATGTCAAGCGTAGGAAGATGAGGAAGAAACCGAGAAATCAAGATAGCCATTGGTATCCTACATATAAACCAATCGCACATGTATATCAGACAATTGTATAATCTTTTCTTCGCGGATTTTATTGACAAGGACTAAGGTAATCCAAGTAAATTCTGTTATTTGGATATTATCATACAAATATTGCATGCCCCGGTGTTTAATATAACAAAATACATGAACCAAAACAATTATGACTTTCCCTCAAAATGTCCCTCTGGGGACTACACATCAATGTTGTACTGCGTATGAAAGCCTAACCAGTCTAGGGCAATGACAATACCCTTTTGGTGTGGCCTATAGAAGTCATGTTAGGATTACGTAATACGTATGTCATTATCATATTCCCACATTCAATAAGTGACGCACAAAGCCATTGGAACGAAGTGCTTATAAAAAAATAAAAAATAAATCTATTTATTCATTCTTCTATTATTAAAAACCCCCTGCTTATTCATTCTCTTAATTCATTTATTTATTTATGTGTTTGTCTATTTATTTATTTGTCTACCTATTAACTTCTTTTCATTATTTTGATTAAGTCTGGGCGATCGTGTTTTGTTATCATGTTTTTATATTACATGATCAAGTGTCGCCTATGAAAGATTCATAATCATATGGCAAATTCTGTGCCAAATTTATAACTTAAAGGTAATTATCTATGATCACAAATTGTTACTATAATCATCTCTGCATTGCTGCTTGAAGATGTTGTGCCGTGAAGTAAAAACCAAAGTGAGAAAACGAAGGGAGCGTGAAAAAAAGTATTCATGCTGCTGATGTGTGTGTTGTTGTTGTTGTTGCTGCTGCTGCTTTGCTGCTTCTGTTGTTGCTGTTTAATTCTGTTTAGTGTCATTTCGACGTTTGGCCCCTATTGAATTTAAAAGAAAAAAAGTAGTCTGAGACTGCTTTATTTCGAGTGTAGGATAAACACAGCATAGATTGTCATCCTGGACATACCGTACAAGCGTTCATTAACTACACCTTGCCCCATATGCCCAAATCCGTGTTGGTGTGAAATCCATTGAAGTATGTCCGTGTAGATTAACATTCAAAAGAGATTTAAACAAATATTGGCACTTTGTTTTCATACTGTTTCTTTTCCCCTAACTGCTTTTATCTTAATATTGTGATCTGTATTATGATTTCTAATAATCATACCTACCCGTCCTACATCTTCAGTTCAAGTAATGGGAAAATGGAGGATATGAACAGGAAAGCATTGGTGAAGCGATTGGAAATGTGATTTTAAAATTTTATTGCAAGTGCTGTCCTTTTTATAATTACCCAATCACTTTCTCTATAATGTCTATCTGCATCTCTCTCTCTCTCTCTCTCTCTCTCTCTCTCTTCCTCTATATGTATGTATGTCTGTTTCCCATCCTCTCTCTTTCTTTATATTTCATTCTCCATATTTTCTCTCTCTCTCTCTCCCCCACCTCTTAACTTATCTCGCTCTCACCACCCCTCTTTAACTCTCGTCTGTTTCTCTCTCCCCATCCCTTTCTTCTCCCCTCTCATACCTTCAATCCCTTCCCCTCTACCCCATCACCCATTTCTGATCTTTATTTCCTGAAAATTGGGCAAAATTCTTTGTTGGACAAGAAAATACCAAATTTGTGTACAATGAGGGCTTTGAGGGCACTTTGATAATTACGTAGCCTATCCAGGTTTACTTAAAGGGCAATCCAACCCTTCTAATAAGTTCATTTGAATGAAAGCATAAACATCAGAGAAACAGAATGGCGAAAGTTATAAATAAATCGGACCAATATTAAGAAAGTAATGAGTGTTTGAAATATGAGATCACTACAGCTGTGTGAATCTCAAACCGGCAATTTTGTCAGTGGATTGTGACGTAGTGACGAATTACTCTCCCGTTTGTCGCGTACAAAAATATCACTTATTTCTGTTTTTCTTCCAAGTGCCTTCACCCTCGGGGCACTACTCAAAATATATCATGGAGAGAATATATTACAGGTCCTCTAAAATGAACAGACCATCCCGAGTCATACATTTATGAAAAGTTGAAACTTTAGTCCTTTTGTGTATTGGAGCAAATGGGAAAGTAGTACGCCACTACATCACATAGACATTATGAATTCAGCCAATTTGAACAGCCCATACCTGTAGTAATTGCAAATTTCTAAAATTCGTAAATTTCTAAAATTTTGTCCGATTTCATTCAAACTTTCATCAGTATGCTTCTCTGATTTTTCTGCTTTGTTCTAGACAAGTTTGCTATCAAGGTTGGATTTCCCTTTAAAGGTACTATGTCCCATTTGCAGGCCAAAAAATGAAAAGGTTAAATTCCAACGGCATTTGAAAGACAATACTAATTTAGAACTTCCCTAAAAAAGGGGGCTTGAAAATGTCTTTAAGTGGGAAAATAACGACTATTAGTTGTCGAATCGACTTTGGAGCTATAGAGCCAGTAAGTAATAGTCTGATTTTTCAGACCATTGTACCGAATGGTCGTACGTTTTATGCTGCGCAAAGATTCAATCAGTTTAATTTTGGCCATTACAAGAAGTGGGTTATTGATGTAGACAAATGCTCATGTACCCTTTACAGCTCATTTTATGTATGTTATTACCAAAGATGAAAAAGCCAGTCAGTCACTCAATAGTGTCTGACAGTGAAGTCTAGCAAGTAAACGGGTTTCCTTGCATAATTTGAATATTAGGACACTGCTAATGTTTAAATTTCACAGATAGGACATACATGACATATTCATAATTCCTGCAAAGTTGTACAGAATTTGATGTTGGCTGCGAAAGGGACATAGTATCTTTAATATTTCGAATGTTCTGGTAACATCGATCGAAAGTGTGATAAAATTTTCAGAAAATGAAGTACAACGAATATGTATACATACTTTTTAAACATTTGCCAGCAGACGACATTTGTAATAGTTATGTAGATCTGACGCATTTAAATTCTTAACAAGTGGATAGAACAAACAAAAATAATACTACCGTAAACATCATAAAACAGTCAGGTTTTTAGCAGAATTTATAAGTTTATTGCAGTGGGGTACTCATGGAAAAACGTATATTGAACCCTCAATGAGAATTTAATATGCTGAAATATTGATAAAACTCGCAAATTGTATCAATATTTGCAGGAAACCTTTCGATAAGGTGAATCTATAGGCCAATTTCTGCCTGCATGCAGATCATGCTGTGCAATCTAGATTGGAGTCTGTACTAGCTCCTCAATATTGGATGGATTTGGGTCCAAAAGTTGTATTTTTATGACGCCGTGACCAAAAGCCGGACAAGGGCAGATACTTCAAAGAAAAGCCGACTCGCTTCGTTTTATGACCATTTTAAAACTTACAACCAATGTGGTTTTAACATGGTCTACCCGTAAATTTAAAGAACGCTCTTTCGATGTCCCAAACATTGCCTTATTATACTGTTCGATGGCGAAAAACAGCCTACCATAATATTATATACATCCGACAGTGGTTACTAAAACTCTGCATGTTGTCAGCGCCATCTGATGGGACAGTTTCGTTGCTTACGGGGAGCTCGTTGGTTTATGCCCCCTTTAAAATGGGAGGAAAGAGGGGAATTTAAAAAAGAAGGTGAGAGAAAAAGGAGAGGGGGACTTTAAATGAAGAAGACAGCCCCCCCCCCTTTCAGCACTCTTCTCCTGTTCGATGACCGCCCCAATGAATGAGCTTTCAATCCACCTAATGACCAGTGCCCCCCCCCCATTATGCCAATGCCCCCAATTTCTGGACCCATGCTACGCCTCTGGTTTTAGACTTGAAATAATTATCTAGTACGAGTCGCGCACGTAAACTGAAGCAAAGGTAATTGATCATAATACGAAGAAGAAAAAAATAGTTAGTTATAGATTAAATCAAAGGAAAGTTGAGAATCTTTTAATACTATTGATAAACGCTTTCAGCAGTGATATGCAAATTCTTGAAAGAGAATTCCCCTTTTCTCCCCATCCCATCTGTATCTCTCGCCTCCCCAACCCCCTCTCTCTCTCTCTCTCTCTAAGTTCGTGTTTTGAGTAATTTGAAGGAGGGTGATTCATCCCCATTCAGGCGCTACGCCGTTACAGATAAATCTGGATACACCAATCTCCGTATATGAGAAAGGCTTCACCGGTTAACCTCGTAACTCCCGGTGTTTCCTTTAAAACAATAACAATCAGGCTCAATAAAAATATAGCAATATAAACAAAGAACCCTCATTTCGTGGCGGTATCCAACCACTATGGCATAGATCCCGCTTCCATTATTTCCTTTTCATTATTTGGGCTAGGAATTTTGATTTTTATGACTATTATGGACTGACAGACATGAGGACATAACCGAGAATATTCGGGGAAGAAAAGCAGCCCGCCACCCTCACTCCGCGAGGTGAAGTATACCAAACCGACCTAAACTTTGGGGAGGAGGAGGAAGAAGAGAAGGAGATGGTGTTGGTGGTGGGGTGGAGGGTGTAGTCTACCGAAAGCTCTTCGGGGAGGGAGGTGAGAGCTGTAAAGCTGGTCGGTTATATTTTTGTAAAGTATTGTCTGATTATATTTTTTGTTGATTAGGCTTGATGTTCCTGACTTTCATCCCATTCAACGTAATACAATCCCGTCATTCATATCTAAACTGTTTCACAAAAAAATACAAAAGTAAAGCAATTATCAATCACTCTTTTTCAATATTTAAGGGGAGGGGCAGAAATCGAGATATAGACCTAATGCACATGAGTCCACTATACGCACAGATAAATGAGTAATGAAACCGTGTATTGAAGCTTCGTTTGGTCTTTTAAAGATATTATCTAACATGAGAAAGTACAAAATCAATCAAATGTTATCTAGGCAGCGGTGGGTCGGGTCGAACCATAAACGAAACGCTTGGATGTGAAAATTCAGTAAAAAGATATGTATTATAAGTAAGATTTCTTTCATAATTATTACACACGTTTTTGTTTCCATCATCACTGTGATCTTAATATCAGGGTGGGATAGGTTAACCACGAGACAAAATATTAGGAATAGATATATTCATCTAAATAGGATTGTTTCGAAAGTCGATTTATGACAACGGTTTTGAACACCCTCCGCCATTAGAACTTCGTTTTATGGTATTGGTACACAATCGACACCCATATAATAAACTTTGTTAGAGTACATACAGTCTGAACGAATATACGGTAGCTCTGTTCCTTGTCAGTGAAAAGATAAGGCTTAAAGAGAAGGTTGAGTTCTGGGAAGAGGTGAAAAATAATTTGTGAGCGTTATCATTGTTATTAAGCAAATGTGGAAGAACATCAGATAAACAATGTTCCCTGAAGAGCATGGCTCTTCAAATGCCTAATATTCTAAATATTGCATGTAACAGCATAGAAATCGGGACGGATTTTTATGCCACATGTTTGTGTAGTCCCATAAACATCTTTCTGTGTTCAGTGATTCCAGAACCTTGCAGTACACACCAATACTTATATGCTAGATGATCAACCTCTTCTGATCGATTCCACAACGTTTCTTTCACAATGCAGTCGCATGACCAGAACTGGTCTATACCTTTTAAAGGTATAACGCCGTATTTTTGTCAGCCATGGTTTTCATAAAAATGTATTGATTGGTGTCATTGGATTATTCAAATACCCACTCGATAATAACTTTTCTTCTGACATGCCCCCCTTAAATGCATTGCTCTACTTCGGGAATTCAAGATTTGTCATCTTTTAAGATTCATCATCATCCTCATGAATGTAATCTTATATGTAAATCCAACACATTTATACGCCTATCCGTATGGGGAAAAAACTCTATAGAATGTGAAGAAGAAGAAAAAGAAGAAAAGAAAAAGAAGAAAAGGAAGAAGGTGAAGACGAAGAAGAAGAAGAATAAGAAGAATGTTGTTTGTTTGTTTGTTGATTTGTTGTTGTTGTTGTTGTTTTATATAAAATAATTTTCGTAAGCACAAAGGTAAAGGTCTTTTGTTCCCCCAAAAGTATTATTTCCATTGAATGCTCTTGGAAATATCCGAGTCCCGAGCAGCGGCAAAAAAAAAATAAATAAATAAAAAAATCACTTCATGTATACAAAAAAAGAGCTAATTATTGCTATAATTTCTTTTAATTTATAACCAGCCAAAATATTGTTACCCGCTTTTAAACTTACTTCATCAATCATTTTAACAAACCTCCATCCTTATGACGATTGCATGAGAGATGTGTTGCTGGTGATCATAATGTTAAAGTGACTCGGTAACATTGGATATTCCTTCTACTGTATAACCCTCTGACATGCAAAAAATCCTGAAAAATTCTCAAACCAAAAAGATATGTATGGTTTTCTTTGAAGGCGTCACTGGTCAACACCCTCTAACAGTGATTAACAGTAAATTCTCCCAACCATTTTTGAATTTTCCCAACCGTTTTTCCATGAAAAAAAGACATAAAACAGGCTATTAAAAATCTTTCAACACTTAAATGTCTGGAATCGTATATGGAGCCAATTTATTGCTTTGTGACGATTTACATTCACCTAAAATGTAATTAAATTGGAATAATATAGTTGGAAGAATTAAGGAATCGATCAGATCAGTTTTTCCCAATTTGTATCATTAATAATGGTCCGTTTTCACTCAAATTTTCAGATTATCTTTAATTGTACATCTAGCATTGAAGTCATTACCTTAGCACCACTTTCTCTCATCTGAACAATGTTACCAAGTCCCTTTAAGTAGATTCAATCTGTTAAAAAAATTAAACATGGTGGTTGCTCACATTATCACTGTTTCTTTATTTCATACAGGAGCAGTGATTGGGAATAAAGAGTGTGGTATTACAATTATGATTAGCTTCCAAGTGCGTACAAGAAATAAAGAAAAAGTGGTAATGTGAGCAACGACCTAGATAAAATACAAACTCTCTGCCAATGCCAGTACCAGTACCAGCACAAAATCGAAATCGTTATAAATTTAATTTGTAGGTCCTTGAACGTGTTGCTTTTGTTATATTGACCAGGTTGATTAATCGTGATACAAGATTTCCAAAATCACATCTTCAGTCTGCATTGCGTGTGAAAGTTCTCTTGTACGCACTTGGAAGTAAATCATAATTGTAATACCACACTCTTTATTCCCAATCACTGCTCCTGTGTGAAATAAAGAAACAGTGGTAATGTGAGCAACCACCAAGTTCAATTTTCTAAAAGATTGAATCTACTTGACATTATGACCACCAGCAACACAGCTATCATGCAATCGTAATAAAGATTCAGTTTTGTGGATTAAAATGATTGATGAAGTAAGTATGAAAGTGGGTAACAATATTTTGACTGGTTATTAATCAAAACAAATAATGGCAATAATTAGCTTTTTTGCAGACATGGAGTGATTTTTTTTTTTTCTTTTTTGCCGCTGCTCGGAACTCGGATATTTCCAAGAGCATTCAATGGAAATAATACTCTTGGGAGAACAAAAGACATTGACCTTCATGCTCATGAACATTATTAAAATATATAAAACAACAACAAAAGATCAACAAACAAACAAACAAACAAACTAAAAAGGAGATAAGCAAAGAAGTGACATGTTTTAAAATTCCGATGAACAATAAAGAGATATATACATTTTTTTTTTCTTACAGTTAAAATCGATGTGACATCACAAATCGGCAAGAGCGAGAAGCACATTATGTTCTGTACTGGAACAAATCTATTTCAGAGGTATGATAGAGGCTGACACTTGTGTCTATGACCCCGTTCTCATTCACTTCGTTGGAGCGGTCTAACTTATGTATACATGTAAGTACAGATAAAATGGATGGCTTTCAACGAACGTGTCAAATAGTTTCAATGTGTTTTTATCTATACATGTATTCATGGTTTATCAGCTCAGTATTATTCCAATTTCTTTCATGAATTAAGTGAAGTTCATAATACGAATACAAGACAATTCGTCAGACGTGATCTTGTAATCCCTAAATGCCGTACTGACTATTGGGTATCGAAAGCATTTATTATGCTACGACGGCCCTTTATTAAGGAATAATTTACCTGTTGAAGTATGAACAAAAAATTAATAACAACAACAAATTGACTCATTCAAATCCTAAGAAAGTTTTCATATTCATATGTTCACATTGCAAAGACAACTTAACTTTTCATTTCAATTATGTGAATTCACTTGTATCTTTTTTTCTAACTCGCTATTTACATTATGATTGATTTGATTGCATGATTTTTTTCTTCTTCAATTGTATTTTTTTCTCACAGGGCCCCAGGGAGACCAACTGAAGCTGAATGGACTATATAAAAACACAATAACAAATATATAAATAAATAAATATAATTAAATAAATACAGAGAGCGTTTTATTATGAAATTTGAATTTGGGTAGTTTGCGATCGCTCTATCAAAGCTTCAAAAACATTTTCTACCTTTCTTATCTTTTATCGGATTGTTATCTAACTAACAGTCTCTCGTCCGTTTCTCTCATTGTAAGCATTTTGCTCAGTGGCGGATCCGTTACTACCTGGTAGTGATAAGAATGGGGCGCAATCTTTGTCAAGCAAGCAAGAAAAAATAAAAATAGAGGAGCCCTTTTGGGGTCTAAAGTATGAGCTGGTGGTAAAATCACCAGGGTCATATTTTGTGTCGAATTGAGATTTGTTTTTCTTCAGAAGGGCATGTGTCCGTGCACCCCCCCCCCTCCTCAAACGATGCTTAATCCTGTGGCACCAGAGAAGTTTTAAATCGTGAAATTTTTTAACATTATTGTACCAGATAAGTTTGGCAGGGTTCATGTGAAAACTAGATAATCATATTAGAGTTATGTAATGGTTTACCAGAAAAGACAAACAACATATTGAATATGAAATAAAATAACAGATTTTGTGATTCGTGAATATAGCCTAGGAATTATGGGGTGTGTGCCCCAATCAAAAAGTGACGAAGGGGACAAAGAGTCAAAAGGAGAGATAAAAGAGAGAAAGAACGGGAGAGGGGAGCCAACTTGAACCGTTTCATACTCCCCCCCCCCCCTCACCTGATGGCCTTGTTTTAAAGGGACTTGGTAACATTGTTATAGTGATGTTAGAGGTATAGTACATTAGAAGGAATATAATAAGTAACATTTCATACAAAAATTACGCAGTTTTTTCATCAACCTTCAACAATGTTACCGAGTCACTTTAAAGGTACTATGTCCCATTTGCAGGCCAAAAAAATGAAAAGGTTAAATTCCAACGGCATTTGAAAGACAATACTAATTTAGAACTCCCCTAAAAAAGGGGCTTGAAAATTTCTTTAAGTGGGAAAATAACGACTATTAGTTGTCGAATCGACTTAGGAGCTATAGAGCCAGTAAGTAATAGTCTGATTTTTCAGACCATTGTACCGAATGGTCGTACGTTTTATGCTGCGCAAAGATTCAATCAGTTTAATTTTGGCCATTTCAAGAAGTGGGTTATTGATGTAGACAAATGCTCATGTACCCTTTACAGCTCATTTTATGTATGTTATTACCAAAGATGAAAAAAACAGTCACTCACTCAATAGTGTCTGACAGTGAAGTCTAGCAAGTAAACAGGTTTCCTTGCATAATTTGAATATTAGGACACTGCTAACGTTTAAATTTCACAGATAGGACATACATGACATATTCATAATTCCTGCAAAGTTCTACAGAATTTGATGTTGGCTGCAAAAGGGACATAGTATCTTTAAGACATTTCATCCACCAAGGAATTCGGTGCCACCCCCCATAGCTGAACCAACGCTACGCCGTCGGTGACGGCATACTTATGCAGTTCCAATGAAGTGCACAGGGTAGGATACAACCGGGAAACCTGTCAAGACATATCTAATCATCTACACAAGTCATGTTCCGACTATCAAATCCTATACCAATTTGTCCTCAGTTTTTTTTACAACATGGAAGAATGCGAAGGCCGCTGGCCACCAATGTTGCCGCCCCCGAAAAAAATGTCGTTGACCTGGTTTAGGGGCGGCTCCTTTTATCTCGCCAAGTAATAATGTTGAGGCACTCCCGAGTACGGCTTGACCACACGTGTGTGACGGTCAAACCATGAACCTATGGTCAAACCATGATCAAGCTTGTGATCCGCCCGAGGATGCGGCTTCGGACCTTAGCCCTTTGATGTTTGCCGAGGATTGCGTAACGTCTGGAAATATGATTTGTTACTGGGTAATGTTTTCGGGGCCTCGAGGAAATCATGAATTACTGGACATGAACAGGTACAAGGGAATGAGCTGAGTGATGACGTCTCGTTTGAAAATTTGTCGCTAGAGGCTCCGTTCGAAATTAAAAGTGTGTAGTAACGTCGAGAAAAAGAAAAGAAAAATAAATTCTGTCAATTCTCTTACTTCGTGTCATTTCCAGTGAGAAACTGTTAACAAACATACATGCTTACACGTCAAGAGATTTAGTGGACCAAATTTTGACCCTCCATCAACTTAAAACCTCTAATTTTATTAGAGTAATAATTGTGATGGTTATAAATGACAATGTAACTTTTAAACATTCTACAAATCTAAATGCCCTTATGGCATTGTTTTGCAGTCCCTTTATTTGTTCGGGTTTTTTTCTCTTCTTTTTCCTTTTCCTTTTATATGTTCCCAACCTCTTATTAAACACGTTAAATTTTGCTGAGACCCTACGATCCCAAGACACCCAAAATATGTCTTTCATACTTTTCTTTTTCCATTACTTTTATTGGTAAAATGCGGGAACTAAGAGTCGCACACAGTTATGATAATTAAAAGGTTGTATCACAGCTAGACCGCATAATTGCAAAAGCGAATGAAATTTATTGACCAAACAAGTGTAAAGGGTACTCTATTTTTTTTTGGGGGGGGAGGGAGTGGGGTGGGGGTATTTTTACACTGCGAGACAAGACAAACAGCCCCTTAGTATGAGATAAACTCCTTCCGCACGTAAAGGTAATACCATATCAGTGATCTTACCCCCGTATTCCCCTTATCATGTCTCCATGGTAATAATTTATATCTATTTACACATGCAAAACAATGTAATTTGTAATGATTTCCAGTTGTTTTATTAATTTATTTACCATTTTAACTTTATCGTGGTGTTCTGCTCATACGAAAGAATTGTCAAAGAATTGAAGGTCAGCCTTGTTATTTATGCAATTGCAATTATACACGTGGACAAACACCCTTACGTGCGCAGTTACTTCATTTCACTAAAGGTAGCGGTCAAGCTAAGTTAGAATACCGCCATCTATCGACATCAAACTGTTAACGTAAAGTGCAGTGTTGCAGTTTTGTTTCAGTTACTATAGCTATTTAAAAATTGTCATGCGCTTGATTTAAGTCAATTGAAAAGGGAAGAAAGGAAGGGGGAACGGAATGCGAGAGAGACAGAGAGACAGAGAGAGAGAGAGAGAGAGAGAGAGAGAGAGAGAGTGAAAGGGAGAGGGTGAGAGAGAGAGAGAGAGAGAGAGAGAGAGAGTGAAAAAGGATAATATAAATAGAGTAGAAACGTTGGAAAGGAGCGGAAAGGGAAGGAACAGAGAGAGATAGAGAGAGAAATAATTAAATAAATAGGGGAAATTTAGAGATAGTGAGAGGGTGAGAGATAAGAATGGAGAGAGAGAGAGAGAGAGAGAGAGATGCAAACAAAAAGTATGGTTATTTTATTATTATAAATAGTAAAAGCTACATGCACCTACCCATGATCGTCAACGATAAGCACAGTTCGTTGTTTTTCAATAGCGCCATCTAGTGACACTAACTGTGCGTGTTTTTTTTTTTTGCTTTTTTAAATTTATTTTCTGTTTCTGTCTTCTTGTTTTTGTTTTTATGGTTTTGTTTGTTTTATTTTGTTTGTTTTGTTTCGTTTTAATAGTTTTTGCAGTACACTTACTGACAGATCAAAACGTTGAAATTCAAATGTGATAGAGAAGTTTCTTTATAGATGCATTCATGAGTCTTGCTTTTCATTTATGTCAAAATTATGGATAATGAACTTGAGAATAAAATTATCAGGCCATGTAAAAGTCAATTGATGCACAATCTTGAATCACAGTAGTGAAACAAATATATTATATATTATAATTTCAAATGATATTGAGGTACAAATTGTTTTTTTGTTATAATTAACTATTGATTCTATAAAGTGGTATTTTCCAATCCCATATTTTTATTTGTTAATTTTTTTTCCAGCAATGTGGCTTTCAATGATATATCTCCCCCCCCCGACATTTCACAATATTACAAGCGCTACTTATACCCCAACCCTTCTCTCTCTCTCTCTCTCTCTCTCTCTCTCTCCCGTTCGCTCTCTCTTTCTCTCTGCGGGTAAGGTAGATATAGGTTTACAACTGAGAAATAGTACAGGTATAGACTGGGTTGTTTATTGCACCTAAGCGTGTTTCATAAGCTTAATGTTTAATATGGATACTTTGCACTGCGCATTTCGGAAATGCTAAACACAAACATATCTGCACTGCCATATAAACAACTTCTCAAAGGCAAATTAAAAAGACAGAAAAATATAATCAGTAAACACATCCAGGAGGAGCCTAGATAGCACAAGAGCAAGAGACAACATTTTCTGATATAATTTTGTTTGATCTTGTAGCACTCTTTGTACGAATAGAAATGTGGAATAGAAAAAAGCTAACCAGAAGGCATTGCATATTTTATACGCCTTTTATCTCAGTATACATTTTACTTAACATGTAAGACCTTATCGTTTATTGCAAACATCGCTATTATATCAATATTAATTATGAAAAAAACATTTTTCCCTCGCATTCTCATTCACAATTTTATTGCATTTAGTTACTAGGATTGTTTTCATTTTTCATATTGCTTATCATTGCCTGTAGACAGTAATGCTTACAAAAAGACATTGGCATGGTTGGTTGGGTTCATTTGACATTTGGGGGAAAATATATTTCTTAAAGGGGAAGTCCACCCTGATATTAGGTTGGTTTTAATAGAAGCAGAAAATGAGAGGAACAGGTCAGTGAAAGTTTGAGCAAATTCCGATCAAAAATAAGAAAGTTATTAATTTTTGAAGTTGCGATCAATCAAATACAAATTGGCAACACTGTGACGAATCTTGCGAGGTCCCCTCCAATTTGCTTTGTACATACAATTTCATAAACTTTCATTTTGTACGTTGTTGATGACGGAACAGATTTTGTCCAAACCGTTCAAAAATTCATAGCTGTCTCATTTTTAATGGGAATTTTCTCAAACTTTCACTGACCTGTTCCTCTCATTTCCTGCTTCTATTAAAACCAACTTAATATCAGGATGGACTTTTTCAAATTAAAGAAAAGCTAAGCATAGATTTTATTTTAAAAAGTTTAAGGGCTAATGGATGCTTGCCATTTACAAACATTCACTATTCAGATTTGATTTAGTTTTGATATATTATGAATATCTGATTGCATATCAATACACAGCGGTGACAGATAATTATGAATGCAAATTATCTGCTTTCAAGTCGTCACAATCTGGTCTCAGTGTATTTAACCCTAATACAATAAATAGGCAGTTGAGTGTGAATAACGGTATTTCCTTTCAACAAAAACCGACAAACCGATTTACATATTGTTCTCATGTTGTATATATTCTTATGTTTGACAGCATTATTGATAATATCGGGTACAAAAAAGAGGGAAAATGCACGTAGTCAGACTTAGTAAAGGGATTGTGGTAGAGGAGGAAGAGGGGTATAAAGTAACATTTTTTAAAAAATAAAGTGCTGTTAAATAACTGCAAGATTGGTTTGACTAACGTGAAAAAGCAGAAGGAAAACAAAGTTATTGATAACAAAGAAGCAAACACTAGTAAATTTAGAAAACTATTCAGCCTATAATTTGAATTATACAAAATACACACACAATAAAGTCATTATTTTGTTCATAACATAGGAATTAATGGTAACTTGTTACAATGATTTGTTTTTGTTGATACATTCAACGAATTTAATTTAATTATGTTTGTTGGTAGGGAAAGGATGGGGATTAAAGCAATATTAAAAAGTGTTATCATTTGATCAGGATACATGGTTTGTTTTGTTATGTTTATAAATAGGCAAACAGTTAACAAATAAATTATTCATACCCTTACAGTGTTTATACAATTTGTTAAGTATGTGAAAAACAAAATCGTTCCGATAAATTTTTCTTGAGAACGTGGCATATTAAAGCTTACATCTAAAGGTATTCAACAAAGGCCCTAATTAAACCAGTCCACCTTTCATCCTTGAGTTACGAAAACACAAAAAGCATCAAATTTACAAGGGGTACATGGATAATTTAGTTGTTAAGTGTATGTCATATTTCATCAATCAAGTCGCGTTACTGATTATAACAAACACATTAAATGAAATATTGTTAATATAACAAATTATGAATAGTCTAAACAAGTCCATTAAAAAAACACACACCAAAACTATGTAAAAGGTCAAACGAAAACAACGTTTCTAGTTTTGTAGCTAAGATGCCGTATCAACAAAAATAATAAAAAACAGTTAATGATTTTTGCTGTTTAGTTTCTTATTTTCATGTATTTCATGCTGACAAATATTTTAATCCACTGATAGACAAAATGACAATTTCAACCGCCAGCCCATCAGCAATACCGCTTATTTTACTATTCGACTCAGGAGCGCTCCGTTCGGAATCACAATGCCATCTCGGCCGAAACCTCGGGGGCGTCTTCTCGAAAATCATATTTGACTAAAGACACTGTCGCATAATGGATTAGACATGTTCGAGTTCCTTTCCTAACATTTCTCCAACAAATTTCGCTCAACAGATCTCATATTTGCTTCTTATTTCTACCTTCAGATGCAATATTTCTTACGTTAGTGACAAGAAAGTACACATTTCTGTTCTATTTGCAGATACATCGTTGGAAAAAGAGAAAGAGGGAGAGGAGGAGGGTTATTCGACTCGGGGAGAAATCGAAATGTAGCGATGCCTAGAGTCCATCGTAAATTCATACGACGTGTTTATTGAAGATGGCTCAAAACCATTGATGTATTACGCACGATCGGTGTCCCTTTAGCAATGTATCTATCCCCCGCCATCCCAAAATAACACGGGATGAATGTACGAGTTGATTGTTTTAACTTTGTCATTGCAAATCAAATGATGATAAATTAAGCCCGTTTGTTTATTTTTTCATCCAAGAGAAGAGGACGGGCGGCATATTGTAAACTACTGACCAGAGATTAAAGTGAAACTTTTACAATAATCTTCTTAAGGCTCTAAATATGATTTTAAAGATTAAAAAATGAAGAAAAAAAACCGACCGAAAATAAAAAGAAGTATCTAAAAAGAAGAATCTATCATAATTTTTGTAGATTGAGATTACAAATTTTTTTAATGAAAGACGAAAGAAAACACTGAACAGATAATAAAGGAGAAGTTGTGATCAAGATATATGTTTTCTGTAAATACGATTTTTCAAGTGATAAAATGTTATATACAAAACAGAAATCAAATCAATATCGTGAATACGACTTTTTTGTAATGCTTCACCTTAATGCTTCACCTTCTAAAATGAGGCATTTGTCATAATTTTTTAAAGATTTTAAGTATGATTTTCCAAAGCGAATATGTAAGATAATGACTAAAAATGAAACAGAAGGATTTCTCATCGAAGTGACACAACGATTTAAAGTGTATCAAACTGACCAACATTAAATTTCAATTTTGGCATACGATTGATAGACTGCAAAACGACGTGGTTTTGTTCTTTTCATAAGATTAATATTGACCAGAAAGTTAATATTGAATTCGTAGATTGCGAATACGAGTTTCCAATAATAACATCTAGCACTTCTTACCAAAAATCAAAGTGAATAATTTATTTTAATACTTGTAGATTATGAATAGATTTTTGAAGGATACTATATATATATATATATATATATATATATATATATATATATAAAACACTTCAGAAAATTTAAGTGAAGCATCGGTCAAAAACGATTCTGAGACTGTGAATACAAGTTTACATGAACAAAGGGAAACTACCGAGTTACATAGATTCTTCGATATTAAATAGGCCTACGACGAATTTTCAAAAGAGAGAATGTGGAGTATCGACCAAAAAGTGGAAAGTAATCTTTTGTTGTCACAAGATGTTTTGCTTTTATTTCATTTTTTTTTAAATCGGGAATTTGAAGAGAAATATAGTTTATATAGGGTATAATATAAGCAAACTGATTGTGCTAGCAGCATGTCATTTGGATAAGGAAAGGCGAGGCTATATACATTCTTTCAATCTATCAATTTTATTTCATCATAGCCTATAATGTGTCAGAAAAACGGGAAAAGTATTATGCCTGAGAAAAAAGGCACAATATAAGAATATCCGATAACATTCCAACTCGAATAAGCCTCTATCATTATTGTAAATCATCTGAAGGAGAGAATAAAATGTGACGATGCAATTATAATTACATGTATATCAAACTGTAAAGTAGCGTATGGAAAACACAACAACGCTTCACTTTACGTCTCCAATGAAGTACAATTTGGAAAAAATAACAAATATCAATAAGAGAGAAGAAAAAAATAGGTCATGTATATTTTGTCAATTATATCGAATCACATTGTTAGATTAACTGAAGGAATGTGTGTTACTTTAGTGAATTAAAACAAATAATCATTTTTGTAAGAGGCTGGATTTTTCGTTCGATTAAGAATAAGATATTATTCTATAAAGCTGTTACCCGACTCGCCAAAAGCTGAGCACGACACGGAAATAAGGTTGATCGAACGGAGTTCTACTGATCAGTCAAGCCTCGTCCATCGGCCTGCCTCACATTATAACATCGAGCCCCACCACGGTATAGCATCAGGTAAAATTAAAATTAACAACGACCTTTCTCTTTTTTGGATAAACGTTGATGGAATATATTCCCTATTTGTTTTCTATTGCCATTTTCATATTGAAAAGAAATAACTGACGTAAGATTTAGGATTTAAAAATACAGTAAAAAATATTTAATTTTATAATACCCACTTGATACATCTTTATTGCAATGTTGTCTATTTTCGTTCTTTTTATGTGGATGAGAGAGGGTAGCAATTGTATTTTAATTCCTTCAAATATATTACGTTGAAAACAAAAAAAAGTATGGAGACTCACTATCTGATAACACAGCCTCTTAAATAGAGTCAAGTATTTTGTTCGTCTGAATAATCTGATCTGAGTACTGTGGTATAAATTTGAAGAATCGAACTTAAGTTCCTTTTTCTTTTTCAATAATATATAGAGTATAAAGTTATATGTCTTTGGTTACTGCTAACATAGGAAGTATAGTTTCTCAATGAATTAAGCAGGTGGGCTTGGGTTTTACTCCATTTAATTTAAACAAATTATTAATTTCTTATTCATTTTCTCCTTTTCTGCTTTTGTTGTTTTCCTCCACCTTTCTTTCGTGCGGTTACAATCTTCTTTGATTTGTGTATGTTATTTTCACTACCTCGTCATCTAAAAGCAAAATGTGCAAATCTGATACAGGTAATTTCCCTCACATAACACATTCTGATGGATATTAAAAACATTTACCCCCAAACAAATGTCAATATATATAATAGTTGAAAATCCCATATGTATGAATTATTCACACAAATTTTGGCCTAATTTACTAATAGTGTAAACATGATAAATATATGGAAAGGGGCCTGACTTCAGGAGAATATTTCGTTCTTCTTCTCTGTATTATTCTGCCTCCAGTAATTCTTCTTTCTTCACTTATTCATACAATGATACACGTAAGAATCCGATCAACAATAGAATTAGTTACATTACAGATTATCAATTAATTAATACAAAAACTAAAGTTCATTTCAAGTTCAGCATGACGTGAGCTTTGGACTTCAGTTGACACGGATGCCTTATCACTATGTATTGGATGACACATAACTTGGGTGTCAAAGACAATAGCAACCGTAAACTAAACAAAAACAATGACCCGTTTTGTCAACACTTGTTTATGAGGTGGCAACGTCAATAGACCAGGCTAGCAAAAGGACTTACCTCGGTCGGTTAACCGCTGGATAAACAGTAGCCACTGTGGAAGACACTTTATAGACATCCCTGGAATACTTGAGAACAGTGAAACAATAGTGGTATCATTCATCATTCGGACCAAATACAAGTCATCCTTTAGGATTGGTATCTTGATGATGTCGATTATGATGATGATGATTAGTGGATTTGGTACAGAATGATATCCAGAATGACAAATCGAGTTTTCCTTTTTTGGAGAGAGAGAGATAAATAAGGTTGATTGGTGACGTGTGAAAACATTGTTTCTCATTCAAGCAATACTATCATGAGATCGCAAGCAGACCGCACCCATCATGTATTATTTTCTCTTTGTTGAAAATAGCAAACAATAATTATCTCCGCTGGGAGCGAACAATGTAACTCGATGGAGGGAATTTGTTTAGCTTACATTCCCCGGGTTGGTTTTGCTCATCCTCTTTTGTTCAAAACGTCACAAAATGGGGTCTCAACTAAAAAGAAATGTATCACATTGAATAGCAGAAATAACAGTCGAGAAGAAATAATAAAATTGGATTTATTAGGCGCCAATGGGTCGATAATAAAACCTCCATCGTAAAAAAAAATGAAAAGAGTTTTAAAGAGGGATCATGCTTCTGTCCTCGCCATTTTGGGGGCGAGGTGAATGTTTTAATCTTCGGGGGTCACACCAAAATGTACTTTTATCTGTCATTAGGGCTGGTGGATTACAGGGTAAACGTTTGAGGTAATTAATACCCCTCTTCACCTGCCGAATTCATCTATTAGCAGTATACAATCTCGCAGGTTTCATGGTTATCCTTTTAATAAAATGATGCATGCGATGAGGTCAGTTTTCAGTATAAATTAGAGATTATAGAAGGTATGAATATTTTGAGACACGGGATGGAAAGAGGGGTGGACAGTGGAAAGGGGGTAAGGTGAGCAAATTAGATGGATTGATAATACATAAAAGGTATATCATAGACACATCATTGGAATAAAAAATGATATTCATAAAGTACTGGTATATGCATGCCATTTTGACAGATAAGTAGTAGTGGGGTCATTACAAGGGATAACATTCCTCTTCCCATGCGCTGAATATTTTTTTGTTATTGAATATTTACAGTTTGACACTTTCTATACGATGAACCATTCAGAATTAATTTAATTCTCTCAAAATCTAGTTCGTGAAATGGTCATATCCTGCATATTGATATACATTATGGAACCGATACAGGTTAAACATTTACTGGGGGAAAGGTTATGAAGTACTCTAACTCAACGTGTAACCGTTCTAAATATGCGTGCATATATACAATGAACACTGATGTATTACTTTGAATGCTGTTCGACCACAATAATATGACGGTATGCTTCGGACAATTATATAAATGATAAAATAACCTACTAAATATTGGGTTCATACGAGATCCGGGAATAATGGATAGAAACGTTGATTTGTAAGAAGCAAAGGAAGGAAGGGAATGGTTATCGAGGTCTAAAGTAGTGTATTGGTGTACGAATTGAGGTTATAGTGAGGAAAGTATGGTATTTTTTGTGGGTGAAATGTGTACTTCCTCGAGAATGGGTATTGTCACGAATCAAGTCTCACAAACAATCGAGGTCGGAAGATTCGGTTGGTACTTACGTCGGGCATTCCATGTCAACATGAAAGATGTTCTGTAAAGACTATTATGACGTCATAATACAATTAACAACTAAATTATTCATACCCTCGCTAAGTTTTGTAATTATTTATGTATGTGAAAAATTGATTTTCCCCGATTCATGTTTCTTGAGAATGTGACATATTTAAGCTTACATCTAGAAGTACTTGTAGTAAACAAAGGCCCTAATTCAACCAGTCCACCTTTCATTCTTTAGTTACGAAAAAAAAAGAAAACACCAACAACAACAAAAGAAGGAGTATGAATCATTCAGTAGTTAGGTCGGCAAGTTATAATTATCGTGTAAATGTTATAAATATTTTATTATTTATTTTTCAAATTAAGAACTTTGAAAGTTACTGATATTCATTTTATGCAAATTGCAGTGTTCATGTACCGACTTAATAAAAAAAGGACTGCCTTTATCATTTTGTAACGATTTTACTCTAAATAGAGACATTCATAACTATCCAATCTGATTTCCATTTGTTTACGCCAAGGAGTGCCTTAGCCCACAGATCGATTAGATATGTAGGTCCTGACATTTGGAATGCTTTGCCACCGGAAATAAGAACTTGTAATAGCCTTTTGTTATTTAAAAAGAAACTGAAGGAATTATTTCTCTCAAAATATGTTTGTTAACTTTTGAGGTACATATTTTATAGTGCTATTTTTGTCAAGAAGAGGTAATGTGTATTCCCTTGTTTTTGCTTGTTATTCAAATACGCTAAGGGGTATGATTTTGATTTAAGCATTTATTTTGTATTTTGTTGTTATTTTTGTAACGACAGAATGTCTTATTTTAAGCCATTTTCTATCTAAACCTAATAATTATCAACTATGTTATCTTAGGGACGTTGCGCTTCAAACATTTTTTGTTTATGCACTGTTCCTACTATGTATTATATCTCGATGTAACCCACTGAATTTTATTATCTGTAAACAATTATTTTACATGGTGAATAAATAAAACAAACAAACAAAACAAATATATGTTATTAATATATCTTTTGTTTAATATAATGTGAATTTTCAAGTGAAAAAGAAAATTATCATTTAAATGTAGTTTCAACACTTATTTTCTCGGCTTATTTATCGAACTGATAATACATACATAACTAATATTTAATATCTTGAAATAAAAAAATTGATCGGCTTGTGTATATCTCGGTTATCATAGTTACTTTATTTCATTGATTTTTCTTTCTTTAACAATTTTACGCTGAGCTATGCTGCACTACAGATTACAAGGAATGTTTTTTGTTTGAATTCCCAATACCGGAAAGGGACATTAAGTTCTTATTCTGTTCGAGCACATTTACAGTTATATCAATATTATTGTGAGTATACAGATTACATTGTAGGCCACTATCTTTTCTTTCTCTTTTCTTTTAATCTATTACATCTTCTTTTTGAATATGATAATAACTTCCATCAGCTTATCAACCATTTCGAGAGTTAAAATTAATATAAATTACCTAACATTGCTCAATGTTAAAAAAAATCAAAGTGAACCAAAAAAGAGAGAAAAAAAGATTTAAAAAGACAAAGTACAAAAAAACAACAACAACAAACAGTCAATTGACTTCATATTTCGCTCTCAAACGAATAAGTCCTACACTAAAACTGTGACAGGCATTAAACCCCCATTGAATCAGTTTGCTAGGCCCATGTCTCGGGCTGCGTTAATACGAGGTAGCCGGTATTCCTTATCAAACTCAAGTGCATGATCAATACACGGCGGTGACTAACATGACTAACGTCTCGCTTGGCTTACCGCCATCTTGGAAAGCTCATCTTCAATACAGCTGAGAATACTAAGACGGTTAATCATTGTATCTACCTAATTAAGAGGATCGTCGCTTTATTAGGAGAGGGAAACCCCAAGATTTTAGCAGTGCTACTCGAGATTCCGGGCCTATTAGTCATGCGTTGCTTATTAGGAGAACTCCGGGGCCCAAGCAATCGGGCTTCAAGTGGAGGGGATGCATTTGATTAAAAGTCATTAATCATTAAAAATTGGGCAATTTAGGGCAATATAATGTCTTCGGTCCATGTGGCATAGAGTAATTAATTAACATAATAGGTATGACTTGTCTACTGGAGACAAATGAAGAAATGTTAATTGTTATGATGCAACCTTGCACTCCTGTCTCGTGTGTTTAAAACAAACACTTGTTTTCTGAGGAGAGGCCCATTTATTTCATATTTATGAAAAAATATAGTTTTAATGCTATATCCATTTCACACTCTCTCTCTCTCTCTCTCTCTCTCTCTCTTTCTTTCTCTCTCTCTCTCTCTCTCTCTCTCTCTCTCTCTCTCTCTCTCTCTCTTTCTCTCTCCCCTCTCTCTCTCTCTCTCTCTCTCTCCTCTCTCTCTCTCTCTCTCTCTCCTCTCCCCCTCTTCCTCTCTCTCTTTCTCTCTCTCTCTGTCTCTCTCTATTATTCTCTATTTCCCTCCAAAAGAATATAACTAGATATCTTTGAATAGATAATGATATTCGATATTTATTCCTAAATGCATATCTTTTAATTTATAATTTGTTTGATGTTCCTGATGATTTTTTGTGCAACCGTATAAATGGTATCATGTAAAATGATATATGGCTCGGTATAGTGGCAAATTAACCCTAAAAGCCCGGGCTATTTGAGGTCTTAATACGGCCGGGGGGCATTATGGCCACCCTAAGATCTCGGCCGTGAAAGAGCCGATCGCCGCGAAAATGTATAGTGTATAGAATACTATGGTAATTTCAATTTTTCTGAAAAATTTACTCATTTGCATATTTATGGTAAATTATGCAAAATTCACATTTTTACCCATAAATCATATATTCTTCATATTTAAGCTTTCTTTTTCACTACATATATTTGTTAGACCATTTGGAATAATAATACGACAAAAAATTGGAAGAGCCAGGTTATTCCTTATGTTATCTCTTGTTTTGATAATTTCTTATGTATTTCATTGTTTTTTTAACTTACATGTATGTATTTTATCCCCTTATTATTATGTCCCTTTTGCAGCCAACATCAAATTCTGTAGAACTTTCCAGGAATTATGAATATGTCATGTATGTCCTATCTGTGAAATTTAAACGTTAGCAGTGTCCTAATATTCAAATTATGCAAGGAAACCTGTTTACTTGCTAGACTTCACTGTCAGACACTATTGAGTGACTGACTGGCTTTTTTCATCTTTGGTAATAACATACATAAAATGAGCTGTAAAGGGTACATGAGCATTTGTCTACATCAATAACCCACTTCTTGTAATGGCCAAAATTAAACTGATTGAATCTTTGCGCAGCATAAACGTACGACCATTCGGTACAATGGTCTGAAAAATCAGACTATTACTTACTGGCTCTATAGCTCCTAAGTCGATTCGACAACTAATAGTCGTTATTTTCCCACTTAAAGACATTTTCAAGCCCCCTTTTTTTAGGGAAGTTCTAAATTAGTATTGTCTTTCAAATGCCGTTGGAATTTAACCTTGTCATTTTTGGGCCTGCAAATGGGACATAGTACCTTTAAAGCCTGTCTTATGTCTTATTTTCATGGAAAAACGGTTGGAAAAATTAAAATGGTTGAGAGAATTTACTGTTAGAGGGTGTCGCACAGTGACGCCTTTAAAGAAAACCATAAATATCTTTGTGTTTTGAGAATTTTTTCAGGATTTTTGCATGTAAGAGGGTTAGTACAGTAGAAGGAATATAATAAGTAACATTTCATACACAAATTACGCATTTTTTTCATCAACCTTCAACAATGTTACCGAGTCACTTTTGATTAGAAGAAAACTCATGAATAAAATCAATTATGAAACTGAGAAGTCGCTCTTCACACTAGCGCGCTGTGACCAGTTCCCGGTGAGAATGGGCTTGGTGTTGAGCGACCCTGGGTATAACTTTCATGGTCCAAACTTTAAAAGTCGTTCGTTTTTTATTTTTATTTCATCACAAAATTTGAGTCATAAAGTTTACGGTTAAAGCCTGTAGAAATCAATAAAAATGGGAAAAGGTGACAAAAGCGATTTGTCAGGGTGGTAGAATGTGATGAAGGCAACGAAAGACCACCCAGCTCATGAATCTGTGCTGGGACTTGAAGATGGGGAAGGGCCATGATAGTTCTAGTTTTACCTCAAAATACGATAAACGGCTCATGGAAGTAATTTTAATGAGTGCCTTGACAATAATTAGGCCCATCTTGAGCTCTGGAATTACATTTTGAGGTATCTTTGCCAAGATTTGTATGATTTGTAGATTTAACCCTGTTTGTTTCGACCAGCAAAGATCAAATTAATGGCCAAATGGCCCACGAAACTGACATGTTGGTCTCATAAGCTGTCGGTCTGGTGAACAGTTGGTCTCGTGAATCCTCTGATAACGTTCCAAAAGGCACACAGCATCATCGGTCTTGTGGGATGCAGCCATAATAACATATTCTATATTTAACGATGTACGAACAATGTTATAAGAAAAGAGCGGTAAACTCGGGCTCGTCAGAAAAATAGAATGAACTACAACATTGAAAATTATCTGAATTTTCAAATGAAAGGCGTTTTGAGGATATCATAAAAAAATAATATTAATAGATAACCCAAGACAGATACATGTTGTATGTTCAGAAACAAAACAAGGTCCAGCCTTCAGGTTTATACGGAACCTCGTCCGGGCTACAACGTAAGTGAAAATCCGTCCCCATCTTATTGTGAATAACCGTGAACAACATCTCTCATTAAATGCGGTTAACATCACCATCAGTGATTAAGATGATTCAACGTTCATGGCATCTTTCCTGTTTCATGATTAAATAAAGAAACACACGACATTAAATGCATTCCATATTCTGTGTTCAATAAGTATGAAAAATCTTTACTTATTACATAATTTCACTCATGCACCCTCCTTTTGCAGAATAATTTACTCAATATTCAAGTCTGTGCAAACCTTACTTATGAAATCACATCATTCTCTTGGAACACATCTGAAATTTATATGTATGTCTATTCATCTACATCTACGTTCAAATGATTATACAAGGCTGGATCAGAGCGAACAAGAATGGAAAGGACGTAATTGAAAGGCTTACCTTATACAGTTAAGTTAAATTCAAAAATGTTATTCCCTTTCTTGCTTTTCTCTTTAAAATACTACAATGCCTCCTTGCCAGACTCAAGAAAAGATGGCAGAGCGGTCATTTCAAACTAGAGAAAATTTTGGCCACGGCATCTGCTTGAATATTCCAGATGAAGTGAATTTTAAAAACATGTCCTGCAACACGTAAACAGAATGTTGTTACTGATTTTGCTGACTATATAAGAGGAAGAATTAATGGTCGAAAAGATTGGACTTTATTGACTTTTTGAGGGACGTTTGAAACTACAGTGGAAATGAGCAATAACTTTGCTGTTAAATTGCCACATAAAACTTTAAAGTCCGTATAAAAAGGTAGCCATAATGCGTGTGACAAAAACTTAAAAAGATAAAAATGTACCAGGGACGCTTAACGTTTTGACAGTTGAAATCTATAAATACAATTTGTTGTTGCCTATTACATAACTACATCCTAATGTCTATGGCAAAACAGTATAATTTATTGATGTTTCACAAACGATGATTCTTCTTAGATACTCGTCATGCTTGTGATCCTGTTCCATTTACGATTTTCGTAGATCGAACCTGACATAAACATGGTAAAAGACTGATGGAAGCATTGATTATTTTTAGGTTCTGGTTTACACATCGGAATTCAATAATCATAATAATGCTTAGCAAAATGGACCGATTAGTACTTTTATCTCAATTACATGTTATACCCCATGCGCCACCAGCATAAGGAAGCCCCCCCCTACTATCTCTCAATCTCTCCATGTCCATGATCTCTCTCTCTCTCTCTCTCTCTCTATCTCTCTCTCTCTATCTCTCTCTCTCTCTCTCTCTCTCTCTCTCTCTCTCTCTCTTATTCCTAAGAAATAATTTCGATCACCAAAACAAACTACGATGATGTGAAAATGACAGGTGTGAACTAGATACATAGACATTAACAGTGGTATTGAGAAAGACAAATGATTTTGATGGATCTGTAGGGACGATATAGATCGGTCATCTCAAAGAGGCGCCAAATTATAAAGAAAGAATACCACCCCCGTAATTATCAATGTTTGTTCGATTATGATGATTAATTTCTGTTGGACATAGTGCGGTTCACCATGTGTCAAATTGGTTCACTGCGCTTGTATCGAGCAGGCGGAGCCAACATTGAAATCAGTGTATTATCCGGACTGTTCGAATTATTCATTTACATTCCAACCATGACAAAAGTCTTTTTCATCTCAGAGCGTCACCTCGGTCCCCTAGTTTAGAACCCCATCGCTTACTATTCCTCAGCAACGCACTCAGACGCACATAAAATCGACCAACTGTAAAAAGACAAGCGGTCTGGCCTCTGTGTTTCCTTATACGGTCAAAAAGTTATTGGCGCTGTCCGCGGGTTCGGCCAATCAGAGCTCGAGGCGGCGAAGATCAAAGCGGCCTCGCCGAGCGGTTGTTACAATTCGGGGATCGTCGTAAAGTCGGTTTTACGAGCGCAGACGGCGCACGCACTTGTCAAAGTTGAGACTCTCGTCAAAACTTAGCTAGACTGCGGCCGACAGTCGTGAATAGAGAATATAATACCTTTTCCTCGACAAAACATGGGTTCGTTTTTGTTTTCGTAGAATAACAACCGCAATTATGTAGGCCTATGTCGAATTCTGAAAAAAAATGAATATTGCCAATAGCTATATCAAAGCATTTCATACTGGACATGCGAAAAGCCAAGAAACAAATATAGACCTATAATTACGTAGGCATAATAGATCATTTGAAACGCAACCTAGAATATGACTGATTTTTCTGTCAGTTCTAATTATGAACCGATTTAATCAAAATGTCGTAGACTCCTTTTCATTATAAATGAGGGGGATAATAAACAAAACAGAACAAAAAATAAAATGAACTAATAAAACAAAACAAAAACAGGGGAAAAACAACGTGAAAGACAAAAAAGGAGGAGTTGAAGAAGAAGAAGGAGGAGGAGGAGGAGGAGGAGGAGGAGGAGGAGGAGGAGGAGCTAGATGGACATGATGACGACGACGACGCCGATGATGATGATGATGATGATTAAGAAGAAGAATGAAAAGAAGGAGAAGAAAAGAAGTAGTTGAAGAAGAAAAAGAAGAAGGAGAAATAGGAGAAGAAGATGATAAAATTTACCCTTCCTCATTCAGCCATTTCTAGGTAGGCCTACACGAGGCCAGTCGGCTCATTCTTGTGTTCAAAGATAAACTCTGCGACCAAAGAAAGGTTATGCAATTTGTAGCTGACATTTTGGTCGTAATTCAACAATCGCACTCTCCAACAGAGAGAGAAAAAAGCATATTAAAGGAATGCATACAAATTCCGTGACACAATGACATAACAAAGAAGTTACGTAACTGAAGTCTTTTTGTTTTAAATTCTGGTTGAATCCCCCCCCCCCCAAAAAAAAAAAACGAAAACGAAAATAGAAGTAGATTTGAAAAAGAAAGTAAATAAAAAAAAACTGAATACAAAATTGAATTTAATAGGATGTTTAAATACAACAAGGCCTATTTATTTACATCTTGAAAAGACTGTAACGAGGGACGAATCTATATTTGGCGAATGAACCGATTTCATTTTTTTTTCTTCAATTTTTCATTTGAGAATCAGTTCAAATTTTATTATTACTAAAAGTACTTCTGTCTTTTGTAATGAATAAAAAAATTGTATAAATTATGCTATTTATCTAAAATAATGATGAAACATTACATGTAGGAATGTATTCAATAACATGACTGATCTAGATATCATTTCGTATGAGAGAAGACCACCGTGAATACATTCATGTAACAGTATCACTCACTGAAGGAGACAGTGTCTGTAGCTTATGAACAGCGAGGGATGTGATCCGATTTAACATTTGTCCCGTTACATTATTAACATGACTGTGACGATGCAGTAAAAATTCAAGCGGATTTCCTCGAGTTCCTCTCCTAGTGTTTACTCTATTTTTAGTGACCTTGTGATAATGCAGGTGGAAGCAAAGAGAAGCCGCCTCGTGATATTTACCCGTTATCTCGAGTTTTTTACGACATTTTTGTCCAATGTTGTTCATCGCATGGTTTCAACATGTCTCATACAATGTACGCTGGTAACGGTAACATGGTTCATTTCCAATCTGTACCGATATCTAAATATATCTAAGTCATATCTAAGTCCTAATCGGTGCAGTATTAGTTTACATTATTCCTGTCAAACACTATATTGTATCATTTCCTTCAATTTGCCTTCTTTCTTGTTTTCCTACTTGGGCGGAGGGGGTAACAATCTTTCATCTACATTCTTTTGAATTCTCCTCCTACTTATCATCAATGATTCAGACGTCACTGACATACTTCGATGGCATGCAAAAGGGGAATTCATAATTGCATTCGAATCATAATTTGCGAAGAAGCATGCCTTTGCAATACTGCACTTTTCTTATTTCGACTGGCGCCATCTTGTGTCGTAGAAAACGAAAGTGCACACAAAATGCCCCCTTCCCAATCTCTACCTCTCCATTCTCTCTCCTTCAAACTTTTTTTTTTGCCTAAAGGTTTATGTCTCACTTTGTTTCTCTCTTGTCGTTTCTTACCTTCTCTCTCTCTCTCTCTCTCTCTCTCTCTTTCCTTTTCCTTACCCACCCTTCTCTGCCCCTACTCTCCCCCTCTCTCTCTCTCTCTCTCTCTCTCTCACTCTTTTCAATTCAATTCAATTTAATACTTATTTCTGTTTCCAACAAATTAAACATTAAAAATCAACTATAATGATTTACAAAAAGTAAGGAATACATGTTACTTACACACTCTCTCTTTCTTCCCCGCCTTTATATATATATATATATATATGCCCCTCTCTCCTTATCTCACTCTCCCCTCTCTCTCTATTACTTTCTTTCTTTCCTTTCTCTTTCTATTTTCCTTTCTTCCTCCCTCTCTTTTCCCTTATTTCTCCCTTTCTCATATATGAGGTCACAAACGGAACCTGTGGCAAGGTAGACTGGATTTCTCAAAGGAAATTCTGGTTTTGTCAAGGGGCGTTTTAAGCATTTCCTTCTCGCCACCCCATTTCCGACCCCCTGTTTTGATTCTCATACAGACCCCCTCTCTCTCTCTCTCTCTCTCCCCCATCACCTGGTTAGATTTGCCCTCTCCAACTAAACTATTGAATGTCTGTTCATAATACGCTGGTCACAAATTAATATTCTCTACCCGCCCACCCCCTCCTCTCTCTCTCTCTCTCTCTCTCTCTCTCTCTCTCTCTCTCTCTCTCTCTCTCCCTCTCTCTCTCTCTCTCTCTTTTCTCTCTCACTATATTATCCTGTAGAAGTCAAAAGGGATTTCATCATAATCACCATCAACATTATTTCTTTTGACTGTTGGTTTTAAGTTTAGAAAAGAGTATCATAGTTATCATGAAAATGTCTACCAGCCATGAATTTCGTTAGTTGCCATTTGAATAATAAAAGAGTGATTCGTTAATATTCTAAACATTATAGGTTTTAATTGAGACCGCAATCTGCTATTCTATTTCTGAATGGTAATGACTCTATTTCAATTCCATCGTTCGGTTCATCAAAGAAGTGGGAAGGTTAGACAAATCAATAATTGCCTTGAATCGTCTGGTATTTAAATGAGTTAGAACTTTGTGAATGTCGAGGAATCGATTTTTCCTAGAATACCCGATTTCAAATTCAACTTCTCGTTCTTTTTGTTTTCTTTTTGATAATTATGATAGCACCATTATACGCTATCCTTTGGGGGAATTGTATTAGTTAATCGTTGCATATATACAATACATGGTTCGGCTTAGTAAACTGATGCATTAGTCAAAAGGTGAACTTAGGCCTATATCTCAAGTGGTATCATTCAGGATTTTTCATTAACAAATAACAGCTAAGTTAGTACAAAACAGCGGCTCTATAACAGGGGGTACAATGGAGTGAATAATACGTATAAAGTGATAAATTCATACATGTATTCATTATTCATATCATTGGCGCTTACACCATTCGATGAAAGGTCAATAAGTTTACAAACTCAAACTTGAACATTCTGAAATTCAAAACTTGACACGACCATGTGACAGTGTTTGCATGTTGTTCGTCTGACTTTGCGGTTTGGCGCCCAGTAAGGTTCAGCACTGTACGCGTCCGTTTAACCTAGTAAAACTAGCGCACGTTCAAGTTGAGCAATTCCCCTGGTAACACCCGCGGTTTGACTAGCCTGTCATATCAGTGACGTAGCAAGTTATAGCAGCTTTCATCAACCTAGGTTTTTGACCGTTAATGTGTGGTCATTTGCGCCTCATTTATTTTCATGTACATTTACCTAGATAGTCACAGACGTGTATCTAATTCCACATATACAAGTATTTTATGTAGGGAAATAGAATAGATGGTAATAAAGAGAAATTGCGATTAAGAAACACGTAAAAGCCAAACGACTGTGTTTTTCAGACACCAAAATACAAAATAGGGTCATTGTGCACTATGAAATAAACATAATTGTTTCTTTCGAATTTTATGCAATGAATATGAACTTATCGAGTAGAAATAAAAGTTGCATAATATTATGTACTCATATCATGACCCCCCCCTTCTCTCTCTTTCTGTCTGTCTGTCTCTCTATCTCTCTCTCTCTCTCTCTTTCTCTCCCTCCCTCCTCCCCACCCCCCTCTCTCTCTCTCTCTACCTTCCTCCCCCTCTATGTCTCCACATGCTCTTGGCTCTTTACTTTCTCGAGTCACTGAGCAAAATAATTAGAGTAGTATTCCACTTTGTAATTGTAATTCATTTTGGAACTCTGAAGTCATTTTTAGTTTGACTTAAACGTAATTGAATTATTTCCTTCCTTTTTTTTCTTAATTTGTTTATTTAACTTTTCCAGGCCGGTTTCACATTCATTATGTAAATTTTACCAGCACCTCTTACATTTAATACAATGAACACTGTGGTCTATTTAAATATAACCTTTTTATGGCGATGATCATGCGCATTAATTTATGCTAAATAAGGACACTCCATTTATTCACATGTTTATCTAACTTGACTACAATTCTTTACTCATGCTGTGATCGGTTATGAGGGAATACAATTATAATCTATTTTCCCGTTATGGGGTGGGTGACCTTTGTTAACATGAGTTGGTTTTCAAAGGGGGTCACAAAATAATTACAGTTAAAAAACAATATCTACAAACAAACAAACAAATAAACAATTAATAAAATTACGTAAAATCTTCGATTTAAAAGTAAAACGTAATATTAAAAAACAATTAATTATGAAGAAAAGAAAACACAAGACAAATATGTAGGGTATTAATTGTGAGAGAGTGAGAGTGTCTGCCCTGTTTAGCTCATATTAAGTCGAAGCCAGTCAGAGGGCTATAACTCTGCAACGGTCTTCCTCCCTCTCCGTCCCCCGAGTCTCCGGCGCGACATGCTACCCCTCCAGTGTACGGTTCTCGGGAAGGGGCCGAACGGAAACTCATTACATTATTTTCCTATAGCTGTCAGGGATTTTGACGTCTTAATCACAAAATCGTGAGAGGGGAGGCGGGAGGGAGGGAACAAGATGGTGATAAGGATTTCATTACAATTTCCCCCTAAAATTCTTTTTTTTTGTTTTTGTTACAAAAACATTTTTGTTTCTGGTTAGGTAGATGCGTTATGATATAGAATTACAGCTTGTCAATCAGGTTTTTAACATTGGGATTATTCTTTTAAAGTACGGGTCTCTATTTAGGTGACAGCGATATGGTGTGGGGCGGTGTAAGAGGGGGGGGGGGTTGAGGAGTCTGCTGACGGAATAATTAAAGCTTTCTAATAATATGGCGAAAAGGGTAAAAGTGCTCAGGAGGAGAAAAAAAAACTTGTAACAACGGCCCGGGCCTCTCCCCAAGACAAATAAAAAACAAACAAACACAAACACAAATAAACAAACAATCAGCTTTGTTTGTTTTAAGAACACGATCATAATGACTTTAAAAAATGAACTCAAGAGCAATTTTAATTCCCTATTGAATTACCTATCCACGTAGAATTCACGTTCCGGTTACGTAACATGTCATTGAAACGTTTGCACATTTCGAAAGGCGACGAACAATGTTACCGAAATTGCCTTCTAAAAGGTCGATTTTTTTTTCTCGAAAGTCTTTGCGATCGGGCTTTAACCGGGGAGGGTAAAAGAATATTTGTATTTACCTACTTTGTAAGAGAATATTGAGTGATCAATCACCCTCCCCCCCCCCCCTCCCATCGACACCTTCAATTAGCAATGTCAAAATACATGACATCAAGAATCGTTGGCATTGTGTTATCAATAAACACGAACTTCTCTTAAAGGATCAGTTTTATACTACGCCAATGATGTTTCCCTTATTATTTAAGATGCTTAAAATAATAAGAGAGAGAGAGGGGGGATATTTTGCGTAATTACAAGAAAATTAATCTCCTTATGATCTAACTATACGGCTGAATGATTAAATAATATTACGACATTATTACATTTTGTTACAGTTCTACTTAATTTGACATTCCTCGATAAAAGGCAGTTAATTTGAAATCCATTTGAAATTAGGACTACATATACCATAATATAATAGTAATAATAATAACAATATTTATAAAGCGCAACATATCCATCTCTAGAGATGCTCAAGGCGCATACAAAAAAATTAAATTTATATTAGGAATTGAACATACTTAAGATTAAAGAAATATTGAATATTAACTTACATGTAATTCATCATGTAATTGATATTGATTGGATCACCATTCAGTCATGAAATCATTTTGTTTTGTGCACCTAAATCCATAAAATCTCAGCACGTTCCATAAAACTCACCGGTTCATTCAAACATGAAATGAGCAATTCGAGAATAAGCACACCAAAACTCTACTCTAAAGGTATATCCCACCCTTCCCTTAAAGTGACTCGGTAACATTGTTGAAGGTTGATGAAAAAACTGCGTAATTTTTGTATGAAATGTTACTTATTATATTCCCCCTACTGTACTAACCCTCTAGCATGCAAAAAATCCTGAAAAAAATCTCAAATCGCAAAGATATTTATGGTTTTCTTTGAAGGCGTCACTGGTCAACACCTTCTAACAGTAAATTCTCCCAACCATTTTTGAATTTTCCCAACCGTTTTTCCATGAAAAAAAGACATAAGACAGGATTTTTAAAAAAATCTTTCAACACTTAAATGTCTGGAATGATACATAGAGCCAATTCATAGCTTTGTTTTGATTTACATTCACCTAAAATGTAATGAAATTGTAATAATATAGTTGGGAGAATTAAGGAATCGATCAGATCAGTTTTTCCCAATTTTTATCGTTAATAATGGTCTGTTTTCACTCACACTTTCAGATTATCTTTAATTTTACATCTAGCAATGAAGCCACTACTTTAGCACCATTTTCTCTCATCTGAACAATGTTACCAAATCCCTTTAAAGACATCGTTTAACAATGTTAAATCTGAGATGCATTGCCCTACGTGTTATCAGTCTCTGTGATATGGTGTAATATTGAAGCCCTAAAAAATTGCACTTCAAAATGATCATGAAGTGCCCCCCAAAAATAAAAAGTTTGAGTGACCGGTTTTACCATACTCATTTTCCCTGATAGACTGTAGTGTTATAAAAACCGTTAGGAAAACGAAAAATGAAATTTCGATGTGCAATCATAAATATCTTGATAATCAGACAGGCGATCGGCTTGTAAAAGTCATGGGATTCCTGACTGACCTAAAGGTTTATAATTATGATTGCAGCATGAGCTAAATCCAGGATTTTGTTTCAGAATCTGAGGCAATGTTACCGAGTCACTTTAAGATTGAAAATGTCAATATGAGTATACAATGGAGCAAACAAGGCGTATATATACTAGGGGTGAATGTAATTCAATAATAAATGAGATGAATGAAAGAGGAAACAAATACAAGTGATTCACGCAGAGTTTGAATGCAGAGATATTATTTTCAAGCGATCCCGTTTTGGTAGTTCCTGAAAAGACCAAAAAGTAAAATATTCGTCTAAAAAAAACAATCCGTTTCAACGTTCGAGTTACCTGAGCGAATCAAATATTTTCCGCTTTGAAACCTCAATACTTATTCGGACAGATTCACTCAATTTATGACTTCTTCCTATAATTATTTCTGCGGTTGAAGGAGGCGTAAAAATAGTCCTACGATCGGCACCCAAATTTCCTTTTTTTTCGACTTGATAATTGCTGTCTGGAATCCAAGGAAATAGTCTTTGTTTTCAATTATTTCCAGAAGACATGGAAAGCATTAATAGATTGATTTCTCGTTCATTTATTTTTAACTATTTTTTTTCTCCAGTCAGACCGTGTTGAAGTTTATTAGTTTGTGTTTGTTTTAAATGTATGGGATTATTTAGGTGTGTTTCTTTTGTTATTTTCTATGCATTGCTTCTTTGTTATATTTATACATTTATTTATCTATTTGTGTTTTTTAAGCACGGACTTGCAGAAGAACAGTCATTGGCTGTAGCAATTAAGTGTTTCCATGCTGAAATAAAATAAAGTGAATGAAATGATATTAACTTAATAAATCCTTATCTCTATCTAACTGGGAAATTTGAATAATATTAGTGTTTCTAGAAATTAACATACTGTGATTTTGTATGCGCTAATGTTCCTTCGGAATCGAGCGTAAACGTTATTAAGAACCCTTGAACTTACTCAAATCAATGATGTATAATTTTGTGGAAGCATGTAACCGAAGCCGCCTTTAAAAGATTTGTTTAGGAAAAAAGTAACACTAGGAGAAAAGGGGGAAACGTTGCGTTCCCTTTCTTCCATTTTCTGTTCGTGTCGGTATGTTAGCTTGTATAATGCTTGTCTTCCATTTAAAATTATGTGTCTCCGATTGTCGGCCTTATAAACATGACAAACGGGCTTTCTATTTTCATGTCATTTGTGTCTCTTTCTCGTCCCCCTCTGTCTGTCTGTCTGTCTGTACGTATGTCTGTCTGTCTGTTGGTCTGTCTGTTTGTCTGTATTTCTTCGTCTGTCGCTCTCTCTCCCTCCATCTCTCTCTCTCTCTCTCTGCTCTTATGATATTCACGTTTACACTATTTTTTTTTTCCCAGTGGAGACGGTCGACGAGATGACAGTTCAAAATCGGGCCCTTTTCCTAGGGGGACAAAAATACTGTGGGGAAAATTTCGCCTCGCCCTATTTCGAACAATAATTGTTGAACAGCCCTGACACCGGTCGGTATTTTTTCATTCGACCGCATTTTATATTATACTGTGTTTCATAGTTTACATCTTTTCATGTCATTCCTTATGATTTAGCTACAGTTATTATTTTCAAAATTATTACCGGTATGGAGGCGATGATAAGTTGGTGAAACTCCTTTTCTATCTTTCCATTATTACGTGTAAAACGTTATTGTTTATAGCCAGAAGGATGTAAACTGTGTGTAAAAGATATGAGTTTAACGCCCTTCTGGATCCAGAACCTTAAACAGTTCAAAATCGGGCCCTTTTCCTAGGGGGACAAAAATACTGTGGGGAAAATTTCGCCTCGCCCTATTTCGAACAATAATTGTTGAACAGCCCTGACACCGGTCGGTATTTTTTCATTCGACCGCATTTTATATTATACTGTGTTTCATAGTTTACATCTTTTCATGTCATTCCTTATGATTTAGCTACAGTTATTATTTTCAAAATTATTACCGGTATGGAGGCGATGATAAGTTGGTGAAACTCCTTTTCTATCTTTCCATTATTACGTGTAAAACGTTATTGTTTATAGCCAGAAGGATGTAAACTGTGTGTAAAAGATATGAGTTTAACGCCCTTCTGGATCCAGAACCTTAAAAGATTTTCTTATTTTTCCTTTTCTGAACTTCCAAAATTAACTCCTTTTTCGTGGTGTAACTTCTTCCTATACGTGTATTTCAGTTCACACCATGGAAACTAGACCTCATTACGTGTTTGTCCATCTAAGCTGTGCTTATTAAAATTGAATTTTCATTACGTTGAAATCCCTCTGTTTGTTATTTCTTACGTCTCATTTCTAATGGATCATAATAAAAGTGTATTTGCAACTCATCACTCCCCCGAAAAGTTTGTTAATAATAATAATGACAAAAAAATTGTTAATAAAATCTCAATCAATAACACAAGCATAAAGGAAGAAACAGGCCGCGCCTCTGAGTCTTAAAGCTCGGCGGATCCCCGTAAGCCTGATTTCTCTTTTTATTTTCCCTCGCGGACGGTTAATCCCGTCTTTTTTCCAAGTGAGAACGTATTACGCAGTTGGATCAGTGTTATTTCAAGACGTATAGCTCGAGAAGAAAGCCTCGGAAGATGATGGATGCCCATTATGTGTCAATAAGTTGCATTCTAATTGCTGCGCTGTCAAGAAAAGAATTCATATATGTATATGCATATTATTCATTCTTAATCCCCCTTCTCCATTTTACCGCTCTTTTAAAGAGAAATGCCGGACAAAATTGGTCGTGTTTATTATTTGTGTTCTGGACATGAATATACATTACTTAGTTATATTATTTTGGATATGGAAATTGGTTTGCCCTAATTTTTGCCCAACCGAAATATACGCATATCGAGCTTCCAATAACAGGCATTTGAATTTTAATTAGATGCATTCATCTAAAGATTATTGCCATCAACACCTTCCCTTTTAGAAAGATGTGCCATTAAGGAGCTACAAATTGCATCCGTTGCTCGCATAAAGAAGTCAATAACCTTTTCATAATTATCATGGGCGTAAAGTATGGAGTTCTACAAATGGATGTAACACTGTATATAAGAATTGGAAATGTAACTGCGAGGGGTCATTGTCCTTGAGAATATGTTTTAGTGGTCAATTTCAGCATGCTGGTTGCCCGTAAGAACCTCAAAGTTTCAAGCCAATTAAAAAGTCGTATTAGAAAGTTATATTCATCAGAATGAAAAGTTTATGATACATTGAAAAGAAAGAACCATATACAGAAATCATTGCAAGGTACATTAAGTAAGACATTAAAGATACTATGTACCTTTTGCAGCCAACATCAAATTCTGTAGAACTTTGCAGGAATTATGAATATGTCATGTACGTCCTATCTGTGAAATTTAAACGTTAGCAGTGTCCTAATATTCAAATTATGCAAGGAAACCCCTTTACTTGCTAGACTTCACTGTCAGACACTATTGAGTGACTGACTGTTTTTTTAAATCTTTGGTAATAACATACATAAAATGAGCTGTAAAGGGTACATGAGCATTTGTCTACATCAATAACCCACTTCTTGTAATGGCCAAAATTAAACTGATTGAATCTTTGCGCAGCATAAAACGTACGACCATTCGGTACAATGGTCTGAAAAATTAGACTAGTATTTATTGGCTCTATAGCTCTTAAGTCGATTCGACAACCAATAATCGTTATTTTCCCACTTAAAGACATTTTCAAGCCCCCTTTTTTATAGGGAAGTTCTAAATTAGTATTGTCTTTCAAATGCTGTTGGAATTTAACCTTTTCATTTTTTTGGCCTGCAAATGGGACATAGTACCTTTAAGAAAGAGACGTAATATACTGAATGAAAGGACCCCAACTCCCGTATCAGAATTGAATGGTTGTTATGAGTTAAAATTTTCAAGAATAGGATCGGGAACCCAAATCATGTGAGAAAAAAAGCGTGTTTTTAGATTGGATAAGGCCGACGCGCGGAAAAATGCACGCGCATGCGCGTGTGCGCGAAATTTTCACAAATGTTCAAACTGGTCGGAAACATGTGCAAAATAATTTGAGACGATTTTGAGAATTCTTAAATTTTGCGCGCGCGCTGTCGCACGTTTGATATGTTGATATGCTGGGCAATAAGTTGAAGTGTCATGAAATGGAATATGAAAGTGTTTTGCCATTTGATTATAGAGATATTACAGATATGCGAAATTCACAAAATGGCGCCTAGATGACGTCACATTATGCAATTGACCTCAAAAAGTGTCATGTGTCCAGTAGGGTGTACCATTGTTGAGATATCTGTTCCACAATAATGTACAGAAAGGAAACGAAAAACAAAAATAAAACAAGAAAATTCTGACGAATATAAGAGGGAATATGTACATTCGTACATACCACCTAAAAACAAGAAAGAATGAAAGAAAGAAAAGAAAAGTATGTCATGCGGTAAAGAAAACAATGTTCAATACACATGCCGTGCAGATAAAACCCTTGCTTCTGGTCTACAGGGAGATTTAATATGGAAAAGGTGTTTATGAACAGGATTGTACAACTAAAGAAGAGCAAAGGTATAGTTTATTAGTAGGTACAACAGCTTACCGTTTATGTAGTACTTTCTGCTACTAGTAATATCAGAGGTTCAATTTGTCTACCACTTTTTGTACTATGTGCTTAACTAATTTCATTTTTTTTAATCCAATTATACACCGTAACGATATCGTGTTTTATTTGTTTGTTTCACTGAGAACCCTTCGTACATTTTATCTATGCCATCATCATCCTCATCGTCGTCGTCTCGTCATAATCATCATCATCAGCAGCAGCAGCAGCAGCAGCAGCAGCAGCAGCAGCAGCAGCACAAGTATGACATTCGCAAATTCATTCCATTCATACCGTGAATACATCACCAAAGAATGTTTGTGATTGGTGGAAACAACTTCAGGCATTCGAGCACAATCAAATAAATTATCTTGTCACTTTATACACATGTCTTCGTCATCACCATTTTGTTGCCGGCATAGACTATACGTACGTAGACGAAACGATTAGTAGTCCAACAGTTGATTAGACAAAATAATAATTAGACGACATAATATTTGACTAGCAGACCTCTCTGAAATAATATAAGGTTAGGGTAATTAAGGGTCACAATATTGTGTGAGGTTAGGTTAAGGGTTAAGGATAGGATTGTGTGTACTTTTCAGTCAAGATTTGAAGTAAAAATGTAAGTTTATGTTAAGTTATTGACCGCGGAAGAATTTTGTTGTATGACACAGATAGCGTGTGTTGTAGAACACATAATGGATGTCTTACAAGAAAGTAAACAAACTTGGGTATTAGACAAAGTCATCTTTTTTATAGACCAAATGACAAGTAACCCTATCATCATCATCGTCGTCATCTTCATCAAGAAGTACTAACCTCCTCTACTCGATCCAGACATGAACTTTTGATACAAACAAGGGGTACAAAGAATCTTTCTGGAAATTGAATGTATCCGCTGTCCATCCATTGTAATGACCGGAGCTCATCGTCTGACCCCTACTCTTCCTCTTGATGAAAGCAACAAAAACCGATGTCCTTCATATTTCCCCTTTACACTAATTGAATAGGTTATTCATTGTCATACAAGAGCAATATATTCTAGGCAATGAATCCTTAGGAGTATGTAGCGATATGGTTGTTTGTAGATACAGACACCCACTTCAAGTGTGAACAATTTCCTTTCTCATCGAGAACAATTTTGATCTACTGATGTTGTGTTTTGATTTTAACAATATTGCTGTCTTTTAAGAAATAGGGAATGTAAGAAATTAAGAAGGAGGAATACAGGAACACAGGAACGTCACATGTATGCCTCAGTCCGTATAGTATGTCTTTATTTTGACTACAATCATGAAAAATCATCGTGATTCTAAAATTTGACCCCCTGCGACGTTTATTTTCAAAATGGTACGCTTTGCCAAGTAATTAATAGAAGAAAAGGAAAACGCACCAACAACAACACATGAAGATGATGGGAATGTCAAAATTTGATTTATATATATATATATATATATATATATATATATATATATATAAATCGTGTATTCAACGAATATGTAAAGAGAGAGAGGAGAGGCTTCAATAAGAAAAAGAATTGCATATATCTTGAGCAAGAGCAAGTAAGAAGAGAGAGGGTGAACGAAAGGAGAAAAGAGGGCAAGAGAGAGAGAGAGAGAAAGAAAATGGGAAGTGCCCCACCGATGGATCCCGATTGCAGTCGGTGCTAATACTAATAGAAAACATGTAATATTTTCAATAGATGAATAATAAGAACAAGTTATATGAAAGATGTAAGAAACATGAGAGTCAAAGATACAGAGAAGGTATAAATATCCGCTTTGAAGGAAAATAAAGAGAAGGGGGCAACTTAAGGGGGAAAAAGCGATCATGGGTATATCTCAAGGCACTGCTCGTAACAATACAGACAGTCGTCGTACATCCATACCGATCTCGTGATAATACTCTGTGGGACCTTTTTTCCTCGCTGGATTCATTCAAATGTGATAATTATGCTTCCCATTGCACTTTTATGTTTCGAAAACCGCAGAAGACCACGACAATAGCAAGTGTTTTGTGCGGTTCAAAGTAACCCCCGTCATGTTCATATCTCAAGGTTGAAATAGCTTGGACCCCTTCCAAAACACGGAAGCTATATGTCAAAGGTCATGTTTACATTTTGAATGAAAATCATGAGCAATTCAGCACCCACATCATAGAGTTTCATTTTGAATGGTTTTATCCCGCAAAGGCAGATGCTGATCAAAGTTTTCTTTGTTTTCGTCTTTACGAAAAGAGAGGAAAATGGAAAATGAAGAATAGGCTTCCATGATGACGTAGATACCATTGTTGAATTCTGCGTATTCGCCACTTAACATGTGCCATAGTATAGAATGACCCTATTCATAAAGCCAATAAGTCTATCATAGATTTCTGTGATATCTTATTGTAAAAAACGAATAAAGGAAAAACAAACTAACAACAACAACAACAGGGAATGAAAAAAATATATATTTTACATGACGCCAATGCCGGTGATCCAAAAAAAAAACCCTCACACAAATTATTAGATAATCACCCCATTAAAAAGTAAAACAAAAAGCATTAAAATACACGAGAAATTGATGTTATAATGAATACCGGCATTAATCATCTTCTTTAACAACAATGGGCATAATCAATGATTTGTCCTTTAATGAACTGTTATTAAAATCATATTTGACGATTGTGCAATTTAAAGAAATGAAACAAATAAAGCAAAATAATATAATTTCATCGAACAAATTAAATTTGGATAAATTGTAGAAGGCTTTTAATTGTTTCTTTTGTAATGGAAATTAGCTGTAGGCTAAACATGTTTTTCCTCTTGCTCTCGCACGATATTTCAAATTTTACTATGCCTTATCAAATAGTTTATAGTCTATATTCTGTCACCAGAAAAATTAGATCGTAATATCGGAGTATTTATATGTATCATTCAGTTAATAACAGTTTTTTCTTACCGCCACAATTTTGAAATAGTTTACATTTTGAAAGCCTTTGTCAGGGGGTGACTAAACTACTTAACTCATACGACAGCATTCATAGCACAGATCGACTATTTGGACATATATACCATGTGGCTAAAATTAATAAAATGGAATTAAACAGCCTACATATTTTAGCTTTACTTTTTAGTACGACTCAAACTAAATTTTGAGCATGGCAAACATTATTAATTTTCACTTTACGGACACTACTTAAAACATATCCCATTTTAACAGTATATCATATCCCCACAGTGTTCATTTGATATTTATTTGATCTTAGATTGTTAAACTCATTATAGATAATTACATATCGTACATAACATGAACCATCACCATGGTTACATGTTACTCAGTGGATCTTCGTTTCAATATATAACACAATACCAACAAAAGATCTTGTAACTTAGCCAATCAATTTTGACTGAAAATAAACAAACTTATTAATAATAGACTCTCAAATAGTAATCATATAATCTTTGTTTCAGTGGAAATTCTGTTTATATTCCTATCGCAGCAAAAAAAAAACGTTATATTTTGTTAACAAACAGTAAAGAACAAAAAAAAAATATTATTGCTCCAAAATATTATTATTGAACGTTAATATTCAGTTGGCATTTTTTTATGTGATGTATCATTACTTATAGTACTTTAATGCAGTCTTCATAATCATATTCTCTTTGTTACGTAACTGTAGTTTTTTTTACAGTAATACAATATACACTGTATTATACTTAAAAATATTATGATTGATTAGGTACTAGTTAATAGGAAGAATAGTAGCATCATCATTCGTAGTCAAATTATATCCACATGTTGCAGTAAAGTTCTAATACATGATAATGAGGTCGCCTTTTTATGATATTCCGTAACTATTCAAAAAAATATTCGTAAACAAAATATTTTTAAAATATCATATAGGCCTACATACTGCAGTGCAGTTCACAGCCGCGTCGACCAATATGTAATGAGATAGCATTGCTATTGTCGCAGTCCCTACGTAACGGGGTCAATGCAATTTTAATGATCGGATCTCCGTCTTTGTCATATTTCTTTCTTTTTTTCCTCGGGGGAGGAATCTCATTGTTAGTCGAAGGCTATGATTCGCTAGCTTTCGCTCCAGCATTTTAGTGACGAAAATGAGGAGTAAATGAGGGGAATGTGATCGACAAAGACGAAGCAGATTCGAGCACGAGATACCATTATAATGCACCGAGATATATTGCTGAGATAGTGCAACGAGTTACTTTATCGTGACACATTTTTTAGCACTTTTGATTCAGTAGAATTCACCCGAAGAGCACAAACTCGTCATCAGTGATGAATGAACGAATGTGACACTTATGATAAACACAGTGTGTGGGTAAACATATCAAGTTTCTTGGAAAGTTATAGAAATTAACATTAAGTTTTGATTTTTGAAATAGTTGCGATTAATAAAGGCTGACTGGTGAATACTCCGCAGTCATATTTTCTTTATCGATATTCTGTGATATTTCTTTATCAACATTGGTTGCCTTTTCTTTGTCGAATGGCTCAGAGTTTGTCTTACAGGCGAATAAATATTCAGATTTTTACAGTAATTTTTTTTTTACCACCAGCAAACATTTTACTATTTATTGTTTATTTATTGACATTAATCGTAGTCTTCTTCTAAAAATGTTCAAAATTGTCTTACACATACAGCCTAAACTAAGAAAATGAAGTTGTCATATTCGCTTGACATACTTTTATTTTTGTCACCTCTGAAGGTGTTACTCTTTGATGAGATGAATTGACGTATGTTTACCTAATTGTCTAATCTCAATGTGACAAATATTATTAAGTAATATGATATTATTCACTAAAATGTTTGCAAATATGACAGCAATCCCTGTGTGTTTTATTTCATATGATTGGAATATAGAAATCGATATTGCTTCTATGTCAGTTTGAGATTTAAACAAATTAATTGATTACTATCCACGAAGATAAAGCATGATGGTAGAACAATGATTTCTTTCTAAAGTTAACATTAAATTGAAGAAGAAAAAAAGAATCATCATTTTGTTTATGTATCATTAAAAAGATATTGAATGAAAGCATTATTTTTAGTATTACTTGGTTGAAAGTATCTAAATCATAGTAGAACGTTGAGAGAATCTAAAATATTGCAATTTTCACATTGTCTCTTGTAAAAGAGGGATGGCGTGTACGCATCATCTTCAGCTTGACAAACATAATTAACATGCTTTCACATCAAAAAACATGTATTGTTAAAAGATATTATTATATAAAATATTGATACTAAAATTATGATAGATAGGTTTATAAGTGTAGTTTTGAATGTGATGTCTTGTCATAAATCCATTATTTGTTATGTCGCTGAAGAAAAAACACTGCTACATATTTTCTTTAAAATTTTACTGAAAATAATATAATTTAGATTCTAAATGTATGATTTAGAGTGTTGTTATCATTGTCACTACCACTTGAGGTTTGGATATAACGGCATGACGTGCATTACTGTCACGTTCCCATTTGATGTTTCATAATCCTTAACATCTTGACTTCATATGGGAGAGGGTAGAGTCTGAGAGAGAGAGAGAGAGAGAGAGAGAGAGAGGGAGGGGAGAGAAAGGGGAGAGGGGGAGGGAGAGGGGAGGGAGAGGGGAGGGAGAGGCGGTGAGGCGACGAACATATAAAATACAGGGAAGAGAGGAGAAGAGAGATAAAGAGGCAGGCACAGAGGGAGTGAAGAGAGAGAAAGAAAGAGACAGAGACAGAGAGATAGTAAGTGACATGGAAATAAAGAGGTGGAAATAGAGAGTGGGAGAGGGGAAAACAGGGGGACAGAGTAGAAAGAGAGAGACAGAGAGAGGGTGAGAAAGGGGGTTATGAGTATGCAGATCGAGACAATATTGCCAAGTAAAAGTCAATTACATAATGGAGTTTGGGAGCAACAAGAGGATTTTATAGTTCTTACCCTCTTGAGTGGCCCAGACTCACCCTCTCTCACACAAACGCAAACATCCAAAAATAAAAATAAGCCATCGAAATAGTTCAGCTGAAAGAGGTAAGTGCCAGTGGACACTGCGTGACCAATCATTTCAATGGGTGTCTGGGGGCTTTTTATATCGAAATCCGGCTTTCGCTTTATAGTGAACACCGGTATGTCAAAACAGTTGACCAGTCGACTTTTGGAGTGTTCTGCTTGTGTTGGAGGTGGTGTAAGAAGTGCTCCCCTACTAAACCCTGGTACATGTTTTACGATACCCTTTCCTGGTGGTGGATAGTATTTGTGACCATGACGCGTTGCGACACCATCGTTACCGCCACGCCAGCATAGGGGTGGCCATAAATTTGCGCATGAGACTCATTTGCCAATGGAACTGGTTGCGAGTAAGATCAAAGGAAGAGCGGTGGGCATTGCGCAGATTTCGGGCCCCGCGTTATTGTTTTCTATTTGACTCAAGTCCCATAAAGCCGATAAGAAAGGGGTCGCAGGACTTCAAAGACTGTGAGGAGACAGAATAGAAAGAGCGATCCACCAGATTTCGACCACATGATAATAAAAATACTGGACTATTTGAAGTGGACTCTGTGTGATGGGTGTTCGTAGTAAGCTAGTATCACGTGACTGAGTTGTAAATGTTGATTAGCATACGGAAGGGTCGCCGAGGTCGGATGGTCGTCATTCACAGAGTTTACTTGACGAAACGACGGAAGGGTTTAGATTCGAGCACCCATACCTAACTAATTTTCATCTGCTGCTTGATACTGGATGATAGAGAGCTCAAAAGGGAGCACTTTACGGTTTAATTCTACAAACCGCGCTCTGCAATAAACATTTATTTCTGCAATTGTGTTTTCTGGCCAGAATGCAGATCGGTATGGAACAGGCTTGGCAAGCTCAACGCCCTACAGGAATGGACAGTTGTGCTGCAGAATATAGAGGCATTTCTGCCCCTATGAACGGACTTTACGGAACAAGCAGTAGGCAACGGGCCTCTTGCAATGCCATGGTCAGTGTCGGTTCTTCAAACCCTGAACAGCTTAGTGCTTTTCACTACTCCTACCCCATGTATAACTCACCCACCGAGTCAAGTTTGGCTGCATCCAGTGCAGGAGACGAGCTGCCGCCGGGAGCCGCCGGGAGTGGGGTGTCTCCAGCGGCAGCCGCGGCGGCCTGGAATAGCAGCGAAATCCGTGGTGGGGCAGCCGCCGCCGCAGCCGCCGCCGCTCATGGGGCAACGCCTCGCCCCTACGCCAATACATTCGGCAATACATTTCTAACTCACGCAGGCTCTCCTCCTCATCACGCCCATATGGCCCATCAGCAGCAATACATGAGCAGCAACGCTTACGGCTCCCCGTACGGTCTCCACAACTCACCATATCCTCTTGATATGACAGGTAAGGAACATCAACCCGTTATATCACCCCTTCTCTACCCCATAAAAAACACCCAACGATCGCATAAAACAAACCATCTATCTCCTTTTCCCATTATACTCACAACACTATTACGCCATTTTATGCGCCTATGAATTGCACCTCTCAATTCAAGCACTAGTCCTCTGGGGATATTTACTCATCGTATAAATTTTGATATCATCTCCTTTCCTCCAAATTGTTCCGTGTTTGATTATTATTGCTAATATTGGGCTGAGCCTTAAAATCGTCGGTTTCTCTCCACTCCCCCCTTCTTGGGATATGACAGTCTCGGCAGTGACGATACCCTCATTAAAACTAATCCTGGCTAGAATGTTACTCTATTAAATTCCACATTTTATTACGAGTTTACATTCTCGATCTGTGATTAAAATAATATTTGCATAGTATTTTATTTTGCAACTTAATGTATCTGTCTATTCTTTAAAGCTGTAATTACGTGCCTATAATTATGAAAATGGATTAATCTAATCATTTATCATCAAAGTTATATGTTAGTTGCACTAACTCAAACATTATATCAGTTTGAATACATCATTCTAGATTGTATACGATTACAGCGAAATATAGTATTGACATGAACTGTAGAACAGGGAATGGCAGAAATAGATCACAATTCTTACTTCTACAAATCACACGTCAATTTTTGAGTAGGGTGACTATACCTAAACCTTCTAATCTATGCAGAACAAGTTTAAGCTATTAGTATTAGGTTCTACAGTTAAATTCGCACTTTATTCCAATTTTCTTTCTATTTCTTTCTTTCACTTCCTGAAATTCAAATAACTCAAACATAAGGTCAATTACCTAACGTAGTTGAGTGAATTAAATCGGTGGTGTAGACGTGAAGATTGAAATAGTTTCGATGCCATAATTGTTAATCGGCAGAAAAGAGTTTTTCTGAAGGACTTTTAGAAAATTCAGGCTAGCACATCACTCAGCAAATAGCATGTGCATGCTGTGCGAAAAACTAGCGAATTGTACTATTTAAGATAATGGAGTGATCATGCAATTTCCCTCTCTCTTGAGTGTATTTTGAAGGATAAGTGTAATATATCGTATGTTTTTTATCAGAACATTGATTTAAAAAAATTCAATATCCCTTCATTTTAATATTTAATTTAGGTTTTTACTATTCTGGGAGGTTCAGCGTTCGGTATCAGGATTGTCAAACGTTGGTTGATAAAGGTTATCGTTAACAAAATGTATTAGTTGCCAACGTAAATGTCCCGTGTTTTTTTATTGAACATCAACAAATCAGATATTCCTTGAACATAGGGTTAAAAAGGGTTTGATAAAGCACCACTAAAAATGTTTCTGCAACATAAAAGTAGTAAGACTATCAAATTGGAATTGCATAAACTTGAGTGAAAGAAAAGGAAACTGTTACTCATTTTTAAAGCTATTCGGTAATAATGCGTTAGCTCTTGGCATTTATCAATTCTTAATTTATCAGCAAACACATTACGACCGTATAATGGATGGCTCGGAATTAGCGTTACTAATTCTACGGTGATAGAAAACTCAGAAGAATGATTGAACATGTTAACAGACGGGAAAAGTACATTAGCAGTAAACTATAGGTTTATTCCTCAAGGGATAGATTGATATGAATTGCAGCAAGAAAAAGATTGGAAGATTATGGATTTAAAATCGCACTTTTGAAAATGTTATTGCCATATGCATAATGCTTTGATAAATTCACTATAGATTTGTATTCATAGATTATTCATATATATTCAAAGAAGTATAATAGGGTGTAAATAAACATATAATAATATGAATATAGAAAAAGTTTTGTTTTTAACATAATTTGTATTTGTTATAGCAATGATTATAAGGGTGGCTCCGTGCAGTGGTGCTAATTACACGTCCACAAAAATGCGTTTTTCATGTACATCAAGATATACTCATACAGGATTTTTCCCCCGATTTTTATCACAAATCTGAATGAAATCCAAACCTTTCGAAGCCAGTCCGATTCACAGAGTATTTGGTAAATTGCCTTTTCCTTGCGGTTAGATATAGATATGATATCACATAAAAGTTACGTACAGGAAATAGATGTAATATCGCTTTTAGATTAACCGTCAAATCGTATACATGGGGATAGGTAATGTTGTGGTTTGTTAATGGGTACATTGTCTCATAGATTCATTTTTTGGGAAATTAAGACTAAATAATCGAAAGAAAGTTCATATTTTGATATTCGTTTGACATGTGAAAAATTAGGAAAACAAAACAAGACATAAGTAAAAACTTCCAATAATGATTATAGTTTTCATTTGTAGAAAAGGAATAATATATAATTATCCTCCTTTTCAATTCTATTGCATTACTTTTCACATTTAGCACACAATAAAGGAATATGTATATTGCTTATTATTTAGAAGTGCTGTGACACATTCAAATTGGAAAGACGTTAGGATATTCAAGCAAATTTCAAGCAAATTTGTTCAAGCAAACTCCAAGGATTGCTTAGAGGGGACAAGGAAATTGCCATATTAAAAAAATGATAATAATAAAATCGTTTTACGTAATTCATATTGCATTCTAGTTACACACACAAAAAAAACAACTGTTAGCTACTAATTTTGGTAACTTTTAATTCTTAGTTGTTCAAAACAAAAATGCCATCGTATAGGTTAGGGTGGGGAGGGCTGCAGCGTAGGTGAAAGAGACTAGAGGATAATAAATGCAAGAAGGGTTGTAATTTGGGGGAAGACAAATTACCTATACATGGTTTTAGTACATAACCACGCGAAGGTTATTATTATATTAGAAGGACAAGACAGTTATTTTTTACTGTAAATGCAATTGATCCCCACCAATTACACATCGTTTGTCATTATAAGAGCAAGCATTTTGAATACATTTTCCCTCCTAACTTCTTTCATCATCTAGTTTATTGCAGCTATAAAAACATATGGCGTGTGTCACATATCTCGCATTAAACTAAATCAAGTGGAAAATATTTTATCCGTCAGTTATATAAGAAAAGGACCTTAAGTAGGATTAAGTAAAATGAGAGTTATTTGGCGGAATGCTGGTACGCCTAATTTTAGCTCGTTTTCTGATAAATTTTATTGGGGCAAAAGTTGGGGAAAGAAAGACTTTGCGTTACTTTGAAGGTTGACTTTAAGCAGACTTGAATGACCCGGATGGTTGTGTGTTAGAGACTTTATTCCCAGGAGTAATTAAGTGTCTCGCTTTATTCAAAGTGACCGTCCAATTCATACCGAAGACGTCCGGTTTTCCTCTCCTTTTCATCAAGTGTGAACAATTTAAAGTGAGATTATTGTTCTTCCCCCTTTTAGCAAGCGATTAGCATTGGAATTAATTGAGGAGAATCAGTTGTTTGTATACCATGTTGACTCCGTGAAAAGGCGAGCACTGGCGGGTCACAATCACAATTGTCGCCGTGGCTCAGCGATAGTTGTGCGGGTAGGTTCGTACAAGGGAGGCGTGAATAGCTGGCCTGAAAAGGCTGTATCACTCCGTCTAATCCACTCTCTGAATGAAATCGAACGCCGCTTTGTCTTCTCAATACGGATAATCTCTTGTTAGATGTAATTGATATTCCCCGCTTTGCTGAAGAAAATTCGAAGGAATCTATTGAAATTAATCGGCTTGGGAGAGAAAGGAACGGTCTAAACTGGTTTACAATGATGTGATTTAATCGAGGGGGAGATCTGTTCGGCCAATCGTTGCTGCCAATTGAAGGGAAGAAAAGCCATGGGTCAGTTTGGTCATTGCACTGGCCAGATAGGATAGAGATCAAACAAGCCGGTGGTCTCGAAGTTTTCTTAAGATAGGAAAGGATCGATTGAATGTGATACAAGTTAAAAGAATGTTTGTTTAGGCAGTTTTTTCTCCCAGACAAATGTAATCCGTCAAGAATGAAACTGATATCCCACACTTTGGATGAATCATTGGTGGTGTAAGCCCAGGGAGACCTGGTAAGCCTATGCGCCGGCCACATAGGCCAACATGACATATGCATGGATAAATTATTATTGGTACAAACTTTGAGAACAGGTTCGCTAATATTCAGTGGTCAGACTTAAAATTTGATAAAGATTAAACATCTTTTCTTTGTGTTCTTGCTCGATAATTATCACTGTATTTGTTTCTCAAACTGCTAAGTACGATGGAACGCACCAACAAGTGTGACATAGCAATTTTATTTCATTCAGTTTCTGCACGTAGTCAGTGTAGCTAGTTTGATATAATTATTTTCTTCTGTTTTGTTCTATCTCTTTCTTTTAAAAAAATAAGGAGAAAATTGTACTCATATACTTTTATATAGATAGTAATCGTAATACTTAAGTTGATGCTTCAGTTTATCATATTCTTCAGTTAGTCTCCTAAACTCTGCACATTTACATTGGTTTTTCCATTTTGTAAATGTTAGCCGACTAGCTACAAGCCAGCTATCTTCAGATCATAATATGATTTTGGGTGTTTACTGTAAAACTGCTATTAGTATTTACCGTAATTAGGGGACAAATATCATACTGAACTGAACTCATATCAATAAGAAACCTCTCAAGGCATGCCAATTTTGATACAGATCCAACCAAGGGTCGAGTTTGTTCATTTTACCCGAGCTGGCCTTGTTTCCGCCCCTCTTTTTATTCTGCTCCCAAACCTGATCTGCACTCTAAGAGATCATAAGAATGACGGATGGTTCTCATAAAGCGTAAACTCATTTCCAAAGTGGATAAACAACGACAGTCTTGCATAATAGCCCAGCTTGCAGTCAACGAAAGTGAAGCATTAATAATTCATCTCACGGCGTTAAGTTTGTTTGTGAGTCGGGGCAGCGAGAAACTTACCCAAAGCGAGAGCATTACTCGGCTGCAAGTCATAATTCAGCAAGAGCCCTTCCCTCTGCTCATTACGCCTCTCGAGGGCTCATAGATCAGATACAAGGTTGCGATGTCATGATGAGGCAGTTGTGGGATGAGCTTGGGCTTCCAGGAATCATCACCTTCATGATTATGATTAAAGATGACACGATGGCTCTTGAATCTGGCCAAGGGTAGTCTGACCATGATCAGTCGGCTCTTAAAGGTGTTACTTGACATTTTGGATGATGCGTTCATTGTGTTGCAGCGTTATGGACAAATGGATGACTATACCTCTAGAAATAGAACATTTATTTAAATATATCTCAAAACGATTTATACCGGTTTGCTATGTTGGCGATCGTCATTGAGAAGCCAAACGGAGGCACACAAAACAAAGAAAGGAATTTGGAGGCAATTTTTCTCCTATAACACACCATACGCTAGTCATTTTATCGAGAGTTTTTATTGACAATAATAAAGTGCTTTCACCCATGTTTACATAGATTTATGCGTGATTCCTTGCTTCAGCCACTATCATTTTAAATCCAAAATTAACTTAAACAATACTTCAAACATTCCCTTTAAAATAACCAGTAGCTAGTCATCGTACTCACATTACTCACACTCACTTAGACATTACGAAGTGGAGCTTCACTTGATTTCAAATACAGATTCTAAGCTGACCGCCCCTCATACATCCGATGCCCGATTAATGAATAGATAACAACAACAACAAGCAGCAGCAACAACACAAATAATACACTACACTATCCATGTTATCAGCGATGGATTCATAGTATTTTAAAGCTTGATCTATTTTGCAAGTTGTCAAACTGTATTAATATTTTCCTCTGTATTAGTCACGAGTTGCATTCCTGTAAGGATATACAATCATGAAATTGATGAAAATAGTAATGTTTCTCTTATTATTGAGATATTTTTAAAAAAAAATCCAATATTGATGACGTAATGTCGCAATAAAATTAAAATGATTATTAACGATTGCAATTTTTAATCGATATTTGCATGACACTTGACTATAGTAATATTTGATTACGAAAACAGATACACACTCTTTTCACCATAGCATGATACTACAGTGATACTCGGCACAATCACATTCAATGGTAATGATGAAGTAATCGGCCTCGGGTGATCGCTAAATGAGGTGATCGATCTTCATTTTTATTTTGATAAGTCATCTCTTACCTATGCTTATATAATGTATCATATTTATGATAACATTTACTTGTTTATAAAGGTGTTGATTTTTTTTTCTGACTGTTTGATTACGAAAACACAACAACTACAAAAACACGATAAAACAAACAAAGGTAATTCACAACAAAATGTCCAATCGACTAATGATTACTGTCCAGATTGTGGGTAATTTTATGCGGAAAATATCATATTTTGACGCAGAATTCCCTGTAAGCAACGAAATATAATACAGACGGTGTATGACCAGATGTTAACTATACATGTAGTATCGTAATACTATCAGACGTTTATTTTATTGTTGAAACGGTGGGCACCAGACAAACTCTAACACAAGTTCAACGTCAAAATCCATCCTTTGCGACTTGAAAAGTAAAATTGATGGCGACTAGAGATATTTTTGACGTTTTTCTCCAAATTTGGGTGATTTGCGAGGGCTTCCACCTGTTTTTGTGTGTGTATGTTACTGGTGGAGAGTTGAATGGTATGTCGAGAGAGGAGTCGGTGTACATGGTCGAGGAGTTATTCAAGTGCAGTCACCTTTGCTTCGGTTCACTCGATAGAAAGTTTCAAGAAAAGACCTTTCTTGCTTGATATTTTTCATGCAGAAACTATTTTTTTTTAAATAAATATTATCGGTATTTTTTATTGTGATATCGTCTGAAAAGCAGATTCCCCTTTTTCAAATGTTTTGATATTGATATATATATATATATATATATATATATATATATGACTTGATATTTTCAGAGGTTGTTGTTTATATATTTCTCTTCTTTATCTTTCCATCTTTTAAAGAACCATTACAGGTTAAAAGCATTGTTCGTATGGTATTTCTAAATAGCGGTAATTTTTTTGGACCACTTAAAGGTAGATGAAAGCGATAACAAAGTGGGAAAGGAGTGTGCTAAAACATGACAATAATGTTGTCCTATTGATGTACATAGTGAAATAGATATTGCTGTTATTAGCAAAATTTGAAGCTAAAATAATTTATATTATTTTAAAAAGCTTCTCATGTTTACAAGATTTTTTCGCGGTATACATCACCATCTTATATGTCTTTTCATTTTCCTTCCAATGTTTACTTTAGATTAAAGTTGAATTTGATTTTAGATTTAATAACAAAGCATTCTAATTGCAATGCAAGTAAATACATGAAGGTTAATAAATCGGAACATTATTTTGAACCCTATTAAATTCAAAAGGTTCGAACATGCAGGATTAAATCATTGATTCGCTATGCAGTCATAACCGTGTTGGACCGTCCACATCAGTATCTTTCATAGCAAAGCTCTTTCATAACACAGCCAATGGTAAACGGCTAAAAATTATGAATACAAGTATTGGAATTAGCGTCCACAATTACTAATAAGTATTCTGGGACCGTCGCAATTATTCGTCAAATTGTTTTCCTTTTTAATAATTTTTCTGTGCTATAGGGTTATTGGATAATTTATGTGGGTATGAGTCAACTGGGGTGGTCTCAGTTGACAACTGATAGTTATTACAACAGTAATAATGAAATGAATAGTTGATTAAGATAGCCTTTGAGAGATGAAAATATATATTTTAATATGATTACAAAGAGTTTGGTGCCATTTTGAGAAAAAAAAATGAAGGGATATGCATAGAGTCAAAAGGAAAATTAAGAATAAAACTGGCAATTTGGACATTGCTATTTTTCTTCAAATCATACTCATGGCATCGTATACTTTACGGTTACCAGTTTACTATATTTTTTAAAATTTCATTACTACCAAACAAGGCTATTAATGATAAATTAAATTCAGGTTAAAGCCTGGATTACAAAATTCTAAATCAAACATTTAAAATGAGATCATTTCGAAGAAACACATCGATAGATCGTCTTTAAAAATACTATCTACAGATAATCCATGAAATGTAATTTGTAAAGTTCACATGATTTCGAATAGGGGCAAATTCAACGATTTTACAAAGTTATATTTGATTACTAGAATTATTCAGTTTACGTTACAAGATCGTAATCGAAATAAATAAATTTTCTTAAATCTATCGATAGTATAATGTTATAATAAAAATGAATTTGAACAAGGTATGAATAATGAACCTAAATCGGGAAGAAAAGAGTGTGTGGTGGTGGTGGTGCGTTGGGGAGGGGGGCTTCGTAAGCCCAAGGAATGTGGTTTAAAAATAGAAGTTAATCTGCAAACAAACAATATTAGAGGTAATAATGGAATCATGACTCGCTGCATATGAATTACCATGTAGTAGAAAATGAGGTATCAATGGCAGTAAAAGGAGAGTTTGTTTCCGTTTTGAAGTGGTCGTTACTCGTTACCAGTTCATATTTCCCACATGTCATTTATCTTCAGTCTATACGATAGAGTTCAAGATGTCTAAAGGCAATAGAACGAAATTTTACATTTCAAGCATTTTCATTAGTGTGATATTCCATTCATTTATGTATACGTGATATAGTTCAAGCTCCACAGAGACAATGGAAAGATTTAAATTCCAAGCAATTGAGTAATTTGAGATTATACCGAAAAAAAAGATCCAATTATTTCGAACACCAACTTAACATCAGCGAGATACATATGCATTAGATAGATATAAGAATAATAAGATAGGATTTATTTCGATTTTTTTCATGTAAAATGATGCGTCGTTATGATTAAATAGAGTTTAATTTGAAAAGAGAAAAAATACCATGTTATTTCTGTTTTTGTTTTTACAGAATAGTAAATGGTAATGGAGAAAATATGTTATGAGAACCGAATTCGCTTTCTTTCAAATCCATAACGAAAATCCAGCCTAAAAGAGGAGAGCTTTCCCAACTTTTGAAACTTTTCCATATCAGACCGAGCGCCTAGAGATAACGCGATGTCCTTGCCCCGCTGGTTCACCATGTCTGGGCTTTGAATTTAATTGATTGCCGCGCTTTTCTTCTTTGTTACATTAACTCTTAATCCACTTCACTGTCTATACGACTCTTAACTCTAAATTGTGATAGATTTCTATAATAACCCCCTCTCTTTACGAGGATTTAGAAGGAAGAGCAGGTAAACTTGTGATTAGAAACATAGCCTTAGGGCTATTTTTAAACAGATATATAACTTTTGGATTATCTGTGTGATTTGATAGCCATTATTTGGCATAGCTCGTGCCGTTTTTATTCCCATTTGTAAACATGATGCGAGTAAAATGATAATTAGATATTGATTAGGCCATGTGACAATAAAACATAGAAGGTGATTGTAAACATGAGTTTAATGTAATATTTAGACATTATTTTGTTAGGGGTAGCGAAATTACATTTTTACATTACATTTTCTGCTGATTTTCCCGATTTGCAAATATTTCCTATTCGTCAGTTAGTGAAATTAATGAGAGACGGATATCAGAGAGAGTCTAGTTCGGGGATCGATATTAACCTTTCGTTCAATTAATTATTAATCGAAATATGCATTAATATGATTATGCGGTTTATTTCAAAAGAAAAAGGTATGATTCAATGTAAATAATGAGTCTCTTTTTATGATGACCACTTACAGTTGTTTTCATAATGTTAACAAGATAATGCATAATTGTGTGTCGTATGTATGCGTTTAGTTTTCTGATTAAAATAGTAATAATATTGGAAATCCTCATATCTTGCGCCTTAGTTTGATCTTGACCATTTCTATTCAAAAGACGTAGGTAACATTTTGAAATAAAGTATTCAGTGAAAATGTGAAATCAACACAATCAACAGATTATTTTTTATGTCATTACATTTGTTTATTTCCTAAAGTATCTGGTCATCTCATCATGGCATTGATAAAATAAACAATTGGATAATATATTCTTTTGCAATGGGATAACAAGTGTTTATCAATATTAAACCTGTTTTGCCGGAGCAAATTGAATTGTTCATAGAACACGAAAAGCATTCAGATATTCTTGCACTCAGCCCTACACATGCGTTGAGATAGACGCCTTGAGATAGGATGAGTTGTACACGTTGTATTCGGACAAGGTTGAAAATTCAGGTTAAAGCCCAAGTCCCCTCCAAAATAGAACCAGAAAAATCAGACAAACCAATCAAAAAGTTTGAGCAAAATCGGATAACTAATAAGAAAGTTATGAATTTTTAATGACATGAAAAACTTTGAAAATCACTACACAAATTGGCAACTCACTCATGAGTCTGTGACGTATGGTCCTCACTATCCACTAATTATTTTCTTTATATTGATAATATAAATTTCCTATTTTCACCCTAAGAATCTTATTTCTTCACACCAGCATCCAAGTTAGATTGTTAGTAATATGTTTTTGTGTGGATGCACAAATAAAGAGTAATTTTGTCCAGTTAAATCATGAAAAATTGAATTTTGATAAACTATTTATATAAAAATCAATAATTATGAAATACAATATTCAGAAAATAGTATCAATTCTTCAAAATTCATAAAAGTTTTGGGAAATGTCATGCACGCAATATGAAACAAATCATATAACCTGGGCAAAGGCATGGGGAAATCAAGTTTTGGGGGGATAAAAAGAGAAATTAATGGGATTAAACTATATAAAGCAATTGATAAGTTGTGAGGACATGACGTCACAAACTGATAACCATCTTGGCAATTTGTGTTGTGATTCTCATTGTTCCATAGTTTTACATACTTTTTCAAAAATTCATAACTTTCTTATTAGTTATCCGATTTTGCTCAAACTTTTTTGATTGGTTTGTCTGATTTTTCTGCTTTTATTGAAAGTAAGTTATTTTTGGATTGGACTTGGCCAATAAGGAAACATCCCAAATTGTTTTGAAGTAAGTTGTTGAAATTTAGCTATAACATTGCCATGTCTTGCTGAATGGATGAAATTGATAATTAATAAATTAGATCATAAAATTTATCGTGTTGACAAATTATTGGCTAAAATGGGGATGCTCATTTTTTTATTTATCTGTCGAGGTTTCTCTTACAAAAATCCCATTTAGCCATAAGATCAAATGTAAACTAATGAGCAATTACAGCTTTGTTGTTTTTCGCGATGCGTTGTGTGAGAATCTTTACTCATGCAGTAAATGGGACACGGGGCTTGTCTTGATTGTTTATAGATCAAAATTTAGATATATCTGCTCTATCGACTTCATTAATGAAAACACATTGCATCAATTTGTAACTCAATGGTCTGTAAAAGATGGCAAGCTTGAAAACATGGTTGTAGGAAGTTGCATTTGCTACCGGGGGTGAGGGGGGTAAGTGAGACATGGAAAGTCGACTTGTAAACACATATTAATAAATGAAACGAGTCTATCTGGCTCTTTGTCCGGCTAAATTACGTGTTAGTTTTACCGCTTTCAAACTGGATAATTAGAATCAAACACAGACGGGCCCGACAAATGCTTCAATCGATATTCAATAACGTTGAATTGGGGATGCGATCGAAAAAGGTATACACGTGTCCCTCTGCTCGGCGCAAGGTGCTTTGAGGTCTGCAAAGGGGGTTAGGGGGTTCTGAAAGAGGAGGACATGAATTGTTCCGAAATCAAAGACAAGGTAGACCGAAATATCGACAAGTCGCATCTCCCCGAGGACCCCGAAAAATGGAGTAAGGTTACATCAGATGAGAGAGAGGGTTATATCTGAGATATTTTTTTCTGTCTAAGGACATGCGACTGGATGGAGTTTGGGTATGGATGTCGGACAATATACCAACTCTTCAATTTACTACAAATGTCAGAGGCGGTTGGTATTATGTTCGAATTCGGCCAGTGCCTTCTTTTGTTGATCTGAATGGTCAGCCGAGTGGACAAAGACCAGTTGTAGAGATTATCGCGAGATTAACTCTTGGGTCGGTACGACGCGTCAATGGTTTTCAATGGCCGGGCCAATTGGAAATTGTAATTACTTCTCGTCATTTGCTTTAGTATTTTTCGCCCTTTTCCTTCGCTTTCTTTTTATTTACCCCCTCTATCCCTCTTATTTCCTTTCTTCCCATTTTCCAGTACTTATCATAATCAACAATATGGCGAGGTATGGTGACAAGGATTTGTAGAGATTGTTGTAAACAAGATTTAGGGATAGGCCACCGTGACACCGCTGTCTATGATAAGCCTATAGAGATGAAAAAGAAATCTAAAGAAGTTTGTTTTCTTCAGTATTTCATACGATATCATTATGTAGTCGTTAAAGAGAAGGTTGAGTTCTGGGAAGAGGTGAACAAAAAATTTGAGCATTATCATTGTTATTATGCAAGTGTGGAAGAACATCAGATAAAAAATGTTCCCTGAAAAGGATGGCTCTTCAAATGCCTTAATATTCTAAATATGGAGTGTAACAGCATAAAAATCGGGACGGATTTTTATGCCACATGTTCGTGTAGTCCCATATACATCTTTCTGTGTACAGTGCTTGTAACTTTAAGACTGGGCCGAATTTCTTATCATTTTGATGATTCCAGAACCTTGCAGTACACACCGATACTTATATGCTAGATGATCAACCTTTTCTGATCGATTCCACACCTTTTCTTTCACAATGCAATCGCATGACCAGAACTCAAATATTGTATAAGTTTAACATCTTGGTGTATTGGTGAAGACACAATGTATACCGGAAAACATACATCAGTGAGACAAATCCAGAGAGTGGAAAATTCTATTCATATAATAATATTATCCTTCGATGTATGCTATTTTTGTGCAAATTTATGCTAATCATTTCATCATATGTCTTTCAAAAACAAGTTGACCTGGAGCTTTGAGAAACCTGAGGCCAGATCACCCACAAGTGATGTTTAATTCTCAGAGGGGATGGGTATATATAGATAATCCAACATTTCATTGATGGTGGTTGAATTGCTGTTATTGTGCTTTCTAGCTAGGCTTATTGTTATTTCGAGGCCATTTTGATGAGCTTAATGAATGGAAAATCACAATTTTGTAGCTATTATTGCTCTAACTGGATGTGTCTGTCACTTTGCTCCTTTTTCGTCTATCCGTAGTCCTCTCGACACAATTTTGTTTTATTTGATGGCCATTCGTAAAAGAAGAACAAAAAGGAAGAACAAAACAAAAAGAGGGGAAAAACGATATAATTCATACATGTTTGTTTTCAAACGAGTAGTGTGAAGTTTTCTTTATACAGCGTTGTCCAACACAATATTGGACTATAATGTACACACAATGATGTATGAGCGTTATCCATTCCGTTCCTCCACTCTTTCACTGTCTTCTTTCTCTTCTATTTCTTCTATTTTTTTTTTCTTCTTCTTCTTCTTCTTCTTCTTCTTCTTCTTCTTCTTCTTCTTTCCTTCCTTCTTCTTCTTCTTATCCATCTTCTTAGTCTATTTGTTATTATTATTTTTATTATTATTATTATTATTATTATCAGTATTATTATTATTATTGTTATCGTCATTACTATTGTTATTCCATTTTTATGTTTTTTTCACAATGGAGCAGCTCAAACTTTCCCGTTATTAAGAAATCGATTTTGAATCACAATTGGTTTGGGTGATATCTAATGGTTGTCCTTCTCCTGCACAAGCTAGGAAATAGTTAAAATATAGATCAGAAGATAAGATAAAAAATTGATACTATCGACAGCAGCTTGATGACTATTATTGTCTGGAGTCTTGTCTGGGGATTTCGTATCTTTTTCTGTCTCATTTCCCTCCATATATATTGTCGATAACGAGCTCAGAGAAACCCCCTTTTCCCAGCGGTAATCAACATGCAGCCCTAGCCGATCCCATGGCCAATAGCTGAGCCGAATTAACTACCCCTTTTTGTGCAACGTCGCATTGATACCATTATCAATATTTGAAATATGGTTGTTACCTATTCACGAGGTGAATCTGATAAAAGTCGGTATCAAGAACCGACATGTCATTGAACCTGGCAGTATTTTTTTTTTTAATCAACTATAGAGTTTTCGAGAGACCAGACGGTGCCATGGTATTGTGCTGGTATTGAGATACATCTCAATACCTTTCACAAAGCTTGATGTTTTTAGACTTTTCTATGATATCCATAGCCCAACGATCGTGTACCTTTGTAGGGTGGAAACGAAGAGATGTCAAATAACGCACCGTCCTGCTTGTGCAGCGAGCGGGGGACCCTCGTGTATCGCCCCGGGCCAGGCGGCGTGCTTGAACGCCAGTGGCTGGCTCGCGACAAAGACTCGGATACCCTACCCACAATGAGTTATAGAAAAGGGCATATTTGTTGCTTGTCACTTCTTTTCAGTGTATGTAAACTCTTAAATATAGATGATGGTGAGCATTCATAAACAGCCAAATGATATAAAGACACCTCTTTATATTGGGCTATTTTCTTGTAAAAACAGTGTAATTAATCATCGCCAGACAATGTCAAAGCATAAAATTGGGGGTATTTAGAGCTCTGCGGCTTGTAAACCTGTATTTCATTTTGAAAGCAGCCGTGTTTCTTTGCACTGAAATACCAGTAGACAAGCATCGCAATTCATGATTCAGATGGTATCTTTCCCTTTTGATTTCTTCATTATCTTTATTAGAAATATGGGTTTTTATGAATAAACTAAACTTGTTGAAAAAGTCAGTTTTAATCCCAGACATGTTGAACTTGTTAAAGAGTGAATGACACCATGAATTGCTTATTCTGAAAGTACGTAGTACTTTATTCATTGAATATATCTAGTTTTATTATGGTCTGTCTATGTCTCGCTTCCTCAGCTTATTAACATGTTGATGGCTATATAATTAACATGATAGCTATTACTTGTGAAGACAAAAATCAACCTAAAACACTTTCAATAGCCGTGTGTGTCATTTATTGAAATGAGCGATCATGACAATGACGTATTACGTAATCCGAACATGATTTCTATTGGACATACAAGAGGGTATTGAAATTGCCCTTAAGTCGATTTTTCGAAATAGTTGCAATCGTCTTAAATATAGTCGAATAGCATAGAAATAAAGTATTATGGAATTATATGACGATAAACTGGAATCCACCTTGACAAAAACGAACAATTATTAAAATATTACAAAATCATTAAAAGAAAATGAAAATATAAAACCTTAGCGATAGAATTCCGTTTGAAAGTTAATAGAGTGAAGAAAAGAAGTATAATGAACAAGGCTTCTTGAGAATTAAGGCCCGTTTTACGAAGAGTCTGCAGCCCCCCCACCAAAATTGATATCAAATTGAAATTTTACATAATGGCAAAATGCACTTACAGTTCCAGTGAAGAGAAGAATTAACGATTCATTTCGTCAAAGAGATGTTGTTTAAGTCAATGTGTTACTTTTCTTAAGACGTTGGCTACCTAATTCTTTACAGGCATAGGCTTAGTACATGGATGACCCGGTTCCGGTAGGAATTCGGTTAAATGTAGTTTGTAGGTTACTTTAAAGAATTAAACCATCGTAGATAAAAAGCAGTACCTTCTATGAACGAAAATAAGTAAGTAGACAACTATATGAAAAATATAATACAATTGGAAATCAAGTTATCATGATCTACTTTAACTTGTAAAAGGAATATACTGTATTTGAAAATAACTTTCTGTTCATACACCCCTATTTTCTTTATGTAAGCATAAAATTTAAGATGTGTGTTTGTTCATACACGCCAATTGAATAAAAACAACAAATGCAAGTGGAAACTCAAACGAAATTGCTTGAGAAATTAATATGAACAAGTACATGTATTAAATATGATATTTATTATGTTTATATAAGATGTTATTCCAATATTTGGATCCTATACTCATGTGTCCAATATAATTCAAACTGCAACCGTTACATTCATGAAAATGTTTTTAAGGCCTTAAAAATAGAATACCTTTTGATATTAATATTTTTAAATGTTAGTTCTGACGAAGTTATTATTTTATTATATTTTACAAGAGGAAACCGCCCTTGAAGTTGTCCTACACAAAATGTTAGTAGACAAAGGAGAAAATATTTCATCTGCATAGACTATCTACCTTTTAAAAACTAGACATGCCTCTTGATTTCAAGAAAAAAGAAACTTATTTTAATTAGGTGATGAAATAACCAGTAAAACGTACTTTGGTTTTAAACTGCAACACACAAACGTAGTATTAAACATGTTAAAATGTAAATGAAGAGCAAGTGTTCATTTACAAGTCTTGTATTCCTCCCCGCTTATTATGTTGAATGAATTTGTAATAATTAAACCCGATGACCTATATCGAGTCACGGCAGAGGCCATGTTTTTACCAAACCCGCATCGCTTTTTGCTATTAATTCAGAAATTAATATTTGAAGTCTAATTTTCTAAGCGGTGCCCTTCGTGACATCGTGGCGCAGCGTGGGCCAAAAAGAAAAACGTCGGGTAGTGTGTCGACTGTCGACCAACAGACTGCAGCTAGAAAATAGTTCTGAATAAATAAAAACTTGTCTCTGTTTAACGGGTGCATCCATTACGTAAATGAATTATCAAATTTGACTCTTGAATACCCAAAGTGAATGAGACTGTTGTAGAAGAGATACAGGAAGGATGGGGGTGGGGATCGAACAGGGTTTTTTTTATAAGGCCCGAGAAAATGAAGCTGCCAGAAATAACAATCACGACTGAAAAATGTAAATTATAGGCTAGTTGAGGGAATTCTAGGTAAGGTTCTGCAGAGAATTCACAGAGAGAGAGAGAGAGAGAGAGGGGTGAGGATGGAAAGAGAGTGGGAGGGGGAGAAAGGAGAGAGAGAGAGAGAGAGAGAGAGAGAGAGAGAAAGAGAGAGACAATGGGGAGGGAGAGATAGAGAAAAAAAGAGAGAAAGAGAGAGTGAGAAGGTCAGACAAAGACAGACAACAGACTATATCCTAGAAAAGAAAAGAAAAGCACCTTTTTTAATGACTATAATTGCACTAAGAAACAAAAACAAAAGATAAAGAAATATTTGAAAGAGGCAGGAATTCCATTACAAAACTGTAAACATACATTCCAAGGTTTCGTTAATGATTAAATTTGTAAAGACATTTTAGAATTCACATGTTTGAATCCATTATTTTTTTATTTTTTTATTAACGGAATCAATGCATCGTTATATATTTTTAGCTAAAAAGTGTTACAAAGAAACGAAAGTAATGTATTTTTGGTATCTCTACTTTTTACTTCTCAGGAGGCGCGTCATCGTGTAGTCTTCTTGCAACCTTCACAACGACCCCTCGAAGAACGAAACGACGTCCATACTCCAAGTTACAGATCTACGAACTGGAGAAGGAGTTCACAACTAACATGTACTTGACCCGTGATCGCCGCTCGAAGCTCTCCCAGGCTCTCGACCTCACCGAACGCCAGGTCAAAATCTGGTTCCAGAACAGGCGAATGAAGATGAAAAAACTGAACGACAAAGAAAAGACCCAAGCGACAAAGAAGAAATCGGCTGAAGGCTCATCGCATACCTCATCCACCACCTCATCAACCTCATCAACGTCGTCGACATCGTCGGCATCTACGATGTCGCAATCGAGTTCATCACAGCATCAACAGCAGCAGCACCATCACCATCAACACAATCACCACCACCACAACCACCACCCATCACCCATTGCGATTAACACGTCACATCCCTCGGTTGGTCATCAACCACAGCTTCGATGAAAACACCGATGTGGCATCGACGTCGAAACAAATATATCGGACAATCTTTCTTTCTCTCTGCGCGCGTGTGTGTATTATGTGTGTACGAGTGAGCTTATTCATAAGTAGCGGCACAAACTATTTTTAATCGTGCTCATATAGAAAAAAAACTTTGAGATGTACCGGAAGCATCACCACTGCTTATTAGTGGCTTTAGGGTTTATATCATATGACTGAAACAAATACATGTAACGGCAAGGACAGATCCTGTTTAATTAAAAGCGGGGAGACTTGCATTGCATTTATTATTCCTATCTTCAGTCATCTTCTCAATGGATAATTCAATGTGTATTCGTGCGTTTCTCTGAAGGAGTGGAAACGTGAATACAGCGGACTTTGCCGTGTCACTTGAAAGAAACTGGATTTGACAAAGCGTTGAGTTGCGCCTGATTTCTAAGTGTTGATGGATAATCATTTCCAGCCATCTTTCTCTTGTACCATCATGGATTCATCCCATTGTTAGTCACGTTTAATGTAGATACTTTTCATTTACGTTTCTTGAAATTCGTATTATTCCACACACACACAAAAATGCTTTTATATTAATTACTTGTACGAAGCTGTTGCCTTGAACGTGTCCGGTTAAAGAAGCGACGGTATCTAAATACATCTTTCGGATGATATGAAAGGGACTGCATTATGTAAAAAATAAAAAATAAGTTCACCAATGTCCTTTTTCTTCCTGGTCTCCTAATAACCCACTTTATTTATCTCTGCGCTGTTGAGAAACTGACGTCCTTTAAACGTGCCTTTTTAATCTCATCCCTTCCTTAGTAGCTTCTCTTCTATTAGTTGTAGGCATGCTTTATAGACTTTGATTTGCACAAGTACAATAATTGACAAAGTCCAGTGCAGAAATATGATAATTATAACGAAATAATGCATTTCACTAGGTACAACGGTGCCGTTTAAAGATGTTTTCCCCTTTCATCTTTTCATGTTGAATTATTTGGACGTACATCGTTATAGAATGCTTCTTTCTTGTTTCAACGTTGAACATCTACCTATGTTCAATTCAGTCGAAATGAACATTTTATTTTCCCAGAATTATTTTTCACATCTTACAAAAAACTTTCAAATAACAATAATATAGTGTATAAAGAGTAACATAAGCACAATTCAAGAACACGTTAATATGGGGGAAGGTAAACCTATTTAAGGAAGAGCTTGTGTCGGTTACGTCTGAGTACTTTGATTTTTCTCCTTTCATCACCCTGTTTTAAGGGTTATAAAGCAATTAACTCATTCTAAGAATAAACTTTTATGTCGTGAAAGAAATCGTTTTTTGAAAAAACCTGCAAATAGATATTATTTATTTTATCAAGCATCGCTCGGAGTAATATTTGTTCCATCTTTTTCTTCTCCATGTAATACAATGTTTACATTTTCTCAACGAATATGACCTTAAGTTAATTTGAAGTCTTAACTTCGTACCTGGATCAGTTCGGTATTTAAAACAAATTTCGAATCTACTGTCCTATATGACGTAATGTGAAAAGAATGAATAGATTATGTTGTTTTCAAGTATTCATTTGATATAGATATTTGCAATACCAGGTTTTGGGAAGGAATATGCAGGAAATACAAATGACAGGGGCATAATGATCTAATTAATGCATTGAATTTGTTTAAGGTATTCAATAATCAATATTCTACTTGCAATTGTTCTTTTGAAGGAAACATTGGAAAGGAGGTGATATAATACGAAATACTTTAACTCATTGGTCAATTATATTCATTAGCCACCGTGGATAATTGATTCTTTTTTAAACTATTTTTTTTCTATGAGTGTGTCAAGGATATGATGATGTTGTATTTTAATATCCTTGAATGTGATTTTTAACAAAGTCAGTAATTATTAATAGTGTGTATTTTTCTCAATGATGTCATGGAAACTGAATATACCTCATTCTTAAATCTCTATTGTTTTTGTTTTTTTTCATTGAAGTTCACCAGATATTTAGACGAATTGCCAAACTTGTCACAATTAGATTTATATCTGTATGTACAAATAACAGAACTAATTTAAATTTGCCAGTTTTTCAAAGCGTTTATAGACGCATTTTTTGACGAATGATATGAAAATGCTGCACGCATATTGTAATGAAATGGATGTACAAAAATATTACGACAACAGGAAACATTAGTTGTGGTATGGTTAAGAAAAGAACGATTTGTTAAGGTATAGGTCTTACACAACATTGCATTGATTTAAACAAAACAACTGTTAACAACAAAACGAAAGTACACAGTGTGCCATTATCATTTCTTAAATGTTTCCCTGTTTGAAAAAATATATATAGATGTGTGTAAATAGTAGTTCCTTGTTTAACTGTATCGTGTTTTTGAAAAGGGTCGTTTTTGTGATTTTTGAGACAGATAATCCCACAAATATTCTGATAGAATCGACTAATCTGCCTAAAGGCAATAGTGATGACCTTAGTAGTACTACACAATAGGTGTCCGTCACAAACCAGTCGAATGGCTTTTCATTTTTGTCACCGAATCTATAGAAGTATTTACCAAAGACCAAGCAAATAAACACGTCCATATGAACTTGGAGGGTAACCCTATTTTTATGTCTACTCATTTTTCCTTTATTCTTTGTTCGTTTGAAAGTTGATATTGTCCATATTTTAAAGAAATTAGAAATATAACCATTAATGTTTACTTGTTGAGAAAAAACTACAGCTGTCCACGATCGCTTTCTTGTCCAGAGAAACGTATTATTACAGTCCTACACTGTATGATAGTAATACATGTATCATGCAAATAGCACCCATCTTTCAATAATGATCTACCTTTATCACGCTGTGAGAAAGATCACATTTATCATGAATGCCTACTCTGTGGATTATATTACTCATATATTGATTTTAATCATTTTGCAAATCTAAGTATGCACCAGCTACATACAATCTAAATTAACATTCAAGATTTTTTTTTCAAATCAATATTAAACCCTTTGAGAAATAAGATCATAGCTGAAAGAAAATTTGAATTTGAATTCATATCAAAAGTTAGTAATCATTTTAACTTAATAATATTTGATCGTAATAACTTATTGTACATTTGTGATTTGAAAATGAAAGAAGAAAAAATGAGTGTGAAATTAAGCACAGTGTGTAAATACATACGCACACGATTTGGCTGCATGGAAGAGGAGTTTTTAAAATAACAATATACATTGAGATCTAGCGCTTTTCATAATGATTCCACTAGTATTCAAGACGTAATTTAAATAACTGATATAAAATATACAAAGAATCTTTTTCTTCATCCAAGCCTTGATAGATTAGCATCACGCGATCTCTCCATATAGTGGTTTGATAATTAAAAAATAAGCTTGTCAGACGTGTAAAAAAGAGACAAAGCACCTTGATGTTTTTGTCAAAAGTAACTTCTTTTGTCCAAAGTTTCGTGGCTTGCAAGTGCTTTTTACTTTCTTAATGGATTACAGAAATGAATAATTTGAGATAAGGTAACATAGAAAAGGATTGTATAAAGGATGCAGAACGAACGTGACAGTTTAACATCCCTAATCAGGCAGTCGGTAGAAAATGCATGATTATTTAACGCCAAGAATGAGAAAGCGCTCCGTGTGTATAGGTAATAAAAAAAACCTTAATTGAAAACAAAGACAGTGCTCCTTGCCATCTATCTCTCAATTTACAACATTAACTGAAAGAAACTCGTTAGACTAAAAATCTTGAGATCCTCCCTCAAAAACGTTGAATATATAATTTGTGGGAATGACTGTAGGTTTTTGTTGGTTTCCGTGCGCGTTCATTGTGTGTGTGTGTGTGAGTGTGGGGGCATTGTAATACAGGCAGAGTGCGCTCTCCGTGCGGATTGGTGGAAGCGGGGTCAAGCCCGTGTACGCCACACAGTGCAATATACCACTTACCAAGCAATTTTAACTGGCGCCACCGGGATTCTCAATGAAATAGGAAGCGTGAGGGGAAGAGCGAAAGGGAGAGAGAGAGTTATTGGATGGGACGAAGTAGGGAGATGCTGGCAGAGAGGGTTACAGAGAAAGGGAGAGAGAGAGAGATTGAGAGAGTCACAGCACAGGCATCGGTAGAGAGCAGACGAGAAAGCGGAAAGGTATAGTAGTATGGGAGAGGGAGATATAGAGGGAGAGAAAGAGGGATAGAGTCAGAGATTCAGAGAGACATAGAGGGGGGAATAGACCTATAATTATTGGAAATTCGTTTGGAGGGTGCAGGCCGCGCTTGATGCGTAAACATGCTTGAGTCTGGTTTGAGAATTTCCGAATAAAAAGGAAAACTTAATGGAGAAGGGGAGGGGTACATTTTCCCATTCAGAAATTTAGAAACAACGGAGAGACAAAAGCATGATATAAACATTTATTGTCTAGTCATGTTGGGGTTGGGGTTTAGACCCGAAGGGATATAAATGAAAGATGATGAAGACGCATGGATGAATAACGTGAATATCTCTGCCCGGTTATAAAGGAGACACAGAGGTAAAGGGGAAGACGTGCGTGGGATGTGAAGGAAATGAAAGAGAGCATTGAAACGTAATGGGAGAGGGAGAGAGATAGCCAGAGAGGGGAAAGGAGGGATAGAAAAAGAGAGAGAGAAAGAGAGAGAGAGAGAGAGAGAGAGAGAGGGGGGACTGGCGTGAAGTATAGATATGAAATATAAAAATAAAACATAATGGGCAAGAGGGGGAGAAAGAAATGGGGACATAGCTAGACAGATAGAGAGAGAGAAAGAGAGAGAGAGAGAGAGATATTGAAACGTGTTACTGAGAGAAAAGAGGAAGAAACATATAGAAAAGGGGAAGATGAGGATGTGAATAGATTAAACGAAACAGAGAAGTAAACTTAATGGCAGTGAGGTGAGATAGAGAGACGCACAGAGACAGACAGGGAGTGAGAGAGAGAGAGAGAGAGAGAGAGAGAGAGAGAGAGAGAGAGAGAAAGAAAGAAAGAAAGAGAGAGAAGACCGACAGACAGAGACGAGAGATAAAGGGTAAGGAGGAGACTAGAGAAGACGATGTATGAACTGTAAGTTTCGGTATAGTGTGATTATAAATTCGCTCACATGCAAATAATATTACTTTTTAGAGGGCAAACTACACGAGACATACAGTATTTATAAATGCAGAGGCTTATCTGTTTCGTCGTTGAGTAAAGGGTTCGTTGTAGCAAATGATCATTACAATGTGACGACTACTTCAATTACTCTATTTTGGTCCAATAGTTTGACCCAATGAAAATATACATATTTCTTGGTTTTGTTTTGTAGGAGAATAAGCAGACGCATATTTCAGAAATGAGTTGCATTCCATGAAAACCGTATTCGGTAAAGTGTACTGCATACCCTGATACTACAGAGAATAGCTTCCATATACACTTTGGGCGATAGGCATGACAATAACAATGCCTTTCTTCTATAATATGATTTTAAAGGGCATCCGTCATTTATGTCAAACCAAACCTGTCTATTTTGCAATCGATTTTATTGAAAATTCTAGAGAACATTACAAATTTGAGTAACAGTATAAAAGCTTATTTACAGTGTGTTTATGAGAAAGAGTACAGAAACAATTTCGTACGTTCGTCATATTTACGAATATGAAAAATAATTTAATTCGAGCATTGATACAAAAGCACGTACACATTGACAGCATTTTGCCATGCATAATTGGGATACAAAGTGCGGTCACACTTTATTGTCACTCACTTTATGTTTTGTTATCCAAATAATGAACATGTATTGCAAAAGCTGCTAAGTAAATAAGGCCACGGAAATACAGGTGTATTTTTTGCTGAAAATATTGGCTTATTTAACCCGAACATCCAGTTCCAGCGTCTCAAATTTTGTGAGCGAGCAAAGCAAACGATAAGAGTGACATATTTCTAGGGGCACAGCCACTTGTAGCGCAAGACATGACATAATGTACAAAGAGCCTGTCTCGCTTCCCAAATATGAAGCGACTGTTGCCCCAAATATTCCTAGTTTAACACTCTTTGGGCTGCAGGCCTGCAGCACCTGGCCCCACCCCAACCCCACCACCTTCTCGCACCCATGAGTCGTCTGTTATCACGAATATTACAATCACGAAAATCAATATCTATTTTACAAACGGCATTGCCTTTAAAAAGTCAATGTCCAGCTGCGTGCATCCATTTATCACGGTAATCAACAGAGTTATCAAAGCAGAACAAAAATTCGCGTTTCATCCCTTTAAAAGAGTTCCATGCATGTTGTTGTGGTATTGTATTGCTGTAAAGTTCAACGTCTGCGAGCAGAAAGAGAAAGAGATAGAAAATAAACATTACACGGGAGAAAGAAAGAGAGAGAGAGATAAATAGAGAGAGAGAGAGGGGGAGGAAAGACAGACATGAGAGATAGAGACAGAAAAAAGGGAAAGGGAGAGATAGGAAGTATTCGAATATAATACAGATATATATCTTGCAGAGAAAGATATAGAAATGGACAAGAGGGGCAGGAAGAAATATGAACAGAAAGAGAAAGGAAGCGAAAGAGTAGGTAGTGGGATAGGGACAGCGATAGACAATGGGAGAGAGGGAGAGAGAGTGGGGGAGAGAAGAAAGGGAAAACAGAAAAAGAGTGAAAGTAAGGGAGATTGAGGGAGGGCAAAGGAGAGTCAATGTGAAAGGGGAAAAGGGGAGGGAAGCTAAAGAAAGAAGAATATAAATAAAGAGAGAGAGTGACACAAGGAGTGACCGAGAAAGAAGGAAATATTAAACATAATTTAGAAAGAAAAGAAGAGAAGACAGAGAGATAGAGAGAAAGAGAAAGATTTATCCTACTTGGTATTCAAAATGTTGCCAATCCTTTTGCCCTCAGGGCCCTGCCGAGTCTGAAGGTAGTGCAACCCACCGAACCGAACCGTTCGCGGGCTAACCATGGCGTCGAGCCACTGAACGTACGGTCATCCGACCGAAGAAAGCTTTCTATACACACACAACCCGTGAATCTTTCAAGGCCTTACACAAAGTATCCGCCAGTGTCCCATACGTCACAATGCAAAACCAACAGGCGTGTAGTTGCTCTGCAAAGGATTCTGGCATGAATGCATAGAAATACTGCAAGGGGTGTGTAACTATCACATTCGGAGCAGAAAAACGCATTTTATGGATGGAAATATTTACAAAATACGTTTACTAGAAACTCGATCTGTGGTTTATGATAAACTAATGAACCAAGGGACACACAATTCATTAAGCAACCTAATCGTACATGGATCAGTATTGCATGTATAAATAAGAATTATGCGTTCGGTTATTAATAAGAGGTAAAATAATCATAACGATAACTATATTTTCATCTCTCTCTTTCTCATTCGCGCTCTCTCGCTCTCTCTCTCTCTCTCTCTCTCTCTCTATCCATCCATCTCTGTTAAACAAAATATATATGCATATTAAGAATGTAAAACATATTATAACAATTGTTATCATTCTTTCTCAGCTCTATCTCTATCTCTAAGCATCAAAATCCCGATTGTGCTGTGAAATATGTTTTTGCTGGAATGCCGATATACATGCGTCGGGCCTTTATCTTTTCGTATTTGTTCGTTCCTTTGCCATCACCTACACCCACGCACGTGCAGACTGTCAAACAGAACTCTTCGCGGTTTTTGTAGTAGGTCATCACTGAAGTTTCTATCGGCCTTATATCATGTTTATAATTCAAAATATAAGGGAAAAGTATCATAGTAAGTAGAAAATTACAAGATCGTGTTTTTTTTTCTTCAATCGTTTTCTCCGAAATATAATATATTTGTATATTCTCAACGGATAAGCTAATTAAGGTTGCATGTAGTCTGAGATGGGTTAATTTTGCGAGACGTCGAGACTCGCGACTGCTTCGAGCCTGTGGATGTTTGCAGTTGGTTGCAGTTCTTTCCGCGAAACAAAAAAATGGCCTTAACGATTTGCTAATGCAGTTTTCATATCGCTTAAATTGGGGATCATCACTTTTGACTATGGAAAATGATGATACATGTATAAACACTTCAAAATAAAAAAGGATGCTTGAATGATTTCATCCTTATGCACAGCATTTCGTGAGTACATTATATCACTGATTGACCTGAGTCGAACTCTAATGTCTTGTTAGCATGATATTAATGCAAACATTGCCATCATGAAAGCCTTGACATTGAAATGTACATGCAGTACATGCTTGAAGGATTTTACCGGTTCAGAGAGTAGCTATTATCATGGAGCAATAATATTATTCAAACAGAGAAAAGGAGCGAGATTTTGGTCTATTGCCAATTTTTTTGTCAATGCTTCTGAAAAATCAAAGCAAACGATCAGATTAACAGAACATAATTATACATCATTAATGACTGACAACAGACTCAGTAAAATTTGAGAAGAATGGGAATTGAAATGTTGAAGAAGAAAAAAATCGCGGCTTTATTTGTGTTATAATCATTAATTTTGAGGATGCTGCACGTATGTTTAAGTGTGTAAATGTAATTTAGCTTGACAGGCGTGAATCCAATTATGAGATATAATGATAACCGTCAAGGGAAAGCACCTTAACATCACTCCCCTACCGAAAGACGCGATTTATATGATTAAACCCTGGACCATTTTATATTAGGTAGACCAGAGAGCTGGAACACCATACAAAGTAAATTCACATCTCCCTGAGACAACGAGAGGTTTAAGTATGGCCCAAAGTCCTGGGTGCCAGCCCGGGTGCCAGCACGCTTTATGGGCTTCGAACCCTGGACCTTCACGTTTGTGGATCATAAAGCTTACTATTGGTACATGACCTCTTAACGTGATGAATTATAATCGCTTTGTTACGCTTCTAAAAAAGAAACAGCGTTAAAAGGAAAATCCCGGGATCCAAACCAACTCTGTTTGTTGGTGATCTAGGATTTTGTCTAGTTCCTAATGTATATGTAGGCAACGAGGGTCCTAATGTCCAGATACTGCTTGCCGGTAAGCATTTATGCCTGCTTTTAATAGAGGGACACTCCGTGTGAAATAGATACCAAGCCCTTTATGCGTTTGAGTAAGGTATTGAGACACGTGGGGCAAGTCCTTTGAAAGAGGAGCAAGGCTCCAGTGCGTCGTGTAAACCGTACATGAATGTATTCATTCAAACACTCAATACATGCAGAATAATCACCCGGTAGGGTCCGTAAATCTCACGAAGCCCATTTATGTGATCCTAGTCAGACGTGTCCATCGATATGAAAACAATCCTATTCATCAGTAGATCAGAGAAAAGAAAATTCAAAGCATAAGATATGGCGAATTCTTCTTATAGGAAAAAAATATCACGCGCGATCAAAAAGTCCGCCACGCACTAGATCAGTCATGCGATGCCCAATCCCGTTCCATCCAAAGGGTAATGAATGCTGCGTGCACTTTTTGGTGCGCATTTTAGCTCTTTTTGGAGGCGCTGAGGGCGTATTAATAACATTCCGTTTTCGTTGATATCGTAATGTCGTTACAAAGAAATATGGTACACAATTTGTAGTTTCATTGGTGCTTCGATTATCTACCAGGCTTTGGCTTTGATCTCACGGAAGATACGGTTTCTTTCCCGATTTGGTACTGTCACCATAGTCGGCGGATTGATATAGGGTGACGGTTTATCATTATTTCATCGAGAGTACAAAAACTCTTCGAAAGCTTTTTGTTTTTGTCGTTGATTGTCAAATCTTGATCTAATTTATCATCATCATCATCATAATCATCATCACCGACATTAACAACATTAACAACAGCAATGACAACAGCAACTACTACTACTGGCACTATTACTACTACTACTACTACATGCACTACTACTACTACTACTACTACTACTACTACTACATATATTGCCACTTCTACTACTGCTGCTAATACTACTTCTGCTGCTACTACTACCACTACTACTAGTAGTAGTACATCTGTGAATATATATATGCACATAATCATTATACAGAACAATTCTTACAAAACAGAAAAGTTATTATACAACTCACTCCTAGATCCTAATCAAATGATTGGTCATGCGCGGTCACGTGTGATTCATTTACTGAGACTATCCCACGTTTTTCATGAAAAAGCGTGCAATAGTTTCCAGTACTATCTAACTATTTTTTACATGATGCGCAATAGTGCGCGTAGAGGTTAGGTTTTACATAAAATAACAAGGATCGAGGAGCTTCGTGTTATAAAACAAATGATGCATGTTTTCATTCGTTCATTATACGATCTATCCACCCTCGTTGAGGCTGTGTGTATCTATCGCACTCAGCCTAACGGCTTCGTGCGATAGATACACACAGCCTCAACTCGAGTGCGGATAGATCGTATAATGAACACATGCGCATGAATCATTTGTATACTAAAGCATCTTAATAATCACAAAATGATGTAGGTTGATGGAATGACACATAAATAGCTCACATCCAAGTCTGGTCTGGTTAGGTAATATAAATTCGTGATGGCGACTGTTCATTTCGTCAAGGGCACCAGGTACGCCGGACAGATGGGTGACGGTACCAAACCCACCAAGCGAACTAAATTTGCTGTCACACCGGCAACTGTTACCGGCAGTGCATTTCAAGGAACTATCCAAATATAGAGAGGCAACTCTCTAATGGATGTATTGTTTAAGGTCATTGCTTACAAGGCACATAATTTATATTGTAATGCAAGTTTGATGAATACAACAAGGAGGCAGGAATTTGACCTTGCGGTACCCCGCATTCTATAGACAGTAATTCTGATTCAGTTGAATCATAATTTACATATTGTTTTCTATTCACTAAATAGTTTTAAACCACTGTATTGCAACACTCCTCAATCCATAATTTTACTTATAAGTATTGTATGGTCAAGAGTGTCAAATGCCTTGCTCGAAACTATGAATACAACGATAACATGATTACAATCAGCTAAGACATATGACAATCTATCAAAAAGTAATTACAATAATTCTTATTCAGTTGACTTGGATTTCTAAAACCATATTTATCTTGGTAGAGGAAATAATTATTGTTAAAAAGTCCCATAGTCTATTAAAAACGAGTCTTTCTAAGACCTTCGAAACACTTGGAAAGGATGAAACAGGTCAGTAATTTAGAACTAGCGACGAGTCTTCTTTTTTTTTAGATTGGAATAATTCTTGCTATTATGAATGCATCTGAACAAAAAGTGATAAGTTATAAATATGTACTAATGGTGTTATTATACTTCCTGCGATTTGTTTAAAAAAAATCCGTACTCATATCATCATGACGACTTGAATGACTTATCTTCAAGGACTTAACAATATTCAAAGCTTCAATACAGTCTGTAGGCATGAAGAAATATGGTTTATCACATTTATTTTCGAGATATTTTACATATTTATTTGTATGATTAAAATTCATATTTGATGCCTGATTAGGACCCACATTTACAAAGCACTTATTAAAAAAATTAGCTGTATATTTTTGAGTCGGGAATCGTTTGTCCCTCTGACATTGTTAATATTACATTTAGATGTATCTTTTTTGTTTCCTTAAGGTTTCATTTATAACTTTCCATAAAAGTGGATGTCGCATTGCCTTTGGCTTTGTCAAATTCTCTTGTATAATACAAATTACTATAATTATGGATGTTAATTTATTCCTACATTCGGATTCATTCTCTTTAGTTGGGTAACGGAGGCTACACATTTATTTTCTTAATTGAGACAACAATTACTTTGGTTAGCCAGGAATATGTGGATTTTCTTTTATTCAACTTTCGTCTAGTCTCTGGGATACATCTTATTACATGATTGTAATATTAACGACTTTCATCCTTCCCCCCACGTCAGCAGGTCAGTAAAAAAATGACTTTGCGATGGAGATGGATAAATAAAGAGAAGGCGATGACAAGGAAAAAAGGACGAAATAACAATCAAACACCACCCCAGGTGAGTCAGGCTTTCAACAAAACCCTAGACGGACACACACGGGGTGATTTTATGTACCCCATGGCCACCCCAATCGCCATACCATTCGACGCACCTGAGAGACAATATATCACGAGGATAAAACACGGGGACGACCTTGCGTGCCAGACTTACTGCCGTCGAACTATGCCTCTGAAGTTCGCCGCCGCGCCGCCCAAGCGCACCTTTTACTGGGTGAAAAGTCGCGGCTAAAAGAAACGGGCGCACATGTAACGCATTACATGACGATGTTAATGTCATCTTTTGGAAGATGGTCTTAAAGGTATCAACTTTCATTTCAAGAGATTTCTTGCTCTAACATGATAACTCCTTGGTCTGGTTGATAAAAAATGCCTAGTTTGTTAACTAAGTTTTCTGACACCCCCCCACACACACACACACACACACAACTTATTGAGCATGTTAATTATTCTGACAAGATTTTGATACAAATGTTAATATAAGTCACGCCTTCATCAGATGTACTCTTTGTTATGTTAAATATTTGTGATATGAAAATCATGAAATTATGCATACTTCTATTCGATTCAAATGTGTATGATATTTGGTCATATGTACGGTACTGACTCTTACAACTTCTTGAGCATGTTAAGTATTCTGACAAGATTTTGATACAAATGTTAATATAAGTCACGCCTTCATCAGATGTACTCTTTGTTATGTTAAATATTTGTGATATGAAAATCATGAAATTGTGCATAATTCTATTTGATTCAAATATGTGGTCATATGTACGGTACTGACTGAACTATAAAAGGCCCTGTGAAATATTTGTAGGCTATGTTAAGTATTTGTAATCAGGTTTATTTGGTCATGTTACTGCAAAACACCTTTTCGTTCCAAGTATGATGAAGCATCTGTGTAAAAAGGAGTTAATTTACCTTTAGTTAATCAAATCTCTTTTAAAAATAAACGCAGAAATAACAGAAGAAATTATTGCTTTGTAAACATTAACATATACTTTTCTGATATCCATGCAGTGCCTGTGATTTAAGCAACAATACTGAAAGTATCTTTTAAAAAGGGCCACAATTGTTTGTATATGTTTTTACACTTGCTTGCATCATAATGATAACCATTTTTCATTTTTCATAGGTAATTGACATCTGTTACAAGGGCGGTGTTCCTTTAACCCCAAATATCTCATCCTTTGTATCCTTCATTGTAGAGTATGTTTTTTGAAGAGACCTTGGGTTTTAGTATCTACCTCCGGCTTGCATGCCTTAGCAGCTCGGTAATCATGGGTAGGGGCGCTGAGAGTGGGGGCACGAGGAGAGGATGATGGGTGTGCCAACACTTCAACAAAGTAGGGCCCTGTCTTATACAGAGTTGATATTATTTCCGATATATATCATTGCAACTATGTACATTGGAGATAGGAGACTGCAAACTTGTGATTGATTGGAGGACTTGCGATTGATTTGGACCAATCGCAACTCTTTATTAGATGGGACCCAGATTTCCCATCTTAATTTATACCCATAACAATTTATTGTTGTCTGCCAAGTCAAAATCATCATGATCATAAGGCACTTTCATTTGTTCAAAGTGTCACTTTTGTATTGTCGGCTATACCACCATTTATAATATGTGTTAGCAACACCCCAGATCAAGGTGAAAGAAATATTTTATTATATAGTATATTAAATTCGATTTAACCCTTGCGATGTGCGTCATAAAAAATGATCCACTAGATCTAACATGATATAACACATATGTTGCACCTCCTGGTGACACTGGTCATACAAACAAGCGTCATGAAGTTAAAGGGAGATGGTCGACACCACGGACACCAGACTTAGTGGAAATACCATTAATAGGTGTACAAGTCTGTACACAGCAAACCCGTAGTCCCATCAAGTAATACCCCTAGTCTCTCGGAGAGTCTTCGGGTGAGAGAATTGTAATCTGACGACCTTTCCATATGTGGCGATTGGTGGAAAATACGGAGCATCACATAAGGCCTGTTGGTCATAAAACTGAAGGCTAATCTTGTGATTGGCAACACATGTTATTGAGTGAACACCCGAATGGTGTCGAATTCCCCACACCATATAACCACCGACATGAATGAGGTTTGAAAATGCCAAAACAGAATTGCAAAAACAATTTCATAGTCCACGTTTGCCGGTGCCACTGGTACGTTTAGTGCATCAGTTGATTTGAAGTCATTCTTAAATAATACATCATAAAATATCACTTAAGGGCAATAAAAATCGAAAGACTAAAAGTCTCTAAGAATGCAGAGCAGGGATAGGTAAGAAATACAGACAAAGCAGGGATGGTATTGAGACGCTTTCAGATGCTCCTGAAATATTCAACATTGTTTATGTCGCCATGGATACAGAGCTTATGAATCAGAGATTAAAAAAACATCAGGAAATCGATATTGAGAAGAAACCAATAATGATAATATTCCTATTATTAAGTCTGTCTACGGGTCTTGAGTTGAGGACATTTACGGATACACAAGGTGAGCAAATATATATTAGAGGTTATTACCCCCTTTACAGCCATTTTCTACGCAGGAAAACAACAAAAGATTTAGAACAAAATTGTCGTATATGCATGTTTGCATGAAATCGGTTACATAATTTAAAGAAAATTATGAGTTATGGTAAACTTATGGTAAGTCTTGAAGAAGAAAATATGGACAGTTCGCAATATGGGTATGTAGAGAGGGGGAGAGAGATCGAAAGACCTTGGGGGAGAGAGGTAGAAGAGAGAATCAGGGGAAAAGAAGGGAGAGAGAGACATATAAACAGACAGAGACAGACGCAGAGAGAGAGAGAGAGAGAGCGAGAGAGAGCGAGAGGTGCAGAGAAACTCAACGGGGACGCAGAAGGGAACTTGGGAATGGTGACTAGAGAAAAGATAAGGGTGTAAAAAAGTGGTGGAAATGGGAAAGATGTAGGTCCATGCACATAGAGAGGTAGAGAGAGAGAGAGAGGGGGGAGGGGGAGGGGGGAGTGGAGAGATGGAGGGAGTGTTTTTCAAGCACAACGTTGACATCGCAGACAACCGTCGTATAATGACGCTGTTGAAAAAATTATGCCGCCCGCGTCCCTATATACCAAAATGCGCGACCACTGCCAGACAAACTCCCTCGGGCAGCGACCAAAAACATTAACAAATAATTTATGAATCACAAACGAACTTATTCATTATTCTCCTTTCCCCCTTGACGGTGCGATATTCCGACTGCTGCTACATCCCAAATGTTTTGTTTTCTTGTCTGTATGCATTGCATTCGCATCGCCCTCCCTTTGGAATTCCCTCTACACCTCGTTTGTGCGCGGTGTCGTGCCCGACCAGCGAAAACTCAACCAGGCGCGCGGGAAACCGGCTTTCTGCCCATCTCGTTGTTCAAGCGCTGCACGAAGCCAATTAAAGTCATCCTTTAAATGAATAATGCTTATTGAAGACCGGTGTCAAACTCGTCGACACCAAACGACTTATAATCAACTTGTCCCAGTGCTTATACTTTTCTATACTCTACATCATCTAGCAAACTATCATGTGTCATCTGTCATCGTTATAATCTGGATTTGTCGTACAGGTAGTTGATCAGCTAATGACTACAATCAAAATTCTTCCTTATGATTATTGACGATGACATGACTCTATAGTGAAGCGACTGTTCTATTCGGCAAGTTTATGAACATTGCCATCGCATGTAACAAGATGGATTAAATATACCTTACAAATCAACATGCTACTGTCATTTTGACTTTTCTTGTTCTTGTTCTTGTTCTTGTTCTTGTTTTGATGTTTTTGTTGTTCTTGTTCTTATTATTTTCCTTTTGTTGTAATAAATTCAGAGCTTCTAAAAGTGATAAGCACCATAAAGACTTATTACTTTATACATCGCATGTTTCATCTTGCTTCAGCTTCCTTTTTTCTTGATTGTATCCCATTTTCTAGTTTTATTTACATCTATTATGTTGTGATGTTGATAAACAGGCCATAAATAAAAGATAATGAAAACAAATACATGAATGAATATGAAATTAATAAATCTGTAAATAAAATATATTTTAAATAAATAAATAAGGACTATGGAGGCCTATTTTCCTTCCATGTACTAAGGTTTGCAAGGGTAAGTTATTTGAAGGTGCATGGACTGCCGCCCCCCCCCCCAAATGATTCCAATGATTCGCATTGAAGAACAAAAGTTTGATAACATCGCATGCCCATAATGAATATAGCGATAATGGTGACAGCTACCAATATGCTAGCCGCTTGGTATAATGTACCTACGGTCCATGGTCTAACTGAAGTGGAAATACATGAGCAGATTGTCGAGAAATATCTAGGCCTACATACTCGCCTGAGATTGATTGTTATCTCAAAGACGGATGATCCAGTTTCTCTAGTAATCTGAATGCAATAATGACATAACTAAGAGCGCCTCCTTGTTCTGATACAAATTGCTTATTAACCTAAGCATCATAATACACAGTAATGATACGTTTGGAGGTATGAACAACTATTCAGAAGGGTATCGGATAGTCATGAATAAGAAGAGAAATTCACCACAAAATATCAATCACATACCAGTATTCCGAACTAAATTACCACGATAATATTAGTGAATTCAAGTAGAATTCCTCCCTCCTTCTCCTCCTCTCACTCTCTGTCTCCCTCTCTTCCCTTCTCACCCCACCACCATCCTCTCTCTATATATAATATTATATACATATTTATCTCCCTCTCTCCTGTCTCCGTATTACCTCCTCTTTCACTCTCTCCATCATTACATTTCTTTCTCCGCGCTCACTGCCTCTTCTGATTTTCCACCTCCATTAGTCACTACCTTGATTGCATGTCATGTCCCTTTACCTTCTTCAAATTGCCTCTCTCGTTTCATTTTCCCCTTCTCTCTCTTTCTCTCTCTCTGTCTGTCTGTCTGTCTGTCTCTCTTTCTCTTTCTCTCACTCACTCTCTCTCCCTCACACACACACACACACACACACTCTCTCTCTCTCTCTCTCTCTCTCTCTCTATCTCTCTCTCTCTCTCTCTCTCTCTCTCTCTCTCTCTCTCTCTCTCTCTTTCTCTCTCTCTCTCTCTCTCTCTCTCTCTCTCTCTCTCTCTCTCTCTCTCTCTCTCTCTCTCTCTCTCTCTATCTCTCTCTTTCTCTTTCAGCCTCCTCAATTCTGTCCCCTATGTTTCCCCTCTATACATTGTATGTATTTCTCCTGCTCTCTTTATTTGTCTTTCACTTTCTGTCTTTCATTTTGTAAGTCTTTCTCACAATCACTCCCCTCTCTCTCTCTCTCTCTCTCTCTCTCTCTCTCTCCATCCCTCCCCCTCTCTCTCTTTCTTTATCTATCTAGCTATCTCCGTCTCCCTCTCTCCACACACAAACACATTACGCATAACTTATGGCACAGTATAATATATAAGCTATATTTTCAAAATTCTCTGTCTCTGGCCTTGTTGAGTTGTAATGGACCGATCACACTACCATTCATATTCCAGCAATAAAGTTAAATGAAAACTTACAAGTTATCAAGCTGTTGAAATCAAAACGCTCTACAAAATATAATGGACGAATATGCTTTGATATCATATGCAATATATCTTGTTCAAATTATGATATTGTGAAGCGAATATAACACCTCAGATTATAATTGAAGTTGATCTAATAGATACGCAATTTATTAACGTTAACGAGTGTAATTTGGTTCTGTTTTATGTCTTTTGTTTTTAGTTCATTATCAACGCTTTATATTATTTATTAACACCTTGTTAGTAATTTTCAAACCAAAGCTGATTTTTAAAAGAAAATTCGTACAATATTAAATCCCTTTACATAAGAACATATTTAACAAATCCGTCTAAAACTGTTTAAAAACAATCGATTAGCAGCACTTCATAAATAGTAGGGAAAAGAAAAGGATAAAAATAGAGAGAAAAAAGGACGGAAAAAAGGAAATCGAAATATTTGTTAGAGGTGTTCGATTACGTGTACATTACGTAAAATTCTTTAAAGCCCCTCTGCACTAGTTTGGCCAGGAGGGATTAGAGGAATTAGCGTGGTCACTGACAGGTGGTTATCTCTTCAAATCAGCTCTCAATAACATAAGAAAAAGAGGATCATGGGGGACCAGCGGGCACCGCTTAGGCATTGTTTTCTATATAGAGGGAGCAAGTAGCTACAAGTAGTACAGTGGGGCTTTAAGGAAATGTTCTATATCCTATATGACACCCAGATCACATGTCTTTGTTACTTCATGCGACGACTCTTGCCATTACTACACATTTACATGCACCACTCTATATTGACATTACAATCATAACACTATTCATGTAGCGATTCTCTGCATATCTGTCATAATGCATAATGTCGATTTGCGGAATATTTCAGGTTTAATCGAATGGATTTTTTCTCCCCTTTTTATGGAGGGGTAGGGGTACGGATCATTTCCTAGAAGAAGAAAATCTACGTTTATCCTGTCTACTTATTAACAGGATCATTACGATCATACAATCGCAATAATGTCTTAAATGGGGGCATTTCTTAGCCTGATATAGACCAAAATGAAAAGCTCAACATGTCCAGTAATTCATTAAGATTCTGATAAGACAAGGTGAAGAGCTCATTTCCCGCCAGATTTGCTGATTAGATTCTCGTAAATCACGATTTTTGCCTGAAAAGGGGGATAGCCCCACTCGTTAGCGTGTACTCAGCTGAGGACGTGCCGTGCATTTCGTATTCCTCGCAACACCCCCATCATCTCCCACTACGCCAGCGGGCTGGAGTAGGCGTGCTTAGCAGCTCAATGAGGCCTCTTCACCGTCAGGGAGAGCGTAACTCGATTGTGTTTTCTTAGTGGATGATGATATTGGTTTAGGTTAGGACTAATTACAGGGCTTGAGTTTATCCATTTATAACTTGCTCAATGGGACTTGAGATGGCAATCTGCGTGTTCTCAATGTAATTAATTAAACCACTGCCGTGATACGTTTAATTCGTTCGCTACCTATCAATAAACAGATCTCAGAAAGCCCCGAAATAAGCCGACGAAGAACACGATAGACAAACGACAGATTCATTCAGTACAGATGGATTGATAATAACGATGTATATGAATTAACATAAATGTTAATAGATATATAGATAAATGAATAATGATATAAATAAAGAGCTTAAATAGAGATTAATAAGTAAATGAATATATATATATATATATATAATATACAGGGCATAATTGTAGACAGATAAAAAATGAATAAGTATTACATTTATATAGAGATGAATGATTAGACGTTTGTCAAGTGTTTTTTTTTTAAATGTATCATCAAACAGAAACAGAATAAGAGATCAAATCAATAAAACATGGTCAAATCAAGAGATGAATTTGACTGAATAGGTGAAATATGACATAATAGATTTTAAACAGATTGATGAGTCATTCAATTCTACAGTGAAATTTCAAAGAACGTAGAGAAGGTTAACAGATTTAATGCCGAACAGAAAATTCAATGCATCATTTTTGCATATTTTGTAATAATGTTTTTCTTTGACAGCTACCGTATTGTTATAAAATCATCCCAAATATTTTACACGCTATTAAAGAATCTTATATATCATACAATTTATTATTGACGAAATATATGTAGAACGATGAATTCATTATTTATGTACTTTTTTCCATATGAAAAGAAGACAAATCTATCATCTGTTCTGGATAGGAATTATTTAACTATTTGTTATTCATAAACAAAGTATGGATTACGAGAGAAATTGATAGCAGGAAAGGGGAAAGTAAGATATTCCACTGGGTTTGATTTAATTTTTCTTAACTAAAAAGCTTTGACAATATGGGTCCACACCTTTCGATATCAAATCAGGGGAACTGAAGGTAGCAGAAGGTAAAATTTGGAGTTTTGAGTGTATTATTTTGCATGCATGCATGTATTCTGTTTGATATATTGAACAAAAGACCATCGAAAACTTTCAAGCTAAGTATGTCATAATCATCACCGATTTACATATTATAACCATCTATAGGCGAAATACATTCATAATTGTTCATGAGATATTATGATGTGTTGTCGATCATATCAATGAAAGAATCGTTTTGGATTAGTTATTATTCAAACAGCATTGGGTGAATAGTGTATATTATAGTGTATTAAAATTTCAAATTAAATTAAATTTAAAAAACAAGACGGTTTTATTTCCCCTTTCGTTTGATTCCCTATCAGAAATGGTGGATCATTATTTTGACAACATACTGCTGACATATTGTCGTGTATTTGATTGAGAAGAAGTGGGTTCAATACGAGGCAGCCGACACGTAAAAGTCGTCTCTCCGTGATGATCTGACGACCCCCGTCATGACTTGTGCGCGCGAAATTTTCTCTCGCTTTTAGACATCTCTTCATGTTGTGTCAGATCATGACGGATCATTTTGATAGCATTATGATCCCTTTCTCTCCTTCTCTCTCTCTCTCTCTCTCTCTCTCTCTCTCTCTCTTTTTTTCTCTCTCTCTCCCTTCCCTCTTCCCCCTCTCTCTCCCCTCTCGCTCTTACTCTCTCCCTCTCCTGTCTCCCTCTTTCCAACTCTTTCTCCATCTCTCTTTGTTTGATACTAGAGGGGGGGGGGAATTTTTGGACGCTCGATTTAGCACCCCTTACCCCAAACAAAAGATCCAGGAAATTGTTCATTGGGGTCGGAATATAAAATGTACGGACTCATCAGAACATACATTATTTAAAAAAATCTCTAGGAAAAAAGAGATTTATCTGCGGCGCTATATAAGTTATGACACTGAAATTTCAAATTAATGAGATATTGTACATAATAATAGACAATGAATAAAAGGCCTACTGTTCCGTAGGTTCATTTCACCTTTTTGTGTAAAAATGGCTTCATGGCTCTCATTATAGACAATTCTTTAATTGTTTTGTTACACCTATTTTTTTTTTGAGGGGGAGGGGGTTAATTAATAATCGAATTCATGTTTAACTGCATACTAGCAGCACCTCTGCCCCCGACTCTAGATAAAAGATTAAAAGAATATGCAGAAATATTTCATTCAGCCATCAAGGAACACAATAAAGTGCAACGTTGAACTTGTTTTCTTTACGTTTCGTTAATTTTCAATTCTTAGCTACTTAATTCCTTTTTTAAACAAATTGCCATAATTCCTTTGTAATCACTTTGTATAAACAGATGAACAAAAGCAGATTTTTTCTTCTTCAATAATTATGACGTTAGACTGTGAATCATGTGAACTTTAATGAATGACCACTATAGCCAACAATTTCTCTCCCCATCAGATACAATGAGTGCTGACTGAAGGCATTTGCAATTCATGAATAGGCAAGGCCATACATAAATGTTGATTTCGAGATTTCCCTTTCTTGGACAATAACAGGCCAGTCCGAAAGTTACATTTGTGCTTCCACAATTGCGTGGCAACTGTCATACACTTTGACTTGAGCCTTTCGCCCAGAGGCAAGTTGGTGTTTACTTTTGTCTCCCGGTCAAAATGGAATCAAACATTCCGAAAAGTCGCCGATCACAAAAAATGCTTTCCCCACCTACTCGTTATCTCTTTACCGACGTTAATTTAGCAGGGAATTTCATGAAAGAGGGAGACAGAAAAGAGTTTTCAGCAGGAAAATTTGCAATACAAATAGAGGGGTGACAAAAGGATTTTGATAAGAGGTCAAGGGCCTAAGTTTGATTTCGTTTTTTTGTTGTGCGCGGACAATGGATAACTGCGCGTGGTATAGATGAGGACGAAATGTTGTTATTGAGAGTTGTACACATGCCGAATCGCACCGTCGGATACCAAACGGAGCGTCAAGCGGGAAAATAAAAGAAACGCGCCATCCCCGAAAACTGTCAGAGGTATTATAAGAAAATGTTGTATTGTTCTTTTATATTTCTTTAAATGGCAGTATTAATTTATATTTAAGTTTACTATTTCACATTTCTTTAACTCAAGACGTCTAAAATAGTTTGTAGATGGAATATACATGTAGCTTGAAATACAGCAAAAAAGCGGCAAAGCCTGACAAAGAGATGTAATTGGAATCACGTCTTGCAACAAAAGTTTTTATTTATTTTTATTTTTAAAGAAGCTGAGTTAGATTGACCAAAGATGATTATATGGGACTTAACAAATACACAAAAAAGTATCAGCAAAGAGTTCTCCATATTAACATAGTTGGTCAAACCTGATTGGAATCATTGTTATAACAGGAAAACATGTGGCATGTATGGACAATGCATGCTAGAGCAATATTGATTGGTTATGATGAGAATAAACTCATTTCAACCTACCCGAATAGCATCATAATTTTGTTAAGCAAAACACGAATAGTGGAACCGTCGGATGCAAAATCCTGTGGGGCCTTCTTCCTTTATGTCTTTTGAAAGAAAAATCAGACTTTTCCTTTGCGATCAAGCTTTAAAGTAAAATGACATATGTATCTATTTGGTGCGCTTCCTCGTAAAGCGTAGCCTTGCATGCTACAGGTCTGGTCTTCAAAAATAGACAACAAAGAAGAGACTGTGATCATCTTTAGAAAACAACCAAATAAAAATATGGCTCACAATTTACATGCCCGTGTCAATGATCGCTGTGTTTTGTGTTTGTAACTTATTTTAGAATGATAAAAGAGTAAACGAAAACATGATCGTAAAATTGACATTTTCTTATCTTTAATCAATCACCCCATATCGATATATGTCAATGATCACTAGTTCCTTGATCTTCAAAGCACCCGTGCAACCATAATGATAATATTTTCTTATTCTAAACGCCGGGAACTACGTCTGGTGATGTATCTTAGACAAGAACTTCAGGGTAATAAAATAAACTAATGAATTATCATCCTGACCATAGAAGAGCCAGGAAATTTTATATTTCACTTTTATTTTGAGGTACATAATTTATTAGGTATCCCATTTTTGTGTGTATGCATGTTATCAAACTGTAGAGGATTTCGCCGTACCCCCCCCCCCAAAAAAAAAAAAGAGAGAAAGAAATAAGCTAAATATAAGCAGATTAAATAGAAAGAGAATGAATTGGGTTTGTATTCATAAGCTACAGGAAGTAAACAACTCTTTGCTGCAGTTCATACAATTCTTATTGCAAAGCAAATGAAGTATTACTTTGGCTAAGTTTAGTTGTATATCGCCACTACAAGTTCGTCAACATGCAGTTGGCAAGATGCGTTAAACCCTCGGTTTATTTTTTCTTTATCTTTGTTTTCGTTTTTTTCCAACTTTCAAACGGTTTTATCAACTTTCATGTATCACGGAATTTTTGATGACATATTTCTCTTCAATAACATTAAATATTCAAAAAGATGTTTGTTGGTTTCTGAATGAAATGCTGGAATCCTGTCTTAACTATCTCATTGAATCCGTTTATCCTATTTTCCGATAGGAAGTTTAACCTAAATGTATTAAGGATTTTTTTAACAATTCTAGTGAAAAAAAGGCAATTATTAATCGTACAGGGTGCTTCTTTTATCTACTATATACTGAATTGCCTGCCTTCTTCTGAGTAAACTGGCATACTAATTTCACTACTAATCGGTCACAATTCTTTTTCGTTTCTTTTTTATAGCAAAACGTGTTTGTATCAAATTGTAGTAAGATTTACGAATTAATAATTCTTATGAAGAGTTAAAAACAAGATAATCAAACACACAAATAGACAAACAAACAAACAAAATAATATGATAGCAATGTACCTTTGTATCTCAAATTACGACAAGTCATATATTCACAGATTTCAAAGTTATGATATTGAATATGAGAAATTAATTTGTTTTCTTCCAAAATATTCCCTAAGTTGACTTGAATAAGTTATGTTAATCATCAATATGTTATGGATATTAAGATATTTATAAACAAATAATGTGAAATTCATCCAGAAAATTTCTTTCTGCCAACAAACTTGCATTGGTTTATAGGCCTGCAGTCAGGGTTATTTACTTGTCCGGCATTCGTCAGAAGGTGTCTGCAACAAGTAAATCTTGTCGATAAGACATCTCGTATCAACATGCGTGACATGCAGCGACAGGTGTCAGATATTATGATGTCTGAATCTTACACGAAATATCCTTCCAAAATATGACTTCAGAGACCCTTTTCCGAACCTGCGGAACAGCAGCCAGCCGTATCGGTCAAAATCATCCCCAGGGGTCCGGCTGAGTTCTCTATTACCAAACCGCTCTTCACCCCCGATATAATTCACCCTGGAAGTCTTAGAAGTGAATTCTATATGGTTTGAAAAAGGGAACCAGAGGCGGGTTTGGATAATAATGTGTAATTCAAGGACTTCAAAGTTAAGTTCAGAATAAAAAAAGTGTTATTTTGTACTGGGATTTGGGACATTTTAGGCTATAAATATATCACCTATTTGTGGATAAACGTCAGATAACAAGCAGGACAACACCCATATGTAACAACATTGAGTAACAGCTCTGTGTTATACAGTATTGCAGTATGTCGACCTTCTTGAATGAAATTGAATGTACATATGATTGTTATTATTAAAAAAAATTCTTAGCAAATACATAAATAGATATTACTATATAATTACCTATAACTGGGAAAAGCGCTATACGTTTGTACAATAATTCTGCAACCGGTAGGCATATAGAGTATAAAACTTGAAGATTGTTTGCTGTACATATACAGATCAATTATCATTTATTTAAATACTCCAATAAGATCGATAAATAATAAGATTTATAAAAAGGGTAGATATATAGATAAATAGCATGTGGACAAATGATATATAGCGAGATGCCAATAATAGAAAGAGTGGATGGAGATGGGTAGTCCAAGAATCGCATATAGGCCTAGATGTAAATACAAAATAGCTTACTAGAGAGCCAAGCAAGTGAGGATTAAAAGAACAAAAAAACAAAAACCAACAAACATACCCCGAAACAAACAAACAAAACACATACAACAAGCAAACAACATTAAAACATTAACAACAATATTAACAAAACTACAGCAAGAAAAACAACAAAAACACGATCTTTTACTTTTTAAAATCTTCATTGAAAATAACATGAGATTTGAGAGACCTTGCTTGCCTCGTACGACTATCTATTTACTAAAACCCAGGGAGAAATTGTTCTGACTTCGTTTAAGTGGATTGAAAGATTGCATGCTTTGTTAGGCCATAATTTGGATGTCAACACTATTCATTACAATAATGGGTGTTCCTGCTAACTCTTGAGAGATGATAATACATTTATGCGTCATAACGTCATAAAAATGGACTTCCTAAGACAGCAAATAGGGGATAAAATTGTTTTAGTTTAGTTTTAGATTCAAATTGATAATTAAAATCTTAGAATTTCAAAAAAATGATAAAGAGAAGCAAATTCGTCATCCTTGTTATTATCGCATGTGATAAGAACTATGTATTCAATATTTACAATGAAATGATGTAAAAGTTAGTAGAACTTGTTACAGTATGCATTAACGAAAGTAATTGTGAAAATGTCTTCAGAAACGAGTAACGATATGCTGTTTCCAATGTTATGTCGACAAAAGCATGTAAACTAACAAACGATTTAAGTATTTTTTTAACACATTAAATTAAAAAAATTGTGTGAAGGTTGGATTTATGCAAGCTATCAATATCAAAATCAAACTCTTGCACGGTTCAAGCAAAGGAGATGCCGCTAGTACGATTGCAATTCTACATTTTTGTAACTAAAGACAAACAAAATATAAACAACAAAAAAATGAGTTGTGGCACAATTAGAGTTACCTTACAAGGCACCAAGCAAGACAACCTTTGTTTAGAAGCAAAATTCAGTTGCTTGATAGATATATGTATTGTGTTTGAAATAAGTCATTGCTATTTAGTACATCATCAACCATTCATATCTTACTAGTTAATCTCTAAAAGATTTATACCACCAGTATTTGACCTAAAGTGAAAAAATTATCCACGCAGACCAGGAAAAAATAATTAACTCTGTGGTATAATGTAATCTTCGTTTCATCATCATCGATAACAACATCAGCAGAAGTACATAGAAGTATTCAACCAGTACGAGGGCATAGAGTTTGTATTCTAAAGATAATGCTGCAACTTTGTTCAATTTTTCGTTTCATCAATGACGAAAAGAAGAACAACAAGCAGCAGCAGCGCGTCTGTGAGTTATTTACTGCACCTTTGGGATTAAGACTTCACAACGCATCGATGAATTAATGATATGTATTGTTTGCAAGTATAGGTAATGAGAACGACCTTTAAAAAAACCCCGGAGTGATTATTGTCGGTGGCCAAGCGAAGAAAATCTTCCCTCTAAATCGGAAGGATGGGTCATCGGCTGTTCTAATAGCTCTATCATTGGAATTATTATACCACTCTCTCTATTCTCTTTGGGCGCGGACCGCTAACGTAATGGCCGGAGAGATGAGAGAAATCACAAGGGCCACCAACTAAGGAATCAAATAATTACCGCGAATAGATTCTACACTGTTTTGCCTTGAAGGGGTGATAGGCTACCACTTATTTGTACATGAGTGGTATTGATTTCGGTATTATAGAAGGAGAAGGGTGCAGAAAAAGCAGAAGAAGAAGTAAGAGAAGGAGGAAGAGAAGAATGTAAAACAAGAAAGGTGATGAGGGAAGAAACGAAAAACTTATAGAAGAAAAAGATGAAGAAGAAGATGGAGGAGAATGAGGAGATGATAGAGAAGATCAGAAGAAAAAAGTGTTATTGACACCACAAATCATGGCTAACAATGTCGCTAGCATATCCATGTTACAAATGATAATAGTAATAGTAGTAGTAGTAGTAGTAGTAGTAGTAGTAGTAGTAGTAGTAGTAGTAGTAGTAGTAGTAGTAGTATAGTAGTAGTAATATTAGTAATAGCAGTAGTAGTAGTAGTAGTATAGTAGTAGTAGTAGTATAGTAGTAGTAGTAGTACAAGTAGTAGTAGTAATAGTATAGTAGTAGTAGTATAGTAGTAGTAGTAGTACAAGTAGTAGTAGTACTAGCTGTAGTAGTAGTAGTAGTAGTAGTAGTAGTAGTAGTAGTAGTAGTAGTAGTAGTAGTAGTAGTAGTAGTAGTAATAGTAGTAATAGTAGTAGTAGTAGTAGTATAGTAGTAGTAGTAGTAGTAGTATAGTAGTAGTAGTAGTAGTAATATTAGTAGTATAGTAGTAGTAGTAGACACTTGTAATTGTAGTAAAAAAACTTAGCATTGATGAATTAGTGTAAGTATAGCTGGATATATAAAGGAAACATAATTTGTATTAAAACAATTATGCATATTCCATGTACTGCTTTGATTTTGATTTCAATGAATCGAAATCAATAATGTTGACATGATATAACATTTCTTTGATTCTGTGAATGACCTATCTTCCATGATTATGCACATTCAAACGAACCTTGTATGCACTCGTTTTTTTTTGTTTTTTTTTGGCTGATTTACGCGGCAATTTCCTCAATAAATTACCAATTCGATTTGCCTTTTTCACTCTTTTGTTTTCCTTCCTCTCCTAAATGTACTTTGAATATTTACTCTGATATATTTAACGACACATCAAGTGTACATTGCCATAAAATCCAAGGCCTTTATGAATTTTAAGGAGTGAAGGATTAGTTTTATACTTGTTTACTTTTGATTAAAAATTTCCATCATGTATGCCTCTTTTATTTGGAGGTCATGATAATGGCATCTCTAGACTACATTAAAATAGTTTCAAGGTATTAGGTGTCTGCATTGCATTTTTAATAGTGCATTAATACTTCATTACATTGCGGGTGAAAATATCAAATGATTCCTGTACATTTGTGTTCATAACTAGTTATTTATGTTATTGTTTTCATCCAAATTTCCTTGTCTGTGCATGATCCAACGGACAAACATATATACACATTATGTTTGCAAAATAATATGTTTCATGATATTCAGTGTACCACAATCATGTACGACCCTACAATATTTGTTTTTGTGTGGGTTTGTCTGTATTTACATCATTATATATGAGCTGCATTGTGCGACGAATTTTGCACACATTATAATTATCTATAAATGTTTGGGTACCCACTAACGTACGCATAAATATATAAATATTATAATTATATCAACACATTATTTTGATGAAAAATTCGGGTTGTACGGTACTTTTTTTTTTTTGGGGGGGGTGGTATAATATAGAAAAAAAAAGGAAAAACGATAGGTCAACCGTAAACATTTATGTTGTAGAATATACCGTTTGGTATACATTTGCAGTAACGATTTATGAAATTTGATCGCTTTATCAATTAACCATTTTAGTTTGTTTAGTTGATATGGTAATATAACGCCTGTTAAATGATCTAATGTCGCCTTTTCAAAGATTATGGAATATTTTTGTCACGTACATTATATGTGACACTCTTTTTTTAATGACTTTTTACATGGCCTAACAATAAAGTAATCTAACTCCCCCACATACTGAAGAACAAACGAGCCAGAAAGAGAGAAAGAGAGAGAGACAGAGAGAGACAGAAAGACAGACAGAGAAGTTGAAAGCACTGCAGAGTCGTGCTGCAATAAATTGGAAGTGTTTGATAGATTTGATTAGATAAAAATCATACTCGCACGCAAGTGTCAAGTCATGTTGGTGGAAAAAAACCACGGAGAGATATAAATTTGTCGGTTTTATACCATGTTGAATGTGTGCCAGACAGCTCACATGACTATAATCTTGTTAAGTAGCATGGAAACAAATATTTGTGCAATGTTAAAAATCAAAAGCCTGATATTGAAATAATAAGTAAGATAACGACATAACAACATAGGATAAGATTTTTTAAAAATATATATGGGAATATAAACACAAGTTCTATCATCGGAAACAAATCTCAAACTGATGACGTGAATGAATTTTTAGTAGTATATTAAGCGATAATCAAACGATGTGAGTTTTTTTAATTTTTATTTTGTTTGCATATTTTTCGTTTGATTTATTTTACTGATTTAAGAGATTAAAAAAAAAGTAATGAATGAAATTGGAAATTTGTCGCCCTGGATGGATATCATCGCGTTAGAATGAAGCACTGACATCCCTTAGCAATACATTAAACTACATTTGCCATACTCGACCCAGGTAAATGGGCACCTAGCACAAATTCCTGAAAATATTCTAGAGTTCCAGAACGACAGCCAGCGCCAGCAGTGTCCCATCTGGCAGACATGAGAGCTCTGCAGCAATTCATATCATGGACCCTACCACGATGATTATATAAAGTTACTTTCTGTCATGTTTGTTATGTAGGGTACATGGTTTAATATACATGTATATACCCGCGTTAAAACTAATTCCATCCCCATCCTCTACTCTTCCCCGTTATGATGCTCAAGAAAGAACTAAGCACCAAAAAAAAAAATGCGTTTTTTTTTTTTTTTTCTTTCTTCTTTTTTCTTTTGATTTGAGATGAATGCACTGAGGTCTTTTATGGCTTTATTTAGTTATGGGTCAGAACCAGAAGTCAATAAAAAATAAGAAGATACATTGTAGTGAAACAAAAAGAAAAACCCTGTAATCCACTTCCGGGCCTCATTCATTGTCGCCCTCTCTGTTCAGATTGATCGCAGCCCAAGGTCGCCCCCATAAGAGAAAAACGCCATTTGGGATTTTTATGTGTTTATACATGGATGCAGAGGGAGTGTACGAATGACGCTGATGACTGAAGATGAATGAAGTAATTCCGATACACCTGGTCATAAAAACTATTGACCATTGTTCTTTGTGAAAGAAAACGTCATCTAAAACACCAGGAAAACAAATTTTTGCCACGTCCTTTTGATATAAATGACGAGGAAATAAAACTTGATGAAATGATTGAAGAGGTTACGAAATTATGATCTGTAAAAATGACAGGTGAGGTGATAGCTAAATTATACTGGTAAAAAGTGTAGTTCTGAAATTCGTTGATTGGTCTGTGTTACAGATGGGAACATTTGAGAAAAACTTACTTTTAATCAGAAATAAATACGTGCAAGCAGATAATATTGTCACTCCTGTACGGTACAGCGAGATCTATGACCTGGACTTTTGAGAAGACAGGCTCAATGTTTATATCTATGAGTGTTAATGCATATTTGCATAATAGAGATGACATAATAGCCACCAACTGGCCTGAGAGTGGTATCAACAAGTGCAACAAATGGAACCGCACGTGTAACTGGATCACGATATCCAAATGCAGATCAACCAACGTATACAAAAAATAAAGAAAAGTAAAATGATGACAACAAAATCTGTGAAACTGTGAAATATTACAAGAAAACTTTAGCAAGTACAAAATATCATACTTATAACATAGTGACAAAGGTCAGATCAAATCCGCACGTGGTGGCAACTCCGAGAAGATAATATGAAGAGATAGTTATACATATTTGAAAGAGAAAGAAATCGAATTTAAGAAATCTGAAATTTCCTACTCACCTGTTTGCCAATGTTTGGTCTCCTTATGGTTCCTATAAAACTTCCTAGTACTTCTTTGAAGATGTTTGAATCCCTTTTGAATATTTATCTCTTTTTTTCGTTAGAAATTAATGTTATACTTTTCGCTTCCCGGACATACCCCTACGTAGTATTATAATTTCGTTTTATACTTACAATTTCTTTGGCAAGTGCCAAATCTTTAGAAATTTGCAAACAGATACAATTGAATGGCATGCATGAGTGTCTGAACAAGAACATCACAAGAGCATAGATAGATATCCTCCATATTCAACTGATTATCTGATTGTCCTGTTTTAGCACTATTGAAGAAGAAAAAATTAGTTTGACACTTCTGGATTCACTGCGCTAAGACAAACACCGTCTGAGAATACTGAACAATGCCTTGGGAACACACCGAGACTTATACCCCACGATTACAAATGTTATTTCTGGATATTTGAGTTTTGTTATCGACGGTGTCCTCTCTCTTGCCATGATTTTCATTTTCTCGAATCATGGACGGGGTTTGAAGCGGAAAGAGAGAAAGCAACCGCTGATCATAAATGTTTTATAGCGTTTCGTAATTGCAACAATTAAATTTTCGCACATACTACTCTGAGAGACACTTGAAGTCGTTCTCCCATCCTGCCGCTATGGTTCACACTACTCATTTTGTTGCCATTTGTTCTACCTTTCTAGAGCCGAAAGTGAAACAGTCAGCAGGATAAAGTGCTTAATATGTTAGAACAAATAAAGAGAAGAAGAGGAAGTAAAATGCACGTATTCTTACAAACACTAAAGCAATAATTATTTCCTTTCTTGTGAGGAAAGAATCATTTTGAATCATTCAGAGAGCAAAGACCAATGGAAGAAGAAGGGATAGAGAAAGAAAGAAGAAGAAAAAAACACACGATACCAGAAGGAAAAAATATTAAATACTTTCTTTACATGCTTATGGGGAATGAAAATAATGACTTAAATTCCTGAATAATTTGAAGGAAATTATTTGTTTAATAGTGCTAAGGTGTGTAGATCATCCCACATCCTTCTGCCTAATGAAAGGGACAGAACAAAAAGGGACCGAATACGCAAAACTTGCAATCGCTATTATAGTCCCAGGCTTTTGCTTTGTTCTGGGCCTCTGCTAACTTCATGTATTCGGCATGCTCAGGGCAATATCTGGGAACTGTCTTAAAATGAGTTGCGATTGTTCCGAATCAATCGCAACTTTGCAGTCTGCTATGTATCATGTAGTTGTGTTTAATATGAATCAAACTGCTGATAAGACTGGCCTCAGATTTTACATATAATAATGTTGTTTCATTATCGTCTTGATATCATTTCGCCAACTGTACTTCATAGATGCACTGAACACAGTTGAAGAGGAGACAAAAATGGTGCACAATAGAAAATTGCTGACATGGGAGTGGTGTGAACGCACTCGATGGTTCTTCATGATTTTTAATTCCCGATTGTAATAGAGTTTCATAAAAAATTGAAACGATGCTGTAACTTTTTTTAACGAGTTCCCTCATCAAACCATTTTTTTACGCGGAGCTCCCCTCATTGCCACAAAGGGGTATTATTTATCGTAAAATATCTTTGACTGCATATAACTGTCCCCTCCGTGGTGCGATGGCTTTCCTTGATTTACGCTTTCAATAATCTACTCAGCCGAGAGGTGTGCGTCTGTTTGTAGAGATATCAACCCGCTGTTGTATTTTTTGGACTAGGGCGGGGAGTACAAGCTTAATATAACCTAAGCTACAATGTACATTGTGGATATTGAACACTGAAATGATAAGAACAAATGCCAACATTATTATCATAAATCCATCGTATGTAATTCCACGTCTATTGTTCGTGGTCTGGTGTGAGTATCCCCCTCCCCGTCCCCTCGGCACTGCCCCAATAATTTTAATAAAATGAAATCGGGTGTTTGTCTAAGCCTTCTGTATTCATCTATTCATTATAATGTTTGTATATCTTTGATTGGTATCCGACCAACAACAATTAGATTTCTGTGGAAAACTAATGTACCTGGTTCCTTCTTAGCTTTCAACATGCTGGCTGATTTAATAATAACAATAGGCATTTCTATAGCGCCGTCTATCTAGAAATTATATTCCGAGGCGCATTATTATTACCCCGGCTTTAGCCTAGCTGCCATCACAGCGCTCCAGCATTTCAAGGAATTAATTCCTGCAAGGTACCCATTTACCTCACCCTAGGTCGAGTGTGGCAAATGAAGATTAATGCCTTGCCAAAAAGACATTAGTGCCGTGTCGGGGATCGAACCACGACCTTTGAATTTCAAGTCAAGTGCTTAAACCACTCGACTACGACACTAAAACACTAAAGCAACTAAAACAATCGTGATGGCATAGATGTATTTCGGAACGATTAACTGGTGACAATGGCGATGATGGGGAATATTATTAAGTAATAATAATGATGATGATTGAGGTGATGGCGATGGTGGTGATGCCGCTGCTGATGATGATCATGATGATCATCATCATGGAAATGGTTTACAATGCCTATTCTTTATTATAAATTATTTTAAGGCAAATGGAAATTAATAAAGCCTGCGCAAAAGCGCTTTATTTAATACTTGCTTATATACAAATCCATGTAATATCAACGCCCAATTAGCATCTTTCAACCTATATCTACAACAGCCACCTCAGCAATGAAAACTCACCGATCCATCCACAATACATCTTCTTTTCCATGGGCATATACTTATTACATTTAATTTTATAGTTAAACCGCACATAACAATAAATACGACACATACATATCACAGATATACATGTACATGTCTGTAAATGAAAACATCAATTTCCATCTACCAAAACTATTCAGTATTACCAATTAAACGCAAAGGTGAAAACGCTCGAAAAAGTTCTAAACGCGTAGATGTGTGTGCCTTCATTTTCTTGCAGTCTACTCACGTCTCATGAAAAATATATTTTAAGAATATAATTCATGATTATTTATATTATATATGATTTACCCGAATCAAATGCATGAATGTAAACAAAATATCCATGTGTGAACCCTTTCACATCAATCAAACAACATCAAAAACCAATCGCAAAGGTAGTTTGAAAATAGTATGTTGAATGAAATGATTCAGCACTGGTTGTCATAGTGGCCTATTCTATCTCAGCCTTTTGTAGGCTATCAGCATCATTTTTAAACTCGATTGATGAAGAAAATGTATGACTACTATCTTTCTAGTATTAAAAAGTGCGATTGAACTTTAATAGATGACATTAAATTAAAATAATCAAATATTTCCTATGAATATTAATGTTTGCCTTCTTGCAAGCGTTTGAAACATTATTTCGCAATTCCAACAACAGTACGTTGATAAATTTTCGATGCAGTCACGTGACCTAGCTCGTCCATGGAGGTACGACATAATTATCTTGAGCTGAAGACGGCGCCAGTAGATGAAGACGGCGGTACCTTGCTCTGATCTAATTAGTCAAATTTTGTCTCGATTTTAGTCGATGGTCATTATAGAGTAAAATTGGTTGTACGCTACAAGTTGGGTAAACTACTTCAAGTGATTAAATCTCTGACATTACTGGTATTGATCATGAAAGATCTTTAAAGACCTGAAGATACTGTGTAAAAACAAAAAGTCCCAAGTCGGAGTAAATTTGTGTCCGACCAACATGACCAACTTTGGGCAAATCTTTCCTCAACCGTTCGGTCATGTTTTGGCCTACAAAGATGACCTTTTTACTACAAGTTGGGCAAACAAATCATCTTAGCTGGCCATGTTAGTTTCCCAGAATTTGGTAGGACACACAATTATCCTAATTTTGGATGATTACAAAAAAATTCTACCATGTCTACAAAGATGAGAATGTGATGAAGTCTCGTCACGATAGGACCATTAATGTGATTAAAGAACACAACATTTTCAACAATATACAAAGAAAGGAAGAGCCGAGTTTGTAATTTGCACAAGATCTAGAGGTAAATTGCGAAGGCCATGATGGTGAAATACAGGTCGAGTTGAGATGGTGGATGCGAGGATTCGTAGCGAACATGATACTGACTAAGATATCGTCGTTGACGACGACGAAGATGACGAGGGCAGAGGTGGAAGACGGGGCTGACGAAAGGCTGAAGATAGGGTGACGATGATGCCGAAACTGGTTGTGACAGCAAAGATCATCTCAAACTGAGGAGGATTCTGGGATATCAGGATCATCCAAACTGATGTTTTTGAGATTCTGATGATGAGGAGGAGGATGATATTGATGTAGATAGTGACATGAATGAGAACCAGCTAGAGTTGGTGATATCATGAGACTCTTGAACATGAATGTCTTTGACGAAAGCAAGGGTGACGACAATTTCGGCAAGGGCTTTGGCTGTGTAAAACTAGAAAATGATTCGAAGAAACAGCAATGATCAATAGTGATTATTCTTTGATGATAATGCTTTTCCTCATTGTAATGATGATACCAACAATGATGCTATTGATGATGTTGGTGATGAAAGTGGTGATGATGATGTTGTTGTTGTTGATGATGATGATGATGATGATGATGATGATAATGATAATGATGACATTGAAGAATGTAGATGATGATCGTGATGGTGCCAAAGATGATAAGGAGCACTGCTGATTCCCCGGACAGTATCCAGTTATAATATCAAAATTAGTGCATAAAAGTGCATGACCTTCGAAAAGAGATAACAATCTTAGTATACGATATAAAGAAAAATCTGATCCATGCAATTGCTTTCATCGTACACAGCCATTAAAACTTACTGGCAAATGCCTGTCTTTTCCTTATCGTTAATTCGGCATGGTTCGGCAAATTCCACTTGTTCAACTTCATCGTCCAACGATCGTCGCCTCATTTTGTACCAACACCCATCAAAATGTGGGATATTGTAAAGCTTGGCGTTCATAAAACTGGGTAAACAGCTGAGTGTCGGTGACTACGGGAAAACGTCGGACTCGAAAGCATCTGCGTTTTCATGAATTTATAACAATCTCGTTGTCTCGGACTTGAAATGGAAGTGAACTTTGGTTGGATGCACCAAATGTACCACATGATGCGGAGGAAATGTTTGATGTGGACTCGGGGCGGTAAAAGTATCAAAGCAATTGTACTCGGGGTTTTAAGTGTTATTGATATTAGTATTGTCGGAAGATGTCTAATTCATGGTGTTTTTGGATGCTGTTGAAGCCTGGTTTCCGCGGGGCACGATCCCTCCCGAATTCAGAGCCTCACCGATTGCCTGCGACTCAAATATTGATAGCAATTAATCGTATGAATGGGACTAAGACACATCGGTTAGTATTTGGCCGATGGAATCAAAAGAGGCTAGTATAAACTTTGTTAATAACTAGACAAAAAAGTGATGAAATTATTGATATTCAGCTGGAAAGTTGGATTGGGATGAAAAAGAAATTAGCCCCTCAAAGTCAAGGTCAAAGTTAATATGATGGAAATGATGATTTTTTTTTTGTTTAATGTTGCCAGCGAGTCCATCTCATGGCAGCAGGTTCTTGTCGGCTCGTCAAGGGACTTCCAGTCCAGTAGATTCCCGGTGTTTTGTCGCTGAAAAGTCGGTCGGCTTTGTCGGGGTTGTGCTTGCTGTTTGACGCAGTGAACGGAGACTGCAGCCCTCTATCACCTTTAATCTTGTTATCAATTTGCTTTTATATTTCCATTTTTTCTCAAGGTGTGTCTTTGTTCCACCTTCCCTTTGATTCATCACGATTATATAATTTCCTCTTTTCATTACATCACTTTCTCCTACCCCTTCCCCCTCTCTCTCCGTCCTTTTCCCCCATTTATTATTTTTCTTGTCTTGCAGTGCACTTTGTCAATAGCTTCAAATTAATATGTACACATAATACAGAGGTGTAAGAAAAAGTATGATAATTAATATCCTGAATATACTTTTTTAAATATTTCATACACGGATAAAAACAATGTATTTTCATGTTCCTTTCCTTTATCCTTCATCGTGCTCTGTCCGAAACCAATCATCACCTTTCTATATCTATAACATTAACAAAGCGGGCAGTCTCATCGTATTTTGATTGATATGTCACAATTCATCAAAATATTTTCGTTGTCAACACATTGCACACGCCCCTACTTAAAGGAAGATTTCCATTAATATGTTTAGAACCATTACATCTCGTGTTCGGACAATACCACCGGACTACCACCCCGGACAAATTCCCCCGCACATTGATTGCACCACATTGGTCTTATGCACCATAAGTCATACAGTACATGCAGTAACGAATGCTACAGCTCATAAGGCCGTCAAAATCGATCTTGTGGGCCCTGGAAATGTTTACGAGAGTTCCACTTTCCAATTAATGCTTCGTATCACTTTCCCTACAAAAGGTTTTAAGAATAAAACGGACTTACTCTTTAATTCATTGACTCCCTTATCAAAATAATCTATATGTTTATACGCCACATTTCCAATCTCGATTATTAACATGCAAAAACACAAACCACCCGAAAATAGGACAAGGATCAACTCTCGCATACCACGTATTTTTCTTATTTTTCCATATTTTTGTTGTTATAATTCCAGGCCAATAAAGATGTTTCCATTTTGGGCTCGCGTTTCAAACCCGCCACCGTGGGGTCAGAGTTCACCTCGTTTAGTCGTAATTCAACGCGTTTTTATTTCCCGGAGTTTTGTTATTTCTGTTTCGACATCTAACGAGGTGCTATGTCTTGGTTTCGCCGACATCGAGAGTTAAACACCCGGCCTTGACATTGAGGAAATTTACGATCAGAGCAGAAGGTATAATCGTTAGATTAAAAAAAAATAAAATAAAAAAAAAGAAGAAAAAAAATCGGGGCTCAAGAAATAGAAGAGAAGGTACTTTCCAAAGTTCTGGAACAACTGTTAAAGCTACGTGTACTACTGCCATGAATACATAGGCCTATTCGTATTTCACAATTGTTGTGAAATGTGAATTTACGATCTGAGCAGAAGGAACCATAGTTACAAACAAAAGGAAAAAAAAGTGATAAAAAGTAGTAAAAGAAGAAGAAGACAAAGACAAATTTTAAAATCGGGGCTGAAAAAAATAAGATAAAAGGACTTTTCGAAGCTCTGGAACAATTGCTAAAGCTACGTGTACTACTTTCATGACTACGTAGGCCTCTTCTTATTTCACTATTGTTATGTAAATCAGACCATTTGCTTGTTTTTCTCAGAGCTAATTTTCACTTTTAATGAAATTTTATCTCGAGGGAAACTGACATGAAATTATTCTAAAATGTTTATCATGCATATATTGTAGGTGGGATGTTTAGACCATTAAAGTTATATGCGAGCCAATTACAATGACGAAAACTTGCTAGAAATTTACACGTATGAAAAAATGTTGTATGTACTTTGATAGGGACGGATCACACACTTTTCTTTCTCGTCATTCGTTACTCACTTTTCAGACATTTTTTTACCAAAACCATTTGGTTGATTTATGTCTATTTCTTTACAATCATCATCCCTTTCGGTTGATTCTATTTATTAAAAAAAAAATCAGTGCTGTACACGCACAAAATTAGTATAAACTGTATGACGTAATTGCTTGGATTTTCGAAGAAGAGTCTTAATACATCAAGATTCACATTTTAACAAATTCACTGAAGGCAGTGTTAGGTACTCAAGCCGCCCCTCCTGCCATTCTATTATTCTTAGAATGATTATGTATTGCGTGAATAAGTGGTTGGATTAGTTGTTGATAAATCGTATCAAATTAGCTGCAGAACCACAATGGTTTGAATTACATGGTCTCTAACTATAGCACACAGAAACCCTTCAAGATGGTTTGAATTTGTGGTCATGTAATGTCATTGTTTAAAAAAATATGCTTTGAAGTCATTCTGTGTGGTTGATTTCGTTGTCAGTATAGGAACAGTTGTGTATTATGAGCTATTGGGCTATTGAGCTATTGGGATCATCAGAATTACAACGAACTGAATAAACCTTGCTAAAACATAAACAATTAAAACAACAACAAGAACAACGACACTGGGCTCACATACGGTAAGCTTGTGTATTGTAATGTGTTTTGATTTAATATAATCAATTATATTAATCAATAAAGAGAATAAAATAAGCTTAGAGTAGCTGTTATTATTAAACCGATGATGTCAGGGTGACATAATAATTGATTCAATAAACAGATTAAAAGTCGCAATGCGAGCACTTTGCAATAATGAGGTATTTGTTGTCAAAATGTACAAAATACTTCTAGAGATCACGAAAGAAAAGTACATTTTATAAGAACCCTATTTTCTCCTTAAACCCGATGATTTACACACATACACTTACCAACACGTATCCCGATTTGTTGCATAAGGGTGTGAATTGGTTTTACATTGGGAAGAACGAGGAAATTTGTAGATTAGTTCATCATTAAAATCATCCAACCTTTGAAGACGCATGCAATACCTTGGTGTGTGGCAATGTGGTTCTTTAAAGTGACGAAATGAAAGGGAATAAAGTACATTACGGTTGATATTAGGTTGCGGGTCCTTTGATCTAGGAGGAAAAAAACAGAGACGGAAGAAAAGGAGTTGGTGAGAATTCGTCATGGACGTTATTTTTTTTTTTTTTTACATTTGAGAATAATTACGCAATACGTGATTGTACAAGACACATGGGGACAACTAAACCATTGACTACCTTCCGGAATGCCACTGCCCCGTAGATTATCACTTGGACCACTACCCCGGACAAGTAATCCATGGGACAATTGGCATCCGGACAATTATCCCCAGAGTAATACAATAACAAGTAAAGTCTTTTTTTTCTTCTTCTTCTTCTCCTTAGCCTATATATATTATGGTTGTTGTTCAGTAAATAACCTGCAGGATAACTGTCTCGTCTGTATAATCATACCTTCAACTATTTTGGATTCGATCCTGAATAAAACAAAGCCTTTCGGAGCAGCTTATGTTAAATAAAGGTCAGTCTTTAGATTAAAACAAATATATGTTGTCCTACCGCAACTTTTTCTATGCATCCAATATTTTTTTCTTTTATAGTTTTCGTAAAAGAATTTCTGAGAGTAAGTTTTAGGGCCCAGGGCACGAAATCAGGAGGGGAAGGAGGGGAGGGGCTGGGGAAAGTTATTACAGGATAATGAATATCGATAAAGTCTGCTACAAAAAATCAGACTACACTTAGAGGTCTGTAATAGGAATAGCTAGTCATTGTTTGAGCTTAAGGTTAACATGTTATAACGACTATCAATTTTTGTTGCAGTCAACGCTGTGCATAATTATTTCATTTGAAATCATGGTCACGTGTTACGTTTGTACACTTAATCCCGGTCAGGTCAGTGTTACACGCTTGAAGCATTTTGTTTCTTCAATCCTATCAAAAAGACGCTAAAACACACTTCTTTGTTACAAACAAACAAACAAGATCTAATTCTGTTTCGAAGGGCACATCAAATCCACAAGTCCGTGGTATTCATAATGTCGAGGATTAGTTTTATGGCTTCAGACAAGCGGGATCTTGAACAAGACAAGTATGAATCATCATCATTGATGACTTTGCAGACGACCAGCGAGGAAAAAAAAGCGATATTCTACCTTGACCAGTTTAGGCGGGAAACTTTGACGTTCATGGTTCACAATTCTTTGTCAGCGGAATTGCTTTTCCTTCATTTGTATGTTTTCTCGTCTTTTGGAATAGACATTTTCAAAGGCGAGTTTCACACAAAGAGGTTTGTACAGATGTGTATCTCTGTAAATCGTTGATAAATAGAAATGAAACAATGCTAACAATGATAACAAAGAAACAAGAAAATAAATATAGAACGATAACATGCATGCAAAGTGATGTAGACTTATCTTTTGATAATTTGAATAATGTGATACAATTCTGAATATGTTGAAGAATGGCCATGAGAGATATAATGGAAACAAATGCAAAAATGATTACATGACAAATAAGTCATAAAAAACAAAACCGTTTTAAATCAACCGAAGGCCACTCTTGCGCACCTTCCTCCATTAATGTACACCCCTCCTGCGCCCCTCTCGCATACCTCCCCCCTTTCCCTCTCTCTCTCTCTCTCTCTCTCTCTCTCTCTCTCTCTTCCTCTCTCTCTCTCTCTCTCTCTATCTCTCTTCCTCTCTCTCTTCCTCTGTTTCCCTCTCTCTTTCTCTCTCTTTCTCTCTCTCTCTCTCTCTGGCTCTCTTCCGTCTCCGTCCCTTTCCATATTTCCTCTAGTTACCTTGGACATTTTCCTTTCCCTTAAACTAAACGGACAATGTCATACATGACTTTATACCCACTCATCTCTACGAAAGATCAGCGAAAGCACGTCCCGAAATAAGGCATATTATTTCTTTCTCTAAAGAGGGCGCTATAGCTTTTTGAGGCCAGTCCTATCTTGAGTAGATCCTGAATGACTGTGGATAACATCCACTACAGGCACGCGCAGTTTTATTCAATACATACATTCGACCGCTCCCTGAAAAATAGAGAGAGAGAGAGAGAGAGAGAGAGAGAGAGAGAGAGAGAAGGGGGTGGAAGAAGGGTGAGAGAGACAGACAGACAAAGAGAGAGAGAGACAGACAGAGAGACAGACAGAGAGAGAGAGACAGAGAGAGAGGCAGAGAGAAAGAGAGAGAGAGAGAGAGAGAGAGAGGGAGAGAGAGGCTAAGGAAATGAGCCATACATTCGCGTTTTATGACGATTCAACCCCCCCCCACACACACACACCCACTCACAACTACAAATTAATTACTTATAACTGAAACCAGACTATTCATTTACAGATTGTTCAGTCTTCACCAAATCGTATTGCTTGTAATGACATAAAGAAAGAGAATAATATAATTGAACCTAACAAGCATAATAATACATTTTGAGATGTACCTTCCACATCATGATCGCCTCTTCAAACCAACCATTCATCTCCATGGTATAGAAGGATCAACACGACCTCTGACCCAACCTACGTCACTAAATTTTCCCATCATGCTCGATTTAAGTACAGGTAATTTCGCTCTTTTCATGGCCTCTTTCGGTCCTTTTGATGTGCCCGTGTTCGACCACACTCACAAGAAAATAAATTTGAGAGAGAAATTGTGCTCCGACACATAAAATTCGAGTAAAAGTAGCGCTTTCGAATATATTGTGTTTTTTATGACAGCAATACAGTAAATCAAACCAAGCTTCCAGGAGAAAGCCGCATGTTGTTACATCCCCCCCCCCCCACCCACCCTCAACCCTCATTCGCTGTCATGGCTGTGTCAGTATGGCTTCTATGTTTAAGGAGATGAATACAATTCAGTACTGCATCGTCAGAGATAGGTATATCTTGTTCTGAGGGTGGCATAATTCTTTTGAATTCATTCCATGACCCGCTATGCAGACAAAGATGCTATGACGATATTAAGGGGCAATGTTTTTAAATATTCAGGAGTCGGTGAGAAAAGGGAGATCTAATAATGAATTGAACGGAAAATAGAGGGTCTTATTTTCACACGATGCATTCTTTCTCGCGTGATAAATCTAATTGTTTCGAGCGCCAAAATTATTTCCCGGTACAAAAATTGGTCCATGGGGCAGTTATGCTGTTATTTCCGAAACAAACACACACACACTCACACACACACACACACACACACACACACTCAAACACATGCCTAGTTTCAAGACAAAGAGAGGTTGGGAGTTTGCCAAGAGGATAGCCCTGGCAAAATTAATTTATGCATCCTTGTTGGAACTTGTAAATTCCTTCATAAATTCAAGAAATTTGACAGGGGACATCCGTGTGACAAGATGACATCTGAATAAAAATAAAAATGAAAAGAGAGAAAGAAGGGAAGATGAGGGGGTACAGGGGATAGGGAAGAAATGTTTGGCTTACCTTTGCAGGTCAAGCATAATTATAAATGCAGTGCACTCCACAGATCCCCCAACTCAACACAAAAACATACCTACACAAATAAATTTTAATGTTTGAAAACGTCTTATATAAACGTATTTTGATATGAAAAATTTATTTTAAGTCTTTTTTTCTTCATCCGATCTTCAAGGTATTCAATCTTGAAAGTCCCTAACGTCAAACAAATTCTATGGGACTATAGACAATCGTACATGGATGTATTTCATATTTAACAAAGCGTTTGTTGAACAGAAAACATACTTGCAAAATTCACTTTAAAATGATTTATAAGAAGGAAAAGATAAGACATATCTGGTTGGCATGAAGGAATACATTGTATTGTGTTCTATTCGGAATACACTTCTGATAAACAAAAAACGATTGTATTCATAATAATTGCGATTGTTATTATCATCACCGCGTACCATTCGAATGCACCTCTTTTCATGTTCTTCACCATAGTTTGTTTGCATCACTGAAAGTGATAATGAACTTATTCAATTTACTTGTGTGGGCGCATTTTATATTTTATTTGGGATGAGGATTCACAAGAAAGTTTTCCCATCCGGTAATAACATTTCTAGTTCCTCAGTTTTCTGCTTTGTTGCGAAAATAATCTTGTTTTCATATTGTAAAGCCTACACATAAAAGTTTATAATGAACGTATTAAATTCGAAGCTGTATTCCTTTTAAAGATTATACACTGTATTCCCCTCTTGTAATGACAGTTTTATGAAGGAGCAAACTTATGAGGTGGAAAGAAAAACCGTGGGATGTGGATAAGTTCTTGAAAACAGAAAATGAGTTCATTGATATTCAGACAAGGACTGGAAAACTATAAGGAATTATTCTGATGCCATGACGATTTTCCAAGCTAATTACAAGACTAATGTCATTTTTCAATTATAAGTTCATAAACACTGTGTCATAAAGATATGATAAAGGAGTACAATACAAAAAACGGGCGTTTGAACAAAAGCATAATTTATTAGTATGAGGGTGGTTCTTACACAATAATTATGCCATATAGTCGCTTTAGAGAAATAACACAACTAGAATGTTAAAAAACAATATTATCCTGAAAACATTAAGCATGCTTTTATTATTGGGAAGTTCATCTAATCGGTAGAGTTTGTGAGAAAAACAAATCAGATATGATCAAAATAATGCATTTGGCAATGTGAGACTTTTCTCGCAAAACGACGGCCAGCTTGCGTATATATAGACAGACGACTTGTGGTGAAGCCTAGAACATTTCAGTAGGACAGTGGCAATCCGACTTCGTTGTGTAATGTACCCTTCTTAATGGTTGTAATTAGAAAAGTAAAAGAAGAAAAAAACATCTGATTAGCACAACCACAACAACAAATTAATCACTAATCACGCTTTGAGTTGCCTTTTTACTTGTTTTGGTTGGTCATTTTAAAAGATATGGGAAGTCCAAGGGAAATCGTATTTTTTCAAACAGGGAGGGGGAATAGCGCAGCGCCGCAGGAAAGGGGGGGGGGGCAATCGTTTCGCTTGTTGAATCCTTATTCGGGCATTTCAAACCTGCAATGGTCAGTTATATCTTATTAATTCTAAACGCATTTGCTTTGTATGATATTTTGGATGTCCCTTGTTCTACATGGATAATCCATGTTGAATGATTTGCATATTTAAGATGCACTTTTTGATCAAGAGAAAAAGGGACAGGTAGCTTTCAGGAAAAGGAGGAATCAATAAAACTACAAAATTAATTATATTAAAAGACAATGGAATATCCATTGTGGTATTTGTCGGCGTGAACGATGAAAATGTGAAAATAGCTGTGTATTTGGATGTATTTCATGCGCCCATTATACATGTAACTGATCTCTTTCGTCATATAAATACAACAAAGGGCCATTTCTGCATAATACAAGTGATACATCACTAATCTATATTAGACAAATTAAAAGACATGATGGGCAAGTTGATCGTCAATTCACCTTGGCGAGTACTAAAGAGAATGCAATTTTTTTGCTTCTGCGATTGGATTATTCATAGTTTGAGCCTCCCACGATATGTACCAACGTGTCATCCATTATGCGGTTTTTGCATCCTAAAATCCTACTCCCATCGTATACCAAACCAGAAGAATTGCCAGTTAACAAAATTCATTGTCCCAACCGTCTCTTGAGGGCTCATTTTCTCCCCTTTAGAAAGGAAAGAGGACACACAAAAACTAGAAAGAAAAGAAAGGGAGAACAAAATCTGTCTACATCTGCCGCCCCCATTACCCTGTTTATGGAGCCATAAGTCCCTAGTTTAACGAGCAGCCTTGGCAATGGGGTAGCTTTGTCGGCACACCAAGGGGTCATGGTTGCATTGGTCTCCCAAGGTCAACTTGGTTTGGCAAACAGTTACAATAATTCACCATTAGAATCAAATATATGAATAGAGAAGGATTATTGGATATTATGATTAGTGCGGGAAATTTCTTACGTGGGTTTGAACAGGGAAGTCTTTTATGACTGGATGACTAAGCCACTTTTTACATAATATAGTTGACAAATAATTTTGTTGATTCGAAGGTCGAAGGTGTTCATGTGGTAGGGAACCTTTGATGTGATCCAGTCCTTGAGGAAAAAGAAGGAGGAGGAGAATGGTAATGATAACAATATTAATAGTAATGATAATAATAACAACATTTTTAATAATAATAATGAGAAGAAGAAGAAAAGGAAAAAGAAGAAAAGGGAAGAAGAAGGAGAATAAAAAGGAAGAAGAAGAAGAAAGAGAAAAAGAAGAAAAAACGAAGAAGAAGGAGAAGGAGAAGAAGAAGAAGAAGGAGGAGGAGAAAGAGGAGAAGGAGAATGAGGAGGAGGAGGAGGAACATCAACTAAAAAAGTGTTGAACCGGACAAAAACCATCAGATAATAATGAAGAAACAAATAGGAATATTTTTTTGACACAAGGTAAAAATGCATGCAAGCAGAGTTTTAAGTACATACATTTTTTTCTTTCCTTTTTTAGTCTATCTCATGCGGTATGACGTTAAATATTATCTGATTGGAGTAGAGTTATAGCTTTTATTGTTCCTGAACTTTGACAATTAGCACGATCTTAAATATACAGAGAAAGGTCATCAAGATAAAGGACATAGATTGTCTTAAAGATTGCTTGAGATAAGTTGGTATATTCTGCCGATTATGTTAAATGTAGCTGCCGAATATTTGCTCCCTCCCCAACACATGCCCCCTCCCTCCTTTTTTCTCTCTCTCTCTCTCTCTCTCTCTCTCTCTCTCTCTCTCTCTCTTTCGCTCTTTCTATTTTCCATTCTCTATCCATTATTCTGCCCATTCTTCTTGTTAATCATCTCGTTATTCCTATTCTCCCTTTCCTCTCTTAATTCTTTTTCATGTTCTTCTTTATTCCTATTGTCCCTTTCCCATCCTTTTCTTAATTTTCATTCCGGGAAAGAAGATTGAGAAAAAGATCCGTGGATTCTTCTTTTTTTTCTCCTTCCTCGTCACCTCTTAATACTCCTTCTATAATCTTTTCACTTTGTTCTTCTTTTTGATATGATCAATTTATCGTTAACTTATTTATTCTGTTATTCTCCTTCCGTGCATGTTGTTAATATTTATCACATAAATAAAACAAAACTACATGACATTATTTACAACTCTTGTTTTTTCTTCATATCTCTTTTAATTGTCAATATAACGAGCATATAACAATCGTGCTGAAACTCTCTCCAGTAATATGTGCATGCGTTTAATGAGCTAATTATCAATGTTGGCTGTTCATTCCATTCAAGTCAGCTCACGATAAAGACTCTATAATTTGATGAGTAGGCCAATCTCAAGAAAAAATATCGATAGTTATGGGGGTGATAGTGATGATAATCATGAACAATAAACAATCGTGATCATCATGATAATCGTAATAACAATCAATAATGGTAACGCTTGTCTACACATTTACCATTCTACTCAAAACATGCTAAAAAAAGACCGGGGACATCACGACAACCCCACCCCCCCCCTCGATTAATACAATGCATGAACATCCATGAAAATGGACTGTTGTATTTCAAGTCTGTTATGGGACACCTAATGAAGTTTAGATTAAATAACCTTTCGTTGTTAAATCATTAACAAGCATTTGTATGTTTAGTTTGCATTAGTTGTAATGAATCATAAACATGAAAACTTTCAACGAAAAAAGAAACTGCGGCCTTTTTCACCGCCAACATTTGGAGGTGTGAGCAAAATCTCGAGATCTTCCGAGGGGTGTGGGGGGTCTGAAACCTCCGAATGATTAGCTTAAGGATCAAATTTGTTGAATTATCTTCTTTTTTCAATGAGAGACAAGCACGATATTCTTTTCTTTCTCTTAAAAAAAAAAACTTCTCGATTATTAGTCTGGCCAGACAATTACGATTTTTTTTCCATCACTTGTTTTCTCTTGAGGTGATTTCTTTCCCTTTTAAAAATCGTTTTTGCAAATAAAACATAGACGCATCACATAGATAATGGATGCATGCCATTAACTGATGAAGTCAATTTCTCATACTAGCTGGCCAAGAAGCACTATTCAAATTGCAACAACAGAGGGATATTAACATTTTAATAGCACTCTATTTTTGTACAAGTCTCATAATTTATACACGAAATCTACCAGTGCATATTGTTTCCATGAAAAATGGCATAATGGAATCCATACATGGATCAACATCTTCAAAAGAAAACATTATGATGTAGAAAAGCAGTATATTTTTAGATAAGCGATATTGGAACGTTACCACAGGCAGTGCATCGAACTCACGTAATTTTTCTTCTCATAAAAGTAAGTTCTAATATAATTATATGTGTTCTCGTTCACTCTTTTACCACTTTTCCCTGATTTTCAATTCTCGCATAACAGAAGCTTTCCAACATGATACATTTTGTACTTTAATTTCATATTTCAGGCATATATTTCCTTATGAAAAAAAATTCATAATCAAATTTATAGTACAAGTATAGGACAATTATAGGACGTTTTAAGTTGATCAGTTCCCTTTAAACTCAAGAGCAGCTTGGATAAAACTGTCAAGTAAAAGAAAATGGAAATCAAGTTTAATAAATATGTTTTATTCTGTCAAGTGGATTTATTTAAAAGAAAATCCAACCTTAAGAGACCAGGGAAGTGTTTCACAAAGACTAAGATCGACTTTAAGTTGGACTTAACTATGGCAGGCCGTTCATGCCACAGTTTGCTCTCACCATTTACTGGCATTGTTCTCTCAAGGGACGTACAAATCGTGGTCAAATCTACAGAATTGACCTTTTTTGATAGTTCATTATTGAAGGAAAAAATATTATCTAAAGATCATAATTGAGAGACCAATGGTGAGAGCAACCAGTGGCATGAATGGCCTGCCATAGTTAAGTCAAACTTAAAGTCGATCTTAGTTTTTGTGAAACACCCCCAGGTATTCTAAAAGAAAGGAGAAATATCATAAAAGCAGACTATTGGAAATTTAATCAAAATCGGACAAAAAAAGAAGAAAGTTATGAATTTTTGAAAGTTGTAATCACCAAGCGTATGGACACTTAAAATTGGCTGAATCGGTAATGTGATGTAGTGCCAGGCAACTTTCCCATTTGTTACAACATACAAAATGACTAAAATTTCATTTTATTTCCTTCAATATGTATGACTCAGAAGGTTCTTTTCTTTTCAGAGGACCTTTAGTAATATACATGTACTATCCATAATATATTTTGAGTAGTGCCCTAAGGGAGAAGGCACTTTGGAGAAAAACAGAAAATACTTATATTTTTTACACGACAAACGAGAGAGTTGAGTCCGTCCCAATCCACTGACAAAATTGCGAATTTGAGCTTCACATAACCATTGTGATCTCATATTTCAAACATTCATAACTCTCCTATTATTGGTCCGATTTATTTCGAAGTTTCCCCATTCAGTTGTTTTTCTTCCATATTTTTCTGCTTTCATACAAATGAACCTATTAAAAGGGTTGGATTGCCCTTTACAATTTACATCGAACTCTGAAACTATCCAACTTGAACCAATATCTATTATCTAAAAAGTTACGAATACAAGACAATAAATCACTTATGCAAGATGTCTGTTAATGGAAGTAAAAGTGGAATTCATTGAAATAAAAAGCGCAATTATTGGCCATTATTCAACTTGGAATTGCATTCAGTTTAGATTACCATATTAAAAGAACCATTTTTGGTAACAGCATGTAAATTCATTGTTAGTAGAAATTCAACTTTACACTGGTAAATGCCAATCAGATTGATTTGTTAAATGAAAGAGAAGCATGACTTCAATGGTTTTCATTTTAGAAATGTGACAATTTTTTTCTTCAAGTATGAACATGATAGATGGTCACAAATGCACTTCGCAAACCGTGAATTTGGCGGATATTGTGGTACAAGATTATTTATAAGTTATTAAAAAAAACCTTTTCACGCTACATTCTACAGGCTCTGTATCGTAAGATTGCAATCAATATATATATATATATATATATATATTGTAATTCAAAGTAAAGTGATTATAGTATTATTTCGATCCCTCTTAAATCGTAAGAGTCGTTTTTTTTTTTTATAACGTGTTTTAGTATTCTTCTACGGAGAACAGGCCCGAATAATTGCCAACTGGAATTGTCATGATTTATACAAACATTCGTTACAAAAAGGTAGAAAAGGGCTTTGAAAAATTATTTTCCTGCCATTCGCTCTCTATTCAGGCTTACTTTAAAGGAAACTGTTAAACATATTTTATGTAATTTTTAATTTACCAACAATGTGCTAACATTCGTATATCTGCGCCGATAGTTATTGCAACACGTAACCCCGATATGCACAGTAAGAATTTAGCACACAATCTAGCTGAAGATGCTCTTTGCAAAATTAGTGGCAACATTCATTCGTGCACCTCTCAGATCGCCTACTTTACCGACATAGCAACAAATATCAAAGACATTACACATGTTAATGATACTTGCATTACACCAGACAATGATTTTCCCCGATAAAGCTTTTTGCAACATGTGAACACAAAACTATACCAACATGATCAAGGCAGTAATAATCTCTAAATTTTGACCGAAAATGTCAAATTGATCGACCGGTCACTACGGGACATTACATCTGTTATTCTCAGTTTCTCAGTTTCATATGCTCTTAGATCAATATACTTGTAAACATCTCAGAAACATGCATCTCCTGTACAAACACTTCAATTGGAAAATGAATGAATGAGTAAATAAGGGGAATCGACCCTTTGTTTATCAAAATGACGCATAAAAGTATGAACTTGTTATCCAACACGAATGCAAAGACTTTCGCAAAATAAACCTAAGGCAACCTCAATCCTCTTCCAACGCCTATGGAAATGTGCGACCATTGTCATGACTTATTGGGTCATCCGAAAATGATTTCCATTGGATAGAGTATTGAATGTACCTTGATTTAATTACTCGAAAGTCAATGCGATTGTGTTTTCCCCTATAGTGTCTCAGCATATATACTTCTAGTAGTACCATGCGATGTACACCGAAGGCAGACTCGTATAGCATCAAACATATTAATGAATATATTATACAGAACATAATAGTCTCGGTATATATACGTTTTGGCAAGAAACTCTGAAAATGTATTTACAATTTGTGCATTCTTTCTACAACAATAATACAACATTCAAATAGGTTTCACCATAACAGTTATATAACACAACTAATTGGAAACGAAAGTAGAAAAGGATCGGAAATTTTGTCTGATATTTGAAACTGTACATACTGTATATTCTTATGGAACATTACGAAATTGCGTGGTAAACTTAAAACTCATTACATCGAATATACAGTACTTGGTCTTGGGGAACAGAGGGGGGCGATTCATCTATGAAAACGCCTTGGTAAAATTTGTTCTAAGTAATATGAACATCTGCCCACATAGTTTAATTGGGAACTCCATCCTGATAGCGTGTTAATTTCCATAAAAGCAAGAAAATAAGGGGGCATATGAATGGTTGAGAAAATTTATTACTTCAGTTTACCCCCAAAAAAATTGTCCTACTTTTGCCAAATGTGTATTCTTGGCTACAAGTGCTTGATTATGAATACTGTACATTAATATATATTTGTACCACCATCGGAAATCCAAAAAAGTAATACTTAATGAGAATTCTATGCAGCCGACAAACATGAGAAAATATTGGAGCTCATATCATTTGGACATGACAGAGTTTTATGAAAAGTAATGTATTCTTGTTAAACTATTCACCAGATTTTCATACATCTATAGATCTAGCTGCAGCATTTTCTGCATATATTTTAAATCAACGTAATACCAGGGTGGATCCTCTCTGTTCGCATGTAAACCAGAATTAAGAATACACTTTGTGCGAGGTTTCACCACATGTGAAAATGAAAAAAATAAACGTTGAGCAACGTGTCTGCTTGCGCAGAAGTGGCACATCATTTTGTTCGCTTTGATTTTAAGTTTGCAAGAACAAGCACCAAACTCGCTGACCAAATGCAACACGATTTCATTTTCCCGTGCAAGATAGAGAAGGCTAGCATCTCCATCGTGAGTATTTTTTTCTTCGACAGACTGATTTGGAGGAGGAGGGTTAGTTGGATCCTGAAGATTTGTCCGAGGATTTGTGTCCTGTGCTCGATCCCGTTCTCTTCTCTCGTTCGTTCATCTTCTTCTGCTTCATCCGTCGATTCTGGAACCAGATTTTGACCTAAAAACATGCATCACGGAGCAAAAATTAATGATTATCAAATATTATTATCAATTTCATGAATGCGGCAAATGTGTCGTGGTCGAGTGGTTTGAACACTTGGGATGTGAGGATCAAAGGTACCAGACTAATTTCTTTGAGCAAAGAACATACGCGCCAAAAAATAGAATGAAAAAATTAAAGAGCTTATGCAATATGTGAATCTTTATATAGGCCTTTTAACAAAAATAACACCATGATACGTTAAGAAGAGCGGGTACATTAACATGTTTTTGTCGATATTTGCGTGTATATCCAAGTCCAGAATATGATATACTTTTTTTTTCACAGTGTTACAAAATGTACGGGTTTAAAGGTACTATGTCCCATTTGCAGCCAAAAAAAATGAAAAGGTTAAATTCCAACGGCATTTGAAAGACAATACTAATTTAGAACTTCCCTAAAAAAAAGGGGGCTTGAAAATGTCTTTAAGTGGGAAAATAACGACTATTAGTTGTCGAATCGACTTAGTAGCTATAAAGCCAGTAAGTAATAGTCTGATTTTTCAGACTATTGTACGGAATGGTCGTACGTTTTATGCTGCGCAAAGATTCAATCAGTTTAATTTTGGCCATTACAAGAAGTGGGTTATTGATGTAGACAAATGCTCATGTACCCTTTACAGCTCATTTTATGTATGTTATTACCAAAGATGAAAAAGCCAGTCAGTCACTCAATAGTGTCTGACAGTGAAGTCTAGCAAGTAAACGGGTTTCCTTGCATAATTTGAATATTAGGACACTGCTAACGTTTAAATTTCACAGATAGGACATACATGACATATTTATAATTCCTGCAAAGTTCTACAGAATTTGATGTTGGCTGCAAAAGGGACATAGTATCTTTAATGAACAACAATATCACCAATATACCAACTATTACTATACCAAAATATCCATTTCAACATACTCAAATTGTATGAACATGAAATACAATCACATGTTTACTATGAGAAAAGAAGAGAATCATTTTTAAATGTGATTTTTTAAAACAATGCAGGCTTTGTGTCCTTTTGAATGCTATAGAATGAAATAAAATCATATCCCATTCATTTTGTTTATATTCTGCACTTTTAATTATTTCATGTGAGAAACACCCGCATGTTGCTTTTTAGCGGTTTGCTTATTAATCGTGAATAGAATGTCTTCTAATTATTTCTCGTGTGTTTTTGGAACCGTTCTTTCCTTGACTTCTGTTGTTTGCTGTACTTTTGTCATTAAAATAACAATCATCTGGAAAACCCACTCTTTACTACAGGAATTTTTCAAACATACTTTGTCTGTTTTTCTTTGAGTATATATATTATGTTTGAAAGAATTCATATCACATTTATGGTGAAAATTGTTATAAAAGCATATTATGTTTGAAACGAGGATACATATGTCCGAATACCGAATTAATCCAGTGACTTATCCGCAAGGCCACGACACATGAACTTATTATTAGTCTTTCTTTCTGTTTAAAAATATTCTTTACCTCTCGCTCATGTCAGAATTTTAAGGTAAAACTGAAAAAGACGCCTTAGTATATCCATCCTTTTTGCTTCTTGTTCCTTTCTTTTTTGTCATCTTTTTGTAAATAAATAAATAAATGATTATGACATAATCATTTTCTTTACCACTGCACTCCATTTCAAAACTATTTTGTTTGTTTGGTTGTTTAGTTGGTTGTTTGTTTTGTTTTTTTCATTATTCCGCACAACTCCTACTTCCCAATTCATAATAGATAGTGCGTATTTTAATAAAAGGAATATGACTGAAAGTTAGGAGGTGGATTGCCATGAAGTTTCAACGAATAGTCAGAGTACAAACATTTTCTATTGATAATACATAAACAATATCATTAACCATTCAACACCTAAAGAAATTATAGATACACATAGATTCATTTTCGTCATCATAATGATGACACATTTCAATGTAAGTTTCACCTGACCATTCGCTTGATTTTCTATACATTCGCCCAATATTGATATTTGAATACACAACAAATGCCAGACTTACAAAGGCCGTAGCGACCAGAAAATAGACACATCGTTTTTGTTTGCTTCATATCATCATCAAAAGAGGTGTGCTCCTAATATTATTATAGGCCTTTGGAATTATTTCACTGGGAGGGGGGGGGGGTGGTTACTTTACTGTATAAAGTGAAATTGAGATTATCTTTTTTCTTCACTTGTCTGCTTGAAATAGAAATTGAGATTGTTCCTAACCTTATGTTTGAATTTGTAGCAAAAATACGATCGCAAAGACATTCAAGAAATCAACATTAGGCAATTTCGATAGCCCTTTTCTTCTTCTTTTTGGGGGCAATGTCCGAACATTGCCTTGGCATGCTTCGTAATCTGATCATGATGTCTACATGCATTACGACGAGTTCTTATCACTCTCGAGCTAATTTCTTGAAAGTCTTTAAAATCGGGTATCAAATTTATGATTATTTTTTATTTTTTTGGTCTCACCTGTCTCTCCGATAGGCTAAGTGATTGTGAAAGTCTGGCTCTTCGGTCACGTGTCAGGTACTGGTGCGCCTGGAATTCCTTCTCCAGCTCGAAGATCTGCAGCTTGGTGTAGGGTCGTCGCTTTGTCCGCCGGGGCAGGGCGGCCAGGGCAAACATCCAGCTCGGCGTGTGATGGGCATCACCTGCGGGGGGAAGAGAATAAATATTACATCCATTTATTTTTATTTAAAAAAAGACACGATTGTAGATACCTCAAAAATGTTAGGTCAAGTGCAGTTTCAATACCGTATGATACTGTCTTTAGAAGCCATGCTCGGATTATTTAATTTGTCAGTGAAATGATCTCACGTTTCAATAGGTAATGCAGAAAGCCATTGATATTGCCTAAATATGTAAAAGTTTATTTCATGTTTGATAGTCTATGGCAGGGGTTCTCAAACTTTTTTCCTTGACGGTCCAGATGTGATTTCCATGAAAGCGAAAAGGTCCGAAACAATGGGCAATTTTAGTTTACTTACACATAAGTGTCTTTACACGTACCTTAATTTCAAGAGTTAAGACAGACAAAATACAATCGGGTGGATTCTGCCCCGGCCCTTTTAGGGTTAAAAAAAAAGAGAACAAAAACCAGAGCCTCCCGGGCGGTCCGGATTGACATGCCCTGCTGTCCGGACTTTGAGAAGCCCTGGTCTATGGGATCGTGTGTATTTTAATAGAATTATTCAACTAATTATAATTATTTCTATTTCATTCATTGTTAGCCTTATTTTGCAAATCGATGTTTATATTTTGATTTCTCTGAAATTGTTGAAGTGGAAGGAATATGATCTAAGCTCAATGTACATAATCAATGTACGGAGTTCTTAGTAAACTGATAATAATAGTTATACAGTTAACAGCTATACTATCCATACCCCTTGTAAATTCTATATAATTTGTGTTTTTCGTAACCCAAGAATGAAAGATGGGCTGGTTGAATTAGGGCCTATATTGAATACTTTTCGATGTAATTAGCTTTGATATGTCACATTCTCAAAAAAACATAAATCGGGACAAATTTATGGTAAATTTGGTAAGGGTATGAATTATTCAGTTGCTAATTGTATATGTTATTTTTTTTAAAGTACAAGTCCACTCCAAAAATAACTTGTCTTTAATAGAACCAGAGAAATCAGACAAACCAATCAAAAAAAGTTTGAGCAAAATCAGATAACTAATAAGAAAGTTATGAATTTTTGAAAAAGTATGTAAAACTAAAAAACAATGGAAATCACTACACAAATTGCCAATTTGGTTATCAGTTTGTGACGTCATGTCCTCACCATTTGTCAATTGCTTTATATAGTTTAATCCCGTTAATTTTCCTTTTTATCCCCCCCAAAACTTGATTTCCCCATGCCTTTGCCCAGGTTATATGATTTGTATCATATTGCTTGCATGACATTTCACAAAATTTGTTATGAACTTTTAAAAATTGATACTATTTTATGAATATTATATATTCATAATTATTGATTTTTATATGAATAGTTTATCAAAATTCACATTTTACATGATTTAACTTGAACAAAATTACTCTATATTAGTGCATCCACACAAAAACATATTACTACCAATCTAACTTGAATGCTGGTGTGAAGAAATAAGATTATTAGGGGGAAAATAGGAAATTTATATTATCAATATAAAGAAAATAATAAGTGGATAGTGAGGACCATACGTCACAGACTCATGAGTGAGTCCTCAATTTGTGCAGTGATTTTCAAAGTTTTTCATGCCATTAAAAATTCATAACTTTCTTATTAGTTATCCGATTTTGCTCAAACTTTTTTGATTGGTTTGTCTGATTTTTCTGGTTCTATTGAAAGTAAGTTATTTTTGGAGTGGACTTGGCCTTTAAACGATAGCATATACTTTCGAAAAAATCAACATGAGGGTAATATCAATACTATGTTGAATTGCAAAAAGAAATCATCTTTCAATCGCGCAGTATGTCGTTCTCATGATCGCATATTTCAATAACTTACGCACAAGGCTACCCATGTTGGTTTAGGACGTTTCGTCAAAAGTCCTTGCTATTGTGATGTATATATTTCGTTCTATATTATATTGATTTTTTTATTTTTTCCCAAACTATGACATTTTCAATCAAGTTGCATGAATGAAAAATAAAATAACAGCCAATGTATGGGCATGCTTGGGATCGCCCGAGATGATATAATATCAATAATATCTGTATCAGGGATTTTACAATAACATTTTATTTTTTAAAAGAATTAAAACAATAACAATGATAAAAATATATAATGATATTGGATATTTTAATAGCACACATATCCACCCCTCAAGCCGCTCCTTTATTACCCCGACTCTGCTAGGCATCCGTTTTCGGTGCTCACAGCATTCACAGAATTGTTCCTACCGGTACCCATTTAACACCTGGGTGGAGAGTGTCATATGTAGATTAATGTCTTGCCTAAATATATTAGTGCTGCGGCGGGACTCGAACCGCGCACCGTGTGATCCACAATCCGAAGACGTATCCACTATTTTTACAATTAACAATAAATAAACGCAATAAAACACAGACATTAATCTGGGATCTTGAATGAATCCTGACGACTCCTAAAATGATTAGATTACATCCTGATTTTTATTCCTTCAAATCAACGTATTTATTATTTTTGGTGGGGGCGAGCATGTTCCCAGCCCATTGCTTTTTTAATAATTAAAACGCCCCTAAACTCCGATCTTACCGGCCCCATGTGATGATGATAGTCTCTTTTACATTTCCCTGGTTTTAGCATCAGCAGATGATTTAGGTCACATTACTTGGAAAGTGATAATGATGTTTTGTGTGCCAGTTTGCATTTGTTGTATGTTTGTTTCCTTTAATTGCGTTGGATTAAATCATAACATGCATAGGAAATAGGCAATATTTTGGCATTGAACATCCAATGAACCTACTCACGCTGCTGCAAACATTTATTTCTTGGAAGACATCATTATCTTTTCTCAGATATGCGGGTACGTTAAATATCTGATAAGCCTTCAACTCTCGCAAAATTAACAGTTACATCATACTAGTTTTATAACGTGCTGAATTCGACCTATTTCAAGTCGGATCGTCGCAATTTCGAACTGATTTAAACTCATGAAGCCCTTACAGATAAGGTTGATTTCTGTGAAAGGTGAACAACTATTAGTGAGCTTATTTCATCATTTTAAAGTTTTTGTTTAAACTGTTAATGTTAGTGGTGAAGAGTATCATGGAAACAAAATTGTCTGTCTGCTGAGATGGATGGCTCTTTAATTACTCAATTACTCAATTACGACAAGTAACATCCAAAGGTTGTGGACCACAACGTTCATGCCGTATGTTTGTCTAGTCCCATATGCACATTTCTATGTACAGTGCCGCGTGCGACTCTTTACAAGACTGAGCCAATTTCGTATCATTTCGATGATTCCAAAACGTCACAGCATTCACCAATACTTAATACAGTATGTGCTTATGTACACGATCAACCAACAGCTTCTACACAGCTTCTTTCTCATTGCAATTGCAATTGCATGACCTTGGCCTTGTCTTATGAAAGAGTTGCAATTGATTACAAACAAATACCAATTGATATCAAACGCATCTCTGCACTAAAGAGATAGGAGATGCGATTGATATCAATTGCAAATTATTTGTAATCAATCAGAAGTTTTTTTTATAAGACGGGGCCTAGAACTTAACTTTATCTTTAAGGTAGTATAGTTTTGCGATAAAAGTGTCTGGAAGCATCTATAATGGACACTGACAAGTTGATTGTGTAGCATATAAGGCTGGGAGTGTATAAAATGAGAAATTAGTATCATCAAAATGATAATAAATTGACTCTTTCCTGCTGAGAGTTACATGCACTGCATACTTGGGACTACACGACATGTAGCATGACAAATTTAGTCCAAACACAAGTCATCAGCTATTTCTTCTCTCAGATTATTGTTCACCTTCATCTGAACTCAATTAGTTGGTGTGGACATGCAAAGGCGCTTGTCCTATTTAACAGAGAGGGCATTGGTTTTATATGTGTGTGCGAGATGGGGGGCGGTATGTTTTATATTAGGAGGGGGTTCGGGCGACATGCAAGGGAGGAGTCGTGTTAATCAGGTTATCTTCTTTCCACCTTCAAGTTTCATAATCCTTTCCTTTGCATTTTACTCCACCCCTCTTTCTCTTTCTCTTTCTCTCTCTCTCTCTCTCTCTCTCTCTCTCTCACACACACACACACACACACACACACACACATACACCCTCTGTCTTTCTTCCCACTTCCACCTATTTTCCAGATGCTATTCGAGGGTCACACTGCCCTATTCGTACATACATGTAGGCCTACGCCACTAGGGATGTTACAACATGTACAATACGCAAGACTAAATATATCAGTTTAAGATGTACAACAGACAACTTAAGGAATACTAAACCCTCTTTGATTACGAAATTGTTATTCTGCCCGACACCTACTTGGCATAGGCCTATATGTCATTATAATTGCTTTCTCATCGGAATGCCTTTTAGAAACTGAAATAATAAGATTTTACCGCTATTCGAAATTTAAGACTACATAATTTATACGAAATTCGAGTTATACCTGTTTTTTCCTCTGCGAAATCAAATTGTGATGCATAGTCGAGTCTCTCCGAAAAGATTCATTAAAATATCAATAGTTTTGTGCGTTTTGGATAGATGTTATTTGGTACATCAATATTTTCCAATATTTTTCATCTACAATAATTCCTCAGTCTACAATAGCAAAAGTTGGAAAGCAACATAGTCCTCCGGCGTCAATCAATCAGATATGATTATACTGTATAATGACTGGGAACCGGCCGACCAGCTATTAGTCTATAAACGTCATCATCTCAAAGCCGTAACTGGGACTCGAACCGCAAGTCGTTTTGTAGGGGAGACTAGAGGGTAGACCTTTACACCAACTCACATCTTCAGTTCTTTAAATTCATGTCAAAATCACGAGACAATTTTATTTTACTTAAACGATTAAGTAATTTTCTCAGGCAAGTACGGATTATCATGATTATATCATCCACTGGTTAGAATCATGATATCTTTATCTAATCATTTTGGTGATGTAAGGTACGAAATGAACAATAAATGGGGGTAAAGCATTAAAAATCATGTTATCATCATTACGATTAGAAAGGTATAAGACGCTACGAAGTTGCGGGCATAGAAAAGAACCACGCGCTGATGTTTTCCCCATAATAATACTGAGCAAAGCACATTAGTGAGTGATCACGCTTCTGCGTCTGCGTGAAGCTCTTTTGCCCCGTTGACACTTGCCCGCATTTTGGTTTGCTCCTAGTTTGCGCATAGACACATACTCTTGAGTACCAATGCGGGAAGTATTCGTGGTAGCGTGCGGGAGGATGCGGGCAGATGCGGGCCGTGCGTCAAATGCGTGACAGAATTTTCAAAATGTTCAAAATTTTGGCACGACAATTTTGTTTGGCAACGTTCGTGAACACTTCGTGAACTATGCGGACCCTATGCGCTACCTATTCGTGCCAGTGCGCGCCGATGCGCGCCGATTTTTGTCCGTTCGCCTAGTGGCACGCATGTTCACGACTAGTTAACGACTAATTTGCTCACAATTTGCGCATTGGCTGCGCATACTTCCCGCGCAGTTTTCCCATGCCATGCGCATAGTCTACGAATGCGTGTCCCAGTGGTTACGCATTGCGTGAACTATTCGTAAAATAGACGTGACCAATAATTGGCACGCATTGGCACGCCATAGAGCGGGGCAGTGCGGGACCAAAATGCGTGCATGTGTCAACGAGGCATTTGGCTCTGTCCAAGGTACGGTCACTGCCCGCACTCACAAGCGGTCGCGTATAACACATTACCCTATGAAGATATCCCAAATCCTTGTCAAACAACTCTTTTACCTCTGCATTCGAGCCATTGGTGAACTTTGTATTTGAGTGGTGAAGTCGGTAAAAGCGATAAATACAAAGAATGATATACATGTACGTGTATGCGTGAACGATTGATCGCAGCTTTATTAAATTGACCGTTTTACATGTTATGTTTTTAAACCAGGGTTGTGTGTCATACGTGACCGTGCGTGGGTTCGCGGAGTGACCTTTGACGATATAATTATGCGGAAGGCTTATTCATATTACGACCATAAAAATCATTCACTGTCGCTTATGACATAAGGAAATGCCATTATTCCTGTGAATGGTTCGGTTGGATATTCCTTTCTTATCTATTGTTGTTATGAAACTTAATTTTTGATCACCTGTTATTGCATTCAACTTTGCTGGTAGGTAATTAATGCCAAGAATTCAGGGTATTTCGATTATATCATATATCTAATGTAATTTAAGTAAAAGTGATTAGAACTTTGTTTTGCCTGCCACTATATATATCACTTGGGTGAAAATAAAAAGTAAAGTAAAAACAAAACTTGCGAATGTTAAAAAGAGAGGTACATTAACCTTTCAAGTCAGGATAGAATAACTTTTAGTAAAGAAAATGGATGGGTATGTATATTGTCATCACAGATAAACCCTATCTAACCTAATACAATCATTAGTTCTTTTGTTATGAAACTGCATGGCGAGAAAATATATCTAGTAGTAATTATGTAAGGATCCTTATATTATCATTTGAATTAGACATTATCATCAGATCATCAAATTTAACTAAAAACGCAAACATAAATATCCATGGATGGGAGAGGCATTGTACTTTCGACAGACCGTATGATTTCGGGGTTCCCCCCTTACTACTCAGTTATTATACATTTTATCTATATTTGAATCCTTTAGCAGTTTTCATTTATGAGTATGTATATATTTGCATCGTTTATAGTTAATCGTTAATCGTAAACTATGGATTCTTCTGGATAATTGCTATTCTTAATGTGTTAATTGTGTTTGATGAATTCCGACTCCTTCCCCCGAATAGCCAATTATTATACATGTTAATGCTAAATATATTACTCATTGCGGATGTAGTATCGAAAATAGTATCGCTAGTGATATTCGTTTGTCTCGCAATGTATGGTCAACAAGTGATCTAAAAGATCACGACGTTCTCGACCAGCAGGCGAGCCGAGCCAGTGGCCCGCTGATTGGTTGAGCACCATGTGCTTCTGCCAATAGGATTTGTCCGTTATTGTTCCAATGTTATTATTGTTGATCGAATTAATACCGTTGAATCCGGCCGCCCGTAGAGTATAAAAGACGCTTGCTTACATAAGATTTTATCACCTGACGAAGTGTTGCAGCGGCGCACGAAACGTCGTGATCTTTTAGATCCCTTGTTGACCATACATTGCGAGACAAACGAATATCACTAGCGATATTATTTTCGATTATACATGTTGTTCTGTGATTATATATAAGTCTTTTGGAATCATCGAAATGATAAGAAATTGGCTCAGTCTTGCTAAGAGTCGCATGCACTGTACACAGACATGTGTATATGGGACAAGACAAACATGTGGCATGAAAGTTGTGGTTCACAACCTTAAGCTGTTACTTGTCAAATTTCGAAAAAACATAACAACGCAAGTAAAATCTATGGAAAAACACAGTGGAGAGAGAGAGGGAGAGGGGAAGTATGTGAGATGGGAGTCTCTCTCTGAGTTCGCTCGCTACGTTATGACGTCATGAATCACGGAGTAGAGTGATCACTGGAAATCGTGGGTTGCTCAAGCTGGTCACGAGACATCATGGACAGACAGTGCCAACGGACATCACGAGACAGACAGTGTCAATCTGGCTAACCTTCCAAAAGTTATCTGAGGGTTCACAAGACCAACAGACCAGGACATCACGGACAGTGTCAGCGGACATCGCGAGACAGGCAATGTCAATCTGCAGAGTCTTTCAGGTCTTTCAGGTATCTAAGCTAGGGTTCGAGAGACTGGCAGCCTTCCGGGACTGCATGTCGGTCTATCAGGCCTTCTGACAACATTTCTGAGAGTTCAGGGATCGAGTGGTCGGTCTCTTGAACTGTCGTTTTCTACGATGTCGGTCTCGCGGACCGGGTCTCCTGGGATGCCCCGTATTTAGTTGTATGGACAACGTTTAGCAAATCACCCTTGAATCTTCTATAGTCAAATTAGCAGCATGTAACAACATCGTCGGGACTACCATTTAAAATCACTGTAAGGCAGTCCCAAAGCTTTCCTGTGGAATTTGTGAATTGTACCCGTAACACACCGTCTGTTTAGTGTAAGTGAGCGATTGTCAACGTTATACATTGTTTTGAACTCCAATCACTATGAAATCTGTAAGTATTTTAAATAAAATAAAATATGATATGAACGTAAACATCTTTTCTCCGACTTTTGTTTCTCCTGTAGAGTTTGGACTGTTTTCGGTATTAAACAACTCAAACAAGGCGTTATTTTCATGTGGTAAATTTCGCAAATTAAATCTCAATATATATATTAACTAGGAAGATTTGATCTAACACAAACATTTCATAATATTGCTACAGCCTTCTAGATCGTCAACGCGAGTCTTATGTGCTGTCGATCTACACAGATTTCCTCCATGAGATAGTTCTGCAATATTAAACCACTAAAAACATAGACAAAACATTAAATTCAATGCCATCCATAAGATGTTACCGAGTCATAGTATGCCGTTATATCTAATACAGTATGGACAGAGCAATCTCACCGGGCAAAGCCTCGGTACTGTTCTGTGTTTCTTTAATTTTGTGAACAAATAAATGAAAATGAGACGGAGAGTGGGATTTCATACAGTATGAACTACAACACTATCCAAATCTTGAGCTAACTAAAGAACATATCTTGATAAGCCTAATCAATCTCGCGATTATGGCATGAGTGGAAGAAGAAGAAAAATATTTTGTTTAAGGGGGGAAAATGATGACCAGAGATCTTCATGGTTATTCTCATTTTGTTTATTTATTTAGGAACTAGAAAGTAAATAAATCGCTGTGTATGATTATGATGATTTTGCTGTATCAAAAGTAAAAATGTGACGAACTGATTTCTGATATACGATTGTATCAGAAATCGGTCCTCAGTCCACTGTCTTCTGTCCTCTGTCAAAATTGTATAGCTTCTTTATAGGGAAATGTATATTTATTGTCAGGAGTGATGTAAGATGCCATTGCATGAGTATCGGAAGAACGACATCAGTGTAAAACTTTTAACCTTCCCAAATCAGATTTTGCAGTTGATAGGGATTGTCATATACTGGACTGGTCATGCGATAAAACAGGAGAAAAAAGCGTCATCAATTTGCACTACTGTAACAATAGACAGTGGTGAAGGGTAAGTCCAATCTTCTGAAGGGGCACTGATGTCATGGGGGGTGGAGAGCATTGGCCCTTCTAGATGTGGATGAAATTCAAGAGTACAAGTCCAAGATGGAGGGGAAGGTGTGGGTAGCAGGTCGTTTCCTCTTCCTTCCGCTCCTGGCCCTTCTTCGTATTTGTCCTTATCATTATCTCTTTTTTCGACCTCTGGTTGAAAAGGGCCTCCGCCCTTGACAGCAAATATGTATAGATAAAAACAGAATTATCGAACGTGTTATGGACTGTACATCATTAATATACAGTCTGGATGTTTTAAGGTAGCGAAGCCATATATTGCACTTATCAGACCTCAAGCACCATATTGAGTTTACGTTGATGTTTTTTATTGTTACGAAATATTGAATATAGCCACTTGTTACATGATAAATCGTCAGACTCCACAAAGTTTCAAACATTACTCACAAATAATCAGTGAAAAATATAGTCTGGAAAATAGCGGAAGCTCAAGAGCGTCTGGCCAAAACTTTGCCAGAAACCTTATACCCCTGGTGTATTCCAATTTCCAACAGTTACACAACTAAAATGTTAACGATACCATTAGACTACGTGCACATTGATGTTAGGGAGTCAGTCTAAAAGGTTAAGATAGAATGCAAGATTGTATTGCTGCTAACAATCACATTGTTTTATTTTTAATTTATCATCATTTTTAAATATTATCATTAGGCCTGATCATCTGGGATGATATCTATGATATTGGAGTTGCTATAAATCGGCAATCTTCTTGGAAAGTTTAGGAATTTTTTATCCATGGCACAATTCTAAAGGCTTATTAATAAATAATTCAACTACTTCATGACATCGTCGAAATGTTCCAGAAGAAATTCCTTTGTTGTCTGCCGTTGCGATGTTCATGATTTGGGGGATTCTGGTGAACTATAAAGACAAACGACAGACGATCCAGGATCCTGCATCTCGCTCTGTAGTGAACCAAGAAGTATTGTCAATATTCACCGATCCCAAAAGATCATCTCCAATTGTACCAGGAGGTCCCCTAATCATGCAAATAGATTTTGTCCATTTCTTACGGCTTTCTACTGGGACGTGTATAAGCAACAATTAAAAGTTACCAGTTACAGAGAATGGCAAATGTAGATACGTGTACTCTGTACCAAAGTTCATGAGTAAAATGGCAGCAGGGTTTCGAACCACATACCTTGCGATCCAAAATCGGGGAAACATCGAAGGATTGTGTTAGATCTAGATTATTATTATTTTTTGCTTTGCCTCACTAAATTTATAAAGGCAAAAATAGGAATGAATAAATACTGGGTTTCGAACCCACTACTATATGATTATCATACGCTGACCATACCGATTGAGCCAACGAAGGATGATGAAATATGGGTTTGCATGATTATTATAACCCTAACCCTAACCCTGAGAGGGATTGTGGAAGATGTACTGACTTCACTTTGTTTCAAATGATATTGAGCTCATTGCTGTTTGTATAATTATATTATGAAAAAAGTGAAATCAATTTTATCTTTGAACATGTTTAATCTTGTTCCTTTAATATCGACACAAACTTATGGACATATTAAACTTTAAATTATGATTTATTTATCATAAGGCCTTGATACAGACTACGCCGGGTGCCGTGCATATTACGCACCCTCCGACTTCTCGCACCCATAAGGGTGCACATTTACGCCGCTTGTCAGATACTGCACCCTAAACGGAGCAGATCAGCACCCTCTGCCAAATACGCGTAGGTGGGTGCAAATCTGCACCCCAATTGCACCCTTATTTCTTTAGTGTGTGCGCTGATCAAACCTGTCATGCATGTGGAGGTAATTGCCCAGGGTGATCCTTCCGAAATGAATGTTGTGACATTATAATATCATATAATGGTTATTATCTATATGTTTTGTCGTATACTCAGTAAATAAAATCAATCAATCAATCAAACCCTAGTAGTTCAACACAATGTATGCATTTTTCCCTTTCACTTTCATCGTATCGTACAAGGGATTTCAAGGGATTTTATCATTCAAATTCGCGAATGGGCAGTCATTTTGGTAACATGTTCATTCAAAATTAACATGGATGTTGCTCTTGTACGCCCCTACCTATTGAACTATTTTAATTCCCTGAAAATGAAATGATTTTTATTTATTCCGTTCCATTGGCATTCTAAATATATTTTATGTTTCCCTAATTTCTTCACTTCTCATAACTACATCACAACAGATGCCTCGAAATTCCCCCTCCCAAATAAAAATATTTAAAAATATATTATTTTTGTTATGGGGGGGGGATGGTGTCCTCATGGTGGACGGCATTAGATGGTTGAATTGTATCCCCTTTAGTTTACGGGGTGCACGACAAAGTATCATTTGTTAAACTATCGTGGACTGATATTTTTTTCTAAATGTAAAAAAAAGGTGGGTTTCATAATCATTTTCATGTCGCTCAATAAAATAAGAGTGTACTTTTTGTCTTTATGAACTTATTCAAAGAGCAATGAAAATAATTTATCCAATAAAGTTAAGTCTTACACGTGCCTTCCCACTCCCTACACACACACACACACACACATCCAAATAAATAGCCTTGAATTCTATGCTCACAAACAACATCTAAATTCCTATAACCATCTTCATTAACGTTTAAAATCTAAGCAGATCTGACAAATTCCTAACTATAGTCATTAGATATAACACTCATTTGCAAAACGCAATCTGGATTTAAAACAAAGGGAATCATTTTTTTTTAAATGACTCATTTGGGTGAACGAACGAAATGCTAAATTAGTTGCTCCAAAATGAATTTGAATGTTTTACGTGAGCACGAGACTATGTCATGATAAATTGAATGAACGCTTGATGAAGATCGTGCATAAAACATGAACTTGAATGAGAAACATGTTTATTTGACTGACTAAAATGCGAATTTGAATGCACAGATCGTGAATTTGAATTGTCGAATAAAAAGGCATGGCTAAATTGCGCTAAATTGAGTGCACGCAAAACGAATTGAATTGGGAAAGTTGCGAAATTGGCCGGGAAAACCTATAAAGACCAACGACGTTTTGAATAATGATGATATTCATATGGAAGAAGGCATTAAACAAAATAACACTCCGGACACACTTAACAGGCATCATGGATGATGTTGTAGCTTTTTTATAAAGATTATGAGAATAATAGAATTGATTATGTTGCTGTTTATGATTACTTTGCTGTATTTCATATTGGTAGTCCTTATTTCAACATAACATGATATAAACCATACTGAAATAGAGCAGCGCAAAATATCAGGCCTGTTGAATATTAACTGAATGAGCTGACGTGATATGCTATTTTTTGTTTGAACTTGATACATGTAGCACGTTATCGAAGTACCTTTGACCGATTATCCTCAACTAAATAGATTCATATTCATACATTAATACTATTTAATATCTCTATTCTCCTTTGAAAGATGTTTTTTATGTCATACGCTGAAAGTAAATGGCAAATTTGGTGGAAGAAAAAATCTCGCGTCATCCCGTTGCGTCTCAATTTCTTTCCTTTGAATGTGGCAGAGTGATAGAGTACTGAAGAAACATATTAGTGGCCTGGCTAAGATTAGAACTGGGACGGTTATGACAGTGCTCCGATAACAATTGCTCCGGTCTTTATTTCGTCAAAGGTATAGGGCTGGGGTAAGGGTTGCCATTTGGTTTTAGGGTTATGCTTACGAAATAGGGTTATGGTTAGTGATAGTGTTTGGGCAAGAATTCGGTAGGTGCGGGACGGCGGGGGCACGTGTCGTAAAAGTACTAGGACACCGTCATGACGGTGTTCCAGAGTCATGTAACTAATCTATTCGACCACGAAATTAATTTTATTGAGAATCCAAGATGAGCTTACTGAAGAAAAAAACTTGATGGCTATCATCAATAATATCAACGTAATGAATATTCGAATATGTATGGCGCGGACATAAATATCCATCTTGGACTTGCCGGGAAAAAAAATACATTAAGAGAAGTTTATTTGCAGGCCCTATATATATTGATGATTAAAATAAGAATCTCTTTAGGATAGACTATAGGCATTATAGCATATCATGTAAAAGTTAATGGTACATGCAAGCTCAGTTCCGAAAACAAGTTGATATAATTAAAGTAAAAACAATCAGAAAAAACTTGCCGTTTTTAATACCACGAGGATCACAGTCTAAAGGTCAAGTCTATAACTATAATTTTAATTTATTTTGGTCATGTAATGTCCTACATTCCCACTGTTTCCCAAATACATATTTTAGTTCATGTCTTTGAATAATTATACTTAAAAGTACAGTGCTATTGCTGGAGTACAGCAGTGTTAAAACTATCCTTCGTCAATGACCCCCTTTCCCCTCCGAAAAAGAAAGAATTAACAAAATAATATAACAGAATAATAAAATAAAATAAAATAAAACAAAAAATAAGAAATATATAATACAAATATGTAAATGAATGAATGAAATAATAATTATAATAAATATTGGATCGATGTGTTTTCAAAAAGCAAAACATATTGAGGCGTTAGTTTGGGCATGGAATATCAGATCCATGACTGAGTTGCTATTTGTTTGTATTTTTCTCCAATTTCCTTATTTTGATCTTGTTATCAGTTCAAACAGGGTAGTATTGTTTGAATACTATACAAGAAGATCATAATTTTAATAATTTATTCAATTTATCTAATATAAACCTACAGACTGTACCGAGAAAATTCAAAATTGTATGAATATGACATATCAGTGCAGGAAAACAAATTAAATAGACTTGGACGTCTGTTACGTATCTCATGATTGTTCATAGTGCCGCACTGAGGGCGGTCGGATCTGTACAAGTGAACAAAATGAGTGAGTCAGGACCTCTTTTGGGGGGTAATAATTGTGTTATTTCTTTCCACGTGTGAGAGAATGTTATGATACGTCAAAATGATAATTACAACAGAACAAAAAGGACAAATTATGTAAAAAGGAAACAGCTAGAATGTTCGCCCAATTGTCAGTAGACACAATTTTGTGTAATTGAACAGAATGGCAAGGCATATGAAAGCTCTTCTCCTAAAATACCATTCTTTAGTTCGTATAGTATGTGCGAATGTTGAAGACAATATCAAAGTTGTAGAACTGAATATTAGATTGTTCGCGCAACATTGTATACCTATACTCTCTAGACCTTCGAAGAAAATAAGATGAATTATAATGATGTTTTTATGTTAAAAATAATATGAAAAATTGTTTATCAAATGGTTATCGAATCACTGCTGGTTTATATCTCACAAACATACCGTAACGGTGCCATAGCTCTGGTATCCGCAAAGTAGTTAATCCACAGTGGAAAGTACACCAAATGAATTCCATTAGTCTACCAGAAAACACAGTTTGGGACATAATGATCTCACATCCATCGTCAAAGAATACTGAATAAAATTTTTTTCTCCCACTTGATTTTGTTTTTCTTTTCCGTTTTGGTTGTTACGAAGTAGCAATAGACGCCGCCATCCTTGGAGATACTTAGCCTCTCTCTCATTCTTTTCCATCTCTCTCTCTCTCTCTCTTCCCTCTCTCTCTCTCTCTCTCTCTGTCTTTCTCTGTCTCTTTCTCCTATATCTTCCTCTGCCTCTCTCTCATTCTTTTCCATCTCTCTTTCTCTCTCGCTCACTCTGTCCCTCTCTCTATATATCTATCCTTGTCTGTCTATCTCTAGTTTTTCTCTCCCTCCCTTTCTTTCTTTCTTTCTCTTTCTTTATCTCCCACTGGTATCCCTTCTATCATCTGTATTTTTCTTGCTACCTATCTCTTTGTTTTAGCTCTCTCTCTCTCTCTCTCTCCCTTTCTTTCCCTCTCTCTCTCTCTTTTTCTTTCTCTCTCTCTCTCTCTCTCTCCCTTTCTTTCCCTCTCTCTCTTTCTGAGTCGTACTTGACTCGAGCTAATCGAATTTAAATGGAGGACCATTTACAATATTTCACTAAAGATTCCCCTGTGTCGTCGAGAAAACAACTTAATACGTCTGGCCGAAAACTGATACCCGAACCTTCTACAAAGGAAAGACAAAATAGGGGCAAATCGACCCAAATGTCCCAAATGTGGAGGCACATTTATCATTTTTCGTGTCCCTTGGTATTTCTATCACAAGGTTCACCTCGAAGTGTGATTGTGATAAACTGTTAGGATCAAGAACACATAATGGGAAGTTCAAGGAACTGCAGAAAGCTATAATTCAAAATGGCGTCCAGACATGTTGTCCGTTGACATATTTTGAATATTACCTTTCGCAGATAGGAAGTTGACGATTATACACAAAGAAAGTAAAGGCCATAGAAAGACAAAAGAAACACAACAACAACAGCATACCAGCAATTTGGCTAACATCATTCACCCACGTCCCTCGTTTTAAAACTTATTAACAAACATGTACTGCATATATTTGTATTTAAAGTGCAGCTAAATGAAATGAAATGTAAATGATGCTCAGCATGTGTCTGTATATAGCATGACGAGAAGGGAACTTTGATGCAGAGAAACAAATCGCCTTAATACGCCTAACAAAACATTATCTGATCATATAGTACCGTTGTCAAGCATCAAGTAAATCTGTTTGCTCTAATGATTATCACGCTGAAACTGAAACAGAAATTCATGATACATGTACACGTAGGCCTAGGTGTATGTTAGTTAGAAGTATAGTTTGTTTTTACAATTATATAAATGATCATAATGTTGTTGAAACGACTCCAGACGAATATTTGTCCATACATTTGATTACTGCTATTCTCATGTTTTACCCGTACTTTACTTGCCCTGCGTGGATTTCATTTACCTTACTGTGTGATTATATCTTATATCATGTTGATACTATACTACATGCAGTTTTATATCAACATGGGATACACTCTTTTAGAAGATGTTTGGAAATGATTGCTCAGAACAAACGTAATGCTGTGTCTATTTATTAGTGAATGATTTATCGTCCTCAAACTAAAGTTGTAATTCGTTATGAGTATAGGGTTATGTCAGGATTGGAGGCGTATTAGTAAATTATATTGTTATATTCATTTGAAAGTATGAAGAAGAAGAACAAAAAACACAGGGGAGCAGCATTGAAAGTGTGATATATCTTCCAGAATTTCACCATATCCTATCGTCGAATGATAAAGTTAGACCAAACTTTTCATTCTCTGCATAATAATATTTCTAAATTTGACAAATGTAAGTTTTAAAATTACAGCAATGGAACTAGTGATATTGATTATGATGATATTAGGAGCTACATTCAAGGGCAATAACAAAGTAAGGCAAATAAACGTCTTGAGCTTTAAAATGTAAATTTTACAAACATGACGAAATAAGGAAAACGAAGATTATACTAAGATATAAGATATGAAATATAAAACAACATAATTCAAAGGAAAACAAATATGTCAATAGGCTATATATCAGTAGCATGACTTGGTTATGTGAAAAAGAAATATAGGATGCATTTTTCTCTTCAAATTATATTTTTGTATCATTATTCGTACTTCGTATAAAATCTCGTTATTCTGTATAGGTCATGAACAAATTATTAAGAGAAAAAACCCACCCAATTATATATAAACAACATGCGCCTTACGAATTACAAAAAGGACGTTTTTTTTCCTTCTTGAATATCGATGTTTTTCTTTCGTTTTTATTGATACACTAATGCCACATAGTTGGTGTTTACTTCTTGTAATTTTAGTCTTATAATGTATAATATTCTCCTTTTCAATAATCATTTGCATAATGTTAAAAACAAATTGAATTCATACTGTTTCAAAATAACTAATGGTAAACATAAAATCTCTTATATTTAGTTTTATGTATTTCCTGAATAATCATTTAAATTTTATGTTGACTCCTTAATTCTCAGTTTTTTACTGATTTTCCTTCTCAGTGGTTTTAAAATATGAAATCAAATGGAAATAACAAATAAGTTCAAACTTGACATCATTGTACTTGAGCTTATAAAGAACATTATAGATGGTTCGAGTTTTTATGTTGTTCCAATTTTAATTCCACATAAAATTGTATATCCACATGTCATTGCATGAAAAGGATTTGCAAATAAGAGAATTAGGATGGAGATTGGGTAAAGAAAACAGAAAAGGAAAGAAGAAGGAGCAGATAAGAGACTAAATGAATTCAAATTTAACAAGAAAAAGAGAAATAACAAGAGAAAAATCAGGAAAGGCACAAAGGTTGTTGTTGTTTGTTCTGTTGGTGTCTCGTGTCTCTGTTTGTTTTGTGTGTACCTTATAAAACTTGGTCCAAGTTTTTTTTGGGGGGTAGTCTATTTTTTAATTTACTTGTGATTCTTATTTATGTAAATGTTATTTTTAATGTACTATTGTAATACTTAAACATGAGAACAGCAAGATTTTCAATTACATACACTGCATGATGACAATTTATATATTATATGTTCAGTATGTTTACCAAAAGTATGTAGGCCTATTAGTAGATTATCAATTATTAATATAATTTGTAGAACATGTTCCAAATACGTTAATGAAAATGCAAAAAAGGGTTTGTTAAAAATGTTATGTTATGACAAATAAAATCACTTATTACAAACAAAAAAGGCACAAGGAAGGAGAGGGTGAAAATAATTGGGTAAAACCAGTTTTTAATCAAATTCAAAGTTTTTTCCTGCGTATTCCTTGTATATTACGTTCGATATAATTTTTAATCATATTCGTCTGAATATTAGTCATTTGCGTAACTTTTACCACTAGAATAACCGTCGATTTGCTTATTTTGTTAGTTAATTTTAAATCAAAGTTAAGTCCCGTTTGTATATCGAGATGTCGTATGTTGGTTTCATGAATTTTGAACTCAACTCCTACGACTTTCGGAGAAGAAAAAAAGAAACTAAGGTTATTTTAAAAACCTTGTCGATCACGTTTTAAAGATGTGTAATCACTAAAATGACATAATGAGCCGAAATTGATTTATTGAAGGCCGCAATGCAAGAATGTATTGATTCTGAAGTGGATTCCTGCAGTTGATTTCTTGAAAGCCTTTGCGATCGTGTATTCTTTTTCCTTTTTTTTTGAGGGGGTCAAATGAAATCAAAATAGCAAAATAAATAAAGAGTTTTGGGAGATGTTGAGAAGAGAAAACAAGACAAATAAGACGGATAAAGAAATAAGGAGAAGAAGGAAGAGGAGCAGCAGGAGGAGAAGGAGAATTGGGCTATGACGACCTACAAATCTTCCCACAAATCGACCTACAAACGCCGCTGAATCCCGTCGGGATGTTGGCTGCCTATTATCGGGGAGTTTCTCCGACCATGACCTTGTACCATCTGTAACTTCTCAGCGGCCTTCGGTGCGACAGAAAAGATTAGTGTTCTTGCAACTTGTCTAAAAATGCAATGTATCGGTTTGTTTGTATGTTTGTTTCCCTCTTTTTGTTTTCAAAACTTGTTCAACCCTTTTTCGATTTGATACTAGAATAGTTTATACCTTCGTCACTTATATTATATTCTTAAATTGCAAATTCTTTTCACTTTTTTCTTTATTTTCAAGCTTCATGGGTGTGTGTGTTCCTTTGTTTTCTTCTTCTTTTTCATTTTCCGTTGATTTTTTTTTCTTCATATTTTCTAAATCCTTTCCCATTTCTTCTGCTTCTACAATGTTCAGCACTTGGTTATTTCACTTGTAAGTATATATTTTTGTTAGCTCATTTCTAGTCGGTTATGGTAAACAACAACATTATAACCCTTCTTGTGTAGAATTTTGAAGCTTCAAAGCTACCTTTACTTATTAATTTGTTTGTTTTTTCCCCCTCTTACACTGCAATGTATCGCTCAGAGTAAGTTGAATATTCTAATGAAAGCAGATTTTCATATTTCAAAAGGAAAATCAAAGAACTGTCATCGGCAAGAAGTTTAAGACCTGCTATTGTATTTCTTTCGTTTACGATATACCGCAGGGTTAAGCAAAATTATTATTAACCACATTAAATATTAATATGACGCTAACAAGACTAAATATGATAAAATAAGAAGCATGTTTGTCTTATTTTATTACTTACAAAGCGTGTGATAATCAAGTTTACGATGAATCTTACTGCCAAATCTCCTATTGTGCACATGATTTACAGCTAGAGATACACTGCTTTGCATATTCGAATCTTTTATTTTTCCATTATCTGCGGTTTTGTATGGCAGTCGTGAAAATTCTTATGGGAGATTACCGATTCTTTCTTATAAAGCGTTACAGTACCATATACTTATAACGATTGAGTGTGCTAATGGCATAATAATGGTAAAATATGAAAATATGGAAATCCACAAACTTTATGACATAAGTACACAGGTAGATGTAATCCATTCATAAAGGAACCCGGCAAAAATATATCACTTTACGGATAAAATATTGTATAACTATTATAGGGTACTGATAATTTTTCTTTCTCCAATTTCCACCTCCACAGATGTTATTTTCATCTTATAAAATTAAACAATTTAAGATTTTAAAATGCATTTGGGGTAGCAACAAGTACACATTTTAAGCAATTATTTAAGTCAATGTATAGGTTTACTCAGATAAAGAAGTATTTTTTAATCGGTTTATAGTTGGAATTAACACTTGTCGAATCAGCGTCAAATAAAACTTTTGTCCCCTGTCGCCTAGGTCATAGATTGCGTAATATATATGATACTATGCGCGAAAGAATATTGAAAACAAAAACGAATAAATATGCACAAAACTAATTGCATGAAATGTTATCATACACGCACATATTCGACAGTTTGAAATCTGGAGAATGTAAGAATTCGGTTAAACTTTGATCATTATTCACAAATATGAAATCAACATCGGTACTCTAAGTTTACATTTGTAATTCAAAAACACAGGAGATATGTAATGTTTATTTTACAGTCACAATATCATAATCCATTACGAAACCAGACATTTTTTCTTCTATTACATAAATAAGGTGTGTATTATGGAAACATTTTGTTATGGGTTAGTGCGTCTTGTGAATATTGTAAGGGGTGAATGTAACGTCGAGTTAGTTCTAAATGCAGTTGTGGCTGTGTACCTGCATTTGATACAGAGCGAGTAAAGATATTTTCATTGAAAATATTAAGAATTATTCATTGCATTATACTAATGCTGTTGAAAAAAAGATGCGGTCTCTTTTTTCTCGAAATCAATAGATTTCATCTGGTAAAATGAAAACAAATTACAGACTGATGAAGCTAAAAGCGATTTTTCTCACCTGACGTACTCAAAATGTAATATGAAGATTTAGATTATACATTTGAAGAAAAAAATCTATTCCATGTTTGATTGAAATATTTTTGTATGATTATACGAGATAATTCAATTAAAAACGCATAGATTCATCTTCAGTTTAATGAAAATAATACAAAGTAAGAGTCATTTTCATTATATATCAGACATGTAATTTTTTACAACGCGAGAAAAATATTTGGGAACCATATTTTTCGTTCATTTCATGTTAAAGATTTAGTTGTGAATTCGAACATTTCCAGCAAAACAATATTTGTTTTAATCTAGGTCATTAAGGAACAGACATGATTTTTCCATACTAAATTTAGTCAAATAAAAATCTATTTTGTAAGATATCGACTTGGTGCCGACGATTTTGTATGTCCTTTCTTTCTCTACCTTTTATATTTGGGATGGGGTTCTGAAAAGGGGTGGAGATTAATGACTTATTTCTCTCACTTACCTGCCATGTTGAAAGGGTATGTGGCAGCAGAAGTTGGGTATGAAGGATAGTTGAAATAAGACAGATGTTGCTGGTGAGGATGGGGAGGTGGACCCGTAGCGGCTGCATTGTACATGGCTGCCGCAGCGCTGCCCATGGGCGACGGATAGCGTATGTGGGCTCCTGCCCCCGTTCCACTCAGGTCGAACCGCTGAGGCTGCTGGCCAGGGTGCAGTTCCATACTCATGCCGTTAAACTGAAAGGTCGGTGTTGATCTGAGTGTTCTTGTCTGATCATCGGCCACGGGCGAGATTCCCGGAGGACTGCTGGCCGTCGGCAGCCCCATGGTACCCGTGGTCGTCCCGGACACCGATGGTTGCAAGAACCGGCAATCGGGACGGGAATTGACGTAGGCGAAGTGGGCTGTGGCAGCTCCAGGGTGGTGCATGTAAGCCCTGCCGCTACCTGCCCCAGTCGACGTGGAGGCTGTGGTGGTGACGACCCGATCTCCAGCAGCTCCACTTATCTGCATGAAACCAGCACTTGTCATTCCGGGGGGATTGCGACCCTGAAATGTTCCAGATATATTACACGAATTACTCGCAAAACCTTGTGGGACGTTTTCCATTTTGTGTTTTTAACTCCTCGTTTAACCAGTGCTGCTAAAGATTTTAAGATTGCCCTTCAACTCTTCCAGATAAAAACAAAACGAGTTGCCCTACTAGCAATCAAGTGCAATCCTGCTTGAACGACAATGTTGACGATGTGCTGCTTTATGTGAAGATGATCTTTATTTCCTTTCTTTTTTGAGGAATAGAAAAGAAAATTAACGAATACAACACACATTTACTACGAAAAAGAGCAAAATGGTGTGCTAGAGGAGATACTATTGTGCTGTTATTTCTCAGGTAACCTATCTCACGCTAAAGAGTAGATTATTGTAATTGCCAACCTTTTGCATGAATCCAAACATTGCTTTATGACAGGTATTCTGCTGGCTTTATGAGGTGCTTACACTGCTGAGGAATGGAGGCCGAGTGGGAGATGGGCCCTGGAGCGAGGATAACGAGGTTTTGAACTTGACCTCTTTCGACACCCTTACACGTAACTAATTATCGCCGTCGCCTATAGCCAGCTCCCAGTTTCAACCCAGCACACAGCTGCCGACCCGTTCTTCTCTCATTTTTCTCTTTAGGTGGCGGCGTCTTTTGAGGAAATTTCTTTTCCAGATCCAAGTCGTCAATCATGGCGGGGCTGTACCGACTTATACGGGTTGGGCAGAAGGATTTGGGGAGACGTAAGCATGACGTCACCAAAGTGGGCAATAACACATTAGTTTCATCGCAACAAACAACAAAAACAATAATTACATAGGCGTTCTCCGTCATTGCCTAGTTCTCGTTCGCGTTCTGAATACTTATTCTTCTTGATCTTTAAGAAAATTCCATTTGTTTTGCACGCAGTTTCTTATATTCCTATAAAATTGCGTATGCATATTCTTTAGCATTTCGTCGTGTGCACTGACATCTTCGTTTTCCGACATCGCCCATGTAGGACCGTCCAGGTGCCATTTTGTAAATTTTGGTCCCGTTTACATGCCTTTTTTCTGCCATCAAGTCTTCACTATGCCAGATGCTACAGACTTTTGACAAAAATTCTTATTCTAGATAACCCAAGAAATTCTCTTAAATCTGCGATGCATAACCTGCCCTTCAAACCGTCATGTTCATGCTCTAAATCTAAGGCCGAAATTGACTTCCTGAACAATCGTTAAAATTCATTAAATCGAAAAATAATCGAAAAATTGCCATAACTTTCTCATATCAATTTCGTTTTATCTCAAACTTTCACAGTATCTTTATCTTATCATTGTACGCATCAATGTTGTATTTCACGCACTTGAATTTACGCATGATAACAATAGTGCCCTCTTAATTACTGAAAATGGCCGTAGCTCTATCATGCCTGGCCAAACCCGTACTTTTTTTATTTTATTTAGATACTTCAAGAAACATCCTTTCCAGCCAACAAAATATATATATACCTTACTACTGACTGACTTTGCGAAAATTGCTGTCAAAAATCAAGAAAAGTTCGAAATAACTTCAACTTGCAATGAAATGCTCTTTTAAAAGATAACAGACCCAGTATATGTTTACACAGAAAGTTTTGGGTAAATCTCAATTGAAATATGGTCAGAATACGGATTCCATTCGGTTTCTTCTTCCGAGTTTCCGCCCAATATTGTAACACTTATGGGCTACAACGTCAAGTTTCAGACCGCTTTTCTTTCGCTCAATTTCCGACTTTTTATTAAATCTTAACATTTTGCAAACATGTTCTGCGGTGGCCAAACGCAGGGCATCTCGGAGCCGGATTTTGAAAATCTTTCGGGAGGTGGGCGTTTTAGACCCCATTTTATACCCTGCATTATTATGTTAGTATGAAGGTTAGAACGCGTGTCAACGTGTTCTTATTTCATCCAAATTTCATTCATTTTGCACTCAGTGCTTGTTAAGACTTTTTAGGTCTGTTCTTCTATTCTGATTCTTTCCAAACTTCGTATGCATAGTCTTCGGCATCCCATCGTGTTCTCCGAACTCTTTGTTTTCTGAAACCACTCATGCATGACCGTCCAAGCGCCATTTCGACCGATTCGGGCCCTTTTTTAGGCCTTTCTTCCGGCCTACCTCTCTATCCGATATGCTACAGACTTCTACCAAATTGCTCTAGATAGTACACATGCATATCTTTTGAGTGATTGTAAACTTTCAAAACTAATGAAAAGCGTCATTAATAACTTCTCAGCTACTTATTTAGAAAAAAAAATCATTACGTGTATAACAAATAGGACATACGCAACAGTAACATTTATTTCTTGACAGTTTGCAATAAAAATGTAGTGGCACACGCCGGTAAAACTTTATTAATACCAACCATTTATTCACAACACTGGCATTAAGGGAACTTAACATAGCATTATAGGATAAGGGCTTGCGCAGCGACAATAATACTCCCTGCCAGAATGTTTTATTTTGAGAAACAAAGGAGCAAGAGGAGAAAAAAAGACAGATACCTACATTATTCCTCACAAATGAATTCCCTTTCATTTCATCTTATCGTCAAGATTAGCACTCTGGAGAGGCTGCGTTACTTTCTCGTATTAAATGATTACAAAATGACGAAAATAGTATTTATGATTAGTGGAAGAAGTTACCAAAATGTTCGAAGGATGGTGACCAGAGTATGAAAAGAGTACAGTGGACAGCTAATAGGGGAATAAATGGAAACACATTCCGATTATTTTAATTCAAAGTGAACAACGGACAAGGAAAACAAATGTTTATAACGTTTACGTTTTCGAATTTCGTTAAGATGGTATGTTGGTTGCCATTCTAATGCTATATAAACTGTGACCAATCTAGTATCAAAATATTAATAAGTGCGCTTTATTCATCCGTGACTGGTCATACTAATACATCCGTTCAACCTTTTGATGAGTTTTAATTGTAAAAAGTGCATGGCCCTTTTAATGACGATGTTAACTACGCTTTATGGAATCTGGCAAGCTGTTGATTCTGAGTATAACACTTTAACATCCCTTTACTGTCTTTTAATCGCAAACTCGGTGAGTAAAGTCGTAAATAGGGTCAAGTGGGGGCCGGGGCAAGTAGGAATATCTAAAATCTTCGTTTTGTTGCCGCCCGACATTTCCTCACGCTGTTTCACGTCCCTCTCACAACCTCATCCCCAAATAGAATAGAAAACATGAAGATTGGCTGTTATCCTGGTACTAAGGTGATAAAAGTGGGTAGGGCCTTTCCTCGTATAATGCATATGAGATGAAATAATTAGTTTTTCTGATTGATGGTTTATTGAATTTTTAATGTCACTCATATTATGCTTCTTTTGTGTTTTTGACTGATGCTCATGCGAAAGTTTTTTTTTCATGAGACCGGTATTGTTAGTCACGTGGACTGATGGTCTACCGGGATGTCCCAGCACATAGGCATTCTGCACTGTGTGTTAACGGGCCGATTCTAGCATGCCGGATAATCATACAGCGACTAAAATTATATGGTTCAAACCACAGTCGTCTACGTCCCCCTTCTTTGTCTTTTTTTTTTCTTCTTTTTTCGCTCTTTTTTGTGTGGGATGAAATCTCTTTGCCGCGAAGAAAGCTATTTCATATTCGTTTACAGCAAATCTTTTCTCTGTGCATCAGAAAGGAGACATTATATTCAATCGAGTTGCTGATAGTTATGACGTTTCCATAATCAAGATCGAGTCCCTTAGGGGTTTGAAAAGTCCAGAACAGAATCGCAAAGACTTTCGAAAAATTAACCTAAACAAAATTTAGTAGCCTTGCTTGCCCATCATTATAGTGACATCGGAGAACATAACGACGTATTGCGTATTTAGTTTTCATATTTCACATTTCATGTCAGCTTTGCTTACAAAAAACGATAATTATCAGAATAATACATAGGTGTTTTTTAATTTAAAAAAAATACATGGAATATATTTCATCACTTTGGTTTGCTTGTAGTCACTTGTGAAATAAGGACTTAGTAAGTAAGAAATTAGGATATGAAGGTAAAATCATAGCTTCTTGGTTGTATGGTATTGGTACTGTCCTTTGGTTGAGTTTTCGAAAGTCTTTGCGATCGTGTTCAAACAAAAGTCAGGACAATTATCGACTCTCCTGACGCTTTTTCTGAGCACTTGAATGTTACAAAATTCAAAATTTGACATTACTCAATCATTCACTCTCTACCCTCAACAAATAGTTCGGATAATACTTCAAATTTATGATATGTTATGGAAATATTAAGTTTAGTTATTATATGTACATATGTAACAAAAAAAATTGACATGAAGTAATTATTGTTTGTATATGTTGTATTATACGTTACATTTATATGTTCTTTGTTATTCAGTTATATTATATTTGGAAAAATGCAGAAATAAAATAAAATAAAATCAATATGCAAATTTCAGATAAACTATAATAAGCATTACGTTAGATGATTTGTACTTCTATATAATGCCATAATGTGTTTCCAAAGTAGAGCTCCCTGGTGGCAGTGTTCTTCCAGTAGCAGGAAAAAATAAAAAAATAAACACGCTACTTTTGGTGGTAGTGGAAACTCGACATTGTTCCTGAATGATGTTATTATCATCTTTATGCTCCGGATTTAATTTTGACTCAACCGTCGTCCGTATTCCAGATGCTGCGAGAGATGCGGTGCTATATTACTGTTATTTTTGAAGAGATCAATTCAGGGGGCGAGGATTCTTTAACTTCCAACTTTCAAAGTTTGCCGTTTCAAAATGATCCATTTTATTAATCCAGTGTGTGGTCACTGCTAGCAGCTGTTCTCTTCATCACCCTCTGCAATGGATATCATCAATATTCAGGCCTGAAATGTTTTTAAAAAAACTATAGATTTTCATCCAATACACCAATTTAACACGGTAGTACACTGTACCGTATTATTAAAACGTCACAGTTTTAACTGTACCTATAGATTATAATCCCTAAACCAGATTATGAATAGCTCACAGTTGTAAACCGTGTACTCTCATATGTATTTTAAATAATAAGAATTATAACAATAATAATAACAATATAAATCACAAAACTATTAATAATTTCTCTATCAGTAGTAATTTAGAATTGAAGTATTTTACCAATAAAAAGCCTGATGTGGAACGAAATGGAAGAAGAGGTGCGAATAAAGGCCTAATGCTTTTATTCTAGCTGAGTGAAATATCTGCATATAGTGTCAGCCATTTGCATCGGATCATAGATTTAATTAAAATTGTCGTTAACATTTTACATCCTATCAATGGCCATAAAACTGCCTGCATACTCCATCTCAGATCAGGAAGGCACATAGTGTCATACTGTATCATATCCATAAGCTGGCTTAGGGGTTATATTACATTTAAAATTGTGACTTCTTCATAATACGGCACAGGATACTACCGTGTGAAATCGGTGAATCGGGTGAGATTTCAGAAATCTTCCTTTATCTTATTCGTAGGTTACACCTTAGTTAAACCAAGCGGGCGAAAGGTAAAACTGCCGGCGAAGGCGACCCAGCGCGCATGTGCCACAGTTACACAAACGAGAGGGTCTCCCCAAGAAGTATTTCAATCTGTTTCTTCAAAACTTAAGCATCCATTGCTACCTTTTATAATAATGATATAGATTTTAGTAACGACAATGAGGGGTGGAGTGAGATGAGAAGGGGCACCGGGCTCGAGAGAGTGCAGGGGAGTTGTTGTTTTTACATTATCTCTGCATTTTGCTGGACACACCGCCACTTCATTGGACCAAGAAACGATGAAGGGGAAGTTGTGCATATTGAAGGTGCGATCTATCAAACACAAATTGGCAACTTTATGACGTTTCTTGCGAGGTCTCTTCCCATTTCCCTTGTACTAGAATACTTCAAAAATATTTTTTTCCCCATTCCCCATAAGAAAATGTTCAATTACACAATCACCCTAAATATAATTATTGCAAATATTGTTTTTATACAACCCCTGTATGACACAAATCTATTCCGTCATCAATAACTAAGAAAAGATACGTCACAGTGCTGCCTATTTGTGTTCCACCATGACAACTTAAACAATTCATAACTTTCTTTTTTTCAATCGTATATTGCTCAAAATTTCACTAATTTGTTTCTCTCATTTTTCTGTTTTTATTAAAACCAACTTAATATCAGGGTGTACTTCCCCCATTAACATTTCAATATGGCAGAAGGTTGGTCACATAGATGCCGTCATAGCTGGGTCTTTCAATTTCATAGAAAGTGCCTTATATAGAGCTGGCACATTGGCTCTAATCAAAATTCATTTTCATAGATCATACTCTGTTGATGTAGACTGGCAACACGTATAAACTAGATCATGCTACTTTGTAAGTACATGTATATGATTAAAAAAAAACATTAATAGGTGGATACAATATGGATTGTCCATTTATTGCAAGATGTTGAAAACAAACAAAATGATTTTGGATAATGTACAAAACAATGGTTAACGAGTTTCTTTCACACTCTTCCCGTGTAATTATCTAATTTGATTTGCAATCCTACATTTATATTCGTATCTTAATTGTAAATTTTATTTTAAAACACAGGAAATAAAACATGAACATGATGAATAACATATGACAATATAAACAAATTAATGACAATTTACAAATAGATTATTTCTAAATATCAGTAACAATACGAAGGTACGTATCATATGAACATAAAACTCGAGATAGAAGTAGATATAAGAAGTAGAAACAACAGAGAGCGGGAATATATTATGGGGATAAATAAATATATGTTTTTCATGATACTTTCATTTCGTACACAACACAAAAGTTCTCATAAGTATTTGGAACATAAAATCACAGCTCGCTAACTCTGAAATCACACCAAAACAAATGAACGAAGCAGGATAACATCTCTTTCTTTTTTTGTTTCGTTTCCTTTCTTTCAGTATCTCCGGGTCAAGTTCAGCATGCTAATTGTTCTTTCTGGTCAGGGTATTTGGTTTGTTTTGTACTCCGTGTGGGAACGAGGGTGAGATAAATCGTAGCAACTGACTTCATTAATTTCCCGATCCAATTCCCCATACACCAACACCAAATCATACGCGTGTCACACTCGGCACAACGAAACCTCATAAATATTACCCCAGTGTCATACCGGCAATCATCGCAGGGTTCGTTTAAAGGTACGGCTACAACATCGACAGGGGCCTAACGTAGGCTTAGACATGTGTGTGTGTGGGGGGGGGGAAGGCATGGGCTGGGGGCTCCGGCCCCTTCCCCCATACGTCAACACCAAATCATACGCGTGTCACACGCAGTCGGCACAACGAAACCTCATGAATATTACCCTACTGTCATTCCCGCAATCATCACTGGATTCGTTAAAGGTACCGCTACAGCTTATGCACTGGCGTAGCGCTGGCTCAGACATGGAGGGGCACGGGCATTGGGCTGGGGGCTCTGGTCCCCCATACAACAACACCAAATCATACGCGTGTCACACTCAGTCGGCACAACGAAGACTCATACATATATTACCTCACTGCCATACCCACAAGGTCATAGCTAGTGAGGGGCACTATTATCATGGGGGCACCTATCTAACTTGGTCAATGAAATTCGAATTAACAATGTCAGAGTCTAGGACTACAGAGCGGGAGAAGATCCCGCTCTATCTTTTTTGTTCTTTTTCCATATCCCTTTCCCATCCTTTCCCATCCTTTCCTCCGCCCTTTTTTCCCCTTCAATTTGATAGGGAACGGGACATGCTATCTTTGCCACGATGATTACGATACTGTGTATATATTTCGAATCTAAGCTAACCCGAAATAAGACGATTGCTACGAGCAGCAAGATGATAATATTTTATTATACTCTTTTAATTTATAGTAGAGTATAATACTTAGCAATTCGTAATTTATGCGCATTTACAATGAAATATTATACACGTTTTAAAACAGAATACGTTTATCACTAAATATTGTTTTTTTTAATGTGATATGTATTCATATTAACAGAATGTTAAACGAAATTCCCAATTTGAGGATCCCATGTAGCCCCCCACTTCCAAGTGGGGTGGGAAAGTTAGAAACACATACGAATTTTCCGTAAACTAAATTATTTTCTGAGAATATTATTTTTTTTTTTCTAAGGATATAACGTCTAGTTTTTAAAATCTTTTTATATTTTTTTGTTCTCAAACCGGTGACCACTCCTCATTTGCGTTTACGGGATGGAACAGTTTTTCGTTATAAATTATATTTGAATTTACAACTATATCAATTCAATTCAATCAAACAAAAATGAATTTTCCAAAATGTAAATGCTGTATTGATTAACTTTACTCTGACTGTCGAATGATAGAGATTATAGTGAACTTTTGCTTGATTCCATATTTCAAAAAATCATGAGGCTTATTTTATATTCCGCTTATGATTAGTATGATCTTTAATTCATTATCCAATTAGTCCCTAGAAGACCTTTAAAATTCCAGAGAAGACCCCTAAAACACCCTTCTACAATGTTTATCTTCCTGTAGTTCATGTACCATCACTTGTTCACGTCCATGTCACTTTTATTGATGTTTTTGTTCTTTATGACATAGACCCTTATTCCTTATTGATAATGTGTCAGAACGTTAACATTGCTCATGAATGCTGTTCATAATTATATTGTTTTGTTTCGATTGAAAAATAAAAACGACATTAAGGCCTCTTGGCTACCTCAATTATCCCAGTGTAGAAAGAGAGAGGGAGAGAGAGAGAGAGAGAGAGAGAAAGAGAAGGGAGAGACAGAGAGAGAGAGACAAAAGATAGAGAAGGGAGAAAGAGAGCGAGAGAGAGAGAGAGAGAGAGAGAGAGAGAGAGAGAGAGAGAGAGAGAGAGAAAAAAGAAAGAGGAGGGAGAGAGAGAGAGAGAGAGAGAGAAAGAGAGAGAGAGAGAGAGAGAGAGAGAGAGACAGAATGAAAGACATAATACGAGAGAGGGAGAGAGAGAGAGAGAGAGAGAGAGGAGGCCAATAACGGGGGGGGGGTGTCTGTTCTAGCTAACTCGGAGCCATGGTCGGCATGTTTCTTTGTGACCAACTCCGAATAGTGATAAATTGGTCGTAAAAGACAGGCGAGAAATTGCAGGAAATATTTTTCTGTTCAGCAACATAATGAAGATTTTCACGGATTGTGTAGGAGAGGTTTTAACGATGATCGTCCCTTGGCCGGGGATTCAGGCGAGCCTCGTTGAGTCACGCGATGAAAACGGGCTGAGTCTGAATTTAAAAGAAGAAAAAAATATACATATTAAAGGGGATTTGGCGCAAACGAGAGGCGTAGCCAAGGCAAATATGTAATTTTACTTTGAAAGTCTGTGGATTATGTTTTGAGCTTTTGTTGTAGTTGGATTACCACCTCCTTAAATTCTCCTCTGGCTCACGACTCCCTATCCCTTTCCTCTTTTCCCTTTCCTCTACTCTGTTTCCGTTCATAATGATTTTTTTTTTCCTTCATATTATTATTTTCCATCTTTCTTCAATTCTTACAATCTACATGTACACTGTCATCTTGCAAAGCTGGTTTATGCCTTAATGCATACGATCTGTAAAGTACATTAGAAATACATTCATGAATGTACTTGTGACATTTTATGAATAGTGATAGAAGGGGAACATAGATTCGTAGATAAATGATACGGAGGAATGGGGGAGGGTCGAAGATGATGGTCGCTAAAGTAGGTAGAGAAGAAACGATAACTACTGGGAATACTCTGTTTTATCCGACCCATGAGGAATAAAAGCAAGCTATGCATTAAGCGTTTTATTTTAATTTCTTAGCTTTCTATACACTGCTATGAGCAAATATTGCAACTTTCTACATACACACCTTTATCTCATTTTTCTTTTCTTAATAAAAGTTTAGTGAAAAATGAAATTATGAAATTTGTTTTCGTTTGCGGTAGAATAATTGGAATGTTCTGATTGATAACTGAAATGTTAATCTCCTGACGATGAACATAGCACGCTGTTTCGACACGCGTCGAGACAGATGTACTCCTTTTCACGACAGAATACTGAAGTCAGAAGCTTTTCAGAACTACTCCACAAAGGAATACCAACCGTTCTTTTCAGAACCATATTCTTCATTTTCACTCTTCAACTTTAATCTGCTCAAAACCTTTTTCCTTTACCCATTTCCTTTCCTTTCCATTTCATCTCATTTTAGGTGTACACAAAAATCAAATCAAATCAAGTAATGTTAAGGAACAAATGAAGGAACGGGCAATACACTGATGTATATAGCGTCGTGACTATGGCGAAATGGAGCACGAATATTGGAGAGACTAGTATTTTATATGATCATGGCACAAAGCGATAACGGTGTCCTCTAAAAGCACATTGTCTAGACAAATTAACCCAATCCGTTCTTTCTGTTAAGTGTCCGGATCCATAACAAAGTTTATGGTCAAGGAAGGGTAGTCAGTTGACAAGTATTAGCCTTGACCCACACGATCAGTGGCGGATCGGGGGCAGAGCAAAGGGGCCACGTGCCCCCTCATTTACAACCTATAAGAAATACCTTAGGGATACTGGCCCTCAAATTGTGTTCTTATTCCCCCTCACCCTTACCCCCTTAGATCCCACAGAACATCTGATAAATTTTGGAATCTTTCTTCTTTTTAAAAAAGATTTTGTATTTGTCCTGTGCCCTGATTGATTGAGTGGATGCGATTGATTGAGTGGATGCGCCCTTTTGAAAACCCACTCGGTAAAATCCGCCCCCTAAATTGGGCAATTTTGGGGGAATTATTCTACTCCCTCCCCTCGCAATATCTTTCTGGGTCTTCTTACCCCGGCGGATCGAGCATTTTTTTTTCCCTTATATTTTTTCCTTCTCACAAATATGAATTATATATTTTTTTTAATCCCGCAATCTCCCTAGATTGGCTCAGTTGGGGGGTCCTGAAGTTCTCCTGGAACGTTGGCGCCATCTCCCCCAACATGCCTACGTCAAATATTATGGTAGTAGGAAGGTCTGTGCATGTTAGACCATAAATTTGTATGATTCACATTCATCTGCTTGTACACCTCTGCCCCCTCTCTCTCTCTCTCTCTCTCTCCCTCTCTCTCCCCTCTCTCTCTCTCTCTCTCTCTCCCCTCTCTCTTTCTCTCTCTCTCCCTCTCTCCCCCTCCCTCTATTTGATTAACTGTACTCATTCGCAACATTTTTCTATATCACTCACTCTCTCCCTTTCTCTCTACCTACCTATCTGTCTATCCCTCTTTATGTCTGTTTGTCTGTCATTATTTTGTAGTCGGCATTACTTGTTATTGACGTAATCACAATCGAGTCACTCGTTTTGACAAAAATCATAACCTTTATTTTTGTTTCACTTTTAATCTGTACTAATAAAAGAAATTCGTAACCTTATCCGTACGAAAAACCTTCTACGACTACCAGCAGCCCGGAAGATTACGATTTGCGGATATCTCTCCATCTAAAATATTTCCATTTCGATTAACAATCCCGGATAATCGCCACTCGGTTAAACATCCGTTTAGGATAATCATTACCTGGACTACCCCCCCCCCCCGGATATTTATCACCCGGAGACAATCCATGTCGGACAAACACCAACCAGACAACCAGTCCAAGGTGATATTCGGATATCTATCCGTCTGCAGTACCAAATCTGACGATTACATCATCTAACATTATGAACATTGTGAACATTTCCTGCCCCAATGTTTTGGGCCGTGATAATCATGATCATTATTTAGCCATATGGATATGGACATGGTTGTTTGATTATTTGTATGTAATTTTTTCTAGGCCAATTAGCAGTTTTTTTTTGTTTTTTTTGTTTCAGTAGTTTTTATAAAGCACTCATTCAATTTAGACCCTTTACAAAATATTTTCCTTATATTCATCACTTCTCATAGCTACATTAGATAAAATGCATTGAATATGACTCACTGATATGCGAATTGGAATGCACAGATCATGAATTGGAACTATCGAATAAAAAGGCAGGGCTAAATTGTGCTAAATTGAATGCACGCAAAATGAATTGGATTGGCAAAGTTGCGAAATTTGATGGAAAACCTATATTTGTTGATCTATGCGATCAAATTTGTCGATTTTGTTTTGTAAATAAAGAACCATTACGTTCTTTAATGCATATGACTTTTTTATATTGTGTATATTTTGAGAACTACGCCTTACAAGTTTTTAGCAAACTTTTTAGTTTCCATTTTAATCAATATGTGTACAGTCTCTGTAAATCTTACACTGTATATATCACTGGCATTGGGTGTATTATGATTGAAAAGGGATTAAATTGAACCATCGAACCATTAAACTTTGAATGAGGTGATCATTAAAGAGAATCTTGAGATTTGGGGGAGGTGTAAAATATAATAAAGTTGTGAGCTTCCTCATTCCTCAAAAAAAAATCATATCTTAGAAATGTCCCCTGAAAAGGCCTGCTCTTTGTAATCAAATTAGAATGAAAAATAATCAACTTTTCCAAGTAACTCCAAGACGGTTTCTTTCACTAAGTTACCGCGTGACCAGTACTCAACTTTATTTTTAAGCATAAAATTATAAAATTAAGTAAATTGAATAAAATCAATCATTTAGTCCATCCGTTTGAGAATTCATCAGAAAGATTTCTAGGTAAAGTTGTGCTTTTTTTGTTTTATATACAGCTGTTCACTATAGTCCGTTATTTCGGGACTTTTCAAATTTGTATTCTGCAAGTAGATCAAGTTTGTGTATTAAGATTCATTCAAGTTAATTAAATCCCCACCAACATGATCAAGAATACATAAGAGATAATTTTAAAAGTGTTTAACTTGCATATCAATATTGCACCAATAATACCAACAAGAGTACCATATATCAAATATCATGGAGGGATTTGTTATGCTAGGTACTTTGCTATCGAGGGCTTGTTTTATGTTTTTCCATTTGTTTCTTATAAGGTGCTAAAATGGTTGAAAGCATACATAATGCTTTGTGCCATCATTTTATGCTATTCTTAAAACTTGACATCCCTCGATTCAGCATAATAAACCACATTATACGTTTCCGCGCCTTTATCATATAACAAGCAATAAAACTGAAATATATAATACCATTATCCCTAAAATACATCCATTCCTTCGTCTGAGTTTCTTTGGCATATCACCAAATAATTTCCTTTTAACAATAATGTCAGACAAATAATGGATATGTCGAAAAAATTTATTGGTGATAACGGTGGTTTAAAGGTGTAATATATAGGGTCTAACAAATATTTGATACTCAAATTTACAACGTCGTAACTTTTTATAAAGGAATGCAAATTGAAAATAAATAGACAAGTTACCCGAACACTGTGTTTGGAGTAAAGTAAATAAATTTATACAGTATATTTTTTCAACGTTGCATCAAGAAATTAATATCTACTATATTGAAATTTGTCATACAATATGATAAAATCACGATAGACTGATAGGCATTACTTAAATTATAAATATATTTGAAAGCTTAAAACTTCGAGAACTACGGTACGATACTTCTTTTTTCTCCTGAAACTGAAAACCATCATCACAGATACTTAAGAGAACATAAAAACATCAGTATCAAACAAAATAAATTAGTAAATATTCAAATACTTAGTAGTTCATTGCAATCGCTTTTAGGACATTTACAAAGTAACTGTGATTGTCTTTCATGAGATTAACTTTTGCTGTGATGGTTTCACGTAGATTTGACAAACAGACTAGATATTTTCAATCACACATTGCTCCAACAAGAAATAAGGTCATGTTTATTATTGTCATTATATATTATAGTTATATCGACTGCTTTAATACTCGAGGACTAGCTGTTTCTATACGCTCAAGGGATAGTTGAATCCCCTGCTATCACCCCGAGGCGCGCCTGGGTGTCCCGCGAGCCAGTATAGAAACAGCTAGTCCTCGAGTATTAAAGCAGTCGATATGACTTTTATATGCCGAATTAAAACAAAAATCTACCAAGAATTCTTACCTTAGCCTTTTAGTGAGTAAAAATTTGTTAAAACATCACAGAAAATCTGAAACACTGTCTGTTAATCTTCGCTTAAAAAATGAGTAAAAGTTTCAATCATTTGGGAATCGCAGACAAAGAGCACTGTATGGCGTCCGTGCTCGCACGTAGACAATTTTAACACGCAAACCAATGGGGATCGCAGTAAACCAATGGGAATCGCATGGGAATGAGGATGAGGGTAGAAACTTTTAACTAGGCCCTGTGGGCTATTGCTATGCCCTGTGAATTGGGCATGGCTTGAAATCACGACTCCAATTTCGACCAATCAGATGGCTAGATTTCTAAAGTGAGGTATATAACAATGTTTATAGTTTGAATCAAGCTATCTAAATATCTTATAGCTATTATATGCGACCATGGAAATTCTGTTGAGGGGAATTGAAGATTTTGTTCAGGATCTGTTCTTACTTTAACATTTAACTATGGAGTACACGAGAAAGGAATAGAAACGTGAAGGATTTAAAGAAAACGCATCATTATCCTACAATAATGTCCATGCATGAAATGAAGTGAAATAGGAACATTTAGTATCATCTGAAGGGTATTAAGTTTCCTACAATTTAGTTTACAACATTTCTGTATGTAAGTCATGAGTAAAGTCGGGCAATCGTTTAAAAAGAGTGGACTAGTTGTGTACTAATGTTAAGCCTAAGTCACACTATAGACGTACGGCCGGTTGCCGACTTCAGACAACAATAAAAAGCTGCGACCATCGAAAAACAATTTGCAAGAATTTACAGTTGGCGATCAGTTGCGGATGGTTTGTAGGGCAATTGCCGAACGGTTGCCGCATGTCGTACGAACAATGTCCGATCATCTAAGATTTTCGCAAACTAATTTGCGACCGCTCGTGAAAATATTGGCGAATGGATAGCAGTTGTTCGGCTCGTGATCGGGGATAACAAGCAACTGGTCAAGGAACAATCGCCGATGTTTTTTGTTACGGCTGTCGGCAAAGGTGTGGTGTGATTTCATTTATAGTTTTCACTTTGTGATTTTTCTTGAATTTTATTTAAAAATGAATAATTAGTTTGCACGGAAGCCGATTATTAAGATTACATCATAAAAAATGATAACCATTGTCAAGAAAAAATAGAGAGGGAGTGGATATAAATTATTAATAATGGTAGCTACATTTGATGGCAAAGCTGCGTATAGATAACAGTAAGAAGCAGTATAGGTAATGTAAATACAACGGGAAGGGGAGTATTTAATAGTCGTGATAGTATTGAAGGTGAGAGTAAAAGTAGCAGAAGGAAGAGTGATATGTGACTATACTGCATCCGGGCTATAGACTGGTTAACATATATGGTAATGACGTTGATTAGTCATAGGTTTGGTAATGCGCAATTTCTATGTTGAAAATATTACCTTGATATTTTTGTTGTTGGAAATCTATAAAACCAAATCTTGGGAGTATTATGAAGTGGATAGACTTATCCGCTGCACTAATGTCCTTTGGCAAGACATTGATCTACATTTGCCACACTCCACCCAGGTGAAGTAAATGGGTACCTGGTAGGAATTGATTCCTTGAGACGCAGCGCGCGTAACAGCTGCACTGCTAAAGCCAGGGTAATTATGCTGCATTATTGTAGAGCGCTTAGAGACATCTGATAAAGTAAGTGTTAGTCGCTATATAAGCACTATAATAATTAATTATTAGCGTATGTTACATGTACGAATGAATAGATCAGACTATATTTAATTTTGGGTTTGAAATTCAATTTTGATATTTTTACCAGGCTGTTGCAGCAGAAAAAAACAGGATATGTTTATAAATAAATTTATATTTATGTTTTCGCTCAGTAGAAATAAGTTACCGGAGTTTTTTTTTTTAAACTATGTTAAGGAAAAATACTGAATCACACAGCTACCCCAGCAGGTTAGCGGGCTCCTATCACCTTCCAAATTTTTTTTCGAATTCTATTCCCAATGAACTGAAAGAGAAACCAACTTTATATGGTTTCAGGAATGCACTTGAACGTTATTTTCTCCATCAGTATAAGAAATGGCCCAATAGACAGCTCTTTGTAATGATACTTTTTGTCGATTTATTGCTGTTAGCTTTTTCATGTCGCATTCATGTTTGGCATGTTTAGGGAAGTTACCAGTCCCATCTTTAAAACTCTATACTACTATCTTTCTCCTTCGCTTTACTTCTCGCTTCATCTATCTCTTTCTCTCTCTCTCTCTCTCTCTATCTCTCTCTCTCTCTCTCTCTTTCCATCTACCCACCTTTATATATATATCTACAGATCTACTTACATACCTTTCTATTCATTTATCTATCTATCCTTCTTTGTCTTTCTCTCTCTTCCACTTTTAGTTGTAACATTTTGTATTTTGTTCAATTTTTTGTCTCAGTCTAGTGTATGTGTATTCTGTTTTTCTGTATAAAATTATTTAAAAGTCACCATTTTAATTCAATGAACCTACACGCAACAAGCCCAGCTTTTAAGTAGGTTCAAATTTCATTTCCGTATTTAATGATTTTCAGAACATTCTTTCATGTCATTGATTACTATGATTCAGGATTATATTACTTAAAGAAATTGTAATGTTTTGTCAATGTATTATGCTATGTTAATTTTTGCTTTGAATATGAATAACTGCAAATAATCAATCAAATAAAACATGACAGAATATAACATAATCTAAGTAGATCAAAAATGTAATCAATTAATATTCATAGTTTTCTTTGTTGTTCTTTGTTCGCTCTTTTCTTTCAATCGATAAATATTAAACAAACTGAATTTATGAACCAGCATTAGAAGTAAAAATAGACATTTCACAATTTCTAAAGTTACTTTTGTAGGTTGTCAGCGTTCGGCAAACGTTTAGAGATAAATCGACAACTGATCGTATATGATTCGTCGATCAGCTGTCGACCTTTTCTCAACCAAATATCGCCCAAGAAATAAATGTCATACGGTGATCAGACGCCAATCAGTCTCAGACTGTCGCCCACCGTTGAAAAACCAAGAAAAAACATTCCCCGACCAGTTTGGGCGGCACAAAGTTTTCGATGGAGCAGTGTAAACCTCTAGTCGACCAAAATGTTCGGAGACTAATTAGCCACCGCTGACTAACTTTTAAATACTGCCCAAAACCTCTTTGAGACCTCCGACAAATAACTCCCGGATTGTCGGGATTCGGGGTAATTTTTATCTACTGTATTCATTTATTCATATCACACAAACTATTCAAATTTATGACAAATATTAACATTGATTTGAGAAAAAATACAGAGCATAATGAAGAGAATTGAGATCTAGAATTGTCCGGGGACGGACGCCTATATAGACGATACTTGTTCCTCTAGATGTTTACGGGCGTAAAATATTTGGGATTATTATGCCAGATGTTAACTGTTCTAGAAGACTTTATATCGGAAGAAAAAGAAATGGAGAGATAAAAGAAGAACAAAAAAACGAACATCGTCTTGAATCATCAACTACTTTCGAGTTTACCAATATTTATTCTCTCTTCTGAAATGGAAAATCATTATAAAATATAAATTTATAAAATTTCACACCTTATATGAGATGATAAGTCAAGTATAAAGTTAACATGGAGAAGGCATACATATGGACGTTGATGCTTCCTGCTACAAACACCTTTATCTCATCTGTTGATTGTTCTTAATCCCCACCTATCTTATTTTGTAAGGCCCCCCCCCCCCATGTTATATACTTATCTGTACTGTTTCACTAATTTATAATTGGAATGTTCTAATAATCAAAACAGATTCCAAATCTTTTTTTCTTCAAATAATTAGTAATAATTTACAATTATTATTTTACAAAATCGAAATTTAGCAATATTACTTATTACTCTTACACTTACAACCATACTTTTCCAAAAGCGAATTGCGCAGTATTATTTTTACGTTTACAATAATCCTTTACACCATTTCTCATCTCTGTATAATATATATCTGGTGTGATCGTACTGAAAATTATATTTGCCAGCTGTGCCCATAAGAGAACATGCATGTTGTAAAAGCAATTTCGATGAGGACTATTGTGTTCTAATATTCGACACTACTACCAGAGCTGCTGCTATTTATAATACTACTGCTGCTGTTGATACTACTACTACTACTACTACTACTACTACTACTACTACTACTACTACTACTACTACTACTACTACTACTACTACTACTGCTTATATTACGACTGTATTACTACTACTGCTTCTATTACAACTGTTATTACTACTACTAGTAATACTACTACTGCTGCTACTGATAGTACTAGTACTACTACCACTATTACTACTACTTCTACTACTACTACTACTACTGCTACTACTACTATTACTACTATTACTACTGCTACTAGTAGGGGTAGTTCAGTCTTTATACATTGTTAAGTTTAAATAAAACATGCAAACGTTAAAATATATAAATAGCATTTTAAAGGTAAAATACACCGTACATTAAATTTATTCATGTAAAATAAGAAGAATAAAAGGGACCATCATTAAAAGCCTATTGAGGCCTGATAGGTTGATGGTCCCAAGAATTGGCAAGCTATAACATTAATATTTCGGAGGAAAAGAAAAAAAAGTAATGTAAAAACAAAGGTGTTGGGGTATTAAATTAGATGACAACCTATTGAAAAGAAGAGAACAGGTAAAATTTAAACTTCTTTTAAATGAATTTAGAAGTGGGATTTCTCTAAACGAGGAGGACAAAGAATTGCATACAACACTTTCAAAATAGCGAATTGATTTTTGAAGATGAATGGATGTTACTGTCCATTCATGAAATTGTATTATGCTCCTAGTATTATAATTATGAACTTGATGGTCTAAAGAGAACATGTTAATTAAATAAGGAGGAAGACAACAAGAAAATGGGAATGCATAATTGCAGCCATTTTGAACTTGTTTATATCATAAACAGTCAGTGTATGAAATTTATTTTTAAAAATATTGGTAGAGATGGAGTATAAAAACTTGCATTACAACAAACTCGTAAAGCTCTTTTCTGAAGGCAAGTATATTCTCTAACTTAGTAGGATTCATACTTGCCCACATAAAATTACAACATATAATATGTGGCAAGACGAGGCTGTTATACAACATCAATAATATACGACTTGGGAGAAAATGGTTTAAGTGACGCATAATACCTGCACTACACCAAACTTTTGTACAGACATAGTTGATATGGGAATCCCATGATAAATGCTGATCAATGAATACCCCCAAGGTAAATTGCAATAGAACATTGTCCGATGCATTTGTTATTAATTTTGAGAGAAGCATCATTACAACATGCAGCGTTACTTTGCCGGTGACGAAATGCGGTATGTTTAGTTCGTTTTATGTTTAAAGAAAATCTATTGCACTGAAGCCAAGTATATTACACACAATTTTTATATTTTCGTTGGTCATCTAGACTAAGGCAGCAAAATCTTATTGGAGGAAATGAGTAGGCCTACTGTGTCGTCTGCAAATGATATATAATCAAAACATGTAGAACAATTAATGATGCCATTGATATAAATGTGAAAAAGTAAGGGGCCCAAAATGGAGCCCTGTGTTACTCCACAAGAAAGTGTTTTATATTCAGAACATCAGGAATGTTATACTTTAAATTGTTTCCTGTTAGTTAGATAACTAGTAACCCACGCGCTACACCACCAACACCATAGTGTTCTAACTTCGATAATAAAATGTCGTGAGATAAAGTACTAACCGCCCTGGATAAATCCATATAAACTGAAAACTGTCTGTTGCATTCAATATAATTCAAGAGTTTATCATATAACTTGATAACAGCAAATTCTGTGGGATAACTCGGACGAAATCCATATTGATAAGCATGTGATAAGTCGAAGCGTGATTAAAAAAAAACAGGCATAAAATCATAAAAAAGCGCATGTACTGGCAATAGTTTTCTCAATTTTTAATATTTTCAAGGTGTTTTTTTTTTCTTCAACTCGGTTGACCAAGATGTCCTCTATAAGAAAGTGGATTGAAAGAAGACAAAAAAGGATGTTGATTGACAGTCGCTTCGTCAGACAGTAAGACATTAGAAACGAACCTATTTATGACAGTGTTTACGTTATTACGGGTAACCCATCGACATTTCCTTGGTGAAACAAGATGGCGCTATAACTAAAGTGTATTCTCAACATTAGTGACACAATTATTTCAAGCGACAAAATGAGGTCCATAAGGATACAGCTATTAAATGACACTTCCTGTTGTAGATCTGTTTCTATGTAGATGTCCGTCTTTTGGTCTTAGGTCTTTTATTCTCTGTTTTCATATATGGCAACATTTACGAGTTATTTAATTTTACTATCGTTGCTAAATTTTGTATTGAAAGAGCAAGCAAACCGTAGGGGAGAAAGGGTTATTAAGAGGTGACTGACATTGACAGATGAAACACGAACATGAGATTAGACGAGTGAACCTTAAAGATACTATGTCCCTTTTGCAGCCAACATCAAATTCCGTAGAACTTTGCAGGAATTATGAATATGTCATGTATGTCCTATCTGTGAAATTTAAATGTTAGCAGTGTCCTAATATTCAAATTATGCAAGGAAACCCGTTTACTTCACTGTCAGACACTATTGAGTGACTGACTGGCTTTTTTTTCTTCTTTGGTAATAACATACATAAAATGAGCTGTAAAGAGTACATGAGCATTTGTCTACATCAATAACCCACTTCTTGTAATGGTCAAAATTAAACTGATTGAATCTTTGCGCAGTACAAAACGTACGACCATTCGGTACAATGGTCTAAAAATCAGACTACTACTTACTGTCTTGGTAGCACTTAAGTCGATTTGACAACTAATAGTCGGGTTTTCCCCACTTAAAGACATTTTCAAGCCTCCTTTTTTTAAGGGAAGTTCTAAATTAGTATTATCTTTCAAATGCCGTTGGAATTTAACCTTATCATTTTTTGGGCCTGCAAATGGGACATAGTACCTTTAATAGATGCAATTATTCGTTTTTCTTCACACCAAAAACAATTATGGGTTGTTATTCTTTTCCCCCCTAAAATTCAGACAGGAAAGTCGATTTATTTTTGTTTAATTTAAATCAGGCCAGCTCGGACCAGTGAAAATAACATTTCATCATAAGTTGGCGGGTGTTTGTGTGCGTGTTTTTTCTCTATTCATATTCTTATATTAATTTCAGTTTGTTGTGTTTATTTTATGTTATTTTGTATGGTTTTATTTATTTCATTCTTGTTTCTTTAATGTATTGTAACTGTTTGTTTGATGTTGGTGGTGAAAACATTTCTTGTTTGAGAAATGAACAGCTGCATCGGATATGAAATTAATAACGAGTAATCATTGATGTTTATTGTTTTCTTTTTAAATGAAGAAAACTCTTATTGTTTCTGAAAATGCATGTCCATTTCAACATGTAAGTACACGGAATGACAAACCGAGAACGGGTCCAATGAGCCCCCCACCCCAATCCACGAGTTGTTGTCCTATCTTTCTTTTTTAACCGGGGGAAGGGTGTACGCCTATAATTTTGTTTGATCACCATCCTAAAGCCGATGAGATGATATGTTACTTTTAAGGCGTAACAGTAGAGGGCGCCCATGAATAATCCACTGCTCTCGTCGCAAAAACAGTGGAGTAATCGCGACCCTGCGTTCCCGCACACCGGTAGAACAATTCAGCCGAGAGATGATGAATAGTGTTCTAAATACATCATCATGAGCATATATAAGGATATTTTGTGGTTCATATCAGTCCCAGAGAGTGGGGTTGGTCGCTATAACTATCATGCCACCTTTCATATGACGATAATTAAGAACTATGAGGTAATTCTGGGTATTGTGCGGAGTCCCCTTATTGCACTCTTCGCGTGGTACACTTCTCGGTCATTTTTTCCTCATCCCGTTCTCTTTCTCTCTCTTTCTTTCTTTCTCCCTCTCTCTCTCTCTCTCTCTCTCTCTCTCTCTCCTACCTCTTCTGGTACCCTCTCCCTTTGAACCTCATCCCACCCCTCTCTCTCTCTTTCTTTTTCATTTTACAATTTTTTGTTTGTTTGTTTACATTCACATTTTTATTCCCTCTTCCTCCACGTGTATTTTTCATGCACATCCATTCGCCATCTCATTCACCACCACCATCATCATCATCATCATCATCTTCTTCATCACCATTATCATCTTCATCACCACCATCACCATCATCATCATTATCATCATCACTATCATCACCACCATCATCATTAATATTAGTGGCATCACCACCAATGTTATCCAGGTTAACCATTATTCGAATAAATTCATGACAATATTCAACTGTCATCCGTTCTCTGACGAAGGGGGAGGGGCACACGTATTCTTACACATATCTATTTCTGCTCGGTTCGACTGTTTATATCTGTACTCAATGAAGCGATATTAATTTAGACGCATTGCGCCCTCTCAGAATTGTCATAAACATAATGCCATGTAGGAGCCCCGATGAGCGTACACAAGCAATCAAATTTTAGAATTTAGGAAACATGACATCAACCGTCGTTTAGTCATGCAATTAAATATGTTTTTGATATATTTTTTTTACTAAAGCGTTTTGATTTCTTTTTGCTAATAATGTGTCCAGCTTTTTTATTCTTCATAGTTCTCGAAAATTTAGATCTTGTGTGCCCTACTACGGCTTTGCTTGGAAGAACAATCATAATATAAAAGAGTTGCTCTGCCGCACGTTTTGGTTGTATTAATAATACTAATAATAATAATCATAATAATGTATTTATATAGCGCATTTTCCATTATACATGTTCAAATGCGCTTTACAAATATATTAAAAGAAGAGGTAAGTTTTGAGATACTGTTTGAAGGTATTGAGAGATTGCTGGTTGAGAAGAAATCTGGGTTGGTTATTCTTGGGAGCAGCAGTTGTAAATGCTATGTTACCAAATTAAATCTAAAAGCACAATAGAATTAATAAAAACGCGGAAGGACACCATTCTTCTTCTTTTGTTACTTAATGTCTGTGCTGTAAGTGTTCTCCTCCGCTGGAATTGTTCATAAATATATGCTACAAAACTTTACAAATAAGCATATTGTAAAGTTTCAAATGGAATTTTCATTTTTACGCTTTTGTTCTTCTAAGAAGCACCTGTGCCAAACAACTCTCACGTGTGTGGTGGTATGTATTTCACCAAATACTGTATTATAATTAAATTACCCTGAACAATAAAGGACATAATTATGCAGTCTTTCTATAGTGATGCTATTTTCACCTAATTTCGTTTCGTTTGTCTCTGAATGTCAAAGAGCTCCTCCATAGAGTATTAGAACCAAGCAATAGTCCAGAGGATAATAAGGACGTATGGTAAGACAAAACAAACATTATCCATATAGATGGCTGTAGAAAAGTGTGCCAAAAAGCCAATGCTCAGAATTTTAAAAAGTCAAAATAATTATATATTCACTAAATTCGGAGATAAGGATTGAAGACAATCAGAAATGAAAAAGTGTACACTAGATTAACTGTGACTTTCTCTTCAAACTGGTAGTAATTATTAAAAAACTAAAAAAAGTCTTGAGTTTTCTAATAATTCCTCAGAATTTGGAGAGCCGAAACAGGATGCAACCGACATGCAACCCTGAAGCTATAGTTTATAAGCTTTACCAAATTGTAATATTTTTTCTTTCTTTCTAATAGCTAACAAAGGCTGAACTGAATTTACTATACAATGTATTAATGTAGTTTGTCATTATCATCATGAACGGATGATTATACGGAAGATACATTACATTATAGGTTTGGCAGTGACGAAAAAGAAATTACTTACAGAATGGAATGAAATGTATCAGTTTATACTAAATATCTATTGAAAATGTACAGAAGTAGAAGTAGTAAAAACGTTTTTGACAGGGCAAAGGAGGGCTGATAGTTTCAAAAGCAGTACTGAATGATGATACATGGTTTTGTTTTGCACCTTGCAACAATATTCTTTACCCCATGTACACGTATATCCGTTTAAGTCTGAGTCGTATTTTGGGTGCAAGTTTTCATCATTTTGATTTTTAATTTTCTGCCGAAAGTGTGTGTGTGTGTGTGGGGGGGGGTAATGTTTAAGGCACCCCAGGTATCATCAACCACTCCCCTAGAAAAAAAAAGTGCCAAAACTTAAAATATCACAATATGATGCTTAGTGACACTGTCAAAGCTATGTATTGCATCGTATTATTAACTTTTAATATAATTGTTTTCGTTTGGTCGCGACGACCTATCGCATAACAACACAAAGTGTATGATTTAATTAATGCTCTAACATAGTGTCTCCCTGCCCTCTCCTCTCAACGACAAACAATCCTGACTACGCCGCTGAATGTATCCCCAAACATCTATTTTATTTACAATATTTCTTTCAACTCAAAAGAGATAACGATTCCACACTGCTGCTAAAATAATATGTACCTCGAAAACACAACATACGTTCGTTTTTATTATTATTACCCCCTGTCATTAATTTATGAATCGGGATCAAAGTCTTTCGTTATCATTGAGCGAGATGGCCGAAGATAACAACATCCCAAATTTATAGTCATTTACGTGATGATAAGCCTGTTGTTATATTTATTTTTTACACCGTATTCACCCCGTTCATAAATATCGCCGCAATAAAATACGCTGCATAATCAGAAATGAAAATTTGTAGAGCCTGGTTTATAAACACACCGGATGATTTATGATTTGGAAGCGCTACATATTTATATTCACAGGGCGTTTACTTTTTCGTCTTCTTCTTTCTTCTTCATTATTCTACTTCTTCGTTCTTCTTCTTCTTCATTCTTATTCTTCTAATTCTTTGTTCTTTTTCTTCTCCGTTCTTCGTTCTTCCTCTACTTCTTCGTTCTTCTTCTTCATTCTTCTTCTTCTAATTCTTTGTTCTTTTTCTTCTTCGTTCTTCGTTCTTTGTTCTTCTTTGTTCTTCTTCTTCTTCTTCTTCTTCTTCTTCTTCTTCTTCTTCTTCTTCTTCTTCTTCTCCTTCTATTCATTTCTTCTTTTTCTTTCTTTGTTGTCTTTTTTGCAGGAAAATCAGCCTATTGGGGTGTTTTTTCTTCTTCTTCTTCTTCTCTCTCTCTCTCTCTCTCCTCTTCCTTTCTCTATTTTTCTCTAACTTATCTTTCTCTGTCTTTCTATATATGCCCCCTCTCCACGTGCATTATTTTTGTTCTATTTTTTTACCAGATAGGTCAAAATACCTGTTAACCCATGAAATGATAGGCATCACAAATAACCGTTTGTCCCAATTAGTTGAAGCTCAAGGTCATTTATGTTTTTCTACATATATTTTCTTCATTTTTCCCCTCGAAATACATAACAAATTTAGACACAGATCGATATGACAAATATCATACAAAGGAACATTATATTCCATGCCTTTCATGAAGGTAATATAAGAGGAGAAAAGAAAAGATGTTCATCAGAACAAGAATGAACCTGATCAGGAAATTCAATAAACCTGATTGTAATTTACAATATATAGCAATTTGAATAATCTAGACAAGAAACGGAGATAAAGGGGTCTACTAAAAAAAAAGAATGCTTGTATTGTATACAAGTTTTTTTTCAATACTCAAGATGACTATTGCGAGAAACGTGCTTAATGCAGCTCAACTAAAAAGTAATAATGATCTTCTTATGTCCCAAAACGCTCTTAATTCTATCTTGGGGAGGAGCCGGGATAATAGATTTTCTATGAAATAAGAATTTGTTGTTGATTCACCTAGAACGTTAAACGACTGCTTTTATGTTAAAATGATCCATTTAATTTTCATTTGTATACTGTAAGATACATTCATAAAAACAAAGTTGTTCTCATATTTATCTCATGTAAGAGAAATATGATATATATTTACATCATATTCTATATTCAGTTATAATTTATCTATTCATCAAAATACTTTCATCATCAAACCTGGAAGTGACTGAGTTTACTGTAACATAAGCCTTACAACACTGATTGCAAATCTAATAACTCAATCATTTATCCTCAGTCAAAAAAATATCATATTTACATCGGTATAAAATCTTTTATCATTTCTTTTATTCAATGTGTTTCGTCTGTGACCAAGCCTTTGTCTTTTTGCAATCACACCATCTATTAATCTTTCAAGAGTTTCCTTCAATTTCCCCCACCATCCACCTAATTGTCAATGCTAATGTCTGTGCGCATGCGCGTTTGCCGGCGAGGTATCAATGACTACTCGGTAAACTTGACCCGACGGGGTCACGACCCAACGAGACACTTACAATCCGTCGTAGCATTTTGGTTTCCCGTCCCATCTGTATTCATGTGCCACGCTGTCAAATGCATGCATCGTTCCGTCCTGCGATGACGATTTTTATCCACCGAATCTACTACAGAGCAGAATATAATATGACAACAGAAATAAAGAGATAAGCAGAGATAAATGGAGAAGAAAAAAACATTCAGTTTACTAAATGCCTAAGCTGAACGGCGATCGTCTTTTGGTTAGAACAAAGCCTACTAGGGTTATCTTAACTTAAAGTAAACCAATGTGGAAGTTAAACAGCTTTTAGATTAATTTGGTTTGAGACGTATGGAAGAGTCTATTTGCAATTTCAGGCAAAACGATGATTGCTTTGCTTAACTCGTTTTGATTTGTTCTTCAGTTTGCAGTTTGACAAATTCAAGAAAATCAAGTAATCAATTTCCTTATTTTTGTAATGTTCCGCTTGTTTTGTGCTTATCTAGCTGTCGATAACATAATGAATTGATTATGAACCATAACTGAATAAGATATTAACTAGTAAATGGTTTTCCTATTTATCCACCTTTTATCAAACTGAAGGCCCATTGTGTACCAATACACTGCCTTATCTTTAAAAGATATTTTTTGAATGGCTGAAGAAAATATTTCATGACCCACATTGAAAGCATTCAAGGCAATCGATTCGATTTCTTGGCCCCGGCGAAATTTGGTATGGCTTTTGGACATTCGAAATTATTTATTGAATTTGTAATACATGCACCCCAGCCCTCCTATGATAAGAATTATGATTATAATTGTTATGTTGTACTTTGTCGATTTTTTCTTTTTGTTTTCGTTTTGTGTTTGACTTGTATTCTAATTCAATAGGGAATTAGCCATAGAATGGCCAACGACCAATGTTGACTCCTTCACTTCATTACTCAATTACTGTTCATAGTTGATATTGTCCTTACTCCTTAGCTCGTATACTTAGTTCTTGTACCTTTCTTGAATCAGATTGCCTGTTTTATCATGGAAATAAATAAACTTGAAACTTGAACTTGAATTTGAAACATAATATATGGGCTTACTCAACAATCAGACAATGGTCATCAGGGTCAAATTATTTGGGTTAAGTCTCTGTGTCCTCTCATTTTGGTTGTTATTTAAGGCTCAGATTTATTATCATGATGAATAGCTCCATTATACATTGACAAAATATTACATTCACTCGTGATGCCGAATCAAAATCAATGCAATAAATCTCAATTATTACAGAAAACTAATAATGGAGACTCTTTTTCTCTATTGCTGATAGTCCCCGCGTGAATGAAGAATGAAGCGGTAAGCGTCACTTTATTGTGCGCTGGCTCCCGCGCTAGCAGCCCGTGACTGTCCCTGATTGAAGGGGCGGATTTAAATAGCAAACAACAATGTTTAACGAACAATGGTATAACTACGTGAACATGATGTTCTAATTGTAATCGACAAGCTAAGTCAGGGTTCCAAAGAGGAGTGAGGGTAGGTCCGCTAAGGCTCCAAAACCGAACGTATTGCTCTCCTTTTCTCTAGTACCTACATGACAAAGAACAAGTGCCTAACAAGGATGCCCCCCCCCCCCGAGTCATGCAGCCCTTACTGAGAATGGAAAACAATATCGCAATATATGCAACTAAATTGACATAACTGTCAAATGTCAGGAATTCAGATGTCCCCTTTTTTTCACCGACAAAAAAAAATTCGAGAGTAATTTCGTTGTCGACATTAATTCTATTTGATCCCAGTTTGGTTTAAACTACCTTGAATTCGGTCCTCATGACAACCAGGATTCCGTTTTTTCTTTCTATTCGTAACAGGTTTGGTTTATGGGGAATGGACTAGTTGTGCCCCCTTACATCTGCCAGTGGAGAGTGTGGCACATTTATAACAAAGAGAGTCATAGTGTTACTACATAATTATACATAGTGAATTGTGAACGATTTTTGTTTTATTTAATAGCGGTGACACAGTCAGTTCACAGTTCACATAGAGGTATACACTGTGCCAATTCCACGGGGAATATTTCTGAAACTTAATGTAAAGATGGGTCAAGAGAATCGTCATTTACCACCTCCCCCCTCCCCCCTCCCGAAAAAAAATCAAACCACAATACCCCTTTTATTATATCATTTACATACTGTAGGCAATAGTCACTAATACACAAATTGATATAAATATAATATAAAATTTAAAGAACATTATATAATTCAAATAGGCCCACTACTGATAACAAAATATTCATCAAAATATCCCGCCATCTCCCCCGAAAACGATATAATAAATGCTACAGACAATAAGTACTGATGCACATCACATTCATCAAAAATAGACATCAAAATTCGACGTATTCTTTTCGTCGTTGTTAGTTTCCAGTGGACAGGTCATTGAGATGAGACACTTGACCTACATGCCCTCCATATAGCCTGCCAAACTTGACCGGTCAATCTACCCACGATAAACATAAACAACAGAAAAAATGGATTCAATTATTATTCACTGATATTATTCAGGAGTTCGAGAAAGGGCATGCCCTACATTTACAATTTAAGACGGTATATAGGCTGACTGTTGATAATGTGCACTGCGTCTTGCAAGAGAAATTATGATGTATTTTCAACAATTTATATTCAATTATTTAAACATATTTGTGGCTTACACCCAGTAAATAAGAAATAATTGAAATTTCCCTCAGGAAGCATTACATTCTAAAATGTATATCCAGTTGTTAATGACTTATCTGAGTTGGCGCAATGGGAAGTAAGTCTCTTCGACATTGCCCTTGTGTTTAACTTTAAAATTGTAAAGAAATGTCAAAATTGCAAGGATTGCATTGAAACATTAAACAATAGAAACACGTGCATAAGTTGGACTGAAAGTATCAAGTAATGGAATGGAAAAGGGGAAATTACACGGTTCCTCGGGAAAAAAATTGCTCGTTATTGAAAGGGCCGTACTGTTTCAAGAAGACTGAAACATAAACGTATTTATGATGGAGACATTTTTCCAGCTAAATTCTCCAGCTTATGTTTGAAATGAAGCTATTCAAAGGAACGAACAACTTTATTATAGCATTACATACCCTCTTTCCCTCTCCAAAATGTATATTTGGCAACTTTGTCATTATGTTTGCATGATTTATTGTTTAATTTCTTAATGATACACTTCTTATGTTATATTTAATATGAAACAAAATCATATAATGGTTATTACATATAACTTATTTATTTATACTGTGGTCATGTGTCCTATATTAATTGGCTCGGATTATATGCTTACATTTTCCAAATAAAAATATCTAGAGTAAACACAGACTTATCTTAATTATGAGAAATTACCCTTTATCTTGTATGTAACAGGAAATTATGCTATCTCAAAGATAACTCCCTTGAGGCAGGAGCAAATATAAATGCTGATTAAAAATTATCCCAAAATATGGAGACACACACTGTTTAATGAACTAACCGGGGAAACACGCACCGTGTTTATGGCGCAATATAATATATCACTGCGTACAATATCCAGATTTGAAGCCCAAAATATGATGATTTGGGATAGCAGTTGATTTAAAAGAGGGAGGGAGGTTAAAGTCGATTGGGAGGCAAACAACGCCGGACCTATGTCAACGACATCGTAAGAACGGGGTCATTTATTTTTCTTCAGCCCCCATCAAGAGGGGTCACGGGCTGCCTTATAATAGAGCACTATATTTTTGTCTATTGTGGATGAACAAATGCAGACAAGCGGTGAGCAAATGCTAAAAGGCGGGAGTTTGTCATATTTTCCCCTCCCCTCGCCTCCCACACCTTTGCCTCTCTTTCTTTCTTTCTTTATTCTCTCTCTCTCTCTCTCTTTTCCCCTCTCTCTCTCATTCCCCTCCCCTCTCTCTTTCCCATATGCCTCTACCTATGTTCCCCCTGCCCCCCCCCCCATTTGCCCAAATCTCTTTCTCTCTCTCTCTCTCTCTCTCACGCCATTTCTGTTCCTGTTTTGATTAATCAAACCGTCCCTTACGCCCCCATTCCCTATCCCCCTTTCTCTAACTTTAGATTGCCAACACATTCGCGTTCCACGCACATTTTGCCTGTCTTTAGGCCTCCCAGGTCGTCATCTAGACTTAATTCGAACCTGGTTGTCGAGGGTTAGACATGAAACAGGGCCATCGGGACACCATTCCCATCTTGCAACTCCACATCGAGAGCCCCGTACTGTCACTACACCGCGTTCACCGTCTGCAACATACAAATTTTCAAGAGAAATTAGCGCGCCATTAATTACCACACCTGGTGACGTATTGAGTGCGTCGACGAGCTCTCTTTCGGGTTAATATTTAACCAGACAATTTCTATTAGTGGCTGTAGTGAGGGTGCATGTTTTCTCTTTCTATTTTATGACGGCGCACTCGAAGATAAGGCTGGAACTGGCGTGAGCAACTTAGTGGGAGAGAGAGGAGGCGCCGTAGCAGGGTCAAGATCACTCGACTAGCTGAGGGCCGCATGGAAGGGACGTGATCGTCTGCAAGCTGCGCCACCAAGAAAACGCGGGAAAGTGTAGGTCCGAAATGACACGAGAGGAATCTTCTATCCGTATGGTGACTCGCAGGTAGGTCTTTAAATGCCTTTGCGCATTTGGAAACACTTTTTGATTATTTCACATTTGCAACTCCCTGTTCTGAGGGAATTAAACATAATTAAGTCTGATAGTAATATTATGTACTTGGATTTTCCTAAGGTACACTGTATTTGCTATTCTGGGTGACACCAGTCACGCCATAAGATAATGATACGATAGCTTTTCCTGCAAACATGAATCTGTTCATTATTAATGTATCCACTCTTTACGTTTCGCACTTGCAACGATGCAAAAACTACAGAATGAGAATCAAACTTCGGCTCTTTATCATATTTTCGTGAAGTTTTACCCCCCTGATCCACCCCTCATCTGTCAACCGAGCGCCTCTAAACTAAAGGGCCACGGGCACACAATACATCACCATGCGGTAACAAGTATTCCAGCTATGCTCTCTGATCCCCTGTGGAAAATAAGACCCGTCGTATAATCTTTACCATCGCGGCCTCTGCCCCGGCGATGTCAGAGAGGATCCATGATCATGGTGATGGCGAGCTTATATACAAGGGCCTGCGATCGCCTCAACTCGGCGACCTTTCTTCCTTTCTCTCTCTCTCACTCTCTCTCTTTCTCTTCTCTTCTCTTCATCTGTCATCAAATTAGTTCGTTTCTTTTACCCTGACCCTATAAGAAGCTTTCCAGGTTCAAGAAACGACTGAATCCGTTTTCCTTCAAAGGCAAGACGAAGCACTGTCTGACACGACAATTTCGATTGCTATGTCCTGGATTGCAAGTGTTTATCATAAGCAAAACACAATGTACTCATGTTTCTTTTTCTGTTACATGGTTTTTTTTTTTTACTACAATCATCATTATCTAGTGAATAGCACAATGCTACAAATACAACGGGGAAGTGGTTACGTATCACTATATTCTATTGTAGAAACACTAAATAGAGAAGAGAGGCCTCATGGCACGGGCCCCAAAAGTTGACTTAAAAGAAGGAAAATCATTATAATACATGTTTGCCACCCTCGCCCATCTTCCTTCTCCCTCCTCTTTCTCAAAAAAAAGATCATGACCATATAGGGAATAAGGTTGTATTCTGGTAAAATGGTTCTGAATTAAATATGAAATATACCTCGTTATAAGCTTAGCAGAGGTAAAGTCACAATATACACTTCGGAAAGATAGTGATAACTTGTAATTTGACAATAATTATTAGAAGAGTAAATTTCAAGATAGGGCCTAGTTTCAAAACAATTATTATGGAAACGATAGAATTCGCGCCGATGTTTGCCTACTTATTTTCATACATAAAAGGCGGAATATGTATCTTGTGTATGTATCATGTATGTGTTTTTTTAATTTTAATTCATGTACAATTCAGAGAAAATATCCATATTATAGCAAAATTCCTAAGTAGGTTATGTAAAATAATGCCATAATGTATGCGAGCTGGAAAATAATCACTATCGAAAAACAGAAGTGAAGGATTTCAAAAAATGTGTATACTATATGGGGTTGGCAAATACTTTAAGAACATTCAGGTTATTTATAATTTGTGTTAGAAAATATGCGCTTTATTAAGTAATTAAATGGAAACAAATAGCAAACTCTAACTCAACAACTTCCATGTCTATGCATTCAACCGTTAGAGACACTTATGTTAATGTCAGAGTAAATAAAACGATGCTTAATGCTATTTTTTGCTGTCATTTATATTGATACTTATAAAAAAGGAGGAAATGAATGAATTCCATATGGCACGTATAAATCATCAGTTTATACAAAATTTTCAATCGTACACATTCAACACAATGTCGTATGATGTGAACAATCCTAGTTCTTTGAAAAAGAAATACGTTTGGTGCAATTAACATAAACAATATTAATAAACATATTGGCAATTAATGTTAATACAGTTCACGCTTTCGCTTGGGTCTACCTAATATTATTGTACTTAGCATAGAACCACTCGCAGTGACTCGTAAGACATCGCAATATTTTCATTTGGTACATGTATGCAGCCACCATCCGCCATCTTGGTCTATTTTCATTTGGTCAAATATTAAATCACACATATTATAATAATAATAATTGCCCCGCTACTATTACAAGTTCAACGCACAAAGGAACCCGACACTTCCACATGTAAAACATAGGGCGTTTCCCCGCACAGGCTGTATGTATCGCGTGCGTTTTGTGCCTGCGCGATGCCCGTCCCAACATCTGGCCTGCCCTGGGACTTACGTCCCTTTCTCTCCCGGGAGTACTCGGGCGATCACGTTCGTTAGAAAATGGTGGATAGAGTTCTAGCCCGTGTAGGGTTCATTGCAAAGGGATTTAGAGGTGACGCGCCGTAGAACCATATTTTTGTAACATGAGGTTCCATGCAAGGGCCTCAGTCGATTGGTTATCTCGTCATGTATATAAATAATTATCATTTTATTTCCCAATTTACATTTAGAATAGCTCAATGTAAGGTGAAACTATCAAACGGCCGTATATAGTTAATTCTCCAAAGGGTTATCGCTTTTTGTGATAATCAACTCAGGAATTTAAATACAACTATAAATGAAGCCATAATCATAATCATAACGGATATAATAATCTATTTATTACATTTTGAAACACTATACAGATTATACGTTACTAGTTTGTTTTAAGTTTGAAGCAAAGTAATGTTCTGTGGTTGTTCGCTTTGTTATCATCGTCAAGTGGATTATTCAAATACGCCTATATAACTTTAATCATTCATCATTTGTCATTTTTCCAGTTGGACTCTTTAAACAAATCTTTCTTGATGCTGAAATGATTGAAACTGGAAGATACACTGATTCATGATTTAATAATATGATTTCAATTATACACATAAAAGTTGTAACATTATTAACCAATCATTTCAGAAATATTTTCAGACTACAATAATTTATCTTATTCTTTAAGATGTCTTGAATTCGATGTCACTGTCTTATGACTTCTTTTCTTTTTAATATGAAACTAGTCGTTAGATTTACTAAATGGATTAAGGTGAAAATAAATCATTTTGTGTTCTTATCATATCACTTATTATTAACACGTATCCCATTCGGTTTCCTCCCCCCTCCCTACTCCCTTCTAAATATATCTATGGATGACAAATTATTATATTTTTCATGATACGTCAATAAACTGTTTGTGTTTCTTGCCTCTAGCAAACGATTGAAATGAAACCAAACATTCCTTTATTATATGTATCATATTTTAAAAGACATAATAAAATTGGTCGAGGGCAATAATTCCTCACATCAAACAACAGCCTATAAAGATATTAGCTGAATTCCACGTGAGTTTGATAAAGCTGACTGCAAATAGACACAACAAACAACGCTTTGAACTCACTGATCATGTGATATTATATCTATTTTATGATTGATCGCGCTTTATGATTGCAATATCATAAATTGGGGCGTTAACGTTAGTTTGTCTACGCACGAGCACAATAGCCAATAAAATATCGTTCTAGTACACATCAAACTAGGCTGTAAATCTTTTAAATTCAGTTCCTATTTTTGTTCTCTCTCTCTCTTTCAGATACCATAATTTTTCGTCTTTGCCGAGTTGTCGGACGCATTTTCGACCCGTGATGGTGGTCCAAAGAAAGCAAACATCGAAACAAACTCTTTTTTTCAGCCTCAAATAAACCACAGACCGAGAGTAAATTTGGAGAAGACAACCCAGTCGTAGACAAAGGTCAGTAAGATCCGTTTTGCTACTTTTCTGCTTCTTAGACCCCCCACCCTCCACCATTTTCTCAAAGGGGATACATACATGAAGATACCACTTATTTCATGATTTATCATTTGTATGGAAACAAAAGAATGGCAGGTATTTGCTGGAACGTAATTTCTCATAGTTTCACGTGCCTGCATCCATATTCATATCCATTCGTGTCATAATTAATCATGAGTTTTTACTTCACTTGTTAGTGACAATATGTTTGTTCTTCTTTAGAGCCCTTCTCTATCTCCCTTTCTCGCTCTATCTCTACCTGTATTGGCATGCATAACTCCTCCCTCTTACTGGCTGTATATCTCTCTCTTTCCCTTTCACTACCCAACCCCTCTTCCCTTCCCCCTCTCTCTCTCTCTCTCTCTTTCTCTCTCTCGTAGAACTTTAACGGCAGCGTAAGCTTTTGTTTTAATGGGCCATACGACCATATCCATCTCAAAGTCAATTATTTCGTTTAGCATTGATAACTAGTTGGTTTGCATGTAATTATAGGAATTCAGATCAAATGGGTATTTTAGTACTGGCCCTTCGTATTCTGTGCCCCTCCCACCCCTTCTCCTATCTTTCTTTCTCTCTCTCTCTCTCTCTCTTTCTATTAAGTTTGATGTTCTCTTTTTTTTCTTTCTCTACCACACACTCTCTCATTAATTTTCATCTTTTAATACCCATCTTTCACTGATTATCCAACCACCTTCCTATTACTCCGCCCCCACGCACACACTCTATGTGTCTGTCTGTCTCTCTGTCTCTCTCTGTCTCTCTCTTATCTTTATTTTAAATAGTAGGTCATGAATGTGAACTTTAATGTAACACACTATACCTCACGTGTGTTCTAACTATAATACACATACAAATCATACAGGTAAGGGTAAAAAAACTTGTTCATAATCAAGAAGAAAAAAAGTTTTGGGATGAAGAATATTATGATTGAAGACGGTCCAAATGTTCCCCAAGGGTCTAATAAAACTGGGACTCTCCTGCCGACATCATTAATCATGACCAAGTTCATTTGCTACAGGGCCAAGGATGCTGTACACCAATCTATTCCTCTCCGCTAGGGCGTCGCCAGCTGATTTTAAAATGGGGGCGGGGATGTCAGATACATATTTTTTTTTAATCGACATGTGTGTCGACAGGAAGGTTTTTTGATTAACAGGTTACCAATAAGTTTGTTTTTTGAAAGGTAAGAGAAGTCCCGATATTTGTTTTAAATGCTGATTATGATTATATATTTAAAGCGGGGATACCATACGCCACCGCCCCATCCCCCACCTCCCCCTATAGTGATATGCATTCTACCTCCATGCATGGGTTGGAGGAAACTGGGAAAGATTTGTAGGTTGGTTTCCAAGGACATAACTTTGTAACTACCTCGTATAAACTTTCGGTATGTCTCTTAACAAGAAGATTTGACTTTGAGTATTAAAAGTGTTGAATATTTGAAATATGATGCAGAATTATCAATGTATTACTGGATTACATATACCTATCGAAATAATAAAATGGCAAGTGAATTAATTCATATGTACGTCATAAAAATGAATATATAGATACAATTGCATGTAGTTACACCGTCCTTATAAGCTCCCTTTTCACGCTTGCCAATAGTAATCGTTTTATCTAAAGGTTTGCAACATTCTGATTTTGTTGAAAGGTTTGTAACGCTTCTTTATTTGTATAAGTATATAGAAATAAATCAATGCATTTAAATGAATGTCTATTAATATATAATGGTAGCATTATCATGTGTCACAGTTTATTGTATTATTGCCGGTGTATCTTTGGGTATAACCAACGGTGAGAGATTATGTTTAAAGGGATCCGGTAACTTTGTCTCAGATTCTGAAACAAAATCCTGGATTTAAGTCATGCTGCAATGATAAGTATAAACCTTCAGGTCAGTCAGGAACCCCATGACTTTTACAAGCCGATCGCCTGCCTGTCTGACCAAATTTTGCGTTTTCCTAACGGTTTTCATAACACTACAGTCTATTTTGTAGGGCTTCAATATTACACCATATCACAGACATTGATTACACGTAGGGCCGTGCATCTCATATTTAACATTGTTAAACGATGCCTTTAAGAGGACGAAGGCCTAAGGGAAGACGGGATCATTGGATTTCTCCTAACCGGAAGGAATGATTCTCAAGGTATCTATTAGTATAAACTAGACAAGAATGTAAATAACGACTAAATGCAATATGATTTAAAATTTCTAACACGCACATGTCCGAAACTGTCGACCAAGGCGCGAAAACGACGAATATGCAACTAACATGAAAATAATTCAAAAGATAACAGGTAATGAAACTAAAATATTAGATAAATAAAGTACCATAATGCACTAGATTGATGTGTTATGTTGATATGTGAAGATTTACCTAAAATGTATTTGAGGAACATACATCTACTTTAATATGTTCAAGAAGGAAAAAAGGCAACAGAGTGATCAGACACGAACCAATTAAATGATCGAATTTGATGATAAGATTATTCAGATGATTATTATGATGATGATGATGATTAAGGTGTAGACAACAACTTTTCCATGCATCTGATTGGGTACAAAATAGTTAAAGACAATTATTATTACATTTTTTTTAATTGTTCGATAAATACTACTGTTTCTATAAAACGCCTTATGTTATAATACATTATAATTATATGTTTATGAATATGTCTAAATAATGTAATACATTTTAAAAACGGGTCACTGAAAACAAAGAAAACAATTTTTCGAAGCCATATATTTTGACGTAACTCTATGTATATAATGACTAACGTGTATAATATCCCTTTAGATACTATGTAAGTATGCAATATAAACATAATTTTGTGTTTGTTTTTAATCACACTTTAAGGCAATAATAACCTGGCAATTGCGTGGGTTATAATAATAATAACAGGGCCTGGAGAAGGAGCAGTAGTATTACTGATGTGGCTACCCTGTGTAAAGAGGACAACATTTTTAAATAAAAATTATACATTTGATTGTGTGTTAGCAAAACAGTTCTTCTAAACTATTACTATTGAAAGCTCATTTTAGGCAATACTTCGGGGCAGCATGATGACAAGTTTTCCACTGGTGGCACCGTGGCACAATGCATATCAAAAATTTTGAAAACTCATCCAAGAGTCTCGAACAGTTTATTTGTGTAAAGTTTAAAGGAAGAAGAAGAAGAAGAAGAAGAAGAAGAAGAAGAAGAAGAAGAAGAAGAAGAAGAAGGAGGAGGAGGAGGAGAAGGAGAAGGAGAAGCAAAAGAAGAAGAAGAAAAAGAAGAAACAAGTAGAAGATAAAAAGAAGAAGAAGAACATGATCACAATGTGCATTTGCCACATACGGTTCCTTTGTTACTTTCTTGATTCTTATAGTCATAAGCCTATATGCATTATACTAGAGCTAAATACTTTCTTACGTACTGCATGCATGTTGAGAGACAAGGTTGAGATACTGCATAGGCGTATGTAGTACAAATATGTAGTGGTGCCACAGCCAAAGCCTTAGCTTCGTGAAGGTTTCTAATATCATTCGCTATGTCGTACCATCATGAGCCATGTAACCTCGTCAGGGCTATTCATATCGCTTCACTATGTGGTACCATAACCATAACCATAACTTAACGAGGGTTTCCAATGCCCGTTCCATATAAACCCATAACTTTGTGATGGCTTCTCGTATCATTCAATATGCTGTTCTTGGGCTGGGGATACCAGAAGAAGAGTTTGCACATGGAGTGAATGCCTGAGTATTTGGTGTGGACTCCCAGTGGGTAGGGCTAGAGTATCTGTTGCTCTTGAACTCTAAACCGGTCTGGACAGAGAGAGAGAGAGAGGTGTGTATCGGATTATTATATCTCTCTGACGCTCGTCATATTATACATCCTTAAAGGATATAGTCAAGTGTTCCAGTTTCAGGAAATACAGATAGTTATACAAGTAAATTTAACTTGGTTTGGTTTGATTTGATTTGATTTGATTGGATTGGATTTGAATTGACTTGTTTTCAATTGTTTTGATTTGATATGATTTTAGATGATTTGGGATAATTTAGTCATGTATAGTCAAGATATATGCATCAGTAGCGTAATCTAAATTATATATATCGAAATGCATAATATTCATAAACTTTGGATTTGGCCCTATGTGGGTTTGAGAGCTGCTCCGTTAATAGGGTTGTGCTTATCATCACGAACTCTAGACTTGTAAGTTCAAAGTGTGATTTTCTTTTTCATGAAACGAATATGAATGTGACAATTTGTCTTTTGTTGTCTTTGTATCGTTTTGCACTTGAGTACAGAAAGTAGGTAATAGTCTGAATAGGTCTGAATGTTCATAAAAGAATCGTCTAGCGCCAAAACGTGAAATTATAGTTCAAAATACTATTGCCCATAAAGTTGGAATAGTTTTTTTTCTAACCTCTTTTCATGTAATTAATATGGTTTATCCTTGATAGATATATGTTATATCTTCTCAGAACTTTATTGATCAATCTCTTTGAATCTTAATAAAGTTCGGAGAAGATATAAACTTAATCTATAGAGGGAGCATACTGTTTATAAAATGTAACAATCACTTCATGAAAAGAGGGAAGAAAAAAATTATTCCAACTTCATGGACAACAGTGTTTTTGGCACAAAACATGGCAATGCAATAGGAGTTGGGATAGAAATTTCTACCAGTATTCTGAATATATTATTGGTAACTGTACTCCGCCAGCATTGTACCACGTTTCCTGTAGGTACTTAAATCCATTTAGGTCATAAGCCAGGGAAAGTTCGCTAGGTTTAAATCCCGCGCAAATATGACCGTGAAGTGTAGAGAGACACAAAAAATTGAAAGGTGAACGCTGTAAGTTCACGAACACTACCAGTGCGTCGTTCATTCCACAACTGAGTCTTGGACTGGAAGGTATGATTACCAAGGGGGATTTGAGGGGAGGGAGGAATTTGTTCTCCTCCAGCCTGAAGCCGACCCGCGAGATTTAAGAAGATCGGAGAGGTCAGCTTAAACTTTTTTTAAGATCTCGTCTTGAAGCGGGTGTCGTCTGCACAGCCAACATTCCCCGTAGCAAGTCATGCAGCGCGCGCTCGGGTCTAGTGTAGGCCTACGCTTTCTCTTCACACGCTGTTGACGAACATAGTGCGCGCGGGATGGTGCATCGAGACACGGACATCAGCTGTTTGGAGACGAGCTCAATCAAGAAAAGTGGCACGGAACCGGTCTTTCTTTGACATTTTCCAGGACGATTTATCCTTCTTTTAAACATGGATTCGACTTTCTCCACTTCTTGGGCTTACATCAACCCTGTAGATCCGAATTTGTGTCCGAGTTTCTCGCCTCTGGTAGTCACAGATTCGTATCTCTGGGTAACTGTATCCCAGGACTTACAACGGCAGGCAGGATGACGATGCCCAAGCAATGCCTACGGGAGATCTACACCCTTTTTACTAGTGGCAGCCATCTTGAAATTATTGTCTTCATCCATATTTTACCATCATGCCAGTCGTGTAAGTCCAATCATTGAGCTTGGATATCACATATTTTACTATGGAGAAAGTTCAAGCAAGTAGAATGCAATTTTTGTTTCCTTTAAGATAAATGTTTGATGGGAATCATATGATAACCAGCCTAGTCACTGGATAACACAAGCTGGTTGTTGCTTCTCTCAATTACTTTATGTTAATGATTATAATGTTAATATAATTTCCATTTTTAAGCAGTTGTACATTTACACCTATTCTTGTTTCTGCTTGGAGAGTAAGTACAACCTAAACGTTGATTATTCACTGTTTCGCACGAGTTCGTCTTAATTACGGACAATAACTTCTAATCTATGTCATATCTTTTTTTTATCAATATATGGAGACGGATCACAAAGAAATATGTGCCAAAAAGAATTGATCAAGAACATTTTGCCATTGTGATGATTTAGACAGCTAAATGCGTTCAAAAAGCGGAATTAATACATGGAAAATAAATTCCCGGTTCAGATCATATTGCTTTCCTGTTATCCATATAGCGGAACAATGAATAATTCTTTATTATTCGTTTGAATGATAAACGCCATCCTGAAATAGCGCAATCAATAGCTTTGACAGAACGCAAATAAGACATGGCTTTTCTCAAATATTTGTCTGAAGTCAAATATGTGCATTGCCAGGCATAATGGGCATGGTCGTTCTCCATCGCAGGCCGTATAGACCAACTTGGTTCGAGTATGCAACTATGCATTATAAATTCATATAGCATGCATGTGCATTAATGTCTATGTATATCGGGGCTAACACTATATAGCGATTCTTTCCAGTAGCCCTGTCTCAGTTCGTTTTGGGGTATATTTTAAAGATATTTTATGATTATGTATCCTTGCTTGATGAACGTTTAAATGGGCAACATATCAGATAATTATTTACCGTTTAAAATACATATTCGTTTGCTGAGAGACAATATGGTGTTAACTCATATACATAACATTCTTTTGGCTCTCACTCAGTATGACTGAGAGCCAGTATGGAAGGCCTACATACATGACAAAACATTTTACTAATGTCTTTCAATAATTTTCAGTAATTCTCTTGCACACATACAAACAAATAATAACATTAACGTTTCCAGTAATAATGATATAGGAATTGTAAATCAGAACAAACTTACTTTACTTTTGAGTCGCAAATCGTTGAGAAATGTTTGTGTATTTTATTCCTAACAATAATCATGATATATAACAGTATTAATAGATACGTGTATTCCTAGTTGGTAAATTAAAAAAAAATGAAATGCGACATGCGGTTTATCTAACATGATCATAACTATACATGCAACTGACTTTCACTGACATAGTGAATCGCCTGTAATCCGTTCATAAATATACACGTAGGCCTAGGTCTACGTTTTAAATTTTCATTATCTTCCGTGAAAACAGTATTACATGTATTTATTAAGAAGTATTGAAATTTCAAATTCATTCGATAGTAAATACACGTTGAAAAAGTGTTATCATAAAGTAATTGTCACTTTACTTCTTGCTAAAGTTCGTATTATAGTTGTAACAGTTATATAACAAAGGCCCGTTTTTATGAAATTATTTAAATATTAAGCTGATAATGCTGCTAAAATAAGTTGGTAAATCATGGATTTTTGTTTATATCCATCTCTACATTTTAGAATAATTACAAGATAACCAAGTTATGCAAAAACAGATAAATGTTTGATTTTGGTAAAAAAGGTGGTTATGTTTTTCTAACTATAAAGAAATATTTAGTTATATTGTTACATTTCTTAAGGGATGGGGGTCTTAAACGCACATCGACAACAAAGGCATTACTGTATGTCCATAGTTGTTCATGGATGTAGGAATCCTATTTGAACTTACATGTATATGAAAATCGGAACTCTATACTAAAGAATAAGGAGTTACATTTTCTGTATTGTCAAGCTCTTCAAATGAATCTTAGAGGAAGAAATAGAATCGGGGGGAAACCACAGGGTGACGTAATTTCTAAAAAAAGACTATTCGTCATTCAATTTCTTGAAGGCATAATCGACTATAGTCTGTTTTTCCTTTGTCATTTTAATTCAACTCAATATTTGTGTTCGTGCTGTAAGTATGTATAGGATAGGAAGCGTTCAACTTTAGTGAGCAAGATTATTTGCAGTGAAAATATAACGGAAATGCGTGATTGAAAGAATATAATACTTATTTCATAATCATGTTATGAAGATTTTCTAAAAATGTCTAATTAGTCCAAATTGAGACTTCCCAAATTGATTTGAGCTGATGGACTTTATTCAAAATATTTAATTTTAAAAGTCTGTTTGGTCGATAATAATTGAAATTACAAATATAAAAATGATGAATCATTAATCAAATATTTCATTTTTCATTTCATTTATTGACCATTAAAAAACAACAAAATATACAAAAACATCAATACAATAGAAGAATAATATCAAAGAACAAAAATATAAAAAGTAATAAAGGCCAGGGCCTCTGAGAAGCAAGACTGCTTGTAATCGTGACGCTACGTACAAGATTATTATAATAGAAATATAAACTAAAGCTCACGCACATATACAAGCACGCACACACACATACATACACCCACGACAGAATGAAACAAAGATATACAGTAAGAGGAAGCAAAAATACAAAACTATAGAGCTACGAAGAGTGATCGAGATTATTTAAAGATTCATCAGGTATTGTGTTTACATATTTCTACCTGCACTATATCACTTGTTTTCTCCAAACTATTCAATGTAATAATGTAAATTTGCATGGTAATCAGTAATATTTTAAAAAGCGTTATTATTAGCAATACAGAGAAAAGGAAATTAGATTGAAATGTCTCTAAGCACATTAATGAACCTCGAAATACTTTAGAAATTTTCATATCTCATCACGAATATTATTATATATATCATCACAGAAGACAGCAATATTATCGTTGAGTGTCAACATTTTATGAAATCGGATACCTCATGTGCCAAATAAACTTGAGTTTAAAAGGATGAAGAAAAGAGTCTAAATTTTAAATGCTGAGTATTGAACTAAAAAGAAAAAAGAAATTGTGATGCTTGTTGAGAGTAAAATAAAATGCAATTTCATTTATACATGTATGTACACTCTTGTCGGCGCTTTTGGTGAATGCAATTTTCTTCAAGTGTTCAGTAATTTCTCTTCTATTTTGCTGGTCAAAACAACAATCATGACAAAAAATATTTCTTCATATTCAAGCATTCATGATGAGATCTCATTCAGGTTTTTTTTTCTTTATAACCATTACCAAAGATTTAATTCGATGATTATTAATAAGCATGCTATTCTAATATATGTTTATGTATGTACAAGGGTCAAATAAACCCAAGCGGTTGTTGTTTCGATATAATAGCTCGAATAGATAGTATGAGCAAGGTTCAGAGTATCTCCTTTCTTTATCATAATAAAACCACAAGTACCATATCCTACTCCTCTTTTCTGCTTTCCCTTCTCCTCTTCCGATTATTTTGTTTTATTTATCAGCTTCTCATGTATTATCCCCATCATCTGATTTCCTTTTACACCAGACACCAACTTAAGGTTATATGATCTGAAACAGAATGGCAAATCAATCGTTTTCTTCCAATAATGATGATGATGAAAGTGTTAGACATATCTAGCGCATAATAATTGTTCGTAGTAAAAGGTGAACACAGTATGACAGTCCAGAATATTTGTGTGTCTTTTAGTGATTCTCATTAGCATGTGTTAAGTTATTTATTGATAAATATGAAATGATACCTGTAATGTCTAATTCATGAATGTAAATTATTGGATTTTCACATAACCGATATATCGTATAGAGAAAGAATGCCTATACTAGTAATTCATATTTATTTTTATCCTTCGTAAGATGACTAAGTCGATTTACCTGTTGCTTATTCTAATCATTATTATTATTTTAGGGCAGAGTCGATTAAAAATAATATTTATTGGGGGTGGGGTCCACACTAGGAGGATGAAATATGAAATAACTAGGAAACAGTTGAGGTAATGGGAGAGTATTTTATCACCTCCTTTTCATGTTTCCTCCCAATCTCCATTCTTTCTCTCCCCGTATTTTCTTTTTTCCCCCTTCTGTTTTCGGTATTCGATGAGGAGTCTCCCCTTCTTGGCTACGTCCCTGTCCATGTACACAGGCTGTCTGTCCATATCTGATTCTAGTCCCAGGTTGACCCGACCTACATTCGAGCAAGTACAGACGGTGCTGGTCAACCAGCTCATTATGTGTTTTTCACCTCGAGTGTAAGGTGACCGCCAGAGATGCGCACGCACCTTCACGTGACCTTGTATTGTCCTTGCTCGCCAAAATTCGCCTGCAGCCGACATCTCGTGAGCCTGACATACGTACAAAATATAGTCTCGTATACAATGTGCAGTGCTTCTGATTATACAAATTATTCCATGTTGTCTGCTTTCGTGTGATCTATTTTCATGAAATGCACTGTATGATATTGATGACACTGTTATAATTATGTTTTGATCATTCTTTGTGTCTTTCTTTGTTTAGTCATATTATTTTCCGGTTTTATGCTTACCTTTTCCCTAATGCAAGTAGTATTGCTACAATAGTATTTCGTCACCCTCAACTCCTTATTATCATAATTTGTTTCGTATAGATATTGTACGGTGAATAATATTAATAATATAATGTTCTTTGTGAATGATTAAGCATCTCTTGTTATAAATGAATATATAAACGAATGAATTATATTTAAAAATATATATATATATATTAACTAAATAATTAATAAATTGATTAATAGGACTGAAGAAAATAACTAATAGGCCTTCTGTAATCTGTTCATGTCAGAAACTGTTGGGCTCTTTGAAAAATTGTAGTGTTTTAAGACATTCTCTATTATCAAATGGATTATTTATCAATTATCTAATTACTTTTGAATACTCGGACCTGATGTAGTGCAATGAGTACATATCTTGATAGAGGATGAAAGAAATTGAATGACATATATATAATGGGCTCATGTATTAGCCATTGGCACAGAGAGAGAGAGAGAGAGGGGGGAGAGAGAGAGAGAGTTGACGAAATACAATTGGATTGAATTGAATTGAATTCAAATAATATTGCAAATTGACTAATGTTACGTTTCAATTTATTTACGTACTTCACATTTTACCATGGTATTTTATTTATTTACAAAAGGACAAAAAGTGCATAGATAATTATATGAAGATACAAAATACATGCATTTAACACACTTTGCTTGCTTGTAGTTGTATTGAAGACTGGGCTTAAATTCTCTAGAGCCTAGAGTAAATGATACTTGTCTTCAAAGGCATGGTGCACTTAAATATGATATAATGTATATTTTATCTAACAGAGAGTAATACGATGCAAATCAATGAATTTCAAATCAAATGTTTTACTTATTACGAATTGGTCCACATGTATCAGGATGTAACGAACAATTAAAAAAACTAACCAAAACTGTCATATCCATACACTTTAAAGTGGTGCAACAACTTACACAATATTGCAGGATGATTTGTAACACGAATTCAATGCAAATGAATGTAACATCATACAAAATTAGATGTTATATATATACTCTGCTTTAATAATTCCACACGTACCATGCTTACCATTTCCAGTATGCGTTTCCTGCAAAGAAAAAGGAAAGGAAACTATAAAATATTTAACAAAATAAAGAAAATATTAAATAACAAGAGCACAAGGGTGACGTGGGCTACGTGTTAAATCTGTGTGTAATTTGGAAATGCTCACAGAGAAAAACTATCATAAAAATATATTAATGGTGTCACAATGTTTATGCACTCTCAGCAAGAAATCTTATATTTAATTTTCCATTTTGTACAAAGTGCACATTTTGTGAGTTTACGCTCAATTCGAGCTGAGATTTGCAAATCAAAGGGGTAGACTTTATTGCATATTTCCAAACAGAAACTCGAATCATATATGTTTCCAAAGGTTAATGATGCGTGTATATAAAACATTCTAAAAACATTTATAGTGATATATTTATTTAGCCTATATCATGAGTATCCAGAGACTAAACAAGATTTTCTTTTTGTTTTATGATGAGAAACATTAAGACTGAACTTGGAATATCATGATATAACATACTTATTTTATGGTTAATGGAAAATAAAAAGGGGAGGATTGTTTGAGTTGAGATTACAGCCAGGTGATAAATTACCTTTATCAATATGATCTATCCTGTATATTTTTCATATTCGAAATGAACTCTTTCGTTGGTTACTGGCGCACGCATGACGGGAACGCAAACTCAACAGTTTAATTATTAACTCTAAAGTGTGATTAATGTATTGCAACCACATGCCCTCTCGCTTTATGATAATGATTATTACTCGAGAACTGCTAGTTTCTCTTTTACATCATTATAGTGGTATATATAGTGGTATGATTATTTGTATGTATGAGAATGCCACGGTTACAAATCCCTCTCCTTCTCTGTCTGTCTGTCTACTCTGTCTACTCTGTCTGTCTCTGTCTGTCTGTATGTCTGTCTCTCTCTCTCTCTCTCTCTCTCCACTCACGGTCTCGCTTCATGATTATATCTATTTTTCACACAAATGGCTCTCCTTCTACTTTTGTCTGGAATCCATTGCACGGTTCTCGCTTGTCAAGATTATATTTATTTTTCTCTCAAATGGCTCTCCTTTTGGAGGTTTATTAAGCTAATTTTTTTTTAATGCAGGACAGAATGATTTGTCATGGAAATTGTTAATGGTTTACCATTTAATTTGACTTGAAACATGTTTTTTGTTAATACCTCTTTTATAGAAAGCTAGGGATGTCAAGCGAGATTATATTTTACCGTAATGGACAGCAAATATTTTCCAAATGAATATTATCTGGGTGGTAATTGATGAAGAAAAAAAACTATTGTTATTGTGTGGTCCATTACACTTTATAATGATCATTGATGAGTTTGCATCGTACTGAAGAGTACCTAAATATAGAACCAGATATTTATCAAATGCCAAATGCTTGTTCTTTTGCACGGGAGTCGGTTTTGTTTCAATGAGTTATGACGTGATTTTTTGAGCTTCCTCTATATTTATTCTCCGAGATAGGGCAGATATGTCGAGCCATTTCGGAGACAAGTCTTGATTGGAGATGAAGGATGGTATCGTGTCATCCGCCTTGCTCTCGGGGAAGGGTGTCATAACATATAGTGTGGAAGGTGAGCGTAATGGTGTTACAGCTCCGCCCCCCGGTCCTCCCCTCCTTCTCATCTTAATACTATTTAACGTTTGTTAATTCACTTCTTGATGCGGTTGAGTAAAAATTATAAATGTATTAAAATACTTGTGTGAACAAAAAAATAGTATGCATATGTGCATATAATGAATGCATCGTAGACATCAGTAGCCATATACTAGTGATTCGTCACGAATTCTTTATTTTTTGTAACATACATTGAAAATTTGATTATCATTTTTTTAATCACTGTCTTTCTCTCTTGTTTTTATTTTTTCTTCTTCTTTTTCAAATCGTTAGTATTGTTCTAGAGCAGAGTCGATAGACATTAACTTTATATTTTACAGTACTCAAGGACAGCGGCGAAGCATGGGTCCAGATATTTGGGGGTATCATGGGGGATGGGGGGGGTCTATACTAGGTAGATGAAGTATTAAAGCTTTCTCTGTATCAAAGTTTTCTTTCTTCAAGTTGGGGCAGATACGTAGAGCCATCTCGGAGACAATGCCTGATTGGAGATGAAGGATGGCATCAAGTCATCCGGTTTGCTCCCGGAGAAGCTGGGAGATATCATCCTCGAACGGTGGCGTATGATGGTGTGGAAGATGGGCGGCATGGTACGACGCCCCCTTCTCTTTCATCTGAATGCTCACTTACAGTGGCGTAGCTACGGTGGGACGATGAACACATGCCCCTTTTATGTCAAATGGAGGGGAAGAGAGGAAAAAAAAGAAAGATAAGAGAGGTAGAGAGGGGGTGGGGGATAGGAGGGAAAGCAATGTGAAAAGAAGATTCTTCTCTCCTTACCTCTTCAGAGGAATTTTATTATTCCATTCCAAATGCACAATACATATATTTACAATGCAAGTGAAACAAAATCCATGAATTGTATACAGGATCAAAATATTTAATTATTAAAACGTATTACTATCAGCTTATCTCTCACTTTCTTAACTTCTTCTTTATTAAAGTATTTTATGTGAAGACAAAAAAAAGATGATAGGGCACTCGCCACGTTCTCACCCTTACTTTTTCACGGGTGGAAAGTAATTTCGCATTTTATCCATCTGATAAACCAATAATCCGGTGCCCCCCCCCCTCCCTTCCTCCGAGTTCCCCCTCATGTGCTGCATCCATACTTTGCTATAATGCATGCTCAATGTAAAATCTAAAATAAAAATGGGATGCAGTAGAGCCAATGTATTGCTTAACCAATACAAGGTAGGGTCTACATCTGATATGCCATATGTTTCTGACCCTTTACCCCATACCAGTAACGCCAATTTGATAGCCTATTTCCCCATCCGTTATCTGTAGCCCCGGCCCCATTAAAAGAAGAAAAAATTGTGAACAAAAGCGTCGGTATCACTAAATGTTGGGCGGAGACGGGGAAGAGTGACAAGTGTTTATAAATATCCGCATCAAACTCGCAAATATCCCATGGCAACGGCGATGTCTCGGCTCTGCTTGTTATTAAGGCCTTTCACATCTCGTAAGAAATTATTACCCTGGTGTAGTCTCCAGATTGAAGGATATTTTAAAGGTATTCTAGAGTTCGCTTAATGGAAACTTGCATTTCGGGAGAGATTCTCTAAAATTGTATTATTTGTTTGATCTGCAGTTTATATTAAAATAATAATTAACAATTAGTTGGATATATAGGCCCATGCATTATTAACAATGTACGTATAATTATGGGGATACACAATCAGACAATTGTTTAATTCTCGTCCCTACTGAACTGCTTTCCGTTTATATCTCAGCTTCGTATCCATCTGTTACAATTTCTTTCTATGAATTTCCTTGAATCAGTTTCCCCGTCATTAGCTGTACTCAAGCCTATACCAAATATGTCTTTTAAAACAGGTTAAAGTAACTGTAATTTTGCGAACTTCATTATTATTTTTATTCCAAAATATTATAATATGATGTCACATTAAAAGTACTGATCTTGCAGTATACTCACGTTTGGAATATGAGTAGCAATATTGTTGAACTTTAGACCAAACTTTGATCCTGTTCGTTTCCATGTCTATGATTATCGCTTTTCATTGTTTATTATTTTCAGCACGAGGTGGCCATTGATTTCAAATGATTCAAAGACACAATTCATACAATTAGCCATCCCATTTGATACTTCATTGCACAATTACACGACCATGACTCAACATCCTCTTTAAAGGGATTGTATATCTTTGTCTCAGATTCTAAACAAAATCCTGGATTTTATAGCTCATGCTGCAATTATAAGCATAAACCTTTAGGTCAGTCAGGAATCCCATGACGTTTAGAAGCCGATCGCCCGTCTGATTATCAAGATATTTATCATTGGAATTCGAAATTTCAAAAACCGTTTTCCCAACTGTTTTTATAACACTACAGTCTATTGGGGAAAATTAGTATGGTCAGGGACATGATGTCCCTGGTATGGTCAAACCGGTCACTCAAAGATTTTATTTTTTTTCCTTTTGGAGGCACTTCATGATCATTTTGAAGCGCAAGTTTTGTTAGGGCTTCAAGATTACACCATATCACACTCAGACGAAGATAACACGTAGTGCCATGCATCTCAGATTTGGCATTCCTTTAACAGGAGATGGTGTATTTAGTTATAGGGGTTTTAGCGGCGTCAAACTCAAAATGGTGACAGGGTTCTAAAAGGTAACGGAAAATGCATGAAATAAATTAAAGACAAGCAGACGTGACCTGTCTAATTCCGGGATTTTTGTCATGAAAGCAATTTACGTCCCTATTTTCTTTCTTTCTTTCTTTAAGCAATGAACTGAACTTATCATTTATTTTATTACATCATATTAATCATAACAAAGTTCATCGTTTTCATGATCTTTATTTATTAATTTGAAGCAATTGATTACTATCAGTCATTATGATTTATATTATTTATATGGTATACTGTAAAGTTTTGATACTAAAACCAACTCATAAAAACATTTCATACGTCAATCAAAAATGTTTGCAAATGATAACTCATCAATTTTAATTCTATGAATATATGTTACAGCTAAGCTTTATTACTAAGTTTATAAGGTTTAGTTGGAGATCTTTTACAATCAATTTGTCTCATGTCTTTGCAGAAATGCACGTTCGCCATTTCATAAAAAAAGAAAAGAATTGTGCTTGAAAAGTAAATTTGATAAAACAGACAATAGCGTTTTCAAAATATTGCCTACCGTAAGAGTATTGTAACCAATCTTAAACATGATATTTTCTTAAGATAAATAAGTGATAGTTGCAAACTATATAAATAATACAAACATTTATTTGAAAGTTTTAAGAAATAGATCATTGTTGTAGTTGAAGACCAAAATGGGTAGAAAATACCAGACTGCGTGAAATTAATTCCATTTGTTTGATAACTATTTCATCATTCATTTTGATTCCTCCTATACAATCGACTGATCATACTGATAATTCGTTATGTCATTTTAAATGTGAAATTTGAAACACAATTCATTTTCACTTTCGCAATGTCTGACTTTGCTTAAGTATGCTGATCATCAATCATTTTTTGTCTCTTTCTCTCTCTCTCTCTCTCTCTCTCTAGCTAATTACCTTATATCACATCGTCTAATGTCATTTTCACACCTTGTAAGCTATTGACTTACATTTTGCACTTCAGCTGATCTCGAATCTCCTATATCATCTCCTATGAGAATGTTATTTCATGTAGTCATCCGCGTTATTTTAGGCCACTCGTGATAAGAAATTCTTGATAAATAACCGTGAAGGAATAACCCTTACTCTTACATTATATTGTATTCATTGCTTATCTATTTGTGTATTATATTTTCTATTGTATATTGTTCATGTGCTCTATGTAATGCCGACAAAATGAATTTCCAAATGGACCAATAAAATTAATCTGAATCTGAATCTGAATCTGAATTGACTCTGATAACTAAAAGAAAATATGCTTCTTCTATACGTAGGAATTCACCTTTCAAATATTTTTCTTGTGTAACAATAAACTTTGAGATTATTTTGACGTCTTTTTCATTTATTTGGAAGTGCAATAAATTTAAATAAAGTTGGGAAGCGAAATATTGTTCTCTAGTTGTTGATGTTTTTTTTTTTTTTTTTTTAGGGGGGTGTTGTTCTTGTGTTTGTTTGTTTTTTGTGGGTTTTGTTTGTTTGTTACTTTTCTATGTTCTGTCTTCAAAATGTCCATGACATGTCTTTAATCAACGTGCAGGCGTTGTACAGCACTCACGTTCTTCAAGCATCGAATAAGGATGCAAAAGCGCACTGGATGCGCAATCATTTATAAAATGTTATCTGATATGCAGTGCCCTGCTCCGAGTCTCAACGAGCTTCGTGTTTATATTGGTTGTGATATCCTGTGATAGCGTGCACGTCATTTATATTATTGGTTGCAATGTGAAGGAGCTGAGAAGGGGGAGACAGTGATAGAGAAAGAGAGAGAGAGAGAGAGAAAGAAAGAGACAGAGAGAGACAGAGACAGAGACAGACAGAGAGGGGGTTTATAATTAGCCTCCAATCATCGTAAAGTCTTTCAAGAAATCAACTTAAGTAACCCTTTCCGTAGCCTTTTGAAATATGCTAGTATGTATTACAATGTCACGTTACATAATCCAAACAATATTTATATGGGCAAGACAATAGGGTACTGACATTGTCCTTGTGTTAATTTCTTGAAAGTCTTTGCGATAGCTATCATGCTTGTTACTGCATTTTGTAACAGTTTGGGGATTGGGGACTATGTATATCTGAAAAATGTATGTATAGGGTATTAAGGTAATATAAAGGCAAACTCCAAGAATTTAGATTTTCCATTTTCGCTTGAAAATTCTAACTCCATTTTCATTGAAATTCAGGCACATGCAAATTAGCCCATGCATGAAGTGACAGGATTATTCAAATTCATCGACGCTACAGGAATGCGCCCTCTTTAGTTTCATCTGAAAATATTATGACCGGTAAAATAATGTTTCCGATGACAGTGTACACGAAGTGATAGTGTGTGGTAACTCCTTTTCGTTCAATAATATTCATGTATCACTAAGTATTATAATGATTCAAAAAAGATAATTTCATCTGACGTGTACCAAATATGAAATTATAAAGGATTTACATTGGCTGCTATATTTACCCCTTTGCAGCGACCCCACCCCTTAATTTTCTCACTGAACCATGGCCCCGGCTCAAGATCTAGGGCATTCCTCAGTTATCGGTCACCGTACACCATGGAATGGCAGTGCTATCTGTAAAAGGACCCATACATTTTGAACAACAACCTAATCTCATTTTCACTTCCATGCAGAGAACGCAATCGACTGTCAATCAGACCAGTGGCGGATTGAGATGGGGGGAGGGGGCTCAACCGACCCTTGCCACTTTTAATATCCCATATTATGCACCTGTGCCCCCTTCCGATTTTAGACCGAAACAGGAAACAAGGAAACAAAATTCCTTTTTGTGTTCAGAGATGTCCTGTAGAGAACATTAGCTCGTAAAATTAAGCATTTGGGGGAGGGGTTGATGCTTGTCCGAGATTTTCAGCAAAGCTGGTAAATTACAAGTTAAGATAAAAAAATTATGATGAATTTTATTGTTGCCTGTCAAATTTGTTTGGTCTGTTAGTTTTCTTTTGTGTTTTTAGTTTACATTTTTTAAAGGATCCCCCACCCCCTACCCTCATAGATTTCTGGATTCAACACTGAATAAGCCACATTTTCCTGTCCTCTATGCAGTTTTAGATGTGTGCATAGGTGACACATTATCTTTGACCGAGCACATTTATCTTAAATATTTTTTTTTACGATTCGGAAAAGGTTATAGTTGCCATGTGTTCAGGTCAGCTGCAGTACAAAGGTTTCGTTGAGAACTGGTGCAATGGCATTTTGAAAGGTTCTTCAAGTTAATTTTAATGAAAAAGGTTGATTATGAAATGGATAGGAGTATCTGTGATCACGTGTGCATGGATACTACGGAACCATCGACATTATAGTAAAAATTACAAGTTCTTGAGAAATCTTGAGGGGAAAATGAGGCCCGTGGTAAAAGAAGCCCCTTGGCCCTTACAAGTCTTCATTCACTGTTTTACTCACGTATGGCAAAAAGAACTGGCTAATAATGTAGCTAGAGAGATAGAGAGAGAGAGAGAGAGAGAGAGAGTGATCTTACATGACACAGAACATTACCCGTTCGGCCTTAAAGGTAAAGACCAGTTTTGGAAACGCCCCTCTCTCAAAAAATGAAATGGAAGCTCTCATTACCAATCATGTGAAATAATATGTTTTGACTAATACGTGATGATACAAATTTTGCCGGGAAACCGCCTACTAATTGATATATTTGGTAAATTATTATATCTATTGGGACCAAATAGATATCGCGCACGTGGTCGCGTAGTCCCGTATACACCTTTCTGTGTACCGTGCTTGTTACTTTACCAAGACTGGGCCAGATTTCTTATCATTTTGATGATTCCAGATCCTTGCAGTACACGCCAATACTTATATGCTAGATGATCAATCTTTTCTGATAGATTCCACAACGTTTCTCTCACAATGCAATCACATAACCAGAACTGGTCTTTATCTTTAAGTGAGCAACGATTTGAAAAGGGGTTCTTTTACCCGGGCCTTCCCCTCCACCCCTATGTTAACCCCCCCCCCCCCAAACAAACAAAAAACAAAAAACAAAAAAATTGTGTTAGAATTACTTGGTCAAAGCAAGGAGATAGGAGAAGCCCCTTTGTCATAGTGATATCCTTGACTAGACCTAGTTGTACCAAGGAGCTTTGATGAGCTCTCCTCAAACTCCTGTAACAGTAATTATGCAAGAATATTTTGTTATCACATCCGAAACTGTTGTACCTGTAATTCGAGTACAATAGTTTCTGCTCTCCAGTTATGATAATTAAATCGTATTCGTGGTATGCAAAAGAAACTCTTAAAAAATCTCGAATTACATCACATATTCATACAGTAAATAAGAATCAGTATTGCAGTTAGGTTGAAACCAAGATATGTTTAAGCATCACTTTATTCATCACAATTGAATAACACAAGAGATAATGATGCTGCTTATAAGTATCGGCTTGCATGGTGATGTAGATATACAGTAGGCTAACGGTTGCACCATGTGAGAGAGAGGGGGGAGGATTGGGGAGTCCTGAAAAGGATTGTCCTTAATCTTTCCTCCCCCTTCTCTCTCACATGGTGCAACCGTAAGCCTACTGTACAAGAGATATGATAGCCTAGAAAAAATAGTGGTAGGTATATACAGGTCATCAAACATCTCTAATACAAAATTCAGCATAATAAACATTAGGTTATTTATAAATTTTATAGGGAAACATTTTTAAAAAATATGAATTAAAAACTTTATTTCCTTACAAAACTGTTATTATTATTATCATTATTATTATCATTTTTCTTTTTATAAAATGAATTAAATAGGCTTTCGTGAATTTTTCGTGGATCACTTTTATGAGTACTTAAATCTCCTTGTAAAAAGAACACACTGTAACCATTATTTAGTAGGTCCATGCAAAAGCACAGATAGGAAAACTGTGTGGTACAAAATGTAACTGATTATTACGTGATATCTCCTCACGAATATATTGGTGGGTAGGCAGGCATTGCCAACTACCACATACATACATACATACATAAATCCTTACGTGTGGGACAATACGCGGGCAATTTATTTTTTCGCTGGTCCGCGATGCTTGGCAATCTGATATGGCTTGCACTGTCATCTTGTTATGTAAACACCATCTCAACCTTTGGACTGGGGACGCCTTGACCTGGGAGGAGGACACAAAGCGAACATGAACGCATCATAAACACTCCATGGAGAATGGTAGACAAACTGGATTGGGGGAAGAGAAGGGGAATAAGGAGAAGGGAATAAAAGGGGTGGGGGTTGAAGGGAGGCTGTAAATTGCTAACATTGTAGCTCCCGGTGTAGCTCTATGCCTGATGTAGGCTTACATCCGGGAGATTCGGGAGACTACAAGGCAGTAAGAATATAATGAAAAGAGGGCAGTGACCAGAATAAAGGCTCAACATAAGATGGGTGTAGCTGTTGGCACATGGTGAACTCCCTAGCTCCCCGACCCAAATACTCAATAAAAAAATAAAAAGAGAGAAAGATAGAGAGAGAGAGAAGCATGATAACGCAGAGAGGTATAGAGAGGAGGAGGAGGACAACGGGGAAAAGTTAGATACGGAAGTTGGATGTGATTTAAATTTTGTGAGGCACAGAAAAGGTTCGGATTTAGACCTGGTCAAGTTTGATATCATATTAATTTTCTAACCTGAACGCAGATTCGTATTTGTATATATATATATATATATATATATATATATATATATATATAATATCAATACGAATCTCTATACAAATATATATATTATAAAAAAGTAGTAGCTAATGTGGCCGAATTTATTCCGATCATGTTTTTGCTTAGAATGTAATCGACAAACCCTTTAAACAACCAATAACCTTCTTCGAGTCGGTTTAGTTTCACCGGTTTTAGAAACAGAGTAGGCGTGGTACTACCACACAAAGACATAGAGACAAAGAAAGAAGTGACGGAGGGCAGAGGTACATGAAGATAAGGACGGACAAATAGCCAGACAGACAGACAGACATGCAGATAAGAAGAGCAATGGTGAGCGACAAAGATGCTCCGATTGATCTCAGGAGACAAAAGAAATATTGCGAACTTTTGTTTGGTTATCGGTAAACAGTGGCGTACTTATGATGCACAAGAGCGCGTGTTTGCTAATCGAGTGGTGCAAAAAGAAAGACAATTGAGAGAGGGAGATAGGTGGGCAGTCAGAGAGGGGGAGAGAGAGGAGGGGGGCGGATAGACAAACGACAACATTGACCCCTTACACACTCTTTCCCACTCGATTACCTTGTTTTCTCGCATTATATCCGCCTTTGAATACCTGTGACCCCCTTCCCCTAGGAAACAAGGGCAAGCAGACATGGAAAAGTTATGGTCATGCACAAAGTGTGTATTTCCTTGTTTTTGCTTGTTATTCAAATACGTTAAGGGTTATGATTTTGATTTAAGCATTTATTTTGTATTTTGTTTTATTTTTGTAGCGACAGAATGTCTTATTTTAAGCCATGTTCTATCTAAACCTAATAATTATCAACTATGTTATCTTAGAGACGTTGCGCTTCAAACATTTTTTATTTATGCACTGTTCCTACTATGTATTATATCTCGATGTAACCCACTGAATTTTATTATCTGTAAACAATTATTTTACATGGTGAATAAATAAAACAAACAAACAAACAAACAAGTATTTGGTCGCCCTCCCCAAAATAAAAATAAAAATCGCTCTGAGATCTTGGTGCAAGAGAATCAAGAAAAATGACGTATCGGGTACAACTTTCCATACAAAAGGTACTGTATGTTACTAACAAACTACTTCAAAGTAATACTTTAAATAAATAATGGCCAGACGATGAGGAAGAGAAAATCATCGCAATGGTAATCCTTATAATGATGCAACATATCTAATGGCTTGGCATCTGTAAACTTGGTCGACGATGAAAAGCAACAAACTGCCACGTTTTGTTAATGGCGAGACAGTAAAACGTCGTCGGAGATACATGTACCATATTTTTTCCCGCCAAAAATAGAGGAAAAGATAACATTACGCCCGTGTATGTCTCGTATCATGTTTGCTTTGTTTATGAGCGATGCTGATAGTATATCGTCTGCACTCGTCTTCAGAGGGCTGTTTGACAGTTGTGAGAGAGATCGAGGTTCATGCTGCCTGATATGCAATGAATGGGGTGGGGTAGGGGAGGGGTGATGGGGCATAGTTTAAAGGTACAAGCTTTTGTCAGTCGTTTTGCCAAACAGTGCCTGTACTGAGAGACTATGGTGACGGCATACCGCATAGGCTCTGCTCAATGGTAACTTGTGGTAAATTGTTAAATTAGAGTCTTTGCCTACATGGATTTCCCGAAATTGTGCCCCGTCCCTTTAACAGAATCCTGGAGCCGCCCTTTGTCCCTTGAATATACCAAATGAAGTGATGGTCAACACATAATTTTCAACAATTCTAATGATGAGGAAACAAAATTTGTCACAAATCAAAGGATCACTCTTTACGTAATTCTTATTATTTTGCAAACTAAAGTTCGAAAGTTATTATACATGTCTCTCTGGATTTACAAAATTCTGCCCGCTTTCTTCTCTATTTAGTTACCCATATTAATACTGGCAACGGCTCTTTTATATGAATTATTTATTTCTAAGTGACGTTTATTTGTTTGTTGTGTCTTGTCTTGTTTTTATTATCATTATTTTTTTCGTTTCGTTTTTGTTTTGTTTCGTTTTGTTCTGTTGTTTGTTTGTTTTTTGTTGATGAAATTACAATTTTCAATCCACATTTGTTGGTAATTTGTGGGAATCCTCGACCTGTAAAATGGGAGTATTTTCACCAGTATAATTATGTCGCTACAAGTCACATGCTTTTAAAATATGTCAGGCACAACTGTAAATGAAATTAGAAGGGACGGGCAGTTTGCAAATCTTGCACTATCATGGCTAAAAATTGCTATCGCACGAGAGAGGGCGACATGCAATGAGATGGATACAAAACTATTGATTTTTAACGCCTTGTGCCTGATAGATATTCTGCGAGTAGTTGTTTCGTCCATTATCTTTTATTTAAGTACTTGATCTGATATTCCCATTGACTTTTAGATTATTTTTATGCATGTCACCTTAATTACATTTTTGTAGTAGTTCATTTTTTGCTTTCGTGTATGAATTTTTAACTCTGTAGTTTCCGTTGTTTAGTCCTTTTTTTTAATGTTGATCAAGATGAAGATCTCCTCATATTGTGTACTTCTGCGTTTCCACCAAAATTAACCTTTCAGTTCACCCATCGATACGTTAAGAAAACTATGTTAAAGGAATTAGAGTTTTAAAAACTTTATAAAGGGCAGGCACTTGCAATTCATGCGTTAAAACTATGCATGTCGGTAAGGCGGAGTAAGATTACGTCAGTGTAGTCGATTTTCAAAGAAAATGTTTAAAATCATTTTCACTCTATAATGATAATAATAATACTACTTAGATCGATTTATATAGCGCAGCTACTATAAAAATATACTCTACTGCGCTGTGATGGAGAAGAAAACTCCTAACAGTGCTCCTTTACGGACAGGCAATCATAAACTAATTATTAAAAAGCTTCTGAAAACAAGCTCATCTTCAACACATCTTTGAAGACTCTATATAGATTTGGCGAAGGTTTGGTGTCTGATAGGCCTTTTTAAAGATTTCATTTCTAAGATATTATCTTATTATCTTCACATTTTGAAACAATTTAATTGTTTTGATTTTAACAAAATACATTTTGTACACATGTTTGAATTTTCCGATGTCATGAATCGGGTCAAGTATTAGAGCACGAGAGACTAAGCTTTTGAGAAAGAACTGTGAAATGCAATATAATCTACGTACATGTGCCTCAATCCGACAAACCTTTGAAAGTGCAACAGCGCCTCTCGCGACGGAAGAGGGAATCGTCTTCTTGTCGATCTCGTTTGGTAGAGGTTCTGCATATCCGAGTACTCCATGCATCGGAGATCCCTTACCGTACATGTAGAGAGTATTTTTGTGTCGATTTGATAGACCAATGTATATTATTTAAACAGATGGCGAAAACAAAATTGTTAATATACTTCATCACTATGAAGGGATGATATCAGTTACCATGGTAACTGGAGATACATTGAAGAGGGGTATGTTGTTTAAGCACTGTTATAACGGAGTTAAAATCCCAAAATAAGAGTGCTGTGATTTGTTGAATCTATCTGCTGTGTTCAATTCAAACCATTCGTTCTTTCTTTGCTTTTCTTAAACCCTGTTAATTAAAAACGATGTTATAACACGGTCCCAAAACTTTGATAGCATAATTCTATTACAAAGTTGAATTGGCCTCACCGTATTGCTTACACTTCTTGTCCTTTAGCAACATTTACACCCATAAGGATACGAGGCGAGCGGGTTTGGTGCTGGAGACCCCTACCCCTCCCCCCCCCCAAAAAAAAAAAAATAAATAAATAAATAAATAAATAAATTAAAAAAAATCTGGCAAACCACCACCTAATATTCTGGCAATGAGGTGGTTTATATTTGCAGGTTTTTTTTATTGCTTTCCTGGGGAGTGTTTCACAAAGACTAAAGACTAAGATCGACTTTAAGTTGGACTTAACTATATGGCGGGCCGTTCATGCCACTCTTTGCTCTCACCATTTACTGGCATTGGTCTCTCAAGGGACGTCCAAATAATGGTCACAAATCTACAGAATTCCATTTTTTGATAATTCATTATTGAAGGAAAAAATATTATCTAAAGATCATAATGATGAGAGCAACCCGCAGTGGAATGAATGGCCTGTCACAGTTAAGTCCAACTTAAAGTCTATCTTAGTCTTTGTGAAACACCCCCTGGTATGTTTGTATGCTAAAATGTAATTCTCACAATGGATAATAAAATGTCAAATTAACATTTTGCTCACTCTTAGTATTTGGAAATTGAAAAGTCGGGCAAGAGACGTTAGCTTTCCCAGACGAAACAGCACTCGATACTCATTTGCTTTACATCATTCTCATGCTGCAGGCTAGTGGCTGTGTATTGGTGGTAGATTAGCTGAAGATTAGCGGTTAATTAAGGTACCCGTTAAAGAGGTCAACAAATTATGGACCAATGAACTTCAAGATCAATATTCAAGAAATATGATACATTGCCATTGCTGTGATAGTTTCATCATATTTTACAGATTATCTGCAATTGTTCTTTTCCTCAAACCTTAAACTGCATGTGTAAAAGTGCGAGGCGTAAAGGGAGTAGAGTAGACCAAATAATTTTTTTAAATTTGTTATAAAGAAAAATATCAAGATGGTCTAATTGTAACCTTTTTTGTACCATATCTTTTATTATCTAGTGTGTACAAATGAAGAAAATGGATTGAAAATACGATATAAGTATATCCACTAGAACAGAATAATCTGCAGTGGATGTCACGAGTATCAGAATCATTGCTAGCTCGCTTCGCTCGCGCGCAAAATATGGAAAATATAGAAAGCTGACTTCGAGCAATATTATTGTCGTGAGCACCCCCCGGCGCAATATTGTACCTATCGCGTGCTTGTCTATCAGTGTTTATCGTACGTTCTAGTCGGAGGCTCTGTCCTTAAAAACACAATTTTTTTAATACTTGTATTTCCCTTCAACTTGTATTACTTTCCATCATATTTTTAGACATGTGATCTGAGTCGTAATATGCTTTGAAATCATGTAGAATTTATAATCATGATCATTTCCATTTAAATCATGATAATGCCGGCTCTCTCTCTCTCTCTCTCTCTCTCTCTCTCTCTCTCTCTCTCTCTATATATATATATGTATGTATTTCTCTCTCTCTCTCTCTCTCTCTCTCTCTCTCTCTCTCTATATATATATATATATATATATATATATCTATCCCTTTTTTTCTCTCTGTCATTCTATATCAATACCTTCCGCCCTACGGATAAAATCAGAATGTTATAATTCGTTCCACCCACAAGGTGCACCAGCAAGCTTGTCCGTGTTTAGACACAATCGGAACTCCCTTTCCGTGATTGGACTGGGAGAAGACTCTCTCTGATGGCGCGTACCTCTCCCCCTCTCTCTCTCTCTCTCTCTCTCTCTCTCTCTCCCTTCCTCTCGCTCTCCTCTCTCTCTCAGCATTCAAGGTCCCCCGGTTTCATCGGAGGGTTTAACCCCCACCGACCCATACCAGCCCCATCTCTCTCCTTGAAGGTTTCGAATCTATTGATAAGGACCGATTGATTTCACCTGAGGGCTGTCTGAAATGGGCGTCGATCGGGTGTGTGTGTGGGGATTCGTGTACCCCCTGCTGGACCCCCTGCTGGTTAAAAGCAGACACAATTAGTTATTGTTATGATGTTACGTTATGTTATTTTATGTTATTATCGAAAAGAATGATCTCTTTTGTATAGCGCATATTGTATTGCCTCATAATTACACTGACTTTTGCTGCAGCAGCCGCTCTCTACGTACGTTGCCTTTTAAAGAATGTCCTAGCATTATACCCAAATACTACATCTTCAGAGAGTGACAAACCCCTGGCCTTTATTTTTTTAACCAAGAGTTCGAATCACCCGACTATGACAATTTCCACGTTTTTCACCCTACTCACGTTCTCTCCATCTCCCTATTCCCTCTTTCATGTCTATTTCCCCCTCTCTTGTCTTCCTCGCCTTTATTCTATGATTGAACTCCCCTTCATGATGTCTCCCCCTCTTTCGTGTTTCTCTGTTGCTCTCCCTATATTGTCCTACAATACTTATTCATAAATTTCCCCTCGTTTAAATTTCCCTGTTCAAATCTTTCCATCGCCGAAACACCTCACTCGGAAGGGATGGATCAAGTTTTGTATTAATGTAGGTTAGCTTTCATTAACCGAAAATTACGATTGAAATTCGATAATCATTTCGGGGTAACTTAGTGTTCTTTGTCTCCGGGGCTGATATATCTTACACATATATCAATTCTGTACATTCTAAATTTTGCGATCGAGCGAAAAGGCAAGCTATCTGATACATTATTATTAAAAGAGACAAGGTAATTTTCTCATCATAGATATTACGACAAAACATAAAAAAATATATATATAATTCACCTTTCTGCTCGAATAGCCTGTAAGGGGGTAGCTACCCAAAAATGAGGATATGGCTGCCGGAATATTGGTTATTTCTCATCATTGGGACGTTGCTGCCCCTCAGCCCCCGCCCTTTAAACTTTGTAATCACCTGAGACCGGTGTTGAAGGAGTCGACAGGGAAAAAGAAACCTGGATGTCATGTGGAATGGTAGGCTGTTTTCTTGGGAAACACACAAGTCTTATCTTTGAACTTTTCGTGAGAGAATGTTGGTTTTCCAGTTTATTCACTAAAAACAATTCACCATTTGTCAATATTCCCTTTTCAATTCCCTTTGGACTTATGAAAGTACTATATTATTCTTTAATTTCATAATTCTATTTGCCATAACATAGGAAACATTTTTTTCCACTAACCAACTGAGGTACAGCCTCCATAAAAAAACTCAACAGTGAATCAATTATGAACTGAAGTAATCTTGAACATATTACACTATTAATGAAAATATCATTCTGACTTTCGTTTTGTATTTCATGGTTTGAAATGTCGAGTTTGTTTTGTTTATTACCCTATATGAAGTATTTTTCTTTTCGAATGAATTATGCAATTCTCTAATCTAACAAATATGATATTGTGCATAATGAGGTGTACGATATTCTTTTTTAAAGGGCTGCAATAGTGTCCACTAAAATTATATCCACTATATTTCAATAACCACTACTAGTATTGGAGAAAATTATGAAAGATCAACCTGGTAAAAACGACACATGCTCTGGCGACAATTTCTCTGCGGTCAATATCGAACAATATTAACCAAATTCCTAACTTCCGCCCTGGATCAAACACTATACCTAACTTTAATTATGTCCCCTTATTCACCTTGAAACCCCAAAGTCAATCACAGCCCTATTATCTCTAGCGAAACTAAAACCCGGAGCGATTGTCGCTGGAGCAAATCAATGTCTAGTAACTCAAATATCATAAGTATTGTGGCATCTAATCTCAGGAAAAATAAGTGATGAAATCTGGAAAACAGGGACATTATTTTAGGACAGTTAATGACACCACTAGTTATATCACAAACATCATCCTAAATGGCATGCATCGAAGAAGAGGCGTGGGAATATTTACCCCTTATAGAGTGAATGGGAGGTGGGGGGAGGCTAAGAATGAGAAGTAGAAGTAGAAAAAAAGAAAAAAATTAAAGCAATAACAAGGCGACAATTGGAAGATGGGGAATACCCTCTCGCACGCTTCTCCCCCTCACACACACACAAACCTATACAAACACCACTATAATTTCAATTGATATTCATCATTTTCATTTAAATGGAAACAAAATACATTCCCTCCTTCTATCATTGGATGGGGAAGGGACACCTACCACAGACCCTTAGTAATCAGTTCGGTTTGCTTTCCTCTTTCGTCTCTCATCCTCGAAGAGCAGAAATATAAACTGGTTCTAAGAACGATGCCCCCCTCCTGATGAGTGGACCCGAGGCTACGCCACAACACCGGATACTGATGTAATTTTGAAATGGATATGTACATTGCTGAGTGAAATTGTCATTACATTGGGAGTTTAATAGCTTAAAAATTGTAAAATATATACACATTTAGAAGTGACGTAGAGAAAAAATATTTACCCCTCACCCCTCTTCTCCATCCCTCTCCACCTTGTGCTAAGAACGACCCCATCCCACACACACACCCCCAACCTCTTTCCCCGAGTGGATCCAAGCTACGCAATATGGGCTATTGTTTTTTTTTATGGACTATAATACATTGGTGAGTGAAATTGTTTTGAAATTGAAAGTACTCGAGTGGGATTCCTGATAATTTAAACTCATTTTGCGTGAAGAATGGAAACCCATGTACATGGAGATTGCCCCCACCTTCCATCATTCCTACTCACGTCACCCCTGATGCAGTGATGAGTTGTAGGTGAATTCCGAGCTGTCATTTTGTGACGAGGCATATCTCTGACATCCCTCCTCCCTGAAACTAGGACTGGAGATAATCTCATGATATTAAAATCTTCTCTTGTTTCGACTGACTTCTACCTCACCCCCAGATCCCGTTTCACGTGCAAATGCACTCTGGTCCTCTCCCAGTCTCATAATTCGGGGCGTCGCAGGGAAAATTTTGAATTGGGGGCTCAGCAGAGGGGGCAGGTTGTCAGACAAAATTGCCTTACAGGGGTGAAAATTTGTACCTATCCATTAGGATAAAACTAGGATACTCGGGTTTGAGGAATCCCCCTCCAAAAAAAAAAAAAATCGAATAGGCCTATATGGCGGGGCAAATACCCATTGCCCCCTATTATCGACACCCATACTAATAATACTCGGGAGTTATCTCAGGGTATTTGTGCACCTTCTCAGGAATGTAAGGGAGTTTTGTAGTTTTTGTGTTGTTTTTAAATTGTTTCTTTCTCTCTTTTTCGGTTTGATTTTGTTTTGTCTTTAAATGTTGTATTGCCCGTGAGACATGAAAATCCTCCTCGGTTACATACAATACACATGCAAGTCTTGGCTTTTGTTTATTTATTTATTTGAGTATCTAGTTTATTGTATACCTCGTTTTTTTTTGGGGGGTAAGGGTTTGTTTTACGTTTATTTGTCACCTTTATGGATTTGATAAACTTTTTGTTCCCTTCCAAATCTTTAATTCTGAATTTCGAAGCTCTGTTTCATCGGTTTGGTTCCTCTACTGCCTTGCCGGTAATACCTGATAGAATCTACCGGGGACATTAGAAGGCATGTTCGTAGCAATGTTGGAAAAAAAAGTAAAACTAAATCCTATTGGCGACATGATTGACATTTGATGCGTAATTGATGAGTTCGCTAGAAAACTGTGAGTAGAGGAATTTTCATTCAAGAAATAGGGTTATTACATTTTACAACTTTACAATCGATTTCATCTTTCATCACTTACGCTCTCTTTTAAACTTATCTTCTAGTATATTTTGAACCTCATATTCTGTATCGATATGAGCATTTATTTCAAATGGTTGAGAATGAATATGGGAAGTATGGAGGTAACTATTTTAGTATATTAAACTGAATTTCACCTTTTACCTCAAACGTGTGGCAAATAAATATAGAAAATGCGACGTCATTGTAATCGTGAAGACTGAAGAGGATTAGAATTCATTTATATTCGAGATAAAGAAATAATGTCAACTCGGAAAAAGCTATCGTAAAATATTATTGTTATTATTAACTTCATTATAATTGTTTATGTTGTTATTATTATTTGTTTTAGTAGTAGTAGTAGTAGTAGTATTAATGTTATTATTATCATTATAATAATTATATCATTATTGTTGTTGCTCTTATTGCTGTTGTTGTTGTTGTTGTAGTTGCTGACTTGCTGTTGTTGTTTTTGTTGCTGTTGTCGTTGTAGTTGTTTTTCTTTTTATTAGCATCGCTCTTTTTATTATTGTGGTTATTACTATTATCATCATTATAATCATCATCATATTATTTTGTCATATAACATGAGTTGAGGCTCATATAAATATAATAATAAATTTGTTAGGGGCGTTGCTAGGTCCGTTTAGAATGGGGGCGATGTCGTACCAAATTGAGCGACTCTTTAGCCTTAAATTCTCTTACTATAAAAAGGGAAACAATACATCACTATATCACTACATGGCTGAAAAGTAGAAATATATAGACGTATATATATCGATATATCTCAATTGTTTTCCTTTAAAAATTGTGAAATGGTTTTTATTCTTTAATAATCCTGATCTAGATTAAAAATCCACCAGTCGTCCATGCAGCACACTGGGTCCTGGATTCCCGGGCCGATGTAACGATATAACCCCCTTTCGCCATACAACTCAACACAAACGATGTGACACAGCCCCGTCACACCGGCTCCTCTCTCCTGACCCCGCCTGCCCTACCGGCTAGCTCACGTCACATGTGATTGGTAGAAGCCGCGTCCTCAACTTATTAAGCTCCCCCTTCATCTCCCGATCAATCCGCCGTATTTAGCTCGATGTTGCTTATTAAAGGTTCCATTGTTACATGAGCTCATAATATGTCAAGAAAACTATGTGGTTGAAAGGAGAGTCGCGTTTAGACGTGGAATAATTGTTCGTGTTTCTAAATCGTAAAAGTTTGCAATTCAGCTAACTCTGTGATGAGAATCAGGAAAATATGTACGACAGAGAAACGAGGGGTTCGAACCACGTTTCAAATAACTTGGGCGTTTTTTTTCTTCTTCCATATGGCGTTACTTTGTCGTCACCCTTACCACGCGACCTAGCTAATGAAAAATGGTACCGGTAGCCACTTTGTTAAAAACTGAAACTCAACACAATACTTGAGAAATATGAATACGTTTCAAACCATAAACTTAGCATGCTTAGTGTTCAAGTGTAAATAAAAGTGCTTTAAAATAAGGTGATTGTACTCACCAAGAGATCATAAGCCAAGTATAGGTCTGTATAAGGCCAATACTGTGAGACAAGATCGTAGCTTTCTGGGGGGTTAAAGATAATGTTGTTTTTTGTTGTTTTTTACTCTGAAGAAACGGCTTCCATCATGTGATATTTTTGATAATGATGACTAAGGTGGGGCCTATGTGTGTTCCCTATGACACATCGTGTTTATGGGTAATCTGTTAAAGTCGAGATATTCTGGACTGATCAAGTTCAATGAACTTTGACCAATTATGACCCTCTCGCTGAACGCTTTTTCTTCTTTAATCGCTAGTAGAAGAAACAGAGTTTATTAGCCGACTCGTAGCTCAGTGCCTCTCCGCTTGATTCCCTTGTAATAAATGGTGACGAACCGTTATGAAGTGGATTTATCTTGACCGAAAATGATCAGAACAAGCATCTTTGTTGTTGGTGTTGTTATTGATTTGTCCTTTGCTTTATTCTTTTAAAATTAAGACTTGGGATCAATCGTACAGGACTGAGTTTTGAAAACTTTCATTTATGTTTTCATGTATGCCTATAGATATGAAGAGGGTGTGGATTTGAAAACATTAAATTCCATAATAAGACCATTAACGAAGAGGAAATTGGTGGTGCAGGACTAAAGGGAATATTACATCATGTATCATTTAAAACATTGACCCCTTATTATCTATAGGCATATATCTCACAGCTTCCTACTCCCCCTCTTCCCTCTCTCTCTTTTTCACTCTCTCTTCTCTCATCCTCTCTCCCTCCCTCTTCTCTTCCCTCTCTTTCAATGTTTCTTTTTTTTCAATAGTTTTTTTTAATTGATTCCAAACAATACAAATCAATCTTAGAAATAAAATACAATTGTTTTTTCTTAGCATGATTTCAAAACATTTTCATAACATAGATTGCACGATTGTTTTCTAAGTCACACACACACCCACACGCACACACATACACACTTTTTCCTGTCTTCATTGTTTCACGCTCTATAGACTTTTCACCTATCAGTCTCTCAACCTTCCTCTCCCTCACCCTATATCTCTCTCTCACACACACACACACACACTCACTGTGTCCTGTGTTTATTGTTTCATGCTCTTTAGACTTTTCACCTATTAAACTCTCTCTCTCAACCTTTCTCTCTCTCACCCTCCGTCACGCACTCACACACATACACACACACACACACAAACGTACTCGCACACGCCCACACTCGCACAGCCATTATAAACGCGCACACTACATCGTGGTAAGACGATGTTAGTGGTGTGTCGACAGACGGGGATCAAGTTTCACCTCCCAGTTATTTCCACTGACATCTCTGTAGGCTTATCCTCTGATCCCGATCATTCCAAAGTCAACAAGCAGAGGATTCGCTTTAATCCCATCCTCGCATTGATCACTTTCTTACGACTGTTCATCCAAATCATACATGTATCTCAATCGAAAAGGGTGAGAATAATTGCAGCTTGGTTGGTAGTAAAAACCGCTTATATTTGGTTTAATATTTAGTTGGGGTTATTTGGGATATACATCATAACTAAGGGCCATGTACCCTAATCACAAAAAGGTAACTAACACATAAACATGACCATTGCTTGTTAATAATTTTCGATCCGTGTTTGTCTCAATACTTCCCAGAATAAACTTGGGAACCTTGACAGTAATCATGTGTAAACCAAACAAATTCTCTTTCTTTGTGGTATAACTTTTGCTGATGATCATATATTTAGTGGACGCAGCTCCTAATGGCTTTGGACTGATTATCAATATGGTTTGATGGAATTTTTAAAAGTAAATATGTGAGAGAAAAAGTCAATAACCAATACTAATTTGATCCATTTGTAATTGAACAATCGTCTTCATATCCAATCTTTATATATTTTTAAAAGATATTATCACTTGAGGTTACATGTTGGAGAAAAAAAATCTTTCCAAAAGTAATGCAATATGGATGGTGAAAATAGGCATTATTTTAATTCTTTGATATCCATCATCTAGATCTGAAGATAACATAATTCGAGAGTTATTTCAAAGACGCGCCTCTGGTTATAACTACAGGGGTACAAATATCATTCGTAATGAAAACAACACTAACTTTCTTCACTAAATATTGATCATTTAACGTTGATCATTTTGCTTTAAAAATAAAGAAATGTTTTTCCTACGTATTAAGACCATTAAACAACATCCATGACGTCAGAATGTACAATATCATCCTTCGAGATGATCCATGTTTGTTTGTTTGTTTGTTTTTATTTCCGAAATCCATATATATATACATACAAGTTTATAAACATACATATAAAACACATTTCATATGATAAGAAAGTAAGTAAATGTGTTACATATAGATAAACGGTTGGATAGCCCATTTCAGGACCATTTTCAAAATGTGACATTATCAGCTTATGTTTAAATAAATGACACAACAATTATCATAATTTTATACTTAATTTGCTACAGGATCATTTCTCCATCCTACCATGAATCATAATATCATGTATCATAATTATGTTTCATTTTTATAATGCAAAAAATACACAATTCTTTTTTTTTCTTCAACCCTCTTTCCCAACTAAGACACTCGGATTGACTCATTTGTTATCGAGAAGATGGTAGTAATTACTGTTCCACCCAAGATATAATTACACGCAAACGATTATACCATATTTCGTGGCGATCAGCGTACGTTATGATTATTGAAAACGTCCTCTCCGACCCTTCCTTAATTGGAAGTGATCGAACATCTGAAATCCGAATTGAGAAAGTGAGAGAGAGAGAGAGAAAGAGAGAGAGATGGGGAGAAAAAGAGAGATAGCGAGATAGAGAGAGAGAGAGAGAGAGAGATTACCAATAATGAAACAAAGACGTTTGTGTAATATGTAAACGATTCACCGGAGCAAACATTAGTTCACGCACGTAATTATTCCGAATATAGATATGAATAATGTCCTTTGTTGGTCTAGGCTAGTAATGTTGTATTAATGTAAAATAAGATCCCTTCACATGAAGAAACTAATAAAAGCATTCATCTTGATATGTTATATGTTGTTTTTGTGTTCATAAGATAATTTTGCTTGGACTTCCGCCTTTATACATACACTATGACGTACGGATCGTTGTTGTGTCTTTCTTGTATATAATTCAGGTTGTGGCATTTGGCTGTGACAGTGACATTGTAATATCATCACAACTTATTTTATACAAACAAGGAACATATAAATCCTACATAGCAAGACACTGCATCATCCTGCCTACCTGCCAGCCCCCGACACACACAAATAAAGGACCTTAGTGTCATCATCATCATCATCATCATCATCATCATCATCACTACTGTGATTATTATCATCACGAATAATTACGAAAACCTAGAAGTGATGATCATTATACATATTTGTCTATATCAATATTGATGCACCCCTAACATTATCATCATAATTTCCGTTGTTATTATTATCATTTTCATCAAAGCATCATCATCATCTTCACTATCAATAACACTATGTCATTTTAATGACACCATTACTATCTTTATCAAAATTGCCATCATTGTGTTGATAATTTTTATTGTTACTGTTGTCATGCATATATCATTATCGTAGCATCATTATGATCAACAAGATGGCAACTACTTTCGAAATATCAACATAAGGCAATGTCCATAGCCTTGTCCGTCACCTATTGAATGTGCGAACATGACAATAACGTATTACGTAATCCGAACATGATTTTGTATAATGTTACTTGCGGGATTATGTACCTCATCATCATTATCATCACTAGTAGTAGTTGTAGAAGAAGAAGTAGTGGTAGTAGTAGTAGTAGTAGTAGTAGTAGAAGTAGTAGTAGTAGTAGTAGCATTACTAGCAGTAGTAGTAGTAGTAGTTAAATTAGTATTATTAGTAGTAGTAGTGGTAGTAGTAGTAGTAGTAGTAGTAGTAGTAGTAGTAGTAGTAGTACTTAAAGTAGTAGTAGTAGTGGAATAGTAGTAGTAGTAGTAGTAGTATAGTAGTAGTAATAGTAGTAGTAGTAGTAGTAGTAGTAGTAGTAGTAGTAGTAGTAGTAGTAGTAGTAGTAGTAATATTAGAAGTAGTAGCAGCAGCATAACCCTTTTTTCCATGGACGTAATTGCAAGAGTGATTCATAATGGTCTTCAAAATTTGAATAGACTAATACAAGAAAAGATAAGTGAACAGTCATGCAAAAAATGTCGTTGTTGGCTGCATCTCCAGGCAAAACTATGTGTGCATGGGAAAATGGTGCATGACTGTGTATCCAAGAATGTGTTTTGGCGCGTTATCCCACTTCGCGTGTGCTATATCATCTGCAGATCGCATCGCGTGTTGTCTACATCCGTGTGGTAAAGCCCTCAGAACATGGGGGCCGCCATTTTGAACGTCTCGCTTGGCCATTGACCCGTGGGACTGACGCCTAATACAGGTGTAGCAATATACGAGGCAAAATTAGGCAGCTCGCAAAAACAGACGGTGCATTTTGCGTCGCTTTATTGGCATGATAGCTTTTACATCTGAGTAGGCAGCGCTGAAATGCACCATTTTTAAAGATAGCCCATTATGCTTTATTTTCATCTTATATGCGACATTTCCGTGCGTTGAATCGTCGGTAATCTGTAATGCCATGTTGTTTGGAGAAGGATAATAAGCACATCGTTTTCAGTAATTCACGTGATAAATGCACAAACATGCATTCATGGGTATACCATTGATAGTATCGTCAGTGAACTGCTGATGGAATTAATTCGACGCCGTAGATGTTATACCACGTGTGTTATAAACAGTGCTGTATCTAGAATGACTTTCACGGTTTAATTAAATTTCGTTCATAATTGTTTGCTTGCGTCCCTCTCCCCCATTTCACATGTGAACTTTACTTGCCATCTCTTCAAAATGTATACGATTTGCAAGATAACACATTGCAAAGAAATATTGAAAATAGTCCCAATTTTTTCCATGTTCACACTCAAATTTGAGTCATTGTTAGGACCTGTCTTATTACTTCTTTCGTCCTCTTTATGTTAAAAGGTAGTCTTCAGTTCTGTGGTAATAGTTTACATCAATAAATATAATTCACTTTGAATTCTATGCTAGAAAATAAATAGGATTAAAGGAATTTTGTTGATGTCTAATTACGAAGCCAAGTAAAATATTGTCCAGACCACAGCTTTAATATCCAACTAATTTTTAACAGATCGTCTACCTAAGCGAAAACGTTTCTTTTGAAACAGGCATTCGCTTTTCCCATTTTCCATTTTTAAAGAAAATGATAGCATGGGTCATACAAGTAAAATATCGAACGTCAGGAAAAAAAACTCAGTAACAACATGTAATCTTGAATTCAATCATCATGAATAGTCAGCTGTTTTTTTTTTTAGAAGATATGCGAACCAATTGCAAAAAGCTGATTAAAATAGATACAAAAAATGTAAATTAAGTGTCAATATCATATAAATCATTATTTCAGCTGATCCACTTTTAGTGTACAAATGTGCGGGTTACAATTTGGTTCTTTTTTAAAAGCCTCGACTACATCGTCCGTTCTCTACTCCACCACGATATTTCATATGTCATCATCTTTTCCCTACTATCAGCCCAATCAGTCTGGAAGGAAGGCGACTGAGCTCCTGTCCGCAGAGAGAGAGAGAGAAGAGAGAGAGAGAGAGAGAGAGGGAAGGGAAAGAAAGGAGGTACAAGGCAAACCAGAGGACCAGAGGCGGGGCGGCCTGATAAAGAGGGTCTGTCTTAATCCCGACTTCGTCCACGGGGTATTGTCTTGGGCTTGTACCCCGCCAAACCGGACCCACGATCCCGGTGAGCTTCCATCATCACCCCTCCTGACTCCTGCATCCTGCAAACTTGAGACCAGAGCCCGTTCAAACCTACTTCCACATCAACATCAGTCACGTGATGGTTGCCATGGCTACCACATAGGTCAGTCAAACCTGAGATGGATGACAGAAATGAAGATATATATTCGTTAGAAATTGAAGAGGCCTAGTGTTCAAGAACTATTATTTTTAAGTGTCGTCTACATCGGCATAATTAATAAGAAAGTGTGCGCGTGGGTGTGTGTGTACGAGACGTTAACGTAAATAAGCTCATTCGATATGAAAGTGATATCCAGAAGAGTTTATTGATTGTTTATTTTACCTGAGTGCTAGTGTATGCATGCAATCAATTCACTGACTCTTTCAGTTTTAGATCCTATCCAAGGGGGATGAATAAATATAGAATGACTGCTTCACATAAAAGCACATTTTAATAAATACAGTTGCAATTTACAATGTTACAATGAATGCTCTGTTTACTGAAAAATTGTAAATCCACATTTGCTGAATTGCCTATATTTCTCTTTTTTGTGTTTAATTTATATATAATTGTTTGAAATAATAACATTTAGTTTAAACGATGATATAAAAACAGTGTATTTAAAATGTTAGTAGGTTCTTATCACATAGGAATAGAAAATGTATCTTGATTGATTTTTTATAGACAGAATATTCATAACGGCATTGTTAACGTGACAAATTATGACAACATCACAAATCTCGGCAATGTATTAAATATTAGACTTAACTTTTATATTCTACACGAATCGGTTCATATCTGTCGTAGAAATGATACCATCAATTACGGAGCTTAGAGGGAATTGTTTTCGTTCAAAAATGTTACTTATCCCGAAGTGAGTAGAAAAAACTTTATGTCTGTGTGTTTGCTTAGGTACAAAAACAAAAACCAAACAACAACTAAAATGGTCGATTTTAAAAACACAAATGCCATGTAAAGCTGCATTTGCATCAAAACGTCAAATGCACATGTTAACATTCAAACTTCTACCTTTAGTGATTAAAAGATAATGATAGCAGAATTCTATAAGTTGAGCAGGTTAAAAATTTGATATTGAAGCCAACAAAATAAAAATGCCAAGAGAAAATTCCAGAGGAACCAATGTAGAATAATTTTAGTATAACAAAGCATTCGTCAATAAATATAGCTTGAATGCGAAGCATCACAGAACTTTTTATTGCGATGATAGGAGTACAAATGGTGAGGATGGCGATAAAAATACTATACGTATGGGGAGAGTCTATAAAATGATGAGCAAGCCAATAATCATCATGATAACGGAGACGACGAAGAGGACATACGAGGAAAGTCGAGTTACACTAATGAATATATGAAGATAGAGAAACACCTGAGAATCTCATGAGGGAAAAATGACATTGCTATCAAGTTGTGTGTATACAATGGCCATGATTGTTATTATCTTATCATCTTTAGGGAGCCAGAAGGGCGTTAACTCTATACGACTTAATACCCTTCTTGCTCCCAGCAGAGATAATCAGTTTAATAATACGTCATCCAATGAGGGTATCAAGTTTCCGTGACTTCTACCATTGCTTGAGAGAAAAAAGTAAAACGTTTGGATTTTTTATTTTAATTTTAAAGTGACAACATTATGTAAAAAGATGACTTTGTTAGTTTGTTTGACCGCATTTGACGTATCTATTAGTTAATAATTGTGGTGTTCTTTTGTTTATACCATCTTCTTTTTATTACTCCTTATTTTTATTTTTCCTCTCGTATTTATTTTTTGTCATCATTTGTCATTTTCCTATTATAAGCTCTCAAGTATTTCTTTCATTTCTGCATCATACTCCGTCGTTCGTTGTAAACATGAACAACATGAGCAATGTGGTTCCCTTCATTCTCGCACTTTTTTTTCGATGCAATGCCCTGACAGTGATCAATGCTCCAGTCGGAAGATTTCTATTGAGGCACGCCGCGGGGTTAATTGTGATGATGACACTCCTAAAATCGTTCTCCCTCGATTGTTTAAACCCATGCACTTCCACCAATTTGGATGTTTATCGGTAAGAGAATATGGCCACATTCTCCAAGCATGATCTTCTTGGGAATTAGATGTCTGTAGTGATGTGTTTGCCTTGTATGTATCCTATGACAATAAGAATACACATTTTTTTTTATCCTTTTATATTTTGTTCTCGAGGAGTAGAGTAAGGCAACTGTTATGTCTGTTCAGTGTCGGTATGGAAGTTGTCTTGTGAGTTTGAAAACTCGGCACAGGTTGCGTCTTTTTTTTTTGTTAATCGACCTGGGTCCCTCGTTGCGGAAGGATCTGGGTGGATTTTCTCAAAGAAAGCTTTGAAGGGTTCCGCGTGTGTCTTGAGTATATGGCACATGCAGAGAGACACAGAGAGAGAGAGAGAGAGAGATAGGGAGAAAGCGAGAGAGAAACTTACCCTCAAGTGCACCGAGTTTTCTTTCTTTATAAATAAAATGAGGATTTAAAGGTTGTCTTTCATTTTCGGTATTGAATGTGATTTCTAAGAAATTATCTAAAAGCGTTTTTGTTTGTTAGTTTAGTTTAGTTTTTTGTTTATTATTTCTTGGTGAATCCAAAATAGAAGATGAAGAATACGAAATTACGAAATCACACACTTATAAGCCATACACGTATGGTGACATGTGGGGCAATGTATTGTACCGATATCCACATCGTTCCTTCTTTTAATTATCTGTCGATACGTTCCGCAGTTTCATTTTTTTCTCGCGTGTGTTCTAACAGTTTATGTAGATTCCTGTTGATTCCATAATTTTAATTTTTCATCGTCACCTGACTACAGGCAGTGGTTCATAGTAATGGGCTAATTAAAGACTACTTTAAAATGATAGAATAGCTCAACATACATGTGCAATTCCACATACGATCAAAGATGAAATGCTCGTTCTACACAGAAGAGACAGTCCGTGATATTTGAATTCTCTTGTAAATACAAATAGGCCGATAGTGAGAGCTTAATGAATGCAAAGGAGTTACTTATCGACATAATGCTTTCGGATGAAATGATATTCAACCTTGAATAAGAACATCATGATGTATTTTTACTCGATAGGTTGGGGTAAGGGTTTGGAATCAATTCGAACGGATAGTTTATAACTTGGAAACACTTACATTTAACAACTAAGTTATTCATATCCCTTGTGAATTTGGTGTTTTCGTAACTCAAGAATGAAAGGTGGACTGGTTGAATTAGGGCCTTTGCTGAATACTGATAGATGTAAGCTTTAATATGTCAAATTCTCAAGAAATATAGATAGGGACAAATCGATTGCTCACATACTTAGAAAAAATTACGAACTTGGTACGGGTAATAAACAATTATTTAGTTAACTGTACATTCATTGCTTTCTTTTTATTTCATATTATATTAAATTATATGAAAATCTTTTATTTCTTAATCATAACCCATCATTTTTTTAATTATCATGTATTGTATTCCAAATTTGACGAAAGTTAGAGTGCTCTATATATACATGTAGAAACAAATGTAAACGTGCATTCGTGTTGCTGTTTAATACTAGGATATCAATTTTAGTTTGTATCCATAACATCTCCTCCAATCTGCCGAATGTAATGGCGAAATCGTCTGTTGGAAACCAGAAGGGAGTTACTGTGTGTTAAAGGATATGAGTTAACGACCTTCTGGCACTCAGCAGACGAAATTTTCATCTTCAAAAGTATAATGATGGGCGCCCAATTTGGGGTTGCTTCCCAATTCGAGAAGAACTCGATTCCCCTTGGGGGGCAGCGACTTTCTTCAAAGATGACGTTTTGTTGCTGGCCCGTTTTTTGATCGCAGGTCGGTAAACTCCAGAGAGACCGTGCAGGCATCTTGATTCGGCACCACCGAGTCTAGCAGCCGCCAGCTCTGCCTACCATCGCCCCCGGCTGATCGGCAATGGATGAATGCAGACGTGCATGCTATACCCACCACAGAAAAAATATATATAAAGGACAATACTAGATGACGAAAAACCAAGAAGAAATATGAAAATAAGTGGAACAGGAGCGAAGGGCGTATTGGTAATCTTCATAGTTGATCTAAATTTAGAATCTATGAACATTTAAGAAATGGACTAATAGATGAGAAAACGAAGATAGAAAATCCTTAAAGATATTAATGATTTTGAAAGTCTGTTTTCTTTAAACTGTACAAGCAGTAGAATAATGTCTAAACATCGCAACTGAGGCGGCTAAAGGGATAATTGCCATGAGTAATTATAAAACGCTAATGTTTTTCCTCAACATATTGATGTATATATATATATATATATATATATATATATATACAATTTCGGCAATTCCTATTAAAGTCAAAATGGACTTGATCAATAATGATAAATACGTTTCTAGGGAAAAACTAAGGTAGCTCCTGTTTTATTATTATTTTTAATTTCAAGTAATATCATATTTCAGGTGATAAATTTATTCATCCAGTTATATCATATTTGTTCCAACTGAGTAATAATATGTCGTGGGATTTTTGTTTGTTTGTTTGGTTGGTTTATTTTTGTTGTTTTGTTTTGGATGAGTAGTTTTGTTTTATTTAAAGCTTTAAATAAAGCCACAAATATGTGTAAATAATTGAAATTTCTCCCAGGAAGCATTACATTTATAATAGTTTTGTTTTGTTTTCATTTCAGTAATTTAGTTGTGTTTATGCAGGATACACTACCTGTGTTTCAAAACAATTTAAATAGTTATGTTTCCTCCTTTTTAATTACTAAAGAAAAGATGACAAATGAGTAATTGTTCTAGTCAGGCTGGTGGGTCCAACATATACGTATCTCCACTAGATTGAATAACGCCATCCCTGAAAAGGGTATGAAATTATAATGTTGATGTGTAAATAAAAACAGGGCCATGTTTCATAAAACATGTTATCAATAACAAGTTAGAATAAATGTTATATGCTATTGAAATCGTGGCATATGATTGGCTGAAAGCAAATTTTTCATAGAAAGTTAGCATTTGTTATTCATATTTATTCAACTGACGGATATGACTTGTAATACGGAGGAGGTACTGGAAAATGAATTAAAGGACATCCAGTATAGGCGATTCGAAAGGGTCACTATAGGAAGAAAAGTGTCTTAAGTAGTATATTGTTTTTACGTTGATAAATTGTCAATCTACGTCGTTTGTTAAGTGTCTGTTTTTTTGTTTTTGTTTTTGTTTAATTTATGACAGCTCCATCAATTATCAGCAAACAAAATGATATTTATAACCGGAATCCAGAAAAAAAATTGGTGGACGCTTCATGTTCATATGATGACGAAAGAACCCTTCGCATTCTGTGACTATTCAATTTTAGGTAATTAATCGAAGTATAAACACCAAGAAATTATAAGTTACATTTAGGCAAATATTGCAAGAATATTTAAAGCATTTTTCTTTATAAAGAATTGTGAGGTGACAAATTCGTGGGATTTTTAGATTTATTCAATATCTGTTTAGTCTACAACAAAGAACAGTTTCGATTTGATTTTGAAGAATACTGATCATTATTAAGTGCTAGCGGAAATAAATATAGGCACTACTAAGAAGATGTCATTGTTTAGATTATTTATCATTAACACTTGTTGTATCTGTTATTTTTTGCTGGTTGTGGTCATGAGGACAGTTTCGCTTGGTAGCACTTAAAATTGTAATGTGCGGCAACCAATGGATCATAGCGATAACTGAAAAATATGTTACTTTATGTAATTTAAATGCGATTTGTGGGTCGAAGTTTCTATTTACTATATGTACAATTGATACTAAAAACGAATGTTATCAAATCGTAGGGATCAGTAGGAGACGGTTCTAGCTTTTCAAACGTCCCGAAACTCGAACTGATCGTTGACAGACGCTGCACATGGCCAAAAATTTGTCAAAACGAGAAGAAAACGAACCAACAACTTGTTAGTGGGAGCACCTCCTCCTTTCGGCAAGCCCTCATCAAAATCTGCATGCTTACTACGAGTTCTGTGTAGCTCTCGAAAATTGTATTTCACTACCACAGATCCGGGCGAAAGTGAGAGCGAGGATGAAAGAGAGGGGAGATGAGAGGGAGAGAGAACGTGAGAGAGAGAAAAGGAGACGGAGACGAAATCGTCGTCACCTCTAGATGTAAATACCAAACACGTTATACCTTGACTCTAACCGTATCTCTTCGTTTAGTACCTTGGTGATTGGTGATTGGTCAGGTCGTATCACATGATCATTGCTGCCACAGCGACAATCTGTTTGTGTCTTTCTTTCTTGATAATGGTGTCAACTCCGACTCAGATTGAAATAAATTTTTGGCCGTGGTGACACCGGATTCTTGTGCGATGCAGGCGGTTGAATACTACGAGCGAGCACCGGCTATCTATGGAGCCGAGTACTTTGGGAGCCAAAATGCATCGGCTAATGGTTACGCCTATGGCAGCAGCGCCGGCCACCACCATCATCAGCAGTACTTCTACCACGACCAGGGGCAAGGAGCCGTCAACGGTGGCGGTGGCGGCTACCATGGAATAGACCCACGGGAAGCGGCAGAAGCTGGTGAACTTTATGGGCCAGGTGAAAGCCCTGACCGGGCAAGTTCCGGCGGGGCAGGTAGTGGTGGCGGTGGTGTTGGAGTTGGATGTGGAGGGAACTCTTGTTCAGAGCAAGATGTGTGTGCAGGAATGGTGAATTGTAGAACAGGTGCTGTCAATGGACAAGTCCCTAAGACTATCTATCCCTGGATGGTGGAGTCGCGACAAAATACCAGACAAAAGAAGCAACCAGAATGTGGTAGGTAAAACATCTCAAGATAGAAATATGGATAGACCTAAGATTAAGGTTTAAGCTTTTTTTGTGGTCGACAGGATCCATGCATGATGGTATATGGGCGGTGCATGGATAATTGTAAACAAACTAATAACATTGATCAATACAGACGTAAATGATACTTTAAAACCATTATTCGACTACTCTACTTTTAGCAATGTGAAAATATAACGAGTATTGTCATATTAAAAAAATATATAAACAGAAAAACTTATATATACATGTATGTAAACATCTTCTTGAATACTTCAAAGCACTGGTAAAACGATGAAAATTATTTTGAAAAAATAATATAATTATAAATTTGCTGCATCGGGTCTCTATCGAAAAATATTACGACACAGAACGAAGTATGTAATCTTATATTCCTAACTGAATTATATTGATTCTAATAATGCATTTCATTTCCATCACGTATGATATTCAGAGTGAGCATGAAGATTAAATATTTTTGTTGTATCTTAGTGACTCTTGGAATGTGCTCGGCTGTTGAATAGATAACCACAAGGTTTGTTTAATGTAGTAGTTGTTCTTTTCAATTAGAAAAGATATCTATTCTCTGAAGAGTCAATGCATATCATATTCAGTTGCTGATTGTAAAGATCGAAATTCCTTCCATATGAATTGAAAATTCGGATAAACACGTATAGGTCAAACAAAAATATTTGCTAAACTAAAAGTGGGTATTGAAAAAGTCTAAAATTGACGTATTTAACACAAGAAACCAAATACACGTTTCAGTTATTTAAAAAATATATGTATTTGTCATTTACTACAATATACTGAATATGCTTTTCAGCTGCCTTCTTAAATCTATCACCACTTATATGCGTTAATATGAAACATGTTAATAATTTAGTTTTTAGTGAATAGTCCTATATTTTCCTGTTACGGCACTATTAAATAATGCTACAGTTCACGTTTGAAATATGATATTAAATGTTCTTCATTTAATATTTGATTTTGTTGTTGATTTTTTTTGTATTTTTGCATTTTTCCAAATACAATAACTGAACATATAAACGTAAGGTATAATACAAAATATAAAAACAATAATTACGTCATGTCAAATATTATTTGCATATATACATATAATAACGAAACTTAATATTTCTATAACATATCATTCTAAATTTAAAGTATTATCCGAGCTATCTGTGGAAAAAAGTGCAGGAGTCCGCAATCATAATTAATTAAACAATATGATTCATTTTCTATCTTTCATTGAAATACTAGCATGTCAAGTGCTTTCTTGAATATCTTTTCTTTATAAATAGAATATAATGTACTCGGAGAATGTTTACATCTAGGCCATAATTGCTGAAAATAGAACATTAAAACTGAAACCACTTTCCGTCAATCATTTCCGCTTGCTACCACAGACGAAACATGATCATGAGAGTCGTGAGAGATGTTTTAGAAAGTTTACTTTCTTATCCACTTCCAAGACCAATCCAAGGAGTAATGTGGGAAAATAGTACATTGGAAAATCCAACCAAAAAAGACTCGTACTAAGTTTGTTTTGTTTAATGAAAGAAAGAAAGAAAGGAAAAGAGAAAACAAAAAATGTGTCTACACGGACACAAAATAGACTTGGGTAATAACAAATGATGTCGAGCTAATATTAAGCTATGGAGTACGGCGTCCAGTGCTCTGTCACCTATTCACTGCCATCTCTTTCCCAATTGCTGGTGATCCAGGCCTTATTTCGTGAAAGTGAATGGTTAGGTTTACGATTGCAATTCATTGGTTTTTCGGTTAAGTTTAGAGCAAGGTTTTGAGTTAGGTATATGGTTAGGTCCATGGTAGAAGCTAGCAATTCGATTAGTGTAGGGAATAACCGCGGAGCTATGTCGCCGGAGCGTGATGTGTCATACAACCCTACATTGTAGTTGTCTAAACAACACATCCTGACTTTTTGTTCTTTTAGTTTTACATAGAGATTTCTGCAGATGTCAACATAAAGATAAATTGATTAGGATAGGGTGCTTTCGTTGTTTTATTAGAAGTGGATGAAGCAGTATAATAGAAGTGGTATATGTTGAAACTGCATTGGCCTACAAGGCCACATTCCGTGGAGTAATGTGGCGTTATTAGTAATAGTGGTCAAGGCAGTATTGGTAATGGACTTACTATTGAAATCATTGATCATTAGCATCACCATCATCACCACCATTATCAGTATTATCATTATAATTATCAAGTAGTAGTAGTAGTAGTAGTAGTAGTAGTAGTAGTAGTAGTAGTAGTAGTAGTAATAGTAGTAGTAGTAGTAGCAGTAGCAGTACACTGTAAAAACCAGGGTGTAGACATTCTTACACCAGTATGGTATTGAATTTTTTTGACACCATTGGTGTTTATTATAAAGGTGTGTTGTCTCAGTGTTGTTATTTTTAACACCGGTCAGATTTAAGCATGCATTAATAATTACTGGGTGTTAAGTAACATGGTGTAGTTTTATGTTCGGTGTTGAAAGTATCATCACGTGATTTCGTTTAAGGCGGTTGATTGGTCGAATAAGTTTTCACAAAGTGTACGCGCGCTTAATGATTACTTTACACGTGTTCACAGAAAAATACATTTATCATGATTTGTTAAGCAAATTATGACAATGCACATCAATTTTGTGATTTGTATTTTGCTTTGACAATTATTGACCAATAGATTATTTGTCCGATCTTGTTACAATTACATTAACGTTGTAGCAATAGATATATTGATTATATGATTACTAACCAAGAAACAACATGCATGTTTATTATATATTTGTGTACCATCCTGTATCACTTTAATATTAATCTTGAATTTACTTCAAATGATTTATATGATGGAGTTTACCACTGGTTCTTCTACCCTGGTCGATAATGGTCGATAATAAGGAATATGAAATGTAGAAACCCATTGAAAGATCTTTAATGGATCAACAAGAATATAAACACCAAAAGTGAAATTGAATTTGTTATGATTCCAGATATTGGTGTTAATCTACACCAGGAAGAGTTGTCAAATATTAACACCAAAAGTGGAATTGAAATTATCTAATTCCAGAAAATGGTGTTAAGTAACACCAGAGGAGTTGTCCGATATAGATACCAAGAAAGTGTTAAATTGAACACCCTTGGTGTTAATTTTAACACTCTGGTTTTTGCAGTGTAGTATAAGAAATATTAGTAGTAGTAGTGGTAGTAGTAGTGGTGGTAGTAGTAGTAATAGTAGTAGTAGTTTTTGTTGTAGTACTAGTAGTAGTAGTAGTAGTAGTAGTAGTAGTAGTAGTAGTAGTAGTAGTATAGTAGTAGTAGTAGTAGTAGTAGTAGTAGTAGTAGTAGTAGTATAGTAGAAGTAGTATAGGTTGTCACATAATATATAGATTGCGATAGATCAGATAAATTGAAAAAAATTACCATACCACAAGATTTAGACTGATTAAAATGATTTGTTAACGTGGAACTTAGTACTTAGTAGATGTCCTCCAAAATGCCCCTTTTGAAGCTCAAACTGAAAATTAATTTACAATATACTACATGTTAAAAGATATTCTGATAAAGATCAGGTTCGATAAACCACATTGCATTAAACACGTAGAGATGCCAGGTTTTTTTTAGAGATGTGTATATATATATATATATATATATATATATATATATATATGTATATTTCAGGTTTGAATGAAAATACATGTTTTATAAACTATAATTGCGAAAGTGCAAAAACAAGAATTGTAAATTGTGAACAATTAAATAACAAAAATGGTACTCTTCATTTATTGTGTTTGCATAGGCATTATAGGCATGTGTACCAGTGCTGTGTACACATAACATTAATGTCCATGTTATATTATATCTCTGCATTTCATATAAATACTCTGTTACAAAATGAACCGTCATTATTATGCTTGATGTATTTTCAGCATCAGTATAGATGAACGTATCGGTCAAAACACTTTATTTCAATTGACCTCGCGTGTTCGGTGTTGAGTTGAACATCTCTATCACACCAAAACCTACCAGACATGCAGACATTTGGCAGCAACGCAGATTGGTCTCTCTTCTCATCTCTCTCCATTTCTCGTCCTATGTTATGTGTGACACTCGTTTGAGTTAAGTCATTTACCAGTCTCTCTCTCTCTCTCTACCAACTACAAGACAATATAATTCTTCATCCAGCGTTTGAACCCTGAGTACATATTAAAGAGAAGGTCGAATTCTGGGGAAAGGTGAAAACTAATTTGAAACCCTTTTTTAATTCTTATTATGTTAGTGTGGAAGAGTATCATAGATAAATTGTCCCTTGAATAGGATGGTTCTTCGAATGCCCTTATATTTGAAATATGACAAGTAATTCCTAAAGGTTGTGGACCACACTATCATGCCACATGTTTGTGTTGTCCCACATACACATTTCTATGTACAGTGCCTGGACCATTTGCAAGACTGGGTCAATTTCCAATTATTTTTGATGATTCCAACATATACACCAATACTTATGTGCTACATGATCAACCTTTCCCAGTCGCTTCCACATCGTATGTTTCACAATGCAATCGCATGACCAGAACTCAACTTTATCTTTAAGCCCTTCACAAATGAAGACGTATAATTTCGACGGCGTCTCGTTGAAATGAAGGGAAAGTGCTGTAGCATTGAACTACCACGGAGTCTGGGTAACTCATCAATGAGGAGAGTGGCATTTCACGGGGCCTCTCTCCATGTGAAGGCAGCCAAAAGACACTTGACTTGGAGGTCACATTTTTTAAGCAATGGTGTCTTAAAGGTAGACTGTCATTAGACAGTTTCATGGAATCTTGTAAATTGACATTCAAAAAGGGAAAGGTACGTGTTAATAGATCTTTGACGCGCACGTAACCATTTCTTAATCCCCGATCTTAAGTGGGTTTAGGTCACTGTGCTGTGACTGTTGACGTTCATGTCTGGACATCCATGTGAACTCATGTCGGCTTTTTTTTATAGAAAAAGTTGATATATTTACCATATTAAGCATTGTATGATTTAGTGTGCTTCTGGGAACACATTGGGAAGCAATGTTGCGTGTTTGTTTTAGTCTTGGACGACTACCAATCCATGTTTATAAAAAACATAATTTTCCACCCACCTTCAATTTTCTTCCGGCCGATGCTCATGCGAAAAAGAATGTCGACATTTTAGCTCGTCCTACAAACTTTCTATGTTGGTGTGAATCTCAAAAAGGCCAATAGTTTTCTGTCAAGAATAATAATGAAGATGCATATTCATTTTAAAAAGGGAATAGTGCGTGAACCGTATCCATGGTTACACTGTGACTTAGCTTAGGGGAAGGGGCGGTGCACGAAAATGGTGAAAAAAAGCAAAGCGAAAGGGAAAAGAAAACAAAAGAGAGGGGAAACATGACAAGAAGGTGAGACAACCCTTCCCATACCCCCGCCCAACTCGATAGTCTCTTGCCTGGCATTTCGTCCAACTGGTAAACCAGGTCCCCCCCCCTCCCCACGATACCAGTGACCCCTAAATGGTCTGGCCTTTGCTACTCCGTTGGTTACGTTGCATATTTCCTTAATTACATATTGATCGATCATTTTCTCATGTTTGGTTCAGAAATGATTGAAGATTCTAGTACAAGTGACAACTATCACGTGATTAACAAACTCATGATCACGTGATGGAACGATTTATTGTTTTCATTGTGAAACTAAATAAAAAGCGTAAATCCTCTCCAATTCATTCACAGTTTTTATTTTTACATAAGTTATCATTATTGATTGATCATGCAGCTCTCAATAGCATGGTAACATGATATCTTGTTTCTTAGTAACTAATCTAATGTCACAAACTGTCTCAACGTACAAAGAGGCAAAAAGAAATCGTCTTACTTCTTAAGATTCTGTCAAGGCATTCTTTTCAGTATAGATCTTTGAACAAATTGAACACCCGGAATAGACTAATATTCGCCAAACACCAATGTGATCAAAACCATTCCTGACCTGATCGAATTATTAATATTTGGAAGATGTTGACAATTTAAACATGGCATAGTTATGCCAAACAGCGTTTTGTTTTATTAACAGTGTGGGTGTCAAAGTGAACGTGATTTATTATGCTACCTGTCAAAATGTTTGCCTCTTTTTCCTCCCTTTTATCTCCTATATTTTGTTTACATAATATTATTGTTTGTTATTTATGCGATGTGGTTAATAATATTTATCAAATTTGTTTTAATTGTGTTCATTTAAAACAAAATGGGTTATTCAAAATTTTGATAGAAACTAGATTTCATTCCAGTGAAGGCATTGCATAAAGGAAAAGGAAAAAAATAAACTCAGATAAAATTATTTGTCTTTCAATCTGTGTGTCCAGGTATAGTTCCCTACAAGTAGCTCATTTTGGCTTTTTGAGAGTATGGTCCATACTTGACGACTTTTGAGATTTGTCTTAATAAAATTAACTAAAATAATCGTAACAGATTATATACTTGACAGCTACAATGTCACTAAATACAATGTGTACTTGGTCATTTTCCTCAAAAACCTTAATACACCTTTATATGCACTTTTTGTTTATGTTATTACATTTGGAACTTTTTGATAAGAATATCAAGGATTTATTTCCTGAAAACATTCTAAAGCGATCAAGATGTTAAATAAGGCAGCCTCAAAAACGGCTGAGCTCATTAATACATAAGACACACCGCCAAACCGACTCCCAACCCACCGACTGGGGTAACGTAATTGTTTGATCGGTCTGGTGTCGGCCTGGTGTCGGTCTGGTGTCGGTCTATTGTCGGTCTATTGTCGCTCTGTTGTCGGTCTGGTGTCGGCCTGGTGTCGGCCCGGTGTCGGTCTAGTGTCGGTCTCGTTGGTGTGACTGGGGTATGATAAAGACATTGTGTACTCTCAACAGTGGTCAGGCATTATAAATGGCTCCTTACTATACCTCGAGAATTTCCTAGTTGCGTTGCCTCTGATGCTGAGCAGCTAGACATTGGTATATCTACCTGTACGCCCTAATTCGTAACACATTCGCTACCGATTTAGGGGAAAATCACCAAATTGAACCCAGTCGCGCTCCCGTTGTCTAGGAAATTGGGTGTACTTGACCTCTTACAATCAACCTGAAAAAGCTCATCAAATCGTCATTAGTCGCCAGATTTCGTCTGCTTGATATTTTCAATGACAGATACAAGACAGCTACTCACTTTTATTTTCCTTTTTCTTCTTGTTTTGCCAGTAGACGGTGATAAGATACAAATGTTTGTATTTTTTTAACGATTTTGATTTGCACAGTTACTTGTTTGATGTTGCAGACCTGTTTGATTTGTTTGTTTGTTTGCTTACTTATCTATATGCTGTTGTTTTTCTGTTTTTGTTTTTTGTTAACTACCTTTAAAATGTCTTCCCACACGTTTGATACCGTCATAACAATCCGACTGTCTAAATTAATATTTGGGGCCTCATTGAGTAGTCAGTAGCCCCAGACCCACACTCCGGCAATTCGATAATTACAATTAAATGAAATTATTATAACTACTGAATTTGGAGAACGGGGGTCAAACACATTAAAATAGATGTCAAGTCCTGCATTTTTCAGTAGTAGCTGCAATAATTCTAACACATCATTACATTGTGCACGAAATGATTGCACTTCCTACCATTCTCTGGCGCCATATCTGAATGCTTATTATTAACCTCGCATAGAATTCTTTTTTTTTTTAATTCTAAACAATGGATACAGATAATATTTCCTTTTAGCTTTTCCTTTGTAATGGCTATTTCCCCTAAATAAAAGATCAATGTCGCTTTTTGTTGTTAGTATCTATTTATATCAATATGCAAATAAGGTATCTTCTCGCGAAAGACAAATTATAGCCATATTAAGATGTTTGTTGAAATATGTTACCAATGACAATTGGCATGTCAGGTGCATTGCATATACCTTCATCACGGTAGAAAACTAGTTCGCATTTCGGTATAAGCTTTCACTTTCGCATTCAATACGGATGATGGTTTTTACATATTCTCGCTCATTTTAAATTACATTTTGTTCATGCCTCAATTATCCCACCTGAACTGAAGACAAAGAAGAAAATGGCACTGCGAATACGATTACATTTATGGGTTATAAGTATGTTAAAAGACTGTAGATTACATTGTCTACATTGTCTACACCGCTGACCCCCACCCCATCTCCCCTCCCCTCCTCCTCCTCCTTCCGCCCCATCCCTTTCCCAACCACATATTATTCCCTTTTCCCGTCTTCCTTTGTTTGATGTTCTTTCATATTCTCTTCTTAAATGTCTTGTTCATTTTCTACGAATAAAACACACCTTTACCATATTTGTAACATTCACATTGTCATCACGACCAATAACATTGTAACAAACCTCATTATCCTTATCGATACCATCAGTATTACTGTTGTGATTGTTGTTGTTACTATTCTTATTCTTTTTCTTCTTGTTGTTGTTCTTGTTGTTGTTGTTGTTCTTGTTCTTCTCCTTCTTCTTCTCCTTCTTCTTCTTCTTATTCTTCTTCTTATTTTTATTATCATTATTATCATTATTATCATTATTACTCTTATTATTATTATCATTATTATTGTTATTCGTGTTAATTTTGTTATAATTATTCTTAACCCGTTCCTTTCTCCTATTTTGATTTTTTTAAAGCTCTCTATTCTCTCTCTCATCTGTCCCCCCACCACCACTTCAGCTTAACTCTATCTACTGCCATCGTCATCCTCTGTCGTTCGAACTCCCTCGCGCGCTCTCTCGACCCGGCCATCAATTCGCTTTTTTGGCGAGAGAGAGAGAGATCTCGAAAATTATTTTCTCATTATCTCTATGATTGAAAGAGCACATGGAGGGAAATGAACAATCGCACCGAAGTATGATGTGCATGTTAATGATACACGTTGTTCGTTCCCCCAAGGTCATCCATTTCTATTTTCAGTGCAACTGATTTGTTCTGGTTTTTTAGCAGGCTGACGTAGGTTTAGAAAGTGCAGCAGTGGCGAACTGAAACTATGTTACCGTATTTCAGCTGCAAATTCTGCCCCAGATAGCTGTATGTGATCGTTCATGGAATTTCCCGAGCGCTGAGAAGTGTATTTGTCAGATTCATTGTAATGTGATTTGATAAACCACACATATCAATTCTAGTTGCAAATCAAAGCTTAATTCTTTAAAAATAATAACTAACTCAAACTAACAGGCCTCTCTTGCAAAGCTATTTTTACGTTCTGAGGAGACTATCCTGTATAAGGAACACAAAATGAATAAATGAAAATAAATCAATAAATAAACAAATTAATAAATAAATAAATAACGAAATAAAGAAATAAAGAAATAGAGAAATAGAGAAATAGAGAAATAGAGAAATAGAGAAATAGAGAAATAAAGAAATAAAGAAATACAGCAATATAGAAATGAAGAAAAATAAAGAAATAAAGAAATAAAGAAATAAGAAATATCTTAATTATTTTCTTGTTTTCCCGTTCAAATTCGTGGACAAAATATTAAAGTATTAAGGTCTTCTCGTCTATGTCAATCAATTTTTAAACCAATTTGTCGTCTTTTCTACGTTTAATCCAAATTATAATCGTGTTAAAAGGCCCCTTCCTCTCGAAAAGCGCATAAAATTATTCCTAATTATCAATACTAATCACCTTGCCTCATTGCCTTAGTTACTGCTCTGGAAGAGTTGGGTTGAATCGGAGTATAGCAGACTGTCAAACTGGGAATGATTAATGGAATAATTTACGCATCACAGTAGAAACTCACACTCATCATTCACCGAGTCTCTTTGAAGACGGGAGCGAGCCGCCAGTGGGGCGAGCCCGTGAGTAAACGAAAGGTGGACTTGGGGTAATAGGGTGACGAGTTATCCATCACGGCCTAAGGGAATGTCTGTATAGGCCCATGTTTTGAATCATTCTGTGCTCGCTATGCCTCCTTTACCTGCGACGCCTACATTTTCTTTGGTTCCTCTTTATTCATCTTCAATATTCTCCGAAATTGACCTAACTTTGATTGACTTTCTCGTTTGATCCAATATATGACATGAAACGAGTTGATGAAAAAATTATATTGGTCATGGGTGCTGTTATGAAAAAAAAGAAATTTATCATAATCATAGTAATAATCTCTATGCATAATTGTTCTCCTCGGTATAAATCACAAACAAAAATTACTACCTAATCGTTATAGGTTAGGAGTCAAATTTTACCAGTCTTTCAGTATCAAAACAATGTTATCATCAACTAAGAGAAAGCATTAATCTGACCTATTTACTCAAATAATAAGCATAATAGTTTTGAAGACTTGTTTGTTCGTTCGTTTTGTCAAACTACCATTTAAACAAACTACGTTTCGCTATGTGACGAATGATATAGGATTCTTTAGCAAACACTTTAATTATTACTTACAATAAGAATACATGACGAGAAACCGGAACTACAATATATTTTGTGACGTAGCATATTGATTTTTTTTTTTACAAATAATATCTAAAGACCACCTTTATCATGACATGATTAGTTTCTTTTACAAAATCAATTTTATGTTCCGCAGTGCTGCATATTTAACATACAGTGAGAAAAAAAAACTCTTTAAAGTCTAAAGAACTTTACTGGCAGCTTTTTTGATAGAAAAATGCCAATAGTTGACAATTCTATTTTTCCCATCATGCCCCTTATAATCCTGTGAAATGTGAAAATCAGTCTGACTTTTTCAAGAGTTCTTCTTTTTTACAGTTCATGAAATAATCGATTGGATATATGCCAACATTTGCATTTGCATGGCTTGTTCTCCACTTTTACAAATTTATAAACGTTTCGTCAGTGGGGTCCGTCCCTAGAGAATGTAAACCCCTTATTTCCATTCAGACGAAGAGATTATTGTGACACAAATATGACAATTTAAACTAGCTAGCTTTTAGAAACTTACATTTTTTCAGGGAAAAAAACTATTTATTTCATGAGCACATCAAGTAAACGTTAGTGATACAGAAAGAAATTAATTGTATGCAAAACTAAGTTTAATTAAGATTTCATTGACATATTAGTTAAATATACTTCAGATCCACTGAACTTCGACGACTACACGAGAAATATACATAATTATAGACCAAATTTGACAAGACAAGTGGAGTCACACAAAAACAGAACGTTACATCAATGCTAGCAAACAGACCAGGTAAATTTAGAAACTTAAAACGCTATAAAACTGACCTTTATTTACTTCTACTTTAGGCTTGATGAGATTTAGTTTGAAAGAATGGCTTTAATACTCTAAAATTATTTGGGGTATTTTACTTGAAGGACAATGCACTTTCAATATCATAAGAGATTTTAATACATAAATACAGGCGCCAAAGAAAGAAAAAGATAGGAAGAGTCGACATTTGCATTCTATCATTCTATTGTTCTTACCTTTTTCGCCACGAAATGTCATGATCATAAATGTATGCATCACTGACTATGATATTGTATGAAGAAGGTAATTTGGAATGGAAAATAGCATACTTGAAATGTTATAAGCGTTTCGTGGACAATTCAAATTATCGAATGAAATATTTCATGAAGCCTGTGTAAAAACGTATCATTATCAAATGCTGTTAGAAAATGGTTAGTGTTTTCGATTATTTTACTTATTACTTACTTACTCGTCATATCCAAGCGGCGGACGTATATTTTGAAATATCTAATGAAGAATTTAATGTTCCAATTTTACCTCTTTGGTTTCAAGGCTAAAATGATACATGTTATGGTTTATCTATTTAAATGCATCATTTGCATGAATACATTCTTTATTTTTGTTTGTCAATCAAGGCAGTATAATCATCCTGAAGATATTATTTTTGCAACATTCTTGATGCATGTAAATAATTGAGTATGCGGCTTTCTTTAGTAATATTATTGTAACACATGCATTTTTCATGTTTGAAAATGGTGTATTTGTATTTTTCAAGCAAGCCGTTTTTAGATAATCTGTGTGACGTATTTGACTGACGGTGCATGGTTAATGACTAAGTTAACCTCAAATAGAGAGAGAGAGAGAGAGAGAAAGAGAGAGAGAGAGAGAGAGGGTAGAAAAGATAGAGGGGAGAGAAATAGAGAAAGAGAGAGAGTTTTGGTAAAGAAATTGTAAATTAATACACTTATAAGTTTGTTAACAATAAATAATTACAATCTCCATCTCTCTCTCTCTCTCTCTCTCTCTCTCTCTTTTGATCCATCTTTCATTCTTTCTTTTTCGCTTTCTTTCTGACCATTTCTTTACTTTTTTATCCGTGAAATTTATTATTACTGGAATCAATGTGTCGATCTTTGTCATAATTGCTTTTAAGTTATAATGCTATTTTATTGCGTCACATTCTTGTACGTTTTTAAAAAAGGATTTTAACTTTAGAGATTTTATCTCCCCCGACTTTTCATGTAAAGGAAGCAATTAATTTGTCCTCGTATTTTTAGTAGTCAGCTTCGTTTTCTTTCTTCTTCGAAATACTTGATTATTGTTATTATTTTGTTATTGTTGTTGTTAATGATGCTGTTTTTATCTCACGTGTCAAGAGCATAATATACAACACAATTGCTACCATCACATCGGCATGTTACTGATGAACGTCACGTGTGCTCTCGACTGATCACAAACTTCTCCTTCTTCTAGCAATTAATTTCTTTAGTTTTGTTTATATTGAAATGTAATGTTTAAGAACTGTTCTCCTGATATTTCATTGTGTTTTATAAGACGGGATGTTTTATAAAGTTAAATTATTCGAAATAAACTAGCTTGATGGAGTGATGCAATCACTCATTGTGTATAATTATGATCTGTCAAAATATGCGGCAATAACTGATGTAAATATTTAATTTATACCGACTATAAGTCATACATTATACATATTCCAGACAAAGTTCAGTGCATAAAATAAACATAATTTCTCAAAGATGTATCTCTCTCTTTTTTTTTCCTTTCAGTAATCGATGATAAAAAGAAGCCTATGCCAACGGTAGCGCCTAGCGAGAGTCCACCCAATATCCCGAATGAAATCCATAGCGGAGGACAAGTAGGTGGAGCAGTTGGAGCAGTTGGAGCAGGAGCACCAGGAGGTGGAGTAGCAGGAGCCGGGCATGGAGCACCACAAGGTAGCGCGATGAGCCCGAATCTTAGTAACCACGCCAACAGCATCAGCCCGAGAGAGGGCGGGAGCTCCGGGTGTATGAACGGGGGAAGCAGCGGGGGAAGCAGCGGGGGAAACGGCGGTAGCAGTCCGAAGCGAAATCGCACGGCTTTCACCAGCGCACAGCTAGTCGAGCTGGAAAAGGAGTTTCATTTCAACCGCTATTTGTGTCGACCACGGCGGGTTGAAATGGCAAAATCTTTGAATCTCACAGAGAGACAAATCAAAATTTGGTTTCAGAATCGAAGAATGAAATACAAACGAGATATGAAAGAAACAGAGCGAGCGGAACGAGGGATCAAAGTCTCAGACTCTGTGCTAGCTCGCCAAGCCGAGCGGGCTGGACATGTCAGCGGCGAGCCGTTTCTCTTTGGGTTCCACCCGGGCAGCTCGCACCACTCCGACAGGTCATTTCGCGGAGCGCCAGCCTACTGTCAATTCTCGTACTCGTGTACACAAGAACAATCGCTTGAAGCGACGCCACATCTAACGCACTTGTGACACTCCTTATGACTTATTTGATTGTTGTAAATATTGACAAAAACATTTATTGTGAATGTTCAGGAATTAATTCGGATGTGATGTGATTCGAGATGACGTTTTCAACCTGCAACGGAATGACTATGCACAACTCCATGAGATGATAAACACTTTTTATTTATAGTCTTAGGAAGGTTTCGCAGTGCAGGAGATCGTTATAGTATGTAGAATATCTTTTCAAAGTTCATTGTATAAAAATCATGTACTGTATGAATAATTCGAATACTGTCAAGTACTTAGGATAAGAATAATAACGAGAATGAGAGCTTTACTCTAAATAACAGCCAGTTTTCTTGCCACATTTTCGCCGCTAGCGTTGGTCACTGTTTAACTCGAAAATTTGAGTGATGGCATTTAACTCTGATTTTACTCGTTTCATTATTATAGATATGTGAAAAATTTAAAACTTAATATGTCATTCAATATAATTTTGTAAACAAGATTCAGGGTTTTCTGATTCATACGATTCAAATTAATACAATATAAATTGCAGCCATAGTTAACATATTAATTCAATAATCGTATTACCTAATCTAGTTGACATACAAGAAAGATGTGATGTGAATGAGCACTGGTGCTCCAGTTGAATTCACATAATTATATTTCAGAAACTGTCTAGAAATTATTTGGATTATGTTGCATATAAAGGGATTATGTATTATGAGGTTTTATAATCATCAAAAAAGCAACAAATCGATAAACTTTGTGGACAATTAATGGTTACAATGGAATGAGCTACACAGATAATGGGTCCTCACACACATTGTCATGCATCAGGCTTCAAAACTGTGATCAATATTTTAAACATTTTAATCATTTAAAATATTACTTATATTTGAGATATGAGTCCACTTTAAAGACAGTCCTTTTCATATGACATGTCTACTATGTGACTCTTAGGTATAGAAATAAAAAATATTGAGAGAGCATAGGAATTACTTTGGTTTTTTTTTTTTACTTCACTTTGACCAGAATGTAATCTTGTCCTATAGAGAACCACGACTTGCAGTATTTATACAGGCCATAGTGCTATTTAATCTATCATTCAATTTCCTACAGGTATTATGCAGCCTTAGATCAAAATAGCGTCAAAATCATAGGGATTCACCAACACTTCATGACATGTGTTTCTTCTGAACATGTCACAAAATAATTATTGTATTGTAATTATTTTACTGATACATCAGGGTCTTTTTAGACCTGTTAAAACACACCTAAAAGAAAGTAATGAGGACATTACAAAAATGATGAATGTGGAAAAGAATAATATATTTTAATTTCAGATAATATTTGCAACAGATTTGCCACTGATATGCGGGAAAAGTGTTATCATATAATTATTATCATAATATTCCTTTTTACAACACATAAATACTACGGTAAAGGTAGTCCCGTATAAATGCCATTGGCATACGATTTTTTTGTGTGTGTGAATCAAACGGTCGTTGTATGAATTATAAGGAATTACCTTTGTATACACAATTTAATTTAATTTGATTTTGGTCTAGAACACATTTTCCCCAGGGTCAACACCGAGTTACCTGGAGCTTGGCATTCAAAGGGTTAATAAACTTAGAACTGGTACCAGCTCCGAATCTACTGTAGATTACGTAAGAGTACGCTAGTCATTATACAGGTAATTACGTATGGCGGGGTCAGTTGCGTACCCCCCACCCTCTTTAAAAAGGAATAGTAATAATAGTAATAGTAGTAGTAATAAAATAAAGATTTAAAAAAGGTTTTAGTTAGGTTTAGTCTGGTCACCATTCTTTGAATACAAATACAAACAAATGGTACGTTCAGATATAAATTGAATTATTTATTACCTATGATGATAAGATGTTGCCCAATGTCTATTTCTTTCTATAATTTACAAGCTGAGTATGACAGCAATGTGAGTTATGTACTGAAGAGAAGCTTGTTATAACTATTACAGTACTTTAAAATATGAACATGAATGACTATGAAATAAAAAGAGGTACAGTTATTAGTCAATGTAAAGGAAATGTTACAAACATCTTGTAATCAAGTTTGAGAAATAAAATAAAGCCAAGAAATAAAATTGCTGGATCATGCGTTTAAGTCGTATCTCATTGTGTTCAACCACGAGAATTGATTCACATATTGAGAATATTAGATTTATTTCTGTCACAAACGGATCGGTATTATGTGCATTTAGTCAGTGGAACGGTTTTAAGGGGGAAATATTCAATTACGATTGGAGTTGGATATAATCCTATTTATTGAATTATATAGGATTGAAAGTCACATTCCTTCCTTATCGGTACAATATGGTAAACATAGAGATTAGTACAGTAAATAATTAACTCCGAAAGCAAGGCTTGTGTAGGGACCACGGTCATAACTGTGTGATTGATTGAGGCTTTGTCCTGTTATTGGGGAGAGGAGAGGTCAATTATATGGCTAAAGAAGACAAAAGGTACCCAAATATTTGTTTCGCACTTGACTAAATGCAATGTTTGATTGATTGGTGGATGGATGAATTAATTGATTGATTGATTGACTAACTCATTAATTTATTGATTGATCCAGTGATTGATTGAATAATCTATTGATTTTTGTTTGATTGACTGATTGATTGATTTTTAAAATTATCAATCTGTTAATCGATTGAATCTTCACTCAGGTCACTGATCAATTGTTTGGTTAGACGATTGATTGATTGATTGAATGATTGATTGAATGATTGATTGGTTGATCGATTGGTTCATTGATTGACTGCCTACCTTGTTGATTGTTTCAGTTAAAGAATTAGTGCCATTGTGATTAATTAAATGATTGATTTAATGACTATTTGTTTACATTACCAATGATACATTGATTGATCCTTCCAACCATACGTCCATCCATCTACCAGTCATATTCAAGCCACATATACATTGCCCACTACATCATTTTTTATTAAGTTGAAGTCGGTCTAAGAACACGACAGGGCAATAAAAGTTCCATCCCCTTCCCCTGTATTTCAATTTCTCGTTAATGTAAAGATATTGGGGAAAACGTGTTATCCTTTTTAAACGCATAGTTTTGAAACCTGGCGCGACACCATTAAACTGCTTTTAATATAAAAAAAAAAAGCTGAACATTATATCTATAATTGAAAGACATGGGAGACATGTTGGTAGGTCGGACTGCATGGCTATATAGACATGACGGCGGCGTTGATGATGAGTCCTCGAGCAAGCAGTTTTTCTCATCTTCCCGACTGAAGGTCATCCCCCGAACCATCATCTTGCCCTTTATTGGTATGCGAAGCGTGTCACACGATAGCAACATGTCTTCATCTTCATCTTCTTCTTCTTTATCATCATCATCATCTCACGTTGAACCCATCGGCCTATTTGTAGCCAAGACCATGGAGATACAAGCCAAGACTTTAAGGCAATTACGCGAACTAGGGAATTAAAAGCATGACGGTTTCAGCAGTACCAACAAAAGACGGAATGTAAGAGTGTAATTATCAGAGCGTAGTCATATATCAGATGCAAGGGTGGCACGGGTAGTAGTACTAGTACATGTAGTTGAAGTAGTGATTGTTAAATTTTGTCCAGGTCATCAGAATTAGCAATGCTGACAGGTTTAATCATATAAGTATTGCAAATATATGTATATAACTACGTGGTATTCCTGGATAATGCATATCAGTCATAGAAAACGTACATATGTGGGGTTATTTATCCAACATAACTATCTTCATCAAAATTATAATTTATCTCTAGGGCCAATTTTTCTTCTCCGCTATATATTTATATCCTGTCTGAAAGTGCAATAGTATAGTCTAATAATAAATGCCTGTATGACAAGGGTGTTAAAGTTAAAAGTTAAAATTAGTTTTACAGCACCGTGGTTTTAAAGTTGTTTCATGGGACAAAACTTAAAGCATATATATATACATATCGCTAACATGGTTAAAGCTATACGGGCGAGACACGGATAATTTCCTTTTGCATAATATTATGTTATGCTTGGAACATGTACATGTATTTGATAAATATACCATAAACCCATGACATCACCATGCTCTATACAATGCACGTAATATTGATGATTGTCTCAAATTTTGGTGATGGCAAAATAAAAAAATATAATTCTTATGATTTACACGAAGCGCAGCAAAACTTTGAACTGAATTTATAGATCTTTATTTTTAAAAATGGTTACTAAATCAGATGAAACGTTACAATGATTAGCAAAAACATGAGAACGGTTAGATCGGTTGAATCCTGAATACAATACCATGTCTAAGGTATGCATCTATGCATTAGTACCTTTTATGAACACGTTTTCAGCAGGTTTGTGTTTATTTGTTTACATTTTGCTAATTAAAAAGCAATCAGCCAAAATAAGAGCATTAATTTTATGGTTACATTATTATATGAGTTTTGAGAGTGGAAGCTGTTCTCGAAATCATTTTGTCACCGATGTCACCAGATAACCCTTTAAAACAAGTGAGTGGGGGAAAAAAGAGGGAAACGTCGTTTTCTCCATCAAATATGATGAGTTCTTTGTTTGCGAGAAGGCAAGCCAAATCCCCACTTGTTCTCGCCAAGCCGTGACCAACTAGTTTCTTGCAATATCAAGTCAAACGCTTTGCCACTGAAAAGGCACCTGCAAAAACTCGCAAGTCGAGTCTGCACGACTGCCTCCCAAATGGCTCTACCGTATGCCTGCGTATAATGAACGCATTATACACTAAAATGCTGCACTAAACACAATTTAAGGTGCTCTATATTACTGTTTCATTTTCAAGCCATGGTTCTTTAGGAGCACGATGCTTTCTTGGGGCATATGTCACACGTAAACCATGTCTTTGCCCAATTAAACAGTGCATTCGCGTCTTAATGAATTAATCAAACCGTCACTAGTCCGTAAAGCATTAATTAACAGTCAATTAAAAGGTCTTTCAGAGCAAGATGTAATTAAAAACTTCACGATATCATCGTGATAAGTAGAAAAACACAACATTTATGCAAACATGTGAAATTACTCTAATTTTTATTACGCTATGTATGATAAACCCCGGTTCATTCATATCATAGTTCTACTAATGACGTATCATTAGAAACAGCTGCAAATATAACATGGCTCTACTTATATATGCATCACAATTATTATTCTGATCTTCCCCTCGTTCAAAATCACATTTAAATATAATTTTAGGGTGATTATATATGCATACTTGCCATTCATAAACATCCTATTTTATGAAAGTGTTGTGTAGCGTAATGATTATGTTTTCGATTCATGAACTGTGTAGTAAGTATCATGAAAACCTTCCTGTTCTTTACATAATAATGATAATGAAAGTGGAGGTTTAACAAATCTCACAATTTTTCTGCATCTGTCTTACACTCCTTTTTTGTTATAACCTTTTTTATCGGGGGTCAAAGCAAAACTAAATACCATGTAATATGCATCTCGCCTTTTGGTAAACCTCAAATTTCACTTCGTCAAATTTCTTTGATTTCGATTGACAAATGGCAGAACATTGGTACTAAATGGTTGCAAATCAATTTTATCCGGGAAAAAGAGGCAACAAAGTACAAAAGGGACGTGAAATGCTTTCCACGAATTGAAGAGATTTTTGCTTTATGAGTATTTGAATCTGTTCTTGCTACTTCATTCTTTTTGTTCCCTGTTAATAATTTATTTGATGCAGTTGATTTCATTCATATGGGATAGCGTTGAGTCATTTATCTTTAATCTGCAAGAAATATAGGACACACCAAGTGTACTCGTACTCTTAATTGTTTTTTCATACTTCCCTCAAATTTCTATCATATGAAATACATACCAGGGGGTGTTTCACAAAGACTAAGGTCGACTTTAAGTTGGACTTAAGTATAACAGGCCGTTCGTGCCACTGTTTGCTCTCACCATTATGATCTTTAGATAATATTTTTTCCTTCAATAATGAATTATCAAAAAATGTAAGTTTTGTAGATTTTTACCATGATTTGTACGTCCCGTGAGAGACCAATGCCAGTAAATGATGAGAGAAAACAATGGCACGAACGGCCTGTTATACTTAAGTCCAACTTAAAGTCGATCTTAGTCTTTGTGAAACACCCCCAGATATTCCAATAATCAGCCTTTACGAGACAAACTGTGTCTCTTTTCATGAGCGCCGAAAAGTAGAACGTTCTCTGTATTTCTCATTTATGTTTCATTTACTCAGTTTGGTAGATCATCATACTCGTTCAAAGTTAAGGAAATATCGTCAGAAATAAATTATATTGCCTTTATTGTCTGATTAACGTTATCATTAGAAAAGATGATAAAATATACTGGACTTAATTTCCAGACTAGGGTTTTGGCGCCGTGAGTGACGTATTAATTATTACAGCGCGCAAGGACGTGTTCTGCTAACGTCGTTTTGTTGTCACCTCCCAACTATGATTGCAGGACTACGTTTTTATTCCCTATTTTGTCCTGATATTGCTTTGAGCTGCGGAACCGATAACAGAGTTGATATTTAACCATTACATATTGCTGGAGTTCGTGACCGCTACGGATGTACTGGTCAGCAGGGAGAGAAAGAGAAAGAGAGAGAGAGAGAGAGAGAGAGAGGAGGGGGGGTATTCGTGGGGGTCATCAATTGGTAAGGGGAAAAACGTCATTGCCTAATAAACATTGATCACTTTGAGGGCATCAATTATTAATATTTCAATTTCCTTGGTCCATCCAAAACGAGAAAACACGTTTGTCAATGCGAATTACAACGCTTACCGTCACCTATCTCTCTCTCTCTCAATCTGTATCTCTCTCTCTCTCTCTCTCTCTCTCTCTCTCTCTCTCTCTCTCTCTCTTTGCATGCAAACCTAGTTACTAATCACCAAAAAAGATGGTAGTGTAATGTTAACAGACTTCTGCAAAATTAAGATTTAAAATTATTTGATGGTCCATTATAGAGCAAACTGAAACAGGTTCATTTACATTTCATTGGTCTTTGAATATAGGCCCGGCTGTAAAAGCTGACACAAAATTATTCATCGTCACCATTAATGCATTGTTTATTTTCTCTCTCTGTCTCTCTCTTTTTTTTTCTTTCTTTTTCTTCTTATTTACCTTTTGTCTTAACTTCATTCAACACAAGTGGTCATGGCAAAAACAGAAACCAATAAAAAAAAAAAATATTAAAAAAAACCCTCAATAAATGGAAAATGTAAACGAATTTGACATGGGAATAATGATAATTTGGTGATTAATAGCAAAGAATAAGGACGCCCTATAATGTAATACTTGATATGTTTATGATGCTAAAGGTTTATTCGTAAAAATAGCATTTTTATGTTGGTGCTCACCGGTATACATAGATAAGGTGTACATCATTTTGGTAGTTTTTGTTGCAATGTTTGTTTATTAGTTTGAAGAAGAAAAAAACCTTGAAAATGTCATGTTGATCTGTATTAATACTTGCATTATTACCGAAAAAACTGCCTTTTCTGACGGGGACTTTCTCAAAATACAATACCATTGGTACAGAATAGAATTATATGATACATAATACCAAAGGGAAAGAACAGTGTAATAACGTCACAAACATTATTATTCTCCTAAGAAATGTCCCCCCTATTGTCCGTGGTTTACCTCCCCGGGCCATGTGACCCCATCTTTATCCCCAGCTTACCCCCAGGAGCACGCCGATCAAAGCACTGTGGTTCCCGTCTTTACCCCTGCTGTCTCTATATCTCTTCTTTCACGTCGGGAGCTGCACCTGATTCGGTGACAGAAGGGACTTAACGGAGACTTAAGAAAGGCTTAAGAATTTCAAGACGTCTCGAACGAGAATTTCTCTTGGTCTCAACCGAATGGTTGAAGGTGAGATAGGTTAAACAATAGATTGAAGAACGAATGGACTCCGGTATCAGATATGATGTTTTTTTGTATTAAAGGCATCGTTTAACAATGTTAAATCTGAGATGCACGGCCCTACGTGGTATCAGTGTCTGTGATATGGTGTAATATTGAAGCTCTAAAAAAAAAATCGCGCTTCAAAATGATCAATAACTGCCTCAAAAAAGTAAAAATCTTTGAGTGACCGGTTTTACCATCCTCGTTTTCCCCGGTAGACTGTAGTGTTATGAAAACCGTTAGGAAAACGCAAAATTTGGTTTCGATTTCCAATCATAAATATCTTGATATTCAGACAGGCGATCGGCTTGTAAAAGTCATCGGGTTCCTGACTGACCAAAAGGTTTATAATTATCATTGCAGCATGAGCTAAATCCAGGAATTTGTTTCAGGATCTGAGACAAAGTTACCGGAGCCCTTTAATAACTCCTCTTTGTCTCTTCAAACCGTCAATTAGAGTTTGTGAGCAATTATACTCTTCTCTAGGCCAAACAGACAATTGTCTCTCTTTATTTCAAAGGAGTGAACATGATCGAATGAGCTCCAGTAGCAAAGATACGATTAAATTGTTTCTTTAGTAAATGCCTCTGCAAATGAAAATCATTTTGATTTGGTAAGTAATTATACTCTGCTCTAGTCTAAAAATATATTTTTAAGGAGTGAAAATGATTGAATATTCAACGACCAACACTGTTGGGTATACCTGGACATCAATTAGATTGACCATAACGGATAAGATTTCAGTCTTAATCATGATCAGAGTTGAGAAAATAAAGTGGAAGGGGGAAAACAGGGAAAGTCGTAGGCAAAACCACTTACTATAATTGATTTTACAATTTACAATTTATTCCCGGTCTGAGATAAAATGTGAGATAGAAAGCTAAATGCAAGTATATTCAAAATAAATATCTATAAGCGATAGTTTCAAGATAGGTTTCTAAAGACCGATTTGGGGTCCTGCATTTTTTTTTACAATACCAAGAACGAGAAATAATAAAACAATTGTATTATGATCATGTAGTTTATGATGATGATGATAATGATTACGATTATTTTCATTATTAGTTATTATATTGTTATTATTATCAATATTGTTTTGATCATCATTATATCATTACTGTGTGTTAATGTTGTTTTTGTGTTATTGATATTATTGTTGCTGTTGATGTTGGAGTTGTTGTTGTTGTTGTTGTTGTCATTTATTCGGCAATGTTCTCATTAAATATAACAATATGAACCAACCCATATCGTTGACAGTAGTATAAATGTACTAAAAAACAGAAAAGATCCCGTTACAACCTACGTGATGACGCGATACGACGATTTCCAATTGGTTTGTGACCCGAATTAAGACTTCACCCGACATTTATATCGTCCACATATTTTCCGGTCCATTTGTGAATGAGACGGCACTTGATGGACGACATGCAATGCTATAGCCAAGTATATCGAGCCCATGGGAATCATATTTACAAACACATCTAATACTGACCTGCAAAAAGGAGGGCGAGAGATTATTGCTACAATGCAAACCTGTTGTCGTTTTATTGATGATCAAAACAAAGGCGGTATAGGGTGTAATGCCCCTGTGCGCACGAAGCGTCGATTCGATTGCGTTATTACATGCGCTAATCGAGCTTATAATGGAATTTTAGTGCATGCAGTGTTTTGTTTTGTTATGGTTCACTTCTTGTACGATATCACTCTAGCAAGGCACATCAAAGACCGAGCCAGTCGCTGACGCAGTCCTACGTCAGCGAAAGGACGCTTCATGTATAAAGGGTCTAATGCTATGCCGCTGCACAAGAGGCGTCATTGTGTTATTAACCTGCGCCGATCAAGGCTGTGAAGGAAATAAGTTGCACATGCCAGGAATTCAACTCAGTGTTTGCGCCGTTCATGTAACCTTTACTCTGGCACACTGTTACTCTCACATGGTCTCACAATGACGCCTAGTGTACAAAATGGCATACAATCTATGTTGGTTTCTATGGGTCAAATCATTAAAAATATATATATATATATTATGACGCCAGTCACCTCCCCTCCGACAACTATGGTGCATGAGCCATGATGAAGTGAACTTTCGGACTAACAATACAAAAGTTAATGATAATGATAATGACAACTACCCCTAGGATAGTTGTCCGGGGTAGTTGTCCTAGAGGATGGTTGTCGTAGGGGTAGTTGTCTGGGGTAGTTGTCCGGGGTAGGTGTCCTGGGGTAGTTGTCCTAGGGGTAGTTGGCTGGGGGTAGTTGTCCGGGGGTAGTTGTCCTAGGAGGTAGTTGTCCTAGGGTGTAGTTGTCTGGGGGTAGTTGTCCGGGGTAGTTGTCCTAGGGGTAGTCGTCCTAGAGGGTGGCTTCCCTAGGGGGTAGTTGTCCTAGGGGGTAGTTGTCCTAGAGGGTGGTTATCCTAGGGGTGGTTAATCCGGGGTGGTTGTCCAATGGGTAGGTGTCATAGAACCGTTTTTTTAATGTATGTTTTGGTTTAATAATGTCAGGCTCACATAGCGCATAATATGTGACCATCTCTATGCGCTTAACAAATAGCAAAACAAAAAAAATTAAATCGTATAATTACATAGACAAATTAGTGACTTGAATAATTATAGATTAAGACAAGAAAATAATTTACTATGCCAATGGAATAGTTACACCAACTTAACTACATCAGTTAAGAGAGTATGACTATACATGTAGATTCTAAATACAGTACTTCATTAAAGAAAAGAAAAACACGAAAATCAAGATTAAAGAAGAAAGTGTAACGTGATAAAATATTACATAATGTTATCTGAAGTTCAGCTACAAAAAGGAGAAAAACATATGAGTTTTCAGAGGCTGTTTACAATTATTGATGGAGGGTGCATCTTGGAGCTGGAGAGGAAGTGCATGTCATAGTGAGCGTGCAAGGGTGCTGAAAGCACGTTCCCTGTAGTATCTGGTACTGACTCTAGGAGATTGGAGGAGACTCATATCTGCGGAGCATAGATTCCTAACTGGGATATATAATTTGATGATGTCCGATAAGTACGAAGGGGCAGTAACGTTCAGAACCTTGAACACAAGTAACAACACCTTAAACTGGATGCGAAGGCGAACTGGCAGTTAGTGCAGATGTGTGAGAAGAGATGAAGTGGGCCTTTTCGGGCCTTCATGTTTCATTTATATTTTTTTCTTTTTTTAAAGTAGGAGACTATCTAGCCGGACAACAGTATAGGCTTTCTGATCGTGAGGATCTAAATATTTTTCAATTTGATAATTTAATGTTTACTCTGGCAAAGATGGCCCAAAAGACATTGTACTAAATCATAAACAAGTTTACATTCAAGACGAAAACTTTACTTTTTCTGAAGCCTATCAGGGAGAAAAATTCATATTGTACAGACTCGTGGAAGTTGGTCAAAATATTAGGGACTTTGACAGGGGCGCAGAGGGGCATCCATGAAAATTTGCTCGTGTTGACAGAAAAGTCCTAGGCATGCCAAGCCCGTCACGAGGGACAACCCAGTTTCGAGATGAAAATTTCATGATCCAACATTGGTAGAAGGAGTACGGTAGCAGTCAAAAATAGTTTACTGTCCCACCCTACACCCCCCAAAAGGAACAAACATCTTTCATTCTCTCTCTTTCTATCTACCTATATACATCATCTAACTCCCCTCTCTTTCTTTCACTCTCCCGCGTTCTCTTTCTTACCCTCTTCATCTCTCTCTGCCTCCCTTTTCCTTTCTAACCCTCTCCACCCTCTATCTCCTCAAAGACTCACCCGATCCCTCCCTTTTTCTTCTTTTCATTCGCTCCGAATCAACCATCTTTTCTTTCCTCCTTTACCTTCCTGTCTTCACTTTTTCTTTCTCTCTTTACTTTACCCCTTTCTCAGCATTCACTCAGTTTTTTTTCTATCTCCCCACTCTCGCCTATCATATCAACAAATATTTGTTTTTGTTTTTTTTAATTTAATTTTCAATTTCATCTTGTTCCTAAAATTTCCCTCGATATTGTTTACATCTATTCCTTCTGAATAAACTCCAGCAGGGTTGATGATGATTAGACAATGTTGTCAGTGTTAACGAGGAATATTCGAGTCCTTGAACTTAAGAGTTAAGTTCATTACTTCCATTTACTCGATGATAACATATCATCTTCATGCATCTATTAATTGATGCCAGGGGCTACCCCTCCCCGATTATTTTCCCGTATGGCAAGCTTGTGTTGTCTTCACTTAACATTGTTATAACGTAGTTAAGACGATCACCTCTCATTGAAGAAGCAGTAGGCTCAGTGAGAATGTTCCACTTGGCATACTGAAATAGCTCCCTCTACGCGGTATTTGAGTGGGGGAAAAAATCATCTTTCCAAAAGTGTGCCAACAACGAAATAACTTCTTTGATGGAGGTTGAGGTTGTTTGTGTGCCTTTTTTCCTCCTCCTCCTCCTCCTCCTCCTCCTTCTTCTTCTTCTTCTTCTTCTTCTTCTTCTTCTTCTTCTTCTTCTTCTTCTTCTTCTTCTTCTTCTTCTTCTTCTTCTTCTTCTTCTTCTTCTTCTTCTTCTTCTTCTTCTTCTTCTTCTTCTTCTTCTTCTTCTTCTTCTTCTTCTACTGGTACTTAATGATATTTATTTGCGTAAAACAGTTGTTTATCTATTGCGAAAAATAAATATTATTTCTGCAGCAATCAAGAATTATGTCTAGAATCTCGTCAATACTAAAGACGTGTGATTTCAAATAAACTGATGCTTTTGTTCTAATTATCATTTTTGATAATGATTTTCCTCTTTAGCAACAGTATCATAAGCAAAGTTTGTATTACATAATTATGAATATCCAAAATAAACAAAAGTAGTTTTTCACTAAAAGCCGTTGCACTTTATCAGTGGCGTGTCTATAATATTGAAAAAAAAAATGAGGGGGAGTATCCTTCTCGTACGGACGGGGGGGCTATCTCAGACATCCTTTTTTTTCCCCGTTTGAGAAAAAATGGAGCGGTCTTCAACCAGAGGACTAGCATACACCAGCTCCTCCTTGAATTTGATACACCACTGCGTGATATTACTTATCCCAATTGTACAATATATTGAGAACCAGAAGGACGCTAACTCTGTTTATGTCCTGGGCCCTGTCTTACAAAGAGTTGATATCAAACGCAATTATATGCGATTGATATCAATCGCAACTATGTACATAAGAGATAGGAGACTGCAAACTTGCGATTGATCGGAGGACTTGCGATTGATTTGGATCAATCACAAGATTTACAACACTTTGTAAGACGGGGCTCAGGTCTTTTATTTTCTTTGAAAAGGGCATCGCTGGAGCTAAGTCCTTTTTCAAATATTGCTATGGTTAAAAACGAAAGTGAATTATTTCATAAAGGGCACTGGGGTAGCACAGAGAAATAAAGACATCGCACTCTGCATTTCTGATTGGTATGACTATAATGTACTTACCATGGGTGTTTGGTATGAGAGAGAATGTATAAAGGCTTGCCTAAAAAGAACAGATGTTGGTATCGTTGTCTTGGCATGGCTAAGGCCTGGGACATTGCATGAGACATGGAATGGAGATCACCATCAAAGGTCAAGGGTCGTGACCCCATGTGACCCCTCGATATGATAAAGCCATGTTTCTTTAATTCGCTTCTTGTGTCATACTCAGACTACCGTGTCAGTAGCGGTCACAATATATAGGTCAGGGAATTTGTATGAATATGATTTCTTATTAGAGGAAAATTAACATGGTGATAATGTGGTCTTGCGGTTATGGGAGAACGAAAATTAGACAACAGAAAGAGAATGGTTCGTTTAAGAAATTAGACAAGCAATAAAAGAGTTATAAATGATTTTAAAGATGGTTGACTTCCTATTGACGATTGCCATAATGTATTGTCGCACATTGCCATTGAAGTCAAAATATGGGGAACTCCCATTTGTCTAATACTAAGTATCCGGATTATTTTTTGTGAGGGAGGGTATCTCTCCTCAATTCTTATGGTGGAACAGAATGATGATTTTGTTTGTTTGTTTGATTTCTTGATTTGTTTGTTTTGTTTGTTTGTTTTCAGGAGGAGATGAAAAATTATGCTTCCCATAATGTTTTATGGTTAAAACTTCTGTTCCGGTAAAAAAAATATTCAAAAAAGTATTTGAATAGCATTTTGTGCACACCAATAATGGGAGAGTTATCCTAGAATTACATTACAAAAGAACCGCATGACCAATGATAAATTAACCACTAAGAATTTTTAACGACATAATTCATAATTCTTATCATCATGGTTATAATTAAGGTTGTGATCATTTCTGACCCCCTTCTATTATTCAGGTAGGCCTATAGGTTAAATAACTTGTTCAGGTTATTTCGGATTAAATAAAGTGATAGGGGCAGAGACATATAGTCAGGCATATATATTCATAGACGCATACACACCAATAAAAAAAATAGTCTTATGTTGGTAATGTTGTGAAACACATCGATACTATTAAATCAAATCGAATGTTTCATTTACTTCGTAAATTGACGAAACATTCTTCTGTTAGAATTAGACTCTTTGATTTGTTTCGATCACATGATACAATATGAAAAAAAGTAAATAGGATACCGGGGAATCCCATACTAAAACCACAAAGTCAGGCTAAATCATTAAAAATTAGTTGCGGCACGCGCAAGAAAATGTAGTTTGCTGCCCGCTGCGTTTTGAAATGGCCAGTAAATTGTCTAATTTCTCATTAAAATACCCATCGCAAACTCTTAAGAATTAATATGTGACTTGACTTGTTATAGAGAACAGATATGGCGATATAACATTAACTGCAACTAAGAACAAAGCCGACGAAATTTATAGAAATAACCTATCAATTAATATCAATTTTCTTTTCTTTTTTCATTGTTAGTACATGACTACTAGTGTACGTATGCTATTCATACTAATGCTATTTTTGTAAATTCTAATCTGCTTGTTTTTTTTTAACCCGTTCAGCTCGGGAACCGAGATTTCTCGGGCCCCGAGGTACCTACTCACAAACGGGAACCGAGATTTCTCGGGTCCGAGCAAGGGCTACTTTCGTTGCATAAAAGTACATCTATTTACCTTCTAAATACAATATAAATTACCTGTATACAAACATTGAACCCTTGGCTACATGCACCTCATTTTTACCGACTGTAGTTGCGTACTTTTTGTTTTATTACAAGTTTAGCATGAAAATGCTAAGTCCTCTTTCAGGATATTCGTATAGAAGGACATGCAAGTCAGTTTACGTTATTTTCATAGGATTTTCGGATTCGCTGGGTCTACTATACCTAGGACTCGACTGTGTATATATACGTATAAGCGCAAGCCAGACATTATGATTTTACAAGCAGCGAATTCCACACTCGCTCAGGATACCTGTGTATACGGCACGCGCGCTCTCAGCTCAGGTCACTCATGCGTATATTGAGGAGATTAGCTAGTCTCGATATAGTCCATCCCATTATTTCAATTCAAGGTTGTCGGCTATTATTTACTTATCTTGCCATAAAGTGTCGGAGTCACACAGTTTTTCTATTTGGTACAGTACAGTAGAGAGAAAAAAGAGAGAGAACAATCATTTCTCATAATAATAATAATAATAATAATAATAATTGTGATTTAAATAGCACATAATAATCATCGATGATAATCCTCTATGCGCTTTACATTTATACATTACTGTTACATTTATACAACTTACATTATCACATACATATTACATATTAGGCCTACATTATTACATACATATTATAGATAATTACATTATTACATACAAATTACAAATCAGCTTTCTGTCTGTGACATTTTACTTCATCACATCTTCTTGTTCATTCCTTTATCTTTACCACCTATACCCCCGAAAAAACAGGGTTATCTGAAGCTATATACATAACATGTAGTATACAAGGATCATCAATGCTGTATGTCAGGTTCATTGTGAATCAATTATACCCTTCCGCTCTCTTCTATTGTCGGAGTTTATAACCATGACAACGACCTTTACCCTTGGCCACGTCCTTTGTTCTTCTTACGTAACTTAGCTGAAGGTGCATTGGCCTAAGACATAACTCTTTTCGTATATTCTATATAGGTCCCAAATACTTGCAAATATTTCTGTGTCATTTTTGTTTGTAGGGTGCTTATGCTATTGAAATTTTTGTAAATGGAAGAGCAAGTTTCATTCTTTCACTTATAATGTTGTCCACCTACTTCCAGATAACCTTTTTGTGCTGAAGTATAATGTCCGATGTATATTATTTCCGTCAATATATCATAAACTTTTTTTCTTCATATCAATTTGATGCAGCAGAGACCTACACTCAAGTTTTACTTTTTATAATTTTTATTGTACAGATAGACAGTGAGAAGAGAGAGAGAGAGAGAGAGAGAGGGGGAGATAGAAAGTTGGACGTAGTCTGTTACTGTATTTTTATTATGATATTTGTCTCTCCGATCAGCCCCCGCCCCACCCCTTAGCTCTGATTTGTTTTTCCGTTAGTTTCTCTCTTTTTGTTTGTTTATATCTTATCGCTAAAGTATAATATCCGACCTAAAATAGTACCGTCAATATAGCATAAATAAACATTTTTTCCATATCAATTTGATGCAACAGAGATTTACATTCCAAAGTATTACTTTTTATGATTTATATTGTACAGTAATATCCTTCTCATTTCGACATCATCAGCCGCTCTCTATTTCGTTCCATATTATAAATATATGGTATAATTTTGACTGTGAACTCATCAGGGATATGTTATAATAATTGATCTCAAGGAAGGAATGATGCAGGCAAACAAGTAAATGGCGGAATATAAAACAATATGAAAGATGGAAACGACATTGACAGATAGACAGTGAGAGAAAGAGAGAGAGAGAGAGAAGGGGAGAGATAGAAAGTTGGACGTAGTCTGTTACTGTATTTTTATTATGATATTTGTCTCTCCGATCAGCCCCTCCCCCTCCCTAGCTCTGATTTTTTTCTTTTGTTTCTCTTTTCTTTTCTTGTTTATATCTTTTCGCTAAAGTATAATATCCGACGTAAAATAGTACCGTCAATATAGCATAAATAAACATTTTTCCATATCAATTTGATGCAACACAGATTTTCATTCCAAAGTATTACTTTTTATAATTTATATTGTACAGTAATATTCTTCTCATTTCGACATTATCAGCCGCTCGTTTTCTATTTCGTTCCCTATAATAAATATAAGGTATTTGACTGTGAACGTCATCAGGGATATGTTATAATAATTTATCTCAAGGAAGGAATGATTCCGGCATACAAAGAAATGGCGGAATAGAAAACAATAAGAAAGAAGAAGATGGAAAACGATATTGACAGATAGACAGAGAGAGAGAGAGAGGGGGAGGGGAGATAAGAAGTTGGACGTAGCATGTACTGTATTTATTATTATATTTGTCTCTCCGATCATCCCCCCGGCCTCCTCCTGCTCTGATTTTTTTCTTTATTTTCTCTTTTTTTTGTTTGTTTATATCTTTTCGCTAAAGTATAATGTCCGACGTCAAAAAGTACCGTCAATATAGCATAATAAACATTTTTTCATATCAATTTGATGCAACAGAGATTTAAATTCAACAGTTTTACTTTTTATAATAATATTCTTCTCATTTCGACATCATCAGCCGCTCGTTCTCTATTTCGTTCCCTATGATAATTATAAGGTATATAACTGTGGACTCATCAGGGATGTGTTATAATAATTTATGTCAAGGAAGGAATGATACCGGCATACAAGCAAAGGCAGAATAGAAAACAATATGAAAGATGAAGATGGAAATTGACAGATATACAGAGAGAGAGAGAGAGAGAGACATAGAGAGAGAGAGAGACAGACAGACAGAGAGAAGGGGGAGATAGAAAGTTGGACGTAGCCTGTACTGTATTTATTATTATAAATTTGTCTCTCCGATCACCCCTTCCCCTCCAGCTCTGATTTCTTTCTTTAGTTTCTCTGTATTTTGTGTGTTTATATCTTTTCGCTAAAGTATAATGTCCGACCAGGGAGGTGGACCGCTAATATAGCATATAATAACCCTTTTTCCACATCAATTTGACGCAACAGAGATTTACATTCAAAAGTTGTATTTTGTATAATTATTGTACAGTAATATTCTTCTCATTTCGACATTATCAGGCGCTCGTTCAGTGTTTTCCTTCTCCATATCGAGGTTATGCATGGGTTATGGTATAATAATTTATCTGAAGATCGAACGGAATGCTTTCGGAATAAAAGCAAATAGCGGAACGGAAAACAGTACCAGAGATGAAGATGGAAAACGGCGCCGAGAAAGCGAGCGAGCGAGAGAGAGAGAGAGAGAGAGCGAGAGACATATAGATTATAGAGAGAAAAAAGAGAGAGAACAATCATTTCTCATAATAATAATAATAATAATAATAATAATAATAATTGTGATTTATATAGCGCATAATAATCATCGATGATAATCCTCTATGCGCTTTACATTTATACATTACTGTTACATTTATACAACTTACATTATCACATACATATTACATATTAGGCCTACATTATTACATACATATTACATACAAATTACAAATCAGCTTTCTGTCTGTGACATTTTACTTCATCACATCTTCTTGTTCATTCCTTTATCTTTACCACCTATACCCCGAAAAAACAGGGTTATCTGAAGCTATATACATTACATGTAGTATACAAGGATCATCAATGCTGTATGTCAGGTTCATTGTAAATCAATTATACCCTTCCGCTCTCTTCTATTGTTGGAGTTTATAACCATGACAACGAGCTTTACCCTTGGCCACGTCCTTTGTTCTTCTTACGTAACTTAGCTGAAGGTGCATTGGCCTAAGACATAACTCTTTTCGTATATTCTATATAGGTCCCAAATACTTGCAAATATTTCTGTGTCATTTTTGTTTGTATATACTTTGTCAATACTTACAAACTATAATTGTCAAAATTTGCAAATACTTACAAACTATTACGTTTCCCTATCATCTTCCGTTCTATATAGAATCATATCTGTTTTATATTTATTTGTTGTGTACTTTTCATATTTTTTCTTGTCTCCCTCTTCATGACTTCTTCTATTTTCGTAGGGTGCTTATGCTATTTAAATGTTTGTAAATGGAAGAGGAAGTTTCATTCTTTCTCTCATAATGTTGTCAACCTTTTTGTGCTAAAGTATAATGTCCGATGTATAATATTTCCGTCAATAGCATAATAATGAACGTATCATATTATTTTGATGCAACAAGGTTTTCCATTCAAAAGTTTTACTTTCTATAATTTTTGTACAGTAATATTCTTCTCATTTCGACATTATCAGCCGCTTGTTCTCTATTTTCGTTCCCTATTATATCTAAGGTATATGTGTTCATTACCAGGGGTATGTTATAAGCATTTATCTCAAAGAAGGAATGATGCCGGCATACAAGCAAATGGCGAAACGACATTGGCAGATAGACACAGAGAGAAAGAGAGAGAGAGAGGGGGTAGAAAGCTGGACGCTCTCTGTGTATGTATTATTATGCTTTGTGTCTCTCCGATGACCCCACCCCTTCCTCTGAATTTTTCTTTAGTTTCTCTTCATTTTCTTTTTCTTTTTTAAATATCTTTTCGCTAAAGTATAATGTCCGACGTATATAATGCCGTCAATATAGCATAATAAGCATTTTCTTCGTATCAATTTGACGCAACAGAGATTTATACATTCAAACTTTTACTTTTTAATTATGTACAGTAATATCCTTCTCATTTCGATATCAGCCGTTCGTTCCATTTTTTCCTTCATATTATTGTATAATAATTTTTCTCAAAATCTAAAGGAATAATTTCGGAATAAAAACAAATAGCGGAACGGAAAGCAGTACGAGAGATGAAGATGGAAAATTGCGTTGAGAGAGCGAGCGAGCGACTCGAGAGAGAGAGAAGCAATCATTTCTCCTATCATCTTTTTGTCTGTCACATTTTACTTAATCACATCTTCTTGTTTATTCCTTTATCTTTCCATGATTGTTATATTTTTGAATGAATATTTCAGATAGGGTAAAATCTGGTTACGCGTTATATACAAATTATGAATAACAATTCTTATTTAGGAGTATGTCGAAACGTGCTCTCAAAAATCGCGGGACAGAAAACAGTATGAGAGATAAAGAAGGAAAACGGTTTTGAGAGAGCCAGAGAGAGAGAGACAGAGAGAGAGAGAGAGAGAGAGAGAAATTTGAGCGCATCATTATATTATTGTCAGTATTATTATGCTATTTTGTCTCTCCCATCACCCCACCCTAAGCTTTGCATGGTTCTTCTTTAGTTTCATTTTATCATGTTTACATATTTTCGCTAAAGTATAGTGTCCGACGTATATTATAACCGTCAATATAGGATAATAAACTGTTTCATATTAATTTGATGCAACAGAGATTTACATTCAAATCTTTTACTTTTTAAAATGTTTGTATTTTCCTCATAAAATTTATTATCTAAATAAAATGAGACTGAGAAGAAAAAAGAAGAAGAAGAAGAAGAAGGAGAAGAAGAAGAAGAAAAGATAACGAAGAACAAAAGCCTAGAAGAGCTGAAAGAACTTATACAAACAAAAACCTATTAGAGGCTTGGAGAACGGGAGAGGACGGGCGTGCAAATTGCTCTCGACGCGACGAAGCCAGATTGCTAAATGATCTGCGCATGCGCTAGGTTCCTGCTCGTCGAAGCCACTGGCCAGGCTTTAGCTTGCTTGAACGCACACGCATTGTGCGGCCCGCTGAACACTCGCACGCTACGGCAGCGAACGGGTCGAGTCTTCGACTTTTATTCTCGTTTGTGAGGCAACTATCAGGCTGAATAATTTCGGAAGGAACGGGTTAACAATGTTGTCGCGGCAAATGATTATTAACCCCATTTTTGTTAAAGGAATGCTGTCAATCGTGTGTGTTAAATGCACTTCTTAGAAAAGGCTTTCCTTTCAATATTGCTCCTTGCCATTCATATTTCTAACTTCACTAGATAAACTGTAAAGAGACAAAATAATGACAAGAGAAATGGAAGATTTCACTCTGCAAAACTTCGCGCCATCAATATCTGACTTGAAAATCTGTATCTTCGCATTAAAAGATTAGCTTTTAAAACGCCTGATCAGTCAAGAGTCAATAAACGTCCAGACAATCGTTGTTTAAAACTGGCAACTTCATTTCAATCCTGATTTGTATTATTGCGAAATGTACGTAGATGAAGTATTGGCGGTCATTCGGAATTTAAGAGATGGTATGTAAATGTAATGCACGTGGTGTATCATCCGCTATAGCCATATCCTTACTCGCTTCTCATCCCCAAAAGAACCTATCCATTCTTGGTTGTTTTTATGAGTGTTTTTATATGCTTTTTCGTTCAATGAATCAAGCTATAGACGCTGCCTCGTTGATGAGTAATTGAGCGAGCGGCGCGCACGGAGAGCGAGCGCTGCTGATATGTGGCCTTTAACAGACGATATGATCTTACCAACGTTGACTCGACAAATAATGGTTTGCCATTTTTGGCGGGAACATTTCTTGATCTTGCGCTTTGAAGTAGAGACCAGGTGAACCAACGAAACGCTGACACTGGCTGGCAGATCATGAAGGATTACTGAATACACTCAGCTATAGTGCTTCCCCCTACATTCGCGCTTTCCAAGACGCGCTAGTTTACTTTCGCCATTGTTTTAATGAAGAAAGAGCCATTTTGACACGTCCTTGATGAATTATTGTTGTTCAAAGGGTATTTCATCATAGCTCTTGATCGATATCAAAGCCAGCTTGAAGACGGATCGATTTTACGGTCCGCTTGACATCGAGTTTAAGTGGGCCGAGTTTATATTTAAACCCCATGGTATCGAATTATTCATTAATTAGAAATCATCTACGTTCGTGTGGGGAAAATTCCACTGTATCCTCATATTTAGTTTCTTACCATTTTATAGGCCTCTAAATTAGACATTTTAAGTATCGTCTTCGGGTGAATAGATATGATGATCATTGAATGACATTAAATACATTTTACAGTAATTTTTATTGGAATATTTATGACATGATATGCAGTATTGAGATGACGATATAAATAGAGCTAATTAGACTATTTTCTAGCGAACGTTTTTCGTGACATCGGTTTATCATAGTGTACAAACTTCGAAAATAAATAAAGATGGCAGAGCTTTTTCAAATTTATCATTATATCACAATTGCTTAGTTTAAATGGTCTATAAAAGGTACCTGTGTTTCGTTTGTTTTATATTAAAGAAAAAGTTGGTGCCTGGATCTAACTTTTCTTATTATCACTTTCAAGTGAATACGAACTTTATTTTGGTTAGACTAGTTAGACTATCCAGAATCAGCTAATGTCCTGTCATATTATTCCTTAAGTCTTGTTTTGCTTACAATTTTTTTTTTAAACATAAATATTCAAAACAATATACTGTCCTTTGACAGGACATTAATCTACATTCGCCACTCTCGACCAAGGTGTAGTGCAATTTAAATGAGTACATGGTAGTAAGAAATACTGGAATGCCTTAAGCGCCTTTCAGTCAAATATTGTCTTAATTCCGGGTAATAATGATATTCAACGCCACTTTATCCTCAGGAAAAAGTGCTCCATACGAATCCAACTATTCCTTATTCTGCCATACCGTGTGCACGTTATCATGTTTCTCTCCTTCGTGCTATTTTTAAGATGATACAATTATGATGTCTTTTTGTTTGTTTGCTTTTGTTTAATCTAACCCTTTCGTTTCGTCAGTTTGATTTAATTTTACTTCAGGCTCTTTACCTGTTTGAATTTAAATACACCTGCCAGGGCATTGAGGTCAGCCAGTGATCCTCTCCGTCTCACATATTCAGTTACCCGCACATTAGCCGGTGATAGGACACTTACTCTATCTGCTTCAAAATACTGGAATGATCTACCACTTAGAATTAGGCAGTCTCCATCAGTTATTACCTTCAGAAAGGCCTTAAAAAACACTTTTTGTTTTGCAGTTTGTAGTTGTAAGACTTTGGGCCTTATGGGAAAAGCGCGGTATAAGTAATAATAATAATAATAATAATAATTTACAAAATAACGTATAGTCTATTATCTATGTCATCTAATTTTTTCCGTCTTCTAATTCTCATTTTCAATGTGAAATCTTTTAATCGGTTTTAATAAGTTCACTCGTTCTGTTCCGCTTTCCACCACATTCTTAAGTAGTTCAAGGTAATAGTTTTATTGTCAATGTATATGGATTGTGGTAAATAGCATTTGGGAAAGTGGACCAGTTGAAGCGTTCACAAACCAACCATATATCGGCATGACTTCCCCACTCCATCATGGCCTTGACTTTAGGGAATTGAAATAAGGCAGAGGAAAGAAGAGGGGGAAACATTAAAGAAGAAAAGGGGAGAAGTGGAGAGGAAGAGAAGCGTACATAAAGCATACCAGGCGAACGAGAATCGGACATGCGGGCAGAGCGGTGGGTGTGAGCTGTGCTACCCGATAGCCCCCCGTCACACTGGCCTTTCACACCTCGCTACCAATGTGACGGCAAATTACACCAGATCAATCGCTCTTTACAAAGAGCATGCAGCGAGGAGTCTATATCTAACAGAGATGGTAACACTCTCCCTTCCTCTCTCTCTCTCTCTCTCTCTCTCTCTCTCTCTCTCTCTCTCTCTCTCTCTCTCTCTCTCTCCCATCTCTTCCTCTCTTTTACTCACTCATTTACAATGCTTACACTCTATACATGTATCTCTATCTGTTTTGCTTTTGTTTTTGTTTTTTCTATTTTTATGAATCTCTTTCTCTTTCTCTCTCTCCTTCACTCTCACTGTTTCTTTCTTTCTCTCCAATCTCATTCTCTCTTTGTCTCTTTGTCTCTTTCTCTTTGTATCTTTCCCTTTTCTATCTATCGCTTTGTATCTGTCCCCACCCCACCCCACCCATCCCTTCTCTGTCTCTCTGTCTCTCTGTCTCCCTCTCTCTTCACACACTCTCGTTCTAGCTTGTCTACTGTCTCTTTCCCTCTCTATACCCCTCTCCCATCTCCATCTCTCATTCTCTAGTTCTGTCTCCCCATCTCATGGTGTTTTTCCGTATTTTTGTCGCCTTTTCCTTCTTATGTCAGGATATCATATCGAATATCCGATTTTCAGTATTTCATGTCCGATTTGGGAATACAAAACAGGGAGGCAAGGTTGATAAATCTAAACCAAACGCCGTAGTAAATAAAGCTTTTTACGACATCGAGCTGAAAAGTAGATGATTGTATCCCGGTAAATTTTATATAAAAGCCGCACTAATATGAATGAAATTTCATTAGCTTCACAATTTTCTGCCGGTGCGTTAGCATTGTTTTCGATATTCACAGATTGTTATGACTTTATGATTTTGATTACGCCAGGAGTTTGATTCTGCTGCAAATTCCGCTTCGATTTCTCAAAACCTTTAAAGTTTAACTGCTACACCTTGCTTTAAAAGCAGTGTTCATTCGAGCTGCCTTTTATCGAGGAAGTACCTTTGGGGCAAGTGGTAGCCCCCTCGCGTGGGACATTCTAGCCAGAGACTTTCAAGACAGGTGCGCTGCCCTAATCCATCAAATGTTTCCCCGCCAACGCACACCCGTCACCTTTCCGCTAACCTGCGAGCCAATGTTCGCCGCTTGGTCTGCCTTTCCGTGCGATGTATCTCCCCGAGCGGCAAGCCCTCTTCCTACCACCACCACCAACACAACAACAACCACCTCACCCTGCCATCACACATCCTCATCATCACCACGACCACCACCGCCATCATCGTCTTCTTCCTCGTCGACCCCCGTTTCATCGTCATTCTTCGTTGCATCCGAGGTTTCACCCTGCTCGACGTCCTGTGCGTACGCTGAAGGGGCACAGCGGGATGGGCGTGTCCTTAAGATGGTAAGGAGTGGTCCCCAGATGACAATCCCCTCTGTAAGGCTGCCAGAGTACCCATGGGTCAGTGATACCCCTCCCATGCAGTTGGACTCCAAAGGAAGTGATCAACCCCAAGATACAGGTTGGTGTTTCCATGGAAACTGATGTAACGGCTCACAGGCAGATGTTTGGGGGTTTTCATCTGAAAAAAGATGGCCTTAAAACTGTTGTCAGTACTTTCAACAGAAACTTAGTCATTTCTGCTCAGTTCAATTCAATTTAACTGACTTAAATTTAGTTTATTATATTCTGCCCAGTTCATTCCAATTCAATCCAATTATATTTAATTGAATTCATTCCATTTATTTGAATTCATTTGAAATTCAATTATTTCAATTCCATTCAATTTCATTCTTTAAAGGTCTAACGTCTAACAATGACAATGTAATTCAGTTTTGAATTTTTGCTAACTTTGAGTAAAGGCGTGACGTCGCAAAATGATCGATCCACTGTGTATTAGGAAGTTTTCCTATTTCCTTTTATTTATATGTTTAACGCATAACAATTTCTATTGAATCTGTGTTATGAATTTAGATCAATAATGTGATTCGTGCATTCATATTAATGTTTTCAGATTAAAATTCTGAGAGCTGTATAATAATGTTTTTTCAGTTTCATAGATTTTTTTTATTTTCCAACGATTCCTTTTTCTCTTCCACTTTCACTCAACGTGGTTCCTAATTTGTTTCCTTATGGTAATTTACTTTTGGCAACTTAACTATAATATCTGGAAAGTGATATGTCTGTATCAAATGCCCGACGTACAAACGTTATGGTTTGTCTCTTTTAAGTAACTCGGATCACAAATGTGAATTATGATTGATTTTCACAAATTAGATATTTTGTTCATTTCAGGCTCAGGTTCATCCTCTGGTCGTCGCATACGGACCGCGTTCACGACGACACAGCTTCTCGAACTCGAGCAGGAGTTCCGTCTCAACCATTATCTTTGTCGTCCTCGTCGCATCCAAATCGCTGCCTACCTTGAGCTCTCCGAACGCCAGGTAAAGATATGGTTCCAAAATCGGCGCATGAAGCAGCGAAGACTCGAATGCAAGTCACGCGGCGACGGTAAAACCTGTTCGGACTCGGCGACGCCCCGATTGGACAAAGAACAAAAAGGTGATGACGATCCACCAATCAAGAACAGGCCTAAGCAGGGCAAAGTCAGAGGTTCTGTATCGACTGATCATATTGGACAAAAGTTGAATATCAATACATCTACGTCACAGTTTGTAGGGCATGGTGACAGTGGAACAATTGATGAGGAGAAACAACAATGGTATAGCGATATAATGCGCAAATGTGATGTTTTATGTGGTTCGCTTCTTAACGAACAACATTGTTCCTCTAAATCAGGCTGCTTTGTGCTTACATAATCACAAAAGATGAATGAATTGTATTTAAATATACATTTTTTTAGTTATGCTTTGTTTATTCTGTTGTCTACTGTAGCATCATGCTTTGATATATAAAGATGGTGGAAACTTCTTTTTTATATGTATAACATTCAACTAAGCAAACTGTTGACAATTTCAAAGTTCAAAAGGAGGAAAAAGTAACGCACATGCTCATGCGGTTAAAAAATACTCCATGTTGTCATGACTAAGGCTCAGCCTAATCTGTGTCATGTCTCTGTTGTTTTAATTTCATTCTCATACACACAAGAAACTTTCCAAGTATGTTCTGGTATCTTTTACTAGTGAATTCAAAAACGAGAATAATGTGCGAAAAGGGTGAAATGGACTGAGTACTGGGAACATGAAGCCCGACCTAAGTTGTCCTTTAAATTAGCTTCAAAAGCTAAGTGAAGAGAAACGATCGTCGATTTGGCTTAAGGCTTCATTGACAAGGAAATAAACATTATCATTATCTCTATTACCTTCACATACTCTATGTACTGACCTTAAAGGCTAAGCCCACTCCAAAATTAACTTGTTTTCAATAGATGCAGAAAAACAGGAGAAACAATGCACAACAATATATATTTTTATCCCATTAATTTCCCTTTTTATCCCCAAGAACTTGATTTTCCATGCCTTTGCCCAGGTTATATGATTTGTATCATATTGCACGCATGACATTTCACAATCTTTTATGAACTTTGAAAAATGATACTATTTTCGGAATACTGTATGTTCATAATGATTAATTTTCATATAAATAGTATTAAAATTCACATTTTTCTTGATTTAACAATAACAAAATTACTCTATATTTAGTGCATCCACACGAAAATATATTACTATCAATATAACTTGGATGCTGGTGTGAGGAAATAAGATTTTTAGGGGGAAAATTGGAAATTATATTATCAATATAAGGAAAAAAATTAGTAGATAGTGAGACAATGACGTCACAGACTCATGAGTGAGTTGCCAATTGTCTTGTGATTTTCAAAGTTTCTCATGTCATTACAAATTCATAACTAAGTTATCAGATATTGCTCAAACTTTTTTTGATTGGTTTGTCTGATTTTTCTGTTTCTATTGAAAGTAAGTTATTATTGGAGTGGTCTTGCCCTTTAAACGGTGCGATAACAAGTCATAACGCTGAAATAAGTGTAAATCTTGTTTGTTTGTGTGTGTCCCTATAACACTGAATGGCCACCCCCTACTCTATCCTACTTCTCCCCTCATCAAACCTCAACCCCACCCCTAACAGTATCATGTCATAGTATGATTTCGCTATGTAATTTGGGTAATTGTGCTCTCATTTTGTACCAGCTATAACTACCGATATCCTCGATCGTGTTGTTGCAGAGCTTGACCAACGTCTAAGAAATGGAAAGGAAATTTATACAGAAAAAAGGGCTATTCAAAAATTATTTCAAACAAAACTAAACAAATCCTATTAAAGTCGGTCTGGAATTGGAGAGGGCACTGGCATCATGAGAAGTGCCTTTTCACCATTCAAGCCACGACATTAGATTTTTTTTGTTTAAGATGGAAACCTAAAATTACAGAACTTGCAGAATTCTTTCCCCTTAAAAAAGAAATATGCAAAAACACAAATCTATTTGGTGTGAAAATGGTGCTTACTAAAGCATATTTATATCAATGATCTAACTACAGGAATAAATTGAACAAAAATAATGCATAAACATTCCAGGAATTAAAGCTGATTTACCTCTTGTTTATTAATGAGCAATAGGACTCCTTATGAGAGTATTTTTTGAAAATCGGTGATTGTTTTATTTGAATGATTATAAACCTTGTATGTTGGAATAAGTAGAATATATATTTTCATCCTCAACCAGGCGGTTTCGTGCAAATGATTGCAAACACGTGTGCATTAACATGATGTTAAGGTATATTTAGAATGATTGTTGATAATGGCACTCGGCTGGTATTACAAATGAAATTAAGTTTATTTTTTTCCATTTAATATTTCTGTTTACTGCCCACTTCTTTCTTTCTTTCTCTCTCTCTCTCTCTCTCTCTCACGCGCATACACACGCACACCCGCACACTATCCATCTCTTGCCTACGCTCTCCTTTCTCTCCTATTTTAAATAACTCAAATCAATCATAAATATTTCGCACATACATACTTTGGCAATGTAGGTATAAGGGTACTCTTTGAAATTTACATAACACAAGTTTGAAAATAAGGTTAGTCTCAATATACTCAAACGTTTTAAAATCTGAAAGCATTTCAGTCTTAATCAGATGGATTATATGTCTTTAAAAAAAAACTTTAAAAATGAAAAGAATAGAGACAACAAAATATTAAGAAGTAGAATATAATATGTTGTAAGCAGTTTAAGAAGGGACTACGTTATACATGGACTATGATTCCAACAATTGATACTTATTCGAAAGATTTAAAGGCTATACGTTAATGTACATCATGGAACGTATGTGACTGGTCGATGTACATTCTATATTACACGGTTCTGCGGTCTGAGAAAAGTCAAATTTGTGTCAATAACCTGGACTATACGGCTGTCAAACTTCAAATTGTAAACATTTTCATCCACGTTTGGCTGGTATCCTGTAAAGTCATCAATGTTCTGACAGGACATGTTATGCTAATGAAGAGAGATATGTTTATGAGACATGCGTGTTGATCCCGTGGCCCCGTTTTCAACCCGCCGCGATCTTTTAATTTGTTTATCATCACACGCGGACGGCAACTCGAACTGACTTGATGTGTGGCAATGTATATATAAACATTGTGGTAATGCATGTTGTTGGGTACAAAATTGTCAATGTTTTCTTAATTGTATTGTTTATCGATCTAAGATGAATTATGAAGAAATATGGAATATTTTGGGCCATTTTTTGTTTAATGTTTCATTGTTATAGAGACATATACATAATTATGATATTTTATGTGTTCATTTCGCAAGTGCAAGTGGCAAAAGCAATGTAATTATGTAAACATTTAAACATTTCTCCCATTTTGGAAATACGTGTTTGCGTTTTTTCTTCATTCTCTTGCTTCCATAACAAAACCTTTTGATTCAGTTGTTGGCTGAACGTATTTTACTGATTTAGTTCGTCAATATAGAAGGAGTAATGATATAATGATGGAATGGTTGGTTTTTAAAAAATATCCGGAGGCGAGTAATTAGCAATACACAAGTGTATTGTTGTGGAAACTCTCTCTCTCTCTCTCTCTCTCATTTAAATTAAATACCCCTCTCTCGCTCTCTCACCGTCTCTGATATTTCGACTGCATTGTAGTTTGATATACCATTCAGTTATCTTATGACAGTGTTCTGAATTCGTGAATGTACATGATTTTGTTAAGAGTAGATTAAACATTTCGTCATATTAGTTAACCTATGAAGTGGGAGAGGGGGAAAAGTTAAAATGGTTTGAATACATCAATTAGAATAATTTAGTAAACAATAAACGATTGACTGTATATTATTCGTCGACTGCTTAGAACGATCCTCATCTGTTCTTGTTTTAACAATTGTTGTACTTCTAAATCAATTAGTCAATATATCTTTTACAGCCCCTATGTCCAACCCCCCCCCCTTTTTTCACCCTCTCTCTCTCTCTTTCTCCTTTTTCTCACCATTTTTCTTCTCTCTATCTCTCTACCTCCCCCTAACCCTCTCTCTCTCTCTCTCTCTCTCTCTCTACCAACACCCCCATGAAAGGAACTTTGTCTCTTTCTTTCTCTTTCACTCCTTCATATCTATTTTCTCCTTGTCTTTCGCATCTTTCCGATTTAGCCCCACCTATATATTTTTGTTTTCATCCTTCGCGTGGGCATCCTATTCCAAGTAGCCACAGATCATTAAAGTATACATCCCCCAAGCATCAAAAGAATATAACACATGTCGGGCAATTAATATTGCATTGATTTAATAACAGAATGGGGTCCCTGTAGGAAATAAATGCCCCGCAGAATCGGCGTGCTTTATTGCTTTGGGGAGCCTGCGGAGAGTCCGCAACCGGCAGAAGAGAGAAAGCAGATTCGCAATCCGATTCGGAGACAGGGAAAAATAAGGCCACTGTTTGAATGATGTATGAGAAAATAGAACTCATGCAACAGTCATACAACCAAACTATAAAAGATTGAAAACTTTGTTGAGACTGTAATAAAGAGAGAGAGTGGAATATCAAATGGAGAGCTTGAGGTACAGAAGACGAAAGAGAGGATGAGAAGAGATCGCTATAGTGATGCGGAGTTGCACGAACATCACAAAATAACGAGAGAGAGAGAGAAAAAAAAAACAGACAGACAAACAGAGAGGCAAAGAGACAGTGATATGCTGATATAAAAATACAAAGAGACAAGTCAAGAGAAATAGAGACAAACACAAGAGAAATGAGAAATGAGAAAGAGAAAAAGCAAAATATAATAATAATGATTATGCGAAGGATTAACGTGGAGGAAGAAAAGTAACAGAAGAAGCTACCGTTGAGAGAAAACAAAATTGTACACGGAACTATAAAATACAACTGAAATTATTTTCAAGCATGACCATCACATTACAAGAGTCATAGAGCAATATTAAGATTATACAAAAATTATGAAATACCGTTTCTTTGCTACTACTATACTAGAGGTAAACTGTTACTTCTTTTCATTTTTATAATTCAAATCCTCTACTCGACAATTTATTTCGCTCTTCTTACTTTTATTTCTTGCTGCAATTATTAACCAACATTTAAAACGATGCTACGACACGGAAAGAGAGCTTACTGAAAACACATCACGCCACAAATTCCTCTCCTCTGAAATGACTATCTCTCTTTGCACATCAAAACTTAGGCTGAACTTGACGGTTCGGAATGCGATACGCTCTCCTCGGCCCGCGCTAATTCACATCGGCCTCTTAATGACTTTATCAGCTGTTACTGCGGCGCCATAGTGCGGGCTACGCAACGCTGCCTTCCCGCTGGAGTTTTCCCCCAACAGCTAGCTCTACGATCGGGTGTATAAATGCTCGGGCTTTTTCCTTCTCTTCTATTATCGCCTTATCAATATTTCATAGCACGATGGGAGCGTATTAATCACTTTTTATCGCCCTTGGTCAGAAAAGCGGCGGGAGTGAAACATATTAAAAGAAAGAGAAAAAAGGGAAGGTGTTTTAATCCTGTCATAAAACGGGAAAACACCAGGTGAAAACAAGCTGAATATAATGGGAGTAAAACAACACCAACATTTGGATTATTAAAACCTTGAAAGCCTCAACAAGTAAAGGCTTTTCAACAAATAGATTCAAGCTGCTGCAAAGCTTTCTTTGATATTAGCAAGCTGAATTAGTTGTATTTTTATGTAAAATCTTTATGTCTCGTTTTTCTTGTTTTTCTTATATTTTCCAAAATATTTTCTTACATCTTTTCCCCTTCACTTTTTGCGTTTAAGATATTATAATTGCCTTGAGTATGTTTTTATTTTATTGTCCTAACGCATCCCGTTCGATCATTTTCCAATAATTTTGACATACTGTTAGGTTGGGAGAATACAATACAAGTGTATTATTTGATTTTTCAATTTACTGACACTTCAACCGTAGATGAATATTTTTTCCAATTACATATTTTCTTTTCTCTTAAGGGAAATGTCCAAAATCTTGTCTTGCTGGCGCTGCAGAACGTTCTAAGTAATTCATTTATTCACCAAAGTCTAATATTTGATAGTAAAATAATTGATTGTACTTAATGGAAATGCCGACATCTAGAAATAACGGAAAGAGTTTGTTCAAATGACATTTGATATTCTTTATTTTCCTTCTTGTGTTTCTGCAAACGATGAAACTATTCATTTACCAAGCCTATATTTAGATTCACCTCTGAAGTTCTGGTTTTATGCCTGGATTTTTGTTTCAAATGTCATTTGGACATATAAATGTAAATGGATGTGAATGATATTTTTCAAATCAATCTGTATATTGGTACTTGGAAATGTCGAGAGTAGATAGTGGCAATAAAACACACACACACACACACTCAAAATACTTAAAGCCTGACAGGAATATTAGTTGACAATATAGGATCTCTATAGGTGCCCTTCTCTTGATGCGTGCGCAACAGTTAGCGGCAGAGAGTATATAGCTTACCCTATACACATCCAAAGAGCATGATGATGAAGGTAAACCTATATTCCAGTTCATCACTGTGTAGTTAGTACAAAATACAAATGTTCTGGAAAAAACATGAGATTTCCGCTTTGTGAATACAATACTTCCACCCAAGTATCATGGAATACACCATTTAGGCATAAAAGAAAATGATTATAAACTTCCCTCTGCACTTTTATACATAATATATCTATTTGATGTGAGTAACCATTATACATGTGCAGATTTATCTTCCAACTGGCTTATTTGAGCTTAAATTTGTTTATTTGTAGTAATTTTCATCATGTTCATAAACAGCTACCACGCGTTTGGCTACATTTCATGACAATTGGTAAAGTAGTTCCAATTTATTAATGGTACAAAAAGCACAACCACCCCAATCATTCATTTTCCTTTCTTTTCTTTTTTGTCCGTTAATTATTAACTAATTAACTAAGCAAACTTAGCAAAATCCAAATGTATTGTGTACTTTTATATTTTCAGAAAGGCTGTAACTTTTTCATTCGAGGATGTGTGTTTGGCAATGAAGTGATATTCATACTCCTATAATATTTCTCGATTCAGATAATTTATTTTAAAGTTAAAGTAGTTATTATTTCAAATTAATTCGTGTACGACAAAATAATGTGAAGGACTGAAGAAGTGTTCCTTCTTATGCTATTATGGATTCCGATTCCACCTATGTGCAAAATAATAGATAGCTTTTGTGTTTTTTCGTGATTTCTTTTTGGAAGAAATGAGAAACTCATTCATTACTGAAATTGTTATGATGTGATTAAGGATATTATATCTAACTGATAGGCCACGAGACCGAATAACTGTTCAGAAGGCCCGCTGGACAGACATGTCTGTCTCGTGAGCTGTTAAGCCGGTACTATTTAAAACCATGCTAAACATCATAATTTGTATATGCGAACAAAAAAGAAAAACAAAGACTCTTTCGTTCCATCTTTAATATGGATTAATTTTTAAAATTATATTTGAAATTCTATTCTTGTTTACAGGAACACTTTTTTTTTCAAAAGCGTAAAACAAAAAAAGCGAAAATGTAAATTTTGCATAGTATGATTAGCTTAAACTCTAAAAACCCAAAGTATGATAACCTGTTATTACAAGTGATACTTTTGCGTATCTATGCTACTATAAGATCACAAAAATTACATGATATTTACGTTTTTGTATATATGTATGAATTATAACAGTGTTCGTGCATTACATCCACTTCTTTTTCTTAGCATGATCATGTATAGGTAACGACCATTATTTTCTGTCTAAATCCATGCATGGTATAATTGGTTTTAAGAATGAATTGAGAGGAAAATATATATAGGCCTATAATAATATATAGATATAAACATTTTGACGTGTCATTTCTGGTCTTCTTACGCGTATGTCAGGTAAGAAAGGGATTGCGACTTTTTAAAATATCTGATGTCGAATATATAAGTTTGAATAATCAAGTATCCCTGAACAAATTAATAAACAAATACAAATTGAGGGGGATGCTGGTTTGATTAAGTTCGGTTTTTGAATTTCTATTCATTTTTTGATAATACGCAAAATACACAATATTTTCTTCGATCATTTATCAAGTAGTTATTTTGAAATCATGTGTGCTGACGATCTTCAGAGAAATACGTCTGTTATACAGAAAGACATAATTTCTAATCACGTGACATAAATGGATCCAAGGGGTAAAATCTTCACAAACCAATAAGATATGCATATTTCAAAAGTTAGATTTTATCTTAATATACCAATATTCGCCATTCCAAAACGGAAGGAAAATAAAAATTTGAGGGAAATAAACTATTTCGCATGTTAAATAACTTTGAGGATTTTTTTCAAGGAATGGATGAAAAGTTGAATGTATATGATACTAAGAAATATTTTTTTCTTCGTAATTTGTTTGAATACTTTGTTATATCTTTCTTTTCTTTTACTTTATTGATTTTTGGGGGTCTACCTTTATTGTTTTCCGTAAAATTCCCGCTCCCTGCATGAAAGGATACGTAGCATAGCATGCAGGATTCGAATGCATATACCATAATTACCTCCTAACACACATAATACACCTACGGTACACGTTCACCCATTTATGCTCTACTTTACTTTCACCCGTGTCTACCTTGTCTAATTCTAACCTCGCATAGCAGCTGCGAGGAGTCAAGCCAAAGTTGTCAGGCTATCCATATACCGGGTTTATAAACGCGAAGCATTGGCGAGGGCGCTATGCCCACGAGACTGCCCAAATTCCAATCCGTACGTGAAGGGGGAGAAACGGGGAGGGTTGCAGAGGGAGGGGTCATCGTGGGTCACAAGGGGACATCACCTTTTTGAAATAAAGAAAGCCTCGCTGTGTCGAGTCATGAAAGTGCCCTCTTTAATTCTCATCGATTTTCAAACCTGTTGGATTTCGTGAGAGTGCTGCCGCTCCAATTACAGTTCCTACACGTTCGCCAATCCTCTCTATACTTCTTCATAATTTGTTCGCATCTGCCGCATTTCATCTAAACATTCAAGGCTATTTTGACCGCTGTGAAACTCTATAAATTACATGGGAATAACGCGAACATTTAAACAATGTTTCGACATTGCTTGACTTTGTATAAGCGTTTAGGTATGCGTGGTTCAAAGGGTTCTCTTAAATTACCTCTAAGTCTGAGCTTACTTGTCATAATTGTTCAGAATTACTAATCCTTTGAATAGATTAAGAAATTGATTGTTGGGATTATGGCGTTGAGAATACTCACAAGTAACAATAATGTTTTATGATTGGTTTAATATAGCTCATTTCATTTCAATTTCATTTATTCGTCCTTCGCTGAGAAGATGGATTTTGAATGGGATTTGAGTAAATCTTACATTACTTGATGATAATAAAAATGCGGAATCTAATGTAATAAAACATGATATATATAAACAACTTACTGCTAGATAATCAAACAACAGAGATCCAATGTTGTTGCGTAGAAATATGTCAAGGAATGACCAATTGTAATAATTATTAAATCACTTTTTCCTGGCAGAACAAATCAAAATCTGTATTACTTGTTATATCGATTCTATTAAAAAAAAATTTTATCCCCTAGCATGGCTTGCAAAAAGTACATGTAACTGATGTAAGGATGTAAAGGAAGAAACTTTAAATATAGATATTCAACAAATAGAGAAAATCGTAATGATCTAGAGATGAAAACCGCCATCAGCGTCATAAATTGTTCATTCCAATTGCAAAATTCCGTTGGGTATCGTCGTGAAAGAGCGGTTTATTGCCATTTAGTCCCAAACCAATTCATCTACACCAAGTGGCAAGTAGCCTAATCACCGATTTGACTACTATTCATATCGTCTAACTATCACAAATTGGTCTGATGACTATTTGGGCTAAACATCACTTATTTTACGGCATGTTGGGTTTAATATCAACGTATTGTATTGAGACAAAACACACACTGGCCCTTGCAAGCATATTTTGTATTGGAATAGTGGGTAATGGACGTACTTGTAGGAAGAGGGGGGCGGACCAAACTGTCGTTAGACCAACTGACGATTAGTGATGATAACCATAAATCGGTCAACACCATTGTGACTATAGTGGACAAAGAAACAAATATTGAATAAACGATTATTAAACTTCAAGGAAAATAGAGGGACTAGGTTTAGACGATTGGACGAATTGGGGATTGGACAATTGGCTTTGGACAAAACGGCAATTCGCCGTTAGTTCGACTGCGCGACGTGGCACATATTTACGACGGTTGTGGTCGTATCCCCATCGGGACATGGCTGGCTTCGATTTGATGCCACACATGCCTCTCGCACTCCGATACGCACGAAGAAGTTTCGTCGTCAGGCAATTAACTGCTCGTCTGCTTTCGAAAATAGGGAAAAAATCACATCTTTCTGTATCTTTTGTAATTTTTCATCCTCACTTTCTCTACTCCATCTCTCACCTCTCTTTCTCACTCTCTCTCTCTCTCTCTCTCTCACTTCCTTTATCATTATTATTATTATTTACAACGATTAAAGGTAATAGCATTGTGACGCATATTCAGAAGCGGTAAGATTTAAAAAAAATATATATATATTATTAGCTATTTTGTGGCAAACGAAAGCAGAATAAAAACCGCAATAAAATTAAAAAATCTTCTAAAAAGTGATGTCAAAGGTCATATCACTTTCCAACATGATTCATAAAGGATGACAACTTACTAGCTTTGTATGCAATCTAATATTTTTTATTTTTACTACAAAATGATAAAAGTATCTTTTAAACTAGTAAGCGCTATCAGCCCCCCCCCCTTCTCTCTCTCTCTCTCTCTCTCTCTCTATCTATCTCTGTCTATCTCTCTATCTCTCCTCCATCTCCTTCTCTGTTCCTCTCCCACTCGACGAAAATGGAAGGAGAGAGTTTGTGCCATTATCCCACTTTACCCGAGGCCAGATATTTCACGCCTATAGCGACGGTATTACCAGACGGGGGTACACCGGGGACCAGGGACCCGGTCTCTCTCCCGAGGATGCCCAAGTCCCATGGCAACACATGTCTCATTATCACTTGCACATGCTGCCTTAAACTCATTATACATTGTCCTCATTTTTTCTTCTTCTTCCTATTTTTATGTCTTACTTTATTTCTTCTTATATCTCTCTATAATCCCTTTCCCATTTCTATTTCTACGTATCCATTTGGTTCTTCCTTCATTTCGCCATTTCCTTCTCTTTCCTCTACCATTATCCCCTTCTATGTTCTTAATGTCATTTTCTTCCTTTCACGTCTCTCTCCTTCTTCCTAGGAATACCTTTTGCCGTTTACCTCTTTCTCCCTCATGCCCTCTCTCCCTCTCTAATGATAATGATCCAAGAAATGCGATCGTTATATGAGCAAAATCGGAATTAGAAAATTTCTAAAAATTCTTGACATGTAATTAAAATTGTGTAAAAGTACGGCATTACCCGAAACTGATTTCTTTGTTTGTCCACCTATTTTCCTACTCTTATATTATTGCCTTTTTAATGTGTCCTTTGCTTTCCCATTTTTCTGATCCATGATCACTTCACTGCATTCTTCCTCATCATTTTCTCTACTTTCATGACCTAACTGGTCAGTAATAGTGAGGGGATCAAATAACAGCAACTTCACGGCTCTTCCCCCTTCTTTATTTCTTTACACCGCATACGATTATTTTGCACTTACAAAACCCCGTCAGTCGTTATGCCTAACAGTGTCTGCACTATCTGCACTATTAGACTACAATAGGGTATGTACTTTAGCCGCTCCTGACACATCCAGAAACTGGCAGATTTAGGCTCTACTCAAGGCTTTAGGAATTGTGGTAAAGTGTCAACTTAGAGTCTGTGCTTGTAGACTAGTATACGACTTTTGTACTGACAGGAGAGTGGCGCCTCTGTTTAAGAAGCAGCATTCCAACTCAAACGTAGAGGGCCTATGCCGGAAACAAATGTGGAGGTTGTTACGGAACTGGATTTTATTCGTTTTTTTTTTTTTTGCTTTCTCCTCTTCTTCCCCCTCCCCCTCCCCCTCTCTCCCTTCTCCCCACCCTCTCTCTCTCTCTCTCTTTATTTTTTCTCTTTCTATCTCTCTCTCTCTCTCTCTCTCTCTCTCCAAATATCTATCTCCCCTCTCTCTCTTTCCCCTCCCTCCTTCCCTCCCTCCTTCCCCCCCCCCTCTCTCAATATCACTAACCTTTTCTCCCCTTCTCTCTTTCCCTCTCTTTGTATCTATACCCATCTCTCTTTTTTCCCGCCACATTCTACATTTGATAATTTTCAGCAGTCAGTCATGTTTCATATTTCACACTATAACGGTACCAAGAAAGTGTGTCATTTGCAGTGATAAACATATTAAATGCTCCCTTCTTTCTCTTCCCGTATATTAGGGAGGAGACATGTGAATCTGATCAGTCCTAATCTTATCTCCAACCCATTTATGCTTGCCTTCACCATGTTCACAAACGAAGTTTAACAGCATCATTTCTTAGTTCGCATAATATCCTTGAAGTAAATAACTATAGACTTTGAATTTTTAATATCAACCCTCAAGATTTATAGTATTTAAGTACTCGAAATAACTGAAAACTCTGGTTTATATTTACGTTGACTGGAGATCTTTCTGAAGGCAATCTGCCACCTGCCCCCCTTCAAATGCGCAAGTGAACAAAACACTGACGTGGTGCCTATTCATTAATGTCGAAAGAGGGGAAAGTAATTTAATTGACACCACACACGCATGGCCAATAAATCACAATGCTAAAAATCAGACGATTTTCTGAATCTTTACAGCCGAGAAATTTTGACAGAATTTGTATTAAATGATTTAGATAAATGTATATTGTCATCAATAAACGGTGGTGAGTCTGTGATCTTATGCGTTTCAATACTAATAATGTGGGGACTGAAATGAAGTAAAAGTACGATTTACTTGGATAATTACTAGGCCTATGAAGTTTCAAAATTACAAAAAGTTTATCAATCTCATTTGTTATGATAAGGAAACTGTAAACACTAAAACATATTAGGTGTTGAAAGTCGAAAACATTAAATATGAAAAATGGAGTAAAATAATATATGTATGATCAACGCTGCTGGCGCTAGACTTCTTCATGCACGCTTGGAACAATCTTCCTAGCGGAAAACACTCAATGTTAATACAGTAAGCTCATGAGTAGAAAAAGGTAGAAGTGATTTTTTATCCGTAACAGAAAAAGTAGCATTAATAGTAATAGCAATAGTAGCAGTAATAGTAATAGTAATAGTAAAAGTAAAAGTAATAGTAATAGTAATAGTAATTATCAAAGTCATAGTAATAGTAATTGTAAAGTATACAATAGAAACAGAAATAGCAATAGTAGTAGTAATAGTAATAGTAACAGAAATAGTAGCAGTAATAGTAATAGTAATTATCAAAGTCATAGTAATAGTAATTGTAAAGTATACAATAGAAACAGAAATAGCAATAGTAGTAGTAATAGTAATAGTAATAGTAAAAGTAAAAGTAATAGTAATAGTAATAGTAATTATCAAAGTCATAGTAATAGTAATTGTAAAGTATACAATAGAAACAGAAATAGCAATAGTAGTAGTAATAGTAACATAGTAATCATAATAGTAATAGTAATAGTAATAGTAATTATCAAAGTCATAGTAATAGTAATTGTAAAGTATACAATAGAAACAGAAATAGTAGTAGTAATAGTAATAGTAATAGTAGCAGTAATAGTAATAGTAATAGTAATAGTGATACTAATACTAATGGTCGTAGCAATAGTAATAGTAATAGTATTAATAGTAAGTAATAGTAGTAGTAGTAGTAGTAGTAGTAGTAGTAGTAGAGTAGTAGTAGTAGTAGTAGTAGTAGTAGTAGTAGAAGTAGTGGTAGTAGAGAGGTAAGTAGTAGGTAGAGTGGTAGTAGTGTAGTAGTAGTAGTAGTAGTGGTAGTAGTAGTAGTAGTAGTAGTAGTAGTAGTAGTAGTAGTAGTAGTAGTAGTAGTGGTAGTAGTAGTAGTAGTAGTAGTAGTAGTAGTAGTAGTAGTAGTAGTAGTAGTAGTAGTAGTAGTAGTAGTAGTAGTAGTAGTAGTAGTAGTAGTAGTAGTTGTAGTAGCAGTAGTAGTACGGTGACGGCAGCAGTGAAAGGGGACGTATTATTGAAATCATTGATCATCATTGGTCCAGTTTTTGAGGAAAAAATTTCGCAACGACTCAGCCGGCCGCTGAATAAGCGGGGGTGGGGGGAGGAGGTTTGAGGGGGTTTAACCCCCCTGCGTACGCGCCAGAGTAGTAGTAGTAGTAGTAGTAGTAGTAGTAGTAGCTGTAGTAATAGCATTAGAATGCTTACATGTTATCAAGCGTTGAGCCTGCCTGGTGACGTATGCGGTCAACAATCCTATTCAACCGTACTAAAATAAGGGTCATCGGTATGCTCTAACAATAGTGAAACTATATTAATTTTCATGCTAACTCCTTCTCTCCCATTCTCTCTCCATCTTTCTTGTTATCTCTCTCTCTCTCTCTCTCTGTCCCTCTCTCTCTCATTCCTGCTACTGATGTCTCTCCTTCCATTTTATTTTCCTGTACGTGCCTCTTCCTTTCCCAAATCTCATACATTTATCCCCTCCCCTCCCCCCTCTCTCTCTCTCTCTCTCTCTCTCTTCCTCTTGTTATATTTTCTCTTTCGAGTAATACATCTTCATTTCTCATCTCTATTTTTAGTTACTTCCCTCTTTCTCTCTTTTTTAATTTCTTATTCCTATATAGTCCACTAACTCACTATTTCTCACAATGTCTCTCTCTTTCTTCATTACAATAATGTCCTATTTCCATTATCTCTCTTACTCTCTCTCTCTCTCTCTCCATTTCTATTTTCTTATATTCCCCATATAATTATCTGTCTTTTCTTCACCATCTAAAAACCCCTCTCTCATTTCAATCCCCACAATCTATATATTTTGTTTCACCTCCCCCATCTCTTTCTTTCTTTCTTCTTTCCTTTTTTTTCTTTCTTAAATTGCTTCTTTCTTTCTTTCTTTATATCTCGCATGATTTCCTCTCCTATCCCCCATCTCTCTTGCTTGCTTCAACACCAATAGGAGCAGGACGGTCAAGCTGCTACGATCACAGTCCGAGTTCACTCTCCCCGTCTCTGCTTATCCAAGGTTTCCCTCAACAACTGACAACGATAGGAGAAGTCAGTTATGCGAGTCCATTTACTGTCTCCATTGAACATGACCGAATGCAATAAGACCATTCATGTATCAAAGAGATTAATTAATGCCCGACCTTGACCGGCGTGAAGCGAATCCACCACTAATTCATCATAACCATCCATCCCCCCCTCCGCCTTTTATCATCTTTACACTCTTGTTTCCACACTAATTCTCAGCCCTCTTTGTATTTCCGTTACGGCTGATGAAAGAGAACGTATGATTCAACCATTGATAACTGGTTTTAATCTCTTTTACAAATGGTAACAAAATTGTAGCGAGTGTGAAGTCTGGGTCATTAATCATAAACGAATATTATGTTTCAGCGCCCTTGAATATTTATTTGATTGGTGAACATTTAGAGGAAAAACGTATCAACAACAAATAATCTTTGATTACTTAGATTATATCAGCGATATCATTATAACATCGTTTATTTCTGAATAGATAGAACTATTGATTAATAGCCTGATTAGCAGGTTGAGTGATTATGAGATTAATAAAGTGATTGGTTAATGGACGGACGGATTGATACGTGGATTGATGTCTTTACATTTAAATGAAAAACCTGTCCTCAACAAATTGTCTATAGTAACCAGTATTATATTAGTGATGTCAAAATAAAATTGTTTGTTTGTGAATACATTGAATTATTGATCAACAGTTTGACTAATAGGTTGACTGAAAATGTGATTGATTAAGTGATTGGTTAATAAAAGGTACGGACTGACCAATGGGTCAGTTGAATGATCGATTTATACATGAAAAGATGGAGAAATTGGTGAATAAACTGATTCTTCTTTTATTTGTTGATTGAATTTACCATTCATTTATTTATCCATCGACCAGATTTGAACAATATAAAATGGGGTATCTTTTAATATAACATGAAATATATCTTACCAGTGGCATAGCTACAGGGATACGGGGCACGTGCCCCGCCGGGCCCTGGTACCGTCGAACGGCCCCCAAAACGGCCAAGACATGTCTTTCAATAGAAATAAATCAAATATAGAAAGTACAATAAAAGAACATTTGCCGACATGAATATTACTTTCAACCTTTATTAAATACATGCGATTAGTTTGGAGTTTAGTGTGGTCTATGTTGTATGAGTTCATGAACTATTTCCAAGCACAGTCAAATTACCCAGGGAAGTTCAATCACATCTTGCAGAAAAATAGAAGCCTGTTATAGAAAACGAAATATCAATAGGAAAACATGCAAAGGACAACTGCAAAAGAACCCTTCAATGATATGAATTGAGAATTAGACCAAGGGCGATATAATTATCTCCTTCTTGGCACAGTTATATAGACGAATAATTACCACACATAAAGTTTCGAAATGTCATTTCGAAATTCTAGTATTGTTACTGGCTAAAATAATTATCAAGCAATTGTATGAAGACTTTTGCAGACTGAATTTTATCCTTCACCTCTCTTTCACCTCCGCTTCTCTTTCTTAATTATTTTTCTATTTTTCATACTTCGTCTTAGTATTATTCTTCATTCATAATGAAAGCAGTAAATTCGTTCTTAAGAAAGTTAATATTCCGACAGATATGATTCATTACTAGTAATCACAATTAAACAAGTGAGGTATTTTCTTGAGTTTAAACTGTGAATAAGTGATGGAAGAGAAAGAAAATAAGAGAAATAAAAGTGGATTGTTTTTCCAGAAAATCATGCAAAGTGAATACACTCTAGTTTCCAGTTGTCACATAGGATGGTTACTTTAATCGGTTTTCTTGATTTAAGTGTCAAGACAAAATTTTCATATTTTGACTAGATATATCACAACACATTTTCATAACCTCATCCACCCCCCAAAAAAGGTGAATAAAACAGTACAAAAAAAATAGAGAAAAGGAGTTTGAGATAATTTATCAGATTGTAAAAAGACATTTCGTCAGAGTGAAAATATCAGTGCAGGATGAGAAGAAGAGACATGACAAATGGGAACCCCCTAGGTTGGGAAGAAGGAAGAAAGAGAAAGGGATAAGACAACAAAGGCAGAAATATGACAAAGTTATTGAATTTGAATTATGTTGAGCCTGTACTTAGTTTAGACTCGCGAATCAAACACGAACAGTGCAGAATGAAAGCAAACATGCAAATAAAATTTGGGATTGGCGATTCTTTGCTCTCAAAACAAGTATAACCCGTTGCCTAGGAAACATCATTATATATGCTTAGGCATAATTCGTTATTTTCCATTGTTTACAAAGTGATAATGTAGTATGATGAATAACAGAGAATCAATCAAAATTGACACATTGAGTAACTATGTGCAAGATTTTTGCCTGGAAGTTCCCAAAGTTGATAACAAAGACTGATATTGAAAAATGAGGCGTATTTTTTGTTTACCTTCAAGTTCCATAGTATTGTTCGTTCTTTCTATTTCCAATATTACGCAAATCAAATAATGTGTGTTCCTGAAATATATATGATTCTTATTCCAAATAATAGAAGAATAATTACTCTATTTGAAAGTTTAAAGTAAAATAATTATCGTTTAAGGGTAATTTGCTAGTTTGTGCTTATCTTAAATATATATGTGCTTTTGATACGGATATATGCACAAAATAAAATGGGCTTATAATTGTTTGTTTTTTTGTTCATCTGAATTGTTTTCAGTTATTATTTTTCGATTCTTTGCTTAACACTACGAATATCATGGGCTGATGTAAATGGCCTTTTGGATGTGCTTATAAAGTGTATAACATTTGATCAGGGACCTGTAAATTTACAATGTAAAATTCCCTGATTTCAATAAAACGTTATGACGTTCATGACGTTGATGAGGGAAGACTCGAACCAAGTCTTTTTTTTATACCGAGTACTTAATTAACAAGGTGCGATGCCGAGTGCCTTATAACATATACAGTGCACCCTTCTCAGGACATGATTACCAATGTCATTTTAATCCAGTGATGGCACTCCAGGGGGACGGGGGAAGCGTCCCCGGGAAATTATTAGGAGTGGATTGCCCTCCCCTTCCCCTCCAGACCACAGCGGTGTTGAAAATCTGAACCAAAATGTAGTAACTGAACAATAACGCACTCGGCTTTTAAGTTTTGTACAGCGCAAAATGTAAAAAAAAATTAGTAATAAACGATGCAAAAAATATCCCCATCATGTCAATGTGAAATAAATATCCGGCTACTGAATATCATATCTTAAAGGGACTTGGTAACATTGTTCAGATGAGAGAAAATGGTGCTAAGATAGTGACTTCAATGCTAGATGTACAGTTAAAGATAATCTGAAAGTTTGAGTGAAAACAGACCATTATTAATAATAACAATTGGGAAAAACTGATCCGATCAATTCCTTAATCTCCCAACTATATTGTTATAATTTAATTAAATTTTAGGTGAATGTAAATCGTCACAAAGCAATGAATTAGCTCTATATACCATTCCAAAAATGTAAGTGTTGAAAGATTTTTAAAAGCCTGTTTTAGGTCTTATTTTCATGGAAAAACGGTTGGGAAAATTCAAAAATTGGTTGGGAGAATTTACTGTTAGAGGATGTTGCACAGTGACGCCTTCAAAGAAAACCATAAATATCTTTGTGGTTTGATAATTTTTTCAGGATTTTTTGCATGTTAGAGGGTTAGTACAGTAAAGGGAATATAATAAGTAACATTTCATACAAAATTTACACAGTTTTTTCATCAACCTTCAACAATGTTACCGGTTCACTTTAAATAAAATATAAGTACTCTGCCTACTACCTTTTTAAAGTACATTCTAATCTCGTGCAAAACAAAATTTACAATCAAAAGCTATGTTCGAATTTAACCTTATTTTCAAAAGCGGTCTGGGACAATACCACAATGATTATTTATAAGAGTTATCACGAAATGTATATTTATTCAAGCGCGATAAGAAAACGTGTATTGGTTGATATGCATGTTATTTTTGTTTGAAGTACGATACTGCTGTTGGTTATATCAATATCATATCATAGACAAGACATACTATGTTATATTCATGAACAAATTCGTGTTGTGCTTTTTCTTATTTAAGCCATGCTCAACGGTGTTAAGAAGCCTGTTAAAATAGTCTTTCATAAAGTATAAGAAAAATCATAGCATTCACGTATTTCTCCGCCACTATTGAAAGCTCAAAATCACAAAAGTCTCAAAAAACTTCCTGCGAAAAGCAAAGCACAGATATATCCTAGTATTTGACCAAGGTAATTTTGATAATTTCATATTGATATTGATTTTACATGATACTCTTTATCAAGCCTGAACAATAGGCAAAAGTGAAATCTTTCCACTACATCGAAATGACGATTTAGATATCGGCTGACATTTTGAAACGTAAATAAAAGTCAACAACTTATTATTTCTTAAAGGGTATCACGAAGTAGAACAATCACAACTGCAACTTTAAACAAAATATTTAAAGACTAAATTAATATAGACTTAAATTCATTACGATTTCAGTGCAAATGCCTTGAAAACATATTTACATCTCCTTATTCAAAGTACAACACTAAAGTTTAATTTTAATCTGTTTCCAAACCAAATCCACCATTGGCGAACGGGCATAATTTCGCTTTTAGGCTAACATCTTTTTCCCTAAAATCATTTTTTTAATCTCTAAAATATGCGAGCGGGGTAAAAAAAAAAAAATGCACATCTTTAATAAAAATGTCATTTTGTCTTTAAAAAAGATATTTGAATAAGATATTAACATTACAAACATATGTCACTGTCCGAATATGACATGACGATTGCCCAAATAATGGTAAATATCGAAATTGTCGAGGGTGTGGTCCCCCAGCCCCCCTCCCTTTCCCCGCGTCGTAAGATAGATAAACTGCACCACTTGAACAAATTTAATCTACATACATAAAATTTGTTACAATACCACATCTTAGAAACTGTAGAGCCCCTCCTATCAAATAGTTCAACAGTAATACCGCAGACCGTTTGTATTTCTTTGTTACGTTACGTATTATTTATAGATAAAGACGTGCTCCTCAAAGTAATCGAATTAAAGAGCGATACATTCATTTCTGAGTCTGTGTATTAATCACAATATAATAAAGGCAATTAAAGTCTTCCAAACGTAAAAGGGGATAGAATTGTGTCCTTTTTGTGTCCTTGGGGGCTCAACGGCTTAAAAAATGAATGACATTTTCGAATATCACACAAAAGACTTATGCCTCATAGTAATTTTTGCTCCTTTTGTCCGTGCCTTTTTCGCCTTCGAACTGAAATAGGAACACGTGTTTCATATTTTGTTTGATAAATTTTGTATCAACAAGATTTATCGCAAGAATTGAGTCACTGTAAACGGGAGCTGTATTATCCGAATGTGCGAGATGACAGGTTCTTTGTGACGGGGCTTTACACGATTTCTCGCCCGCAGGGGTGTATTATAGCTACCTCACCAAACCCTATGATTGCATGGGGGATAGGATGGAAAAAGAAATGAACTATGTGTTTTTACTCTTTACTCTCTTTTTTTCTCTTGTTCAATCTACACGCTTGGTCACCTGCCATGACCAGCTAAGGGAGACTTTATTGGGTAGGACATTTTTTTTCTTTCTAACATGGCGATTTTTGTTAAGGTTTGGTTCTACCAGGTGTCAGGGGTACTGTATATACCCACACCTCCTCATTATAGAGAAGTGTACAAAGCGAGAAGGGGGTAACTCGTTGGGTTGCTGCGGGGCGTTTAGGGCTACTGGGTTCAGTCTCGCCTCCATGGCTATATCTCAACCTATTGTCTTTCGACCCCCCTTTTCTCTCTCCCGGGATCATCTAGATTTTGAACGGGTCTGCCGCGCTGGGATTTAAACACCAACCTTCCTCCTCTCTCCACGGACCTTATAAACATGATAAAAAGGAGTTATTATTCCAAAGACTTGGAGAGTAGGGTGATAGAAAGAAATATCCAGAGTTAATGTTAATGTTTAAAGGTTATACAGAGACAGCTTGGTGGAAGTGCCCAGGGGCATTCCTTACATTTTTCACTCTCAATTCGCCTTTCTGTACCCGGCGAATCCACTTGACTTCACGCATTACACGTACTCAAAATACACTTCTCTCATTGTAAATGTTAATTGGATTTATGTCAAGAATACCAGCTCAAAGACTTGATTTTTTCCTTCTTCTGTTTGCGGGAACTTGTAACGCCACACCCGTATCTTTTCCCCGTTGCTTCTTTTAAACAAACTACACAGGAGATTGTATTACCTGTGTGTGAGAGAGCGCCAATTACGAGCGTGTGCCACCATGCTCTGCGCGGGTATCAGTTGCCTGGCTAACGTCTGGTGCCGTGGCTTCTCCCATAACTTGTGTCTTACGCCCGCATAGTGAAGCGTGCCGTATGTCCCATAAAATTATCTTTGCCTTGGCCTGAAGGAGGATGGAATAATATGCGATTTTCGGATGTGTTTTCGCCCGGGAGAACTAAGCTATGTTAATTTTTTTGCGCAAGTTGATGGGTTTTAGTATCTGGGGAACGATAGAGTTTGGTTAACAGCCTGGATCTTGACTTATTAGAAAACACTGCATTAAAATATAGGAAGAGGAGACACAGGGGGAGTCCCATTTTGTTTCAACTTTTAACTTTTTTTTCAATTTTGCCTTTATCACGCTGCCTGTTTTTGAAGATTTCCAATCATCTTTTAGGACATCTTCATACCGTAGTGTCGTTCCTTCATTGATATTAACCCCCATTATTGCACCATTAATCTTTAATATTTCAAACATAATTACGCTCTTTATGGTTTGCCAGTAAAATCATATCAACTTAAAGCTATATATTTGTATAATTTTTTAACTGGCTTGAAACATTGTAGTGCAATTAAAAATATTCATGTAATGAATAGACGTTTTGATATATTTATACATATTCGTTATTTGTTCATTTAGACCTCTATATCCCCTCAGGCTAACTCTACAACTCTGCAATATATGATTACAACATCTATCACTTTCAAACAAAATATATTTACTGCTTAAAGTAATGATCTTACAGACACAAAACTCAGCATGAAATGTGACCTGCTGCCTAATTCCTTCTAGGCAATAACTTAATAATAATAACAACATTTATAATGCGCACATATCCACCCCAAGGGATGCTCAATGCGCCCTAACAAATTTTGAAATTATTACCCCGGCTTTAGCTGTACTGCCATTACGGCGCTCTAGCATTTCAAGGAATTAATTAATTAATTAACTATAAACACATCGCACCTGTACCTGACATCAGACCACAAGCATCCATTGTCATGATTGTTGCAAATTCTTTCAGTGTCCTATATGTTTACTGTCTTCTCAAAACAATGTACACGCACTTTTGGATATGATTCGAACCAGTAACCAATAACCATGCATAAGCTATTACCATCCTGTATTAAAATGGCCCAAGATGCATGCACCACACCTATACATTTCTATGTTATTTATTCCACTATCTCTGAACAATTGCATACGTACTTATTAGGTCCGTTGACTATACCCCTCAGTTATACCCTTGACAACCAATCGATCCTTCATAAGCAACCCACAATGTGTACACAATGTCTATAATTTCTTTGAGTATCCTCCATGTTGACTATTTTACAACCTATGATTCACTATACACGTATACATTCGTGAACAGATTATAAACAAAAATGGGATAACATTCCATTTGACACTTCTTTGGTCATTAAAAAAAACCGTCTTCACGATTCTTTGAGACATGCTGGGAGGACAATAATATTCCTCTGTGGTAAGATGTCTTACATCAACCGAATCTCTACCTGGACCAAACACTATGCCTAACCCTAAACCCTAAACCCTAGTTGCAACCCTAACCAGGTCTTTGACGAAGCAAAGCCCGGATTGCAGAAAGTCGCCCGAGCAATTCGGGTCACCGTCTTCACCTATCCCCATCAACCTTATCTACTCAGAAGCAACGCAAGTCTCTAGCAAGATCTGCACTTTCTTCCAATCTCATCCCAAATTATCTTCCAGCCACCGAGTGCTCTTCTTGAGACACGTGTTAATGGGTCTTTGGGATAAGACGAAGATCGCTCCTGATGAGAACACTGGCGTCTTAGGAGGAAGTGGGATGCGATCCGCTTCACCGAGATGGAGAGACGGAAGGGGGTAAGCTATCGGTGAATAAGTGACCTTGGGTTATTCATTGATTAAGGATTGAACACCAAAATGAATCACCCTAGAGATTGTCCAAACTCCAACTTTCCTCCCTACCCAAACCAAAGTGCGAATAATTTGCAGAAATCCCAAAACAAGTTCGAACAGTTTACTCCGAATTTTTTCGCGCATCAAGCAATTTTGTCGAATGAGGATAGGATAAAAACAAAAATCAGATCTTTTTAGATACACTTTTGCTCAAAATAAAAACAGTAATAGTGTAAATTTTCAAACTGGAAAGGTGGTCATTTGCCTTTCGATAGAATTTATTGGGGAAATTTTGTATAAATGAATGGAACAAAATCATAATCAACCTTTTCTTATCAGCTAAATTTACGCAGAATTTACGTAAAATTCTCCATAATTGACATTTTACACGAAGCTAAAGCTTGAGTGACAAGTATTTCTATTTATCATTTTCTTTGGGAATTTTTTTATTTGATTTATGGAAAAAAGAAATTACCAATTATTTATACTTAAAGTAGAATGAACTATCATGCCACTATCAGTGACAGCAAAAAACAAGCATTATTCCGCTTCTGTGTATTCTTTTTACAGTTGTGACATAATTGTAATTGTGCACTCGAAAAGGAAGATTTTACAAAGAAACTTTTTTTTTTACATCCAACAGAACGTCTTCTACAGAGAAACTTTAAAAATGATAGATCGATCATATCTAAAATGTTGTGTGAAATTCCGGTGTTTGTTACACAAGGATAGCTGTGGGATATATGTACATTACATTTATTTATGAGGTACGTCTCATTATTGGCTCTAAAACAACAAAAAAATTGATTGTCATTTTAAGACTCTTTTTACTCTGTCCATTAAAAACCTCAACACGGGGCTGGAATGTGTTACTAATTCACCTTTAAAATAAGTTCATATTAATATTTTGTTATGCTACATCGTCATTGTATGGTTTGCTTTAAAGTTACTTGTTCAAAATAGCTGTGATAGCTTACTCCTACTTGAAATTAAATTAATACATTATGGCCCAAATACATTTAAATCTGACATTTTTGACATCCCTCCTCCAATAATTATATTTCAAAATTGATTCAGATTTATAGGAATTTAATTATAAACCTTACTTGGCGATCAAGAAGACTCTCTCCCTCTCTCTCTCTCTCTCTCTCTCTCTCTCTCTCTCTCTCTCTCTCTCTCTCTCTCTTACATACACACGCACACACACACACAAACAAACACACACACACGCAACAAACACATGATGATTTGCTACAGGGGATATGACTTGTGTTGACGTATGAATATTTTGATATTAAAAATTCGTGGCTTGTATAAGGTCATGGGTTTCTATTACTGAAAAATAGTATGATTAGAATATTGAATTTGTATTAGACCCTGCTGTATACGTCACATCATTGTCTTTCATGACAGGGGCCCTTTAATATCAAGCTTGTCCGGTGATCATGAGTTCGACCGGAAACTCCACTGAACTGCATGGTACACCAAGCCGGCGCCACGGGGCACTTTAGCGTCGCGGCGTGCGACCCACGTACGCGGGCTACGACCCTCCGTCTACTGTACAGTTCGTATACTTCACTCGCTGCGCCTCGCTAAATCGAACCATGATGACACTCTTATCTAAATCTCAATATTTCCGCTCATTTTTGTGATTCCCCCATTTGCTCCTCTCTCCTCTCAAATTAACCATTTTAAAGTGTTTTCCTTCGTCTGCGTATTGTCTTCATTAAGTCAACAAGCGCTCAACCACGTTGTACTTCAAGTTGAATGCCTCTTTTTCTTTCCCTCTCCACCCCTCCTTCTCCTCCTTTTTGGCAATTTCCAGTCCAGATTTCTTGCCAAGTGAAGTACTATCCTGACGGAAGACCTCTTGGTGAAGTCAGATCATGTTGCTCAGTAATTTAGGATGCACATCACACAGGAATGTCTCTGCCACAATATACCAACAAATATTTGTTTCGATTCAAAAGCAATTTTGTCTGCCGTCAGATTTGATAACGATAACAAGACAATAGAACTTCCGGTTTTGAGGTAGGATCACAACAAATATTGCTGACATGACGTCTTTACCCGAAATGTGATTTATTTTTTATTTTTATGGAATCCCTTTTTGTCTATGCACTTTTTGTTATCATTATTTTTTGTATTTGTATTCTCAATGTAGAGGACCGCGGTTGTTATACCATATGAACCCCTTGGCACGCCTAATGCTAAACTGTATCGGGTTCGGGTTTTTTTCGAAACAAAATTTGAAAATGTTATTCATTAATATTCTCTCTGCTTTGTAGCTTTCCCTTTATTTTAAAGTCTGCGTTTGCCACTCTTTCCAAATCCATTTATTTCTATTAAAGCATCCGGTTTTCGTTCGGAATGAATTGATAACCTAAGCTGTTTCCAGCAAAAATGTGTAAAAACTGTCCAGATGCGTTTTTAAACCTGGTAGCAGTTTAGTGGAATATAGTAAAGGAACATTTTTTCATATATACATGAATATATATATATATAATGAAAAGTCGTTCACAATTCATTGGCAGCTCTTTTGTCTAGAAATCACGTAAAATGAATAGTAGTTTCAAATCCCTGAAGACTAATTGACGAGGAAGTTACACGACTAATTATGAAGCTATAAGAGAACACAAATTTTGGGCGAGCTGTTTATGACAAGTCGTTTAAATTTAAATCTTCTCGCACCTACACCCCACCTACTCCCTTCTCTCTTTCTCTCTACCTCTTTATTTTTCTCTCTGTCTTTCTTCCTACCTCTACCTTTCTCTATATCTTTTCTTGTTGTTCTTTCTCTCTCCATCTCTCGCTATCTCTTCCTCCCTAACACACGTACACACGCACACACACACACACACATCCACACATACATGCTCTCCATATCTATTCCCCATCTCTCTCTGTCTCTCTCACTCTCCCTCTCCTTCCCTTCCTCTTCGTCTCTCTTTCCCTTGCTACCCATCTCTTCCAATCCACCCTCTCCCTTGTATCGACTTTGCTTTGGAGAAAGAGACCGATGCTGCTGCGGCTTTCTCTTGTAAAACAATTGCGCATGCTGCAGAAGACATATTGATGAGTTATCTTGTGGTTGGTTGATTGATAAGATAAGCGATCATTGATCGAAGACTGGTCCATAGGGGTGAGTTCTAAGTAGAATTAACCGATGGAAATCCTGACCAATCGTAAAGACAAAAATTTGACAAATTGACCCAAGAAGGTCGAAAAGCTCAAATACAGATAACCGAACAGATTCATTTGCTGGGATATGACGCTATATCCAATTTTCTCATGTGATAAGTCAGTCGGTCTGTTTATTTATAGGATTGCAAGCATACGAGTTGAATTACAAGTATGGCAAAAAAATAACAAAAAATAACAAGAATAACAAAAGAGAAGAAAAAAACAAACAAACGGAAAAAGCAAAGTAGGACGGAATGAAAATAAAACAGAGATCGAAAGCGTGAGGGAAAGAGAGAATGGGAACGGGGCGAGGAGGCTATAGGTACAAAAGGTCATTCCTCTAGCGTCTACTACCTCAACAGACCAATAACATACAATAATAGTCTACAAATCTTGCAATCGATCCATAGATTACACAAAATGCTTAGATGGACAGTCTACAAGCAGTGCAAGTGACAAAACTCGATTCTTAAGAATGCTTAGAGATGATAAAATATCGATCAACCTACCTCGAAGCAGCGGTCAGCTGTCACGGATGAAAATTGGCCATGTCCAGATATATAACTCAACAGGTCAGCAAGAACGTGGATATTATTCTATAAAGTAAAGAGAGAAAGTAGGCGGATTTGTAAATGGGTCGCATCAAGGAGATCGTAGCGAGTTGCTTGCTTTTGGTCAGACGTGCTTGCCAGCTAGCGCGGTCGCCTAGCTACCAGGGTTGGTGGGGAATAGCGGCACCTGCTCAAAGGCGCTTCCCACTTTATTTTTTGATTGGGAGAGAAAGAAGATGCAAAATGGTTGTCATTTTCATGGATCTTTGCTCTTTTTCACACAATCCAGACGTTCTGTTTCATTCTAAGGTGGTATTGCGAGCGATGAATGCCTTACCCAGCCATTAGTTAACGCGCATAGGCTCGATACGACTTAAATCATACAAAATAATCGAGCTCCGCGTGTTTGGAAGATACAGCCTCATGCCAATGCACTCCTGCTCAAAGTGCCACAAATTCTCCCAAATCACCATAACTTACCAAATTCAAAAATATCAAAAAATACTCTTGTATGCTTTATTTCATTTGACTGGGATCAATAAAAACTTCCTCCTTTGTATTACTGACTCCTCCTAAATAAACCGTCTCTTAACGATTAGCCGTAATAGCTGGCTTTTCCCGCGAATAATTTTGGTTAAATTTCTTGCACTCTTGGTCGGTTTGGTGGCTAACCAGGAACGAAGGTGCAATGATGGGCCAGCCATTATTGTGCTGATGAATATTCATTGACGATGATAGGCCGAGTGTCAGCTTTAATGAAGTCTCATTTGGTGATTCATTTGAGACCATGAAGGACACATGAAAGTGCAAGGGTCCCATCCAGACAAAAGGCGATGTAAACCAGTCCCGTCAGAAGGCATACAAAAAGGGAGAATCGTTTATGTTCATGTGAAAATATTCTATAGTATTTAAGTTGACTTCTAAGCTCAAATGTTTATTAGCTTACAACGAGGAGAACAACAACGAGAAGATTCCATGGCAGTATTACATATTGTATTTTGCTGAACGATGGAATCATTCAATACAACAAGAACAACAACAACAAAATGCATAAACAATTGAATGACCTCAGACTAAGTTGCTAATGTTGCTGCATTATGTGTTGTGTTTTATGGGGTTTTTTATTGTGTGTTTTTTAAACGATTTTCAGAAAAATTTGACAGATTTTGCAAGTAAAGTGCTGTACATAATTATTACTTGATACAAGGGCAAATATTGTTCCTAACAAGGATCTTACAGCACTGTTTTCGATGATTCCATTTTAGATGTCCTAGTCTTGCCAAGTTACGATTTGTTCAGTTGATGTGTAGAGGCATTAACATACATTTTATTGTTTATTAACACTGAAATCGCCATACCAGGTTAATAATTAGTCAGTCAATAATTTAACTAAATATGAAATAAAATTAATTATTAAAACAAAATATAAGCATTCAATCCATTCCCTGTCCGAATTTCAACGTGTGCAATGTGACAAATGTTTGGAGAAGGATACAGGAGCGCGAATATTCTATTTCATGGCGCCATATATTCTAAGATTACACAATTACTCTCTATACCCCCTCCCCTGCCAATTCATTTTCCCTTGAACATAATCCACAATGTACCTAACTGTGCTGGAATAATAATTCTAGGATTTTTCTAATTTTAAACTACTTTTTGTTTTAGAAACTAGAAACATACAATTCCACATGATTCTGAAGATCACGGCAAAAAAAAGTCACTACAAAGGTCGGTCTCATGACCAACAATTATAAACAATTACACAATGTATTGCTCTCAGTCACTTGTCGCTATGGAATAATCTTTCAGATTCTCTTCTTGAAAAGTCATCCTCATTTAAATTGCAAAATCAATATTTTTCGGCCGTTTTGCTCTTTCCCTGTCCTTGAACCAACCTAGCCAAAACCATTCGTGGAGAGGGTCGGTAAACATCTTTATTAACCTAACCTTGCCATGCCTTTTGTCACTCGAAATAACCTAGACAAATCTTATTCAACATCATTCATCAATCCATGGATTATTTCCCCAATTGCTATTGTTCGGTGCCTTTGATCTTTCAATGTTTAATCACCTGTTTTATCGGCGTCTCGTGCCGTGGAATATATCCTACAAAACGTCAAACAGTCAAACAAAACGACTTGTTTGGCGATAACCAAAAGTCAATAATTTCCTCTTTAAAAAAAAAAGGCAAAGACAATTAATTACATTTTGACGGGCAGGAAAGAGCTCTCCGTGTGTTAGGCGCTTCCTTCTCAAAGTCATAGGAATTTTTCTTTTCTTTTTATTAACAGCCATGTTTCACGTTACTGTTAGAAAAGCGTTTTTTCCACTTTTCCATAACGAATTTGTGATGAAGAAACTCAGGGCCCTGTTTCAGCAATCTTAAATACAAGATATTAACAGCTGTCACAGCACTATTTAACAAGATGCTCACATCCCATCAAATTCAATGATTCAGTAGCTTATTTCAAATATATTGATATAAAGTGGTATTATAAAGGCACAGGGTACAGAGAGGGACGTTTATTCTGGCCTTAATAACCTCATAAACATTGTACCTAGTAATATATTTCTCCGCTAAACATGGACAATGCCCTGTCTCTTAAAAGGTTGCAATTTATCCCAATCAAACTGAAATTCTAAATCGCAAATAGTCGAGCAAATGCAAAATACACCAGGGGGGTGTTTCACAAAGATCCTAAGTTGAACTTATCTCTAAGTTTGACTTAAAAATTATGGAAAGCCGTTAGCGTCTATGAAAATATTTGTTTAAAGTCATTTTAAAAGGCATAATATGTTGATTCAAATCATTCATATTTTCTATTATCAAGGAGATTTCATGTTCCTGATGTGGAATTTATAAAAAGTCTAAAATACTTGAATTTTTGCTTTTGAAGATATTTTATTTTAAGGCTATGAATGGCTTTCCATAATATTTAAGTCCAACTTAGAGATAAGTTCAACTTAGGATCTTTGTGAAACTCCCCCTGACGTAACAATCACAATAGTGGTAAGATATATGCACAACCCAAAAAATGTCAGGTTTTGCGATTGATTCTGTTCAATCGTTCAATTACAGTTTTTCGTAAGACAGGGCCCAGGAGTCCCAGGTTCTTATGAATTCAAATGGGAATACATTCGAAGTTGTTTTTTGTTTGCCCATTTCTCTGAAATATGACATTGTTAGATCAGTAAAGACTGTGTGACCTTCCTCAACATATTGATACCAATATGTGGATCAAGGTAAATGTCATTTCTGCATATAGAATCACATTCCTCCTCGGATTATTATGAAAATAAGCAACAGTTTTAAAAAAATATATATATACAATGTACAACATTTGCATATGGTAGTCTGTGAACTTTTAAATTTATGAGGTATTTTATTTAATAATCCATATATGGGGTGTATTTTTTTTCTCTGAAATATGACATTGTTAGATTAGTAAAGACTGTGTGACCTTCCTCAACATATTGATATGGATACCAATATGTGGATCAAGGTAAATGTCATTTCTTCATAGAATCACATTCCTCCTCGGATTATTATGAAAATAAGCAACAGTTCAAAAAAAAATATATATATATATACAATGTACAATATTTGCATATGGTAGTCTGTGAACTTTTAAATTTATGAGGTATTTTGTTTAATAATCCATATATTATGGGGTGTATTTTTAATTCGAATGCATTTATTTAAAACACTGCTTTTCTTCTCCTCATAGATCGCTTCGCTCACTCGTTTGTTTGACAGCAAACATCTGTTAATCGTAACCTTTTGTTTTTTTTTAAAGCTTATATGATTTACAAATTCATATATCATAGTCTAAAATGTAAAGTTTTTCATATTATTCAATCCAAGCTAAAATAAAATGCATACTGCTGCATATCAATTTTGAATATGATGGTAGAATTTACAAGCTAAAACTTACCACACTTGTTGAAAATTCGGCACACAACAAACGTTTATAACCGCACGTGTATCCATCGCGACTTATGATTCCCAAAATGTTTTGTACATGGTAAAAATTAATAGTATACTCTCTACTTAGGTGTATTCTCTATATATTTAGCAACATGATGGATACGTTTAATATTTTCTCATAGGGTTAGATTATGATCACGGATGCATTTAATCATCCGATTTGGGGTGGGCAATGGGGGCTATTGGAAGCGATGATGGAAGATGTTGATTCTCCGTGACGCCATGTTTATTTGACCAGGCACAGACGCGAACTAATCAAGGGCCTCATCAACAAATACCCCGCCCCCCCCCCTCCGAAAATATTATTTATTTCAATGCTTGGAGTGTTTGACTAACTCTGTGGTGATTGTGGAGGGCTTTGTCTAAATTTGCAAAAATCTTCCGAAATCGAAGTTGGCAACAGTGTGTTGTTTTGAGGATGGTTGCCGTAATATACGGATGATTTTTTTTAATGGAATGCAATGTCGATCACGATAGATTTTTAAAACGCAAGAGTGACAAAACAGGAGTTGTATGTGAGTAATTATTTCTCTCTCCATTTTTTTTACCCTCAAAATTTTATTTATGTAAATTTTAACGGTACAGTTAAATATAGTCAAATGCCATAGGCATGGAGCAGAACAAGTTTTACGGTGTCGTAATGCATAGAGATTGTCAAGAAAACAATGCCGAATGAAGTGCGCATCGAATAAATAATGAAGGTTGTGTTTGCTAATTCAATATAGAAAACAAAGAAAATGTTTTCTTTCTTCAATCATTTTAAGGTAGACTCAAGCTTTCATCCTTCTCACGTAAAGTTGAAACTGTTTGATGAAAGCTTTAAAACAATCTATCCAAATACATTAATTCATGTGTGTGACCATTAATTGAATTTGATCCAATCAGCTATACAGGTTATTTTTTAATGTGCATGTATATAATTGTGTGCATGTATATAATCATTTGCATGTATATAATTATGTGCATGTATATAATTATTTGCATGTATATAATTATGTGCATGTATACGTATATTCAAGTTGTTTTCATTATTTGGAATGCAAATAGAAATGCTGATATGATATCAGTTTAGATTTATATTCAAATAAATAGTGTATCGTATAGTGGTGTTACTTTTACATAAGGCGATTTGCTCTTCTGACTCTTCTGACATAAATGTTAGTTAATCAATCAAAATCTCAAAGTCTCATTTCATCAACATTCTCAGAGATATAACTGCATGATTTCTACATTAAACTCGAGTCATATCAGATTATACATTGATACATTTCTGAAGTGTTGTTTCTATGGCAATGAGTAGTGTAAGTTTGCGCATATAAAGTTACAGCAAACAAAGCTACACATCAATTACTTTACCCCGGTAACGTATGAGACCATATTTGAAGAAAAATGGCCGAGTTTTACCATTGTATAGGTTCAACAAATGAAAGAACCTGTGAGAATTACAGTTATGTAAATTTGTAAATAATTTACAGACATATATTAGAACACATGATAAATGAACTTTTGAGAAAAGTCCTCAAAAAGGAAAATTAAATAACAACCACAATATCTGGTTGATTTACTTTTTCTTTAGGCAGTTGGAGGGTTTTCGTTTTTGCATTCAAGAATTCCATCCAGACAGCAACGACCATGGTCCCTCGGAGAGGACCTAAAGCCGTCGGTCCTCTGGTTGCTTACTAACAAGCATTTATGCTTTCTTAGCAGTCAGGTAAAATAGCCACCACTAAACAATTATAGCATGATGATAAAAACTACGTTTAATTGCTTACATATTCATCCCAGAAATGCTCAAGAAATTACTTCAAGTAATGACTTCAAACCAGGTACTCGTTTACTACACATGAGATACCTTGCCATTTGCTTCAGCGTCCATTGACGTATCCACGAGACCACGATGCGAGCGGTATGTGCAGGACACACATACATTGCAACATTTGATTTGGAGGGTATGTGAAGGTTAGCGGCTAAGTAAAAGGTTGGAGATCAAAATTGTCCAAATCCAGCTAACAAAGCACATATAATTGCTGCCTGACATGCACCTTGATCCAGTTACAGTATATTTCCCATGTGCATTTTACAAAAGTAGCCAATGTTTGAATGGAAAAACCGAGTTCGGGGTTCATTCAGGGGCAAAATATTAAGCTCCCATTTATCAAGCATCCATGTTATATTATATACATAATACGCCAGAAACTGAACAAAAGACAGACAATTTTTATATGAATACATATATTAGAGGAATTAAACATACAGAAACAGACAGAACAAGGAATATAATCCATAAAACAAAGATAACGTAAAGAGGATGTTTCCCTCTTCTTTAAAACGGATTCTCATTGAAGATGTTTTACGACAAAATGTTTTCCTATTACCCAACAAAAAAAAAATGAAATGAAATTAACACATTTTACCCTAAAGACGGATTCCATTTAGTCTTCATTATATATGCCTTAATGATATGAATGCAATATCTTAAAATAGTGTACAGTCTCTGTAAAGGCAGTTATTTCTTACCATATGCTTGTGATTGTTAACATGTCTTAGACCATGTTGATGTGTAGAGAGGCGAGATGATGATAATGGGGGGGAAGAAAAGAGGGAGAGAGAGAGGGGTGGGGAGTAAGAACGAGAGAAAGGGAGAGAGAGAGAGAGAGTGAGGGGGGTTCGGTGATGCGGGAGAGTGAGAAAGAGAAGGAAAAAAATATGAGTAGTGGTTTTTAAAAAGATGCGAGAACTTGGCGTTTCTCGTCTTCTTCTATCCGAAAGCGTAAATCCGTGAATAACACATCCCGGCGTGTTAACAATGATTGATGCTATCTCCCTGCCGTCTGATAGATGAGCTTCATTATAACGGTATTAACAGCAAGCTCCTCCACCAAACTTTCACATAATCTCCACCTTCTTTCTCAAAACCCTGATACCTTCTTCTCATGTGAAGAAGATGTGAAGATGAACCACGTGTCCTTTGATGGGTCGGATTTGGAGAAATGTGTATAATGAGATGATTTTTAGAATTGCTTTTTGAAAAGGCAAGGAAGGTTGGTACACTTCACACTTGATAAAAGTCAGATACGACCGTAAAACTCGGATTATGATATACGCTTTGAAAACATATAAAAACCAATCAAGTATGTTATAGCGTTGACTGATGATATGTCGGATACCAAATCCTTGTTCACTTGTATATGTCATTCTCTATCTCTCTCTCTCTATCTAGTCTATAAGCACTTTATTTCTTACGTTACAATCTTCGCATTAGAGTCAAGTTCAAATACCGACCTGCTTTATACTTCACCGTTTGCGATGAAAAAGATGAATATGATTAACGTAATTTTAAAATGAAATAAACTTCATTATTTCAGGTACGACATAACATCAAACATGTATGATATTTCTATTGACCATTGCTAACGCCTTGCGTGCGCCGTTAGCTCGTGATTTCGAATTAAGACTATTATCATTATCATGTGTTCTCAAATGATTCATATTCTATATAAAACGAAATATCACGTGATCCACCCAATAAACATCAATACAAAGTGGATAATGCATAATATTCAAGAAAGCTACATAAAGTAATATACACTTCCAAGGGAATTTGGAAATTTGTGAGACATTTCATTTAGATCATCTACTGTGTTTTTAAAAAAATTGTTAAAAAAAACAGCCGGCGCAGCAAGAGTTCATAGTGATCAGGTAATCGTAATGCAGTCTGAATATTCGTTTTAGAATTTACTATAATATGTACTTATCGTTTACAGCCATTCATAAAAATTATCAACAATGTGTTATTGTCATTTTTTTAAGGATTGTGACGAGTTGTTAAATTTTATCATATATTTACCAAGGAATATAAAATTAGAATAAGGATAAGCGTGCATCAATAAGGGGGAGATTAGACTGTTGAAGATATGTAGACATACTAACACGACAGGAAAAAGGTAGACGTGCGAAGATCACCATAGGGACGCCAACATTTGAAAAAGCAAAACATTTTATTTATTTCGTTACATTATTCGATATTTTCTTTTGCATGAATATATTCCGATTATTCAGCAAAATATCACGTTTGCCAAATTTCCCTTTTTAGCAGTTTATCAAAGCAGCCTGCACATGATGTAAATCACTTCAATTTTGTATGTTAACAGTTTTGCATATATATCTGACAGAAAGTTGTTACGCGACTAGAGCACGAAGCATGTGCAATATGATTAAATTATCAAACCAATCTTATAGTATGCCATGTGTTCCATTTTTTTCTACAGTGATGAGGTAATTCTTCATTCTTGTATAATAGTATAACTTTGTTGAATTCCTTACATAACAATCATGTTGTAGGAGAGGCTACATTCGAACCGATGACCTTTATGATATTGAAACTTGATTAATTGATTCATTTCTTCAATCCCCTGCTCATGCATGTTGAGTAGTAATTTGTTACCAGTTTTAGAACGTCAGTCTTATCGGTACTTAACAAAAAAGAATAACATCTTTGACACTGAAACGGTTATTGACAAATCTTTTGTGTGTTTGACATTACGAAAGAGGCAACCCTAAAAATTGTGTTCTTGTTTCTGTGGAGTCAGTATGCATATCGAACGTTTGATGCGCATATAGTGGAGGCCGATTGGCACGCCGGCGACAGATAGTCCCGGACTGAAGAACAAGCAATTTTCAAAACTCGTTAAAAATCTGAAATTCCATCCCCTTTTCTCTCATATTCACCATCCAATCCGTGGCGTTATCTTTCTTATTCTTTCCTATCTTGTCTTCCCAAGATCAGCTTCTCGAAGCACGAGAGGGGAAAAATCTGTTCAGTTTGCAAAAGGTGTGAACGGAGTTGTTGAAAAGTGATTGATAACAAGGGCGTTTTGATCAATGGTCTTGTAGGTTGGATGCAAATTTTGGTGTTAAGTGGTGGAGGGGTTGCCTCGATGTCGCGTTCCCTCGGGTATGGTCGAGTTACAAGGAGCCTGCTGGTACCATCCAACCCCCTGTATCCACACCTCCTCCCTCTATTCCCCTATTCTCTTGCCTTCTCTTCCTCCCTCCCTCTATCTCTCTCTCTTTCTATCTCCATTTTCTCCCTCTCCCTCTCTCTTTCTCTATATCTGTCTCTCTCTTATACCTCTTCCTCTTTCTGTGCGTGTGTGTGTGTGTGTGTGTGTCTCTCTCTCTCTTCCTTTCTCTCTAATACTCTCTCTCTCTCCGGCTCTCTCTCTTGTTTTATTCTCTTTCTCTCTCTCTCTCTCTCTCTCCCCTCTCTCTCTCTCTCTTTCAAGGCGAAATCAAAGACTTTCATTGAAAAATTACCCCCCCCAAAAAAAAAAAAAAAAAATTATAATAATAATACAACATAAAAACAACAACGGAAAAACAACTTTAAACTTAACCTAATCGTACTATTTATAACTAATATCAAGGAAACAATGAATTAGTGATGTGGAGGTGGAAAATGGTTTGATTACAAAAGTAGCAATATATTTCAGAATTCGATCATAATCCATATCTCAACGTTTTGTCGGTGATATGTACATGTATATCAGCGAATTAAATTGGATCATTTAGTGACAATTTAAAGGCATATGTTATGAGCGACTATTTCTTTGATTTACACTTAGACTGTTCCACCCTGTATATCCCATGTATTCAAAAGTACGATATCTTGTGATAATGTTTTTTTATTTTATATATATATTATTTTTATATACATATGTATATATACATGTTAATAAAAATGAAAACATTATATTTGTATGTGTGTGCGTGCGTGCGTGTGCGTGTGTGTGTGTGCGTATATGTATATATCCGAGCATGTAAGATATGTAGTGATTTTTTTACTATATGGAATACAGTGTGGTATGGTGTAGTGTGCACAACTTAGTGTGTAGTGTGCATAAATCTATCGATGTTGAAATTAGTGAATGGTAAATTCAAGCAAAATCATAACTACAAGATCGTAATCATATCTGATTGATACACGTCTGTAAAAACCCAATACACACACACGACTTGCAGCATTTAGCGAACCATTAATTCGAAATATTGTGTCAAAAGAAGGAAAAGGACTGGTGAAAAAATATTTCAAATAATCAGGTGCGAGATCATGAAGACATATATACACTTGGATCATCCTGAGTTGATTCCATCGCACAGGCAGTTCTTACCAATTCAGGGGACCGTTTCTCAAAGACTAAGATCGACTTTAAGTTGGACTTAACTATGGCAGGCCGTTTATGCCACTGTTTGCTCTCACCATTTACTGGCATTGGTCTCTCAAGGGACGTACAAATCGTGGTCACAAATCTACAGAATTTACCTTTTTGATAGTTCATTATTGAAGGAAAAAATAGTATCTAAAGATCATAATTGAGAGACCAATGGTGAGAGAAACCAGTGGCTGAATGGCCTGCCATAGTTAAGTCCAACTTAAAGTTGATCTTAGTCTTTGTGGTAAACATGTCAACTATATAAGTATTCTTGAAGAGATGTTTGACCATGCAACCTCACCAATAGTATAAATGTGGATTGATACGGGAACAACATAATATTGTCAAAAACTCATTTGGTAATACAGGTTTTGCAGATCGTCTCAAGAACCCGATTTGTTGTGAGACCTTTCGGGCTATAAAGTCATTGTGTTCTTTTCACAACAATTATTGTTCATCAAGCATTACGCCAAGATATTTGAATATCTTAACTCTTTTTATGTAATGAACTATATCAGACAGTGCTGTAAGACTATCATTAATGATATATTATTGTGTGGTATTGTAGGTACGGTATGCTATGTATGATATGTCATTCTATGGTATTGTATAGTTATAGTTAGATCCTCCATCTTTTGTAGCGATATCTTATGATAATGTTTTTTATTTTATATAAATATTATTTATATATACATATGTATATATATATATGTAAATAACAATTAAAAGCATTATATTTGTATGTGTGTATGCGTGTGTGTGTGTGTGTGCGTGCGTATATGCATATATCCGAGCAAAAAAAAAAACAAAAAAAAAAGATGTGTAGTGACTTTTTTACTATATGGAATACAGTGTGGTATGGTGTAGGGTGCACAACTTAGTATGTAGTGTGCATAAATCTATCGATGTTGAAATTAGTGAATGGTAAATTTAAGCGAAATAATAACTACAAGATCGTAAACACATTCGAAAATGAGTTTAAAGACAAAGTTGAGTTTTGATCATGCGATTGCATTGTGAGAGAAACTGTGTGGAATCGATCAGAAAAAGTTGATCATGCAGCATATAAGTATTGATGTGTACTGCAAGGTTCTGGAATCAATAAAATGATTTTAAAAATTTGGCCCAGTCTTGGTAAGTAACAAGCACTGTACACAGAAAGATGTATATGGGAGTACACAAACATGTGGCATAAAAACGAGGCCCGATTTTTAAGCTGTTACATGTCATATTTAGAATATGAAGGCACTTGAAGAGCCATGCTTTTCAGGGAACATTTTTCTCTCTGATGTTCTTCCACACTTGCATAATAACAATGAAAATGCTCTCAAATTATTTTTCACTTCTTCCCAGAACTCAACCTTTTCTTTAAGTGCAACTTGAATATCCTATTGTACTGACGATAGAATCATGTTTATATTACGTAATGTGTCATTGCCATGATCGCACATTACAGCGACATTACAGCGACCCACAAGAAATTTATATAGGTTGACTTTTGGAAAATCTTTGCGATGGGGTAAACTTCCGGTGTGTGTTTTTTAGGACGTTTGCTTCTTGTTTCCTTGTTTGTCTCATCCTCCCATTTTCACCTCTTATCCACCTGCTACTCCAAACTGAAGCTTGTCAGAATTCAATTCTTTAGATGAATCGTTTTGTTGATTTACCAATACTGTAATTGGTCTGCTCAGATTTCAGCTGAACTTTATTCATCCTTTACCATGCATGACTGGTTGCATTCATCTTAAACTCCTTCCCATGAACATAGTTTCTCCTATCATCTTCTTGCCAACTTCTTATTTTGTTCAAGGAAGATATTCTCGAATTTGACTTTGTTCGAAGTTTTGTTTGTTTTCAAATGACCTCGAACTTGAAATTTCTAGCTCCCCAAAAAAGACAAGACTTTCTCGCTTCAAACCCCGAAACCCGACAAAATCTGTGCCCGATCTGCCATGTTTCCGAGACACAAGTAAAAGAAACATGAGATTTCTTGGCAAATTGGCAATCAGCAATGGTCGATCTTGATGCATGGATGGAGGATATCCAAGCACAGCCCTTCGGATATTTGAGGGCTCCGGCGACGGGTAAAATACATCCTCGTCCAAGGTTTGTTTTCCAGAGGAGTCATGTATCTGTTTTCAAGTGGCAATTTTCCATTAAATGACAGTTGATAAATACAATTAATTCTAGCCTGGAGAAGATTTTGAAGAGGGGTTGCTTGGGTAAGTTGAGGCAACATTGTCGTTGACCATGAGAATCACATATTAAAGATCTCCAGGGGCACACGTTTCTCGTTAACGTTTTATCTTCCTGTCCAAACATTCTGTCATAATGAAAGTGTTTTTATGGCTATTACGATGACACCCTATACGCCTACCTTTAAGTGTCATGATGAAGCAGATGATCCACCCACTTTGAAATAATCGTATTACACAGATAACTTTTTTTTTAATCCTTATTTGTGATTAACGTTTAGTCTAAGTGCAGTATTAATTGTTTCCCTTAAAATGTATCATAAAATCATTTCCTGATGAAATTATCTTCTAAACAGACACTGTTCCTATGTATCGCCAATGTATAATCACCTTAGGCTAGATGAAATCAACGTTTACCACATGATGCAGGCCACTGCAGATCAGTGAATGATAAAATGATCATCAACGGAGAACCGACCAACCCAGCTACAGAAAGAGGAGAGGCGCATGACATGACTATGAGGCCAATGTACACTTAATTAGATTTTAAATTCTTGAAATGTAGTTTGGCTTCCACTTGGTCCATTTTACTCGGTGTTGTTTATTTTGCTTTTGATATCCATTGTATCTTTACTTACTTTGCATTATACCATTTGGATCTTCATTACAACTTTAAGGTCATGTTGGGCAACATTTTGCCCTAAATACTTATTGATTTTGAGAATTGTTTGTAACTATAATATGTTCCTCTTGATATACGAGGCATGATGTCTGTAACTTGTTGATTTTGAGCCCTGTCATGTTTGTTTAATAGGACCTTAATAAAAACCTTTTTGCAATCACTATGCCATAGTTAGTAATAATGTTTTAATTGTGCAATAGTGTATTAAAACCGTCTATCCATTACTGTGTGATGCTGTTCTCTTTGCTATGTCATGGTAAATAGTAATTTTAAGAATCATTTATTCCTCATTATGTGATTAGGTTCTCTTTACTTTGTCATGGTAATGTGATGCTGATCTCTATGAAGTAACCTTGGTAAATGGTAGGGAATACCTTTTACAGTCATTGAATAGTTCCTTAAAGAATCGTTTACCCATCACTATGTGATGATATTACCTTTTACCATGCCAAGGTAAATAGAACTTTTAAAAATAATTGAATAGTACCTTTAAGAATCGTTTATCCATTGCTAAAGCGTGGTAAAAATTGCTTGTAAACATCGTTAAACAGAACCTTTAAGAACCCTTTATTCATTACTATGTTATGCTGTTCTTATTTGCGTCACGTTCCTTCCATTAAAGCCACCGAAACCATGGAATCCGCCGCGGTCTTGCTGCTCGACGCGCTGCATTGCAAAATACCCCCACAACAATCCGTCTTTCACTCAACAGTTTCATCTTTCCTACATCTGCTATCTGTCTACCACCCTGACTACTCTGTCTGTCTATCTTTCCATCCATCTTTCCATCTTTCCATCTTCCAATGCTTTCTTCGGTCTTCAACTCTCATCCGTCGATTCTTTTCATCCTTACCCTTTTTCTATATGTTCTGTCTTCCATTTTTTTCCCTCTCTCCCGCTCTTTCTTTTCATAAATTCTCCTTTTTTCTTCCAAGTATCTCTCTTTCTCCCAGAGGCTCGCTGATATAACCCGTTTTCTTTTGCCTCCGATTTCCAATTGCTTTCCCTAGTATTTCCCCCATCTCCGTCTCCTCCTTCTCCCCTTACATGAATTTGATCAGAAAGGCATAAGAGAAGACGCCGACACTGTCGGGCCAGGCGAGGTAGACAGGTCGGGTGATAGATGGGTATATGGACTGAAGACAGAGGAAAGTTGTCAAATGCCCTGTGGGAAACTATGCGCTGGTACTCGGGTCGCTAAATGCTTTTCTTTGCCTGCCGCCATTTTGAAAAGGGGGAAACGGAGGAAAGTTTAAGATTTACGTGCTGTGTTTCAGCGGAGTGTGAATGACTTCTTGAACATTCAACAGTTCTAACATTTTTAGGTCATTTTGCTTAAACAAACATGATAAATCTACAAAAAACTACATTCATAAATCTTCGCTTAGCCACCTCAATATAGCGGATCTTTAGAAACTCATTGACATTGCATCACTGAATATTTCATAATCATCGATTATTTACATGTTTTACGGTTATGTACAGGCATATACGAATTCGGGGGTTTGCTAATTTTAATTCACATCAAAGGGAATAATTAAGGGACGAATGAGCAACATCTGCGGAGAGCTAAGAAGGCGTAACTGTATATAAAAATGATATCATTTATTGATATGATTTTTTTCAAAATTCTCCTGACTGTGAGAATAAACATTTACGTAATGCAAATTCCTTAATACAAAAATTATTGTGAACGTTTTTTTAAATATTTTTTATTCTCTTACTTTTTTTTCTTCTTTCTTACTTTCAGAGAAAACACTCTTAAAAGTAACCTGAGATACATGCGCAACTAAGATTTAAGTTTTGAACACATCGACCTACCAGCATTTGGATATGGAACACAATTTAATTTTCCATATTTAGTCAGGATATCACGTCCAATCAGACGAGAAAATATTATCAGATGACAAAACACGTTCCTTAGCTTTTTATAAATATGAATATATAAAAACCCTACAAAATATATGTTTACGCTATTAAAGTATTCCTGATCTTTTGGCCTGTGCCTCAGACCAGCTCTTCTGCATTTAAAAATATCTACAATTCAATGACTCAGCCACTTTGACCATGCTCCATTTTAAGAATGAACTCTGGTTTTTTAGACAGTTAGACTCAAAAGTTGTATTCTGAGATACAGGCAAAGAGTGCAAAATTCGTGTGACTTATCTCATCAATCATTCTACAATAGATACTTTATTATTTTGGACATTTTCAGTTGACCTGAAGAAACAATACTGCTTCAACGATTGTAATAATTACACAAACTGTTTCTTTTCATATCGCTATTGTCCGCAGCAGTTTTGATGCTCCAAACTGGACTGACACCTTTGTATTGAGAATGATTGAATTATCCTTTTGTTGTGGTCGAATGGGCCTAGTATTGATGCATCTTTGAGCAGCTATATTCGACTATTAAAATAGTCTTTGACTTCCTCGAGTCTTTGGGTTGTGTCTATACGGAGATTTTACCACGTTGTCATTTTAGAAATGTTCCTGACGAAATTAAGTCGTTCTAATCATGGCGTGATTAGAAGAAAAAAAACCTGACCAACAGTCAAATTGCTTTTCTTAAAAGAACAATAACAATAGTATAAATAGTATTAGCCACTCGTAAAGCGCTCATATTCACCACGCATTGCAGCTAGAGTCGTTGCAATATTATTAACCCGGATTTGGCTAAGCTAGAAATAATGCCAAAAGTGGTGCGCACAGCATTCCTACCGGATACCCACTGACACAAAAAAACCTGGGTCGAGAGTGAAATATTCACTGCTTTCGATTTCGACTCAGTAATATTTGAATTGGGGATTCAATCGGTTCCTTGTGTCATAGTTTCAAACAAAGCCTTGTAAGAAAAGCGAAAGTGATTTCTTTTTCTTTTTTTTATCTCAACATTTGTCTTCTGTGAAATAAGTCGTTCCTCAAGGAAGCCATCTTACTCCGTGTGGACCGCAGAATATGTTGCTTTCCATCCACAGGGTCGTTTGAGAACCGACAATTTTAGAATAGACTCAGTTGGTCCCAGAGTCTAATCATTGCTATACGTGTAGGATTCGAACTATGCAAATGGGTATTCTATAGGTTCCAGATAATGTAAGTAGAAATTGTGACTACATACATACACAGGATGATTAGCAATGTTAGACAAATAAAATAAACATCCGTATGGACGCAACCTAAGTAGAACCCTCTTGAAGTATATTGCAATCTTAGATGAAGCCAAATGTTTTCCTTAACAGGCTTGTCCGTCTTTCCACACACATTGTTCTATTCTAGTATTTACCATCCCACATCGAGTCAATCATTCGCTGAACAAAACCGAAAAGGTCAAATTCTAAATATTTTGAAAGATCATCGTGAGCCGTAAAATTGAATAAGTTATTTTCCTTTTCTTTTTCTATATGTTTTGTCCCAGACCAGCCATTTGAAAATGTATGTGAGAATTGTCTGTTTGAATAAGACCAGAAGTCACCCGTTCGTTAGCGAGTCCCGAAAAGTGCTTCATTTATGAGTCGAACTGTCGAAGCAATAGAGTACGAGGCAGGCCTTAAATTGAAGAAAAAACTGGTACATGTAGCAGATATTAAACAGCTTCATAAGAGTACATTAGACAAGTGACAGAGGGCTGAGTTTGCTTGCACGCAGGTTTGGCAATAGAGTTATTCAAACAAGAGGCGACAGCCCCCCCCCCCCTCTCAGCCTCCCCCACTAGAAAAATTGTGCCGGCATGTGCCCTCGTGTCGAGTAGCGTATAGGGAAGGTATAGACTAAGAGGGGGTTACTTGTGTCATGGTCCTTCTATAATGAAATGCAAAAGAACAAGCTCATCGAATGAGAATGAGGTGTTTAAAATGGTTGCATCATCTTTATTTAACGGTCCCTTCAACCAATCACAATATTTCGCTATTTACCCGTCCCCCTACGAAACTATGCCCCTGCTTATATGCTCCTGATATGTCATACACAAGAAGGAATCGAACTATCTGGAATATGAACGTTTGATAAAAATATGATATAAAAACACGGATTAAAATTGAAATTTGGCACTTCTCTTTATACGATCTCAACTTTTGGAATGTAAAAAAGTAACGAAATCTAAAGATAATGATATAGCAAAAGGTCTTGATTTTATCTTTCTGTGTGCTTGTTTTCGTTTTGGTTATCATTTCAATATTTGTGTATTTGTGTGTTTGATTGTATATTTGTTTTAATTTTGTGGGTGTGTGTTTGTTTGTCTCTTTAAATCCAATGTATGCGTCAGATCTGTATATTTTGTCAGGAAAAAGGAGGGTTATTCCAAAAACCTCTCTGAGAGACAACTATCATGGTTATGGGATTGTAAAAAACCCTCAATGAAATCCATTATGGTAGCATATGTTTGTTATTTTCCACAACACTGAATTCTGCCCAATCCAATCAAATGTTGATGGTACAACAAAAAACAAATTGAAAGACAGATACATGCGCAGAGGAAAAGTTAAGAATGGCGGAATGCTGCTAGAAAAGTACAGATATCATTTTCATTTGAAATGACTTTCCGCACCCCGACAAAGCTCATGCAGGGATGAATAGGTTCATTAAAATCGTCATTCCGTTTAGGTGTGAACATGTTGTGTAGATAAGTATATAGACCATAACAATCAATGACACTATTTTGTGATGTCACAATGAGATCAAAAGGGTTTCGAAATCCAACAAGAAGTCAGTCCTCGGTAAGAATTATCAAGGCTTTGCGACAATCGCGCCGTGGTAAATTTTCTGCACTTATCAAATGACCCTAACCCTAACACTAACATTTACCATAACACTAACCCTAACTCTAACCCTAAAACTAAATTTAATTCTAACCCTAACCCCAACCATATCTAATTATAACCCTAACCCTATATAATATCTCTGAGGAAACCGAAGCAAGTGTCTTTGCATGGAGCAAAGTGTCGGGTCACCATTATCTGATTACAAACGTGTTTAGCAGAGCATCTCATGACTATGACCGTTCAACTTCCAGATAAATGCGCTTCAATTTCATGGGGTGTAATTGCAATAGTTAACAAAAATCAATCAAGAAGGCACTCAAATAATCGCACACGGACCGAGGCGGGAAAGGAATCATTTAACTGACTAATTTATCGGCTGGTGTAGCACGACTAGTATCTCTCTCTCTCTCTCTCTCTCTCTCTCTCTCTCTCACACACACACACTCTTTCTCTCCTTCTCTCTCTCTCCCTCCCTCTCTCTCTCTCTCTCTCTCTCTCTCTCTCTTTCTCTCCCTCTCTTCCCTTCTCTCTTTCTCTCTCTCTCCCCACCTCTCTCTCTCTTGCTCCTTCCCTCACTCACCCATACTTTCTAATTTATTTTATTTTCCTATGACAAGCCGGCGCGAAATGTACTTGTTCTTTTTCTTACTCTCACGTGGGGGAAAATCGGCCTTGCGGGGTCCACCTTGAGCTGTGTCTGAGCCGAGACTTTCGGCGCCTAAGCCGACAAGGATATGCACTTTAGCACGTTTTCCTTGCGAATCTTATATATTCATTATCAAGACGAAAGGTTGATGATGAAACGTGAAATAATCGACTATAAAGAGAACGTGATGCCTCCGATAATTGCGCGTTCACAGTGCGGTGCGCTTTCAAAGGATCCCACATTTGTTATTAAATATCTTCCTATTTAGAGCTTTAATATCCTTCTCCGCCTTCGGTAGGACACTCAACGGTCATGTTCTTGTCTACCTTAATTTTGTAACTCTCATTATTGACTCTATTCTGTATTCTCTTGTGGCGTATATGACATTATGATTCACAGTGTTATTTTCTTTATAGCTATGATACAGCGTTGTGAATATTTTGTTTATTTCATCGAATCTTTTAAGAAGATAGGATTAACCTTTTATCAGAATGTTAAGATGTCACGTTTACACGAAACGCACGAAGTCACCTCAGCTTAGTAGACATATAGCATTTTGTATACCACATGTTCACATTCATTATCATTATGGGCACCCCCTCCCCCCCCAAAAAAAAAAATATATATATATATATATATATATATATAAATGAATAATAGCATCCGTCTGATCTCTTTGATTTTAGTTGATAAAAAGCAAGATGTTAACAATTGTGTGCTGCTGTGAATTTGTTTTGCTCTCCTCAAGTGGAGAATTGAACACAACATCGGCGAATTTATTTGGGGGCACATCCGGCCCTCTCCCTCCCTTTTTGAAACCTCAGGTGGCACACAAGTATACTTTAAGTACACAACTCGAAGACCCCCACACACACACACACACACACACACGAACGCACACCATTTGGAGATGATGAATTTTTGAGTGTTTGTTTGTCAGATTAAAAAAATATATATATTTGCCCCTCCCCTTTAGAAATCCTGAATCCGCCCCTGGATCGGATGGGATTTGTACGAAACCACTGTTAGATCGCTGGGTGGGAAGACGTCGGCTAAGACAGATCTTTGCGATAGCCTCAATTTGGCGTACCTTTCAGATAGTTACAAAAATGATCATTTCAGCCAATAAATGGAACATGAGATATCACGTAAATATATTTTGATACATATGGAACAATACGATATGTTAAACACGGTTCATTCAATTTCTTTACTCAACCATAACTTGAATATTGAGTAGAATCGATACAAAACAATGACATTGAAAGAAGTTTTCTATTTTTTCTGAAATGCTATTTTCATGTTCATTTTGATGCTTAGATATTTAAAACTTGAGATTTCAACACCAACACATTGCTTTTTCAATTCATTCATTTGACCGATAATCTTAAATTCAATTTGTACCATGTGCTTAATAGCTAAAAAGCGAGGCCATCGCTTTAAGGAATAAGGTGGGTGACGCCCCCGTTAAAATCCCTGCTGGCAAAATTGCCTAAATCAGCCATGTTAACGGTGAATTCTCAAAGGCTATCGGCAAAATACAAGGGAACAGAGTTTGGGGTTAAATAGGGGGGGGGGGATTAAGGAAATTGGATTCAGAGAGAAGGGGAGTTCCCCCACCCCCGTTAAAGGCGGCATTTTAATACTATACGGGGAATCTGCTGGAATTTGAGTAATGTTCAGATTGCAATGGTTTTCAAACAATATTTACCCATAAGGCAAGTAAATTCAGTGTGCTATTGCTACGAATAAGGGAATGGCATTCAAAACCTAACACAATTGGTTCAATTATGATATACAGTACATGTACATTACATTTATCATGATTTTTATATTTCCTCTTACAATAACTTATGAAATATCAGGCATTTTCTTCATCATGACTGTATACATTACAGGCAGATTTTGTGCCAGTTTGTCTAATAGAGCAACGTTAACCTCATAAACTTGCTTCATTTACAAAATAATAGTTATTAAGTCACTTCTGTTGTTCATGAGTGTCGAATTACGTTTTTGAAGCAGATAATTATTTCGTATTATAATCATTGCATCGTTATACTGTGTACACTATGTTAATGCCAGTTTGTTTTACCATGTTTTTACGAGAACAAATTCTCTCCATCTTGTTCGTGGGCTCGTGTCCGACCATGAACTGACTTTGCACCTATTCAACAAACATGGATTATTTATCCTCTAAATAGGTGCGATTTTCCACTCCAAAAAAAAAATGGGCACCCATTGGAGTCCGATTAACCGTGCCTACACACCCTTCTCCGATCAACAATGGAGAACAGAGTCACTCTCGCGATATGATTCGAGTTAATTGGGACATGAAACATTTCTACAGCTTCCCGCATAAAAATTACGATTGTCGCCCCCTAAAACTGATGATTGTAAAAGAAAACTTTGAACCGCGCTTAGAGGTCTGATCCAGGGCAGCATTTTAACTCCGTGCCGGCGCCGTAGGTTCATTTCCATCTTTTCAAAAAAGTAGCTATAATTTCTCTCTTGAGAATGATATTTAATATCCACCGTTGTGCTTATTGTCATCGATTTTTTTTGTTGGGGGGGAGAGAAAAAGAAGGTTTAGGGGTTGATATTTCAAGATAATCGTCATGATTTCTGATACAGAGTGACCATCGTCTCATAGATTTTTTCTTCCCTCTAGTAAGCACTTCACTAATTCATGATTGCTTATTGATGTCTCCATGTTCCCTAGTTTTGTTGACGCGCATAATACAAGCGTATTTTTCTTTTTTTCTGTTTCTTTGTTTCTTTGTTTGCTGTTGACCTCTGTCCTATGTATGTATGACGTTGATACCCAATTTTTGGCCATGTTCACTTTCATAAAGCTCTACCGTCCTTAAAATTCAGGGTACTAGTAATGTCACTATTATATCGATATTTATCCTCCAGAATGCATTCACTACGTTCTTTTTAATGTGATAAATTTCAGATCATTTAATGATAGGTTGACCAAGCGAAAGGCAAAAATTGCTTTAAATCAGTTTTAACATTCTTTGTCCTATCTACTTACATTTAAATATGGAAACATGGACTTCAGCCAAATAATAACGATTTCAAATATATCCCAAATAACGTAGAATTTAATATAAAAATTTAACAAATGTGCCGCCCAAAATACTATTTTTAAAATTTAGATTAGACCTCAGACCCGTAATAAAGCAATTGCAAATCACCCATGCCTCTATTAATATTGTTAATTCCTCAAACCTCATAGGCCAAAACTTTGAATTATAGTCTAAAAATAAAGAAAATAGTGTGTATATATCTATCATTGACATACTAGAATACATTTTAAAACGCCATCATATAATGGTGTGACAACCGGGCGAGCGGTGGAATTGTCTTTATGGTGCGCCCTCTCCACTTGAAATGGCAATTTTGTAGTGCTGACGTTTTCCCTCTTGTCTAGTTTTGGTATCAGTTATTTCTCTTTACCTGTGTATCCTTCTGCTTCTTATCTTTTATTCCTTTATCATTTGTTTTTAATCATAATCTTCTTGTCTCCTTCTTTGTTTGTCTCTCTTTCTTCATCAGCATTGACCTAGTTCTTTTCTTCTTATCTTTTGTCTATTTTGCTTTCTCTGTGTTTCTTCATTTGTTCTTTGGTGTTTTTCTTATTCTGTTTATTTGTAATCTTTTTCTTTCCAGCTTATTCAACAGTACAATTTCACAGCTTTATAAGTAAAACATACCATTGCAGAAAATGCAGAAAATCAAACAGTGACCCATATTAGTTCATTTTATCACTTTTTACTTTTTTTCTTTGATTCATGTTATTGATTTTTTTCTTTTTTTGTTTGTTTGTTTGTTTTGTTTTTTAACCCAACTCAATAACTTAAAAATGATTCATCGGAGAAATTGAAACACAAACACGCGCTTAAAATATGAACACACTATATGAGGAGGCTATGCGCGACGCATTAAACCGCTCGTGTGGTACGTCAAGTGCATTTCACTATTCTTAAATTTGTCGGAGGAAAAACGTGCAGTACATATCTGGAATATCACAAGGATTTGGCAACTAAATCTATATACAATTGACGTAATGTGTAGGGCGACTTCAAAGGAAGGGGTCGTAATACTAATGGAGTGAATATAGAGTCGTGAATAGTGAATAGATATAGATATCTAGGTCATCAAAAATTGACCGCGTCACGTTTAATCATTTTATTCGCTATTTACCGAATTCAATCTGTTTTGTATTTGGTTTTGTTTTATTTTTCTCTTTTTTGGTCATAGTTTTGTTTAGCATTCTTTGGTAGTGTCCGAATCGTGAGGGGACATTTTTCATATATTTAGGAGTGGACATTCATTACTATGCAATCATTCTCTATGTAGTCTCAAATTGATTTATAAAGGACTAACATTATGTATAACACAAATACTTTCTTGATGCAAATAGTTATAGAACAAAATCGCTATTATTCAAGCTCCAGTTATGGCAAATTCAACATTTAATATTGATTTACAACTTACACATGACAAATACAAAACAAATGAGGTAATTAAAATTCAAAAATTTGATTTGAACTATCTAAGATAAGACCAACTTGGTTCAAAATTCAAACTACTGGCAACAACATTAAATAAAATTACGTGTTTATATTAGATGTTGTTTAAAAATAAACACTTCATTGTTTTACCCATGATAAGCATGATATGTTTTACAATTCACGAGTAAAGTTATCTGTAACATTCAAACCTGAATAAAGGTAATCCGTACCTATTGCGGGACACCATGAAAAGGCCGAATCTGAAAGTTTCAAAGAAAAATAGACGAAAATATTATGAGATCAAATTAAAGTTAAGAACAAAAACAAAACAAAAAAGCCTCGATTTTTATACGAGTGCGATTTTCAAAGTACCATGATATGCATTAGGCAAGGCAGTCGCCAAATGACGATATGCTCAAAGCTGCACGTTGTGCGCATAGTACACGTAGTGCAGCGGTGAGCGATGTACCATAATAAAGCACTGAATTTGTATCGGATACAATAAGCTCCGCTGAAAGCTCAAAACTGTACCAGGTAACGGGTTTGCGATTTCTACTTTCAATCATAAATATCAAGATATCTAAAGGAAAGTTTGGATTATGCAAGAACCCCAGTATAACAGCTCACCCCTTGTAAATATGAACAGCACGCATGAATTCATGACATACGATTCTAGATTTCGAGTGTTTTTATCGAATGCATTTGATATCATGCTTAAGTGTAGAGATAAGATTATGGCATGTAGTATATTGCCTGGTTAGTAGTGCTATCTATACATGTACATAAATTGAGAGGTTTTGTGCACTTTTAAATGATCTAATTTTATCTCCCTCATTTGATATCTCTGATCATTGATAATATATTTTTGCTGACGTAAAATAATATACAAATCCCTGTTGTGAATGCATGTGAGACAGGACACACCTGTTCGCCGCGTATCATGTTTATAGCACCCGCCGCTGTACTATCTATCCCGCAGTGCTGATAATTATCTGGCAAATAACAGAATGAGTAATATCGTGATAATTATAGATCTCTTCCCTTTTTTGTCTAGAAAGGGGGTCATCTCGCCTTGTTATAATCATTTGAATGAATGGAATGGGTAAATAGAACCAGGAGATTCTAACCGTGTGTGTTCCAATACGCTTACTGCGTAAAGTGGTTTTCAATTACTGCGAGCGCTGATGTTTGACGTGCAGAAAATCGCCCCATCCCACGTAATAATGCATGTGTGGGACTGCAGGTTCATAATGTTAAAGCGTTGGTTAAAAAGGATTGAGCATAAAACGATCTAAAGTCTTCATTAAAAGATATAGGTATTCAAAATTATACCCCCCTTCTATTTTTTCATATGAACTTTCAATGAAGTAATTTATAAGCAACAATAAATAAATAAATATCTTATCACTGATCAACTACACGAATAATTTCTTGACCTAAACATGTGGCGCTTTTAAAGGCAATCTGATTAATAAGATAACGGTTCTTGTTTAAATGTTACTGATAATATTTTCTAATATTTAATGCAACTGCAAAAACTCGGTATGATTATGGAGTATCTAGCATAATATTATGTTTTCTATCTGTGGTGTATTAAGGCCGTTTTCTAAACTTCAGAAAACATGTAATTAAAAATAAAAACATCGTCATGATTAATGGCATTCACAACTGCTGCTCCAAACTGTGGAATAAAGTACAGATTTCTGCGTAACCAGCAGTCTCTCAATACCTTTAATACATTTCTCTAAAGTCACTTTCTTGTTAATAACATAAGTGTAACGCGCAATTAAACATGTAAATGTAAAAATGCGCTATTTAAATACATTAAAATTATACTTTCAGAAAGAACAATAAGCCTAATAATTAATTATTATAATTAAAAACAAAATAGTGTGCACTTGCAATTCGATAGGCCTTTGTTTATAGAGATGAAATTATTCAATTTTTAGTTTTGTATGTATTTTTTTTCGTTCTATTTCAAAGGGAAATTGTCTTCATTTTATGATATCGATATAATAATGACAGTGTAACTGTTTTTGGTTATAATATGGTGTTATATTTGAATTTATTTTGGTTGATTGGCGAAGCAGGAAAGCGACGTGGATGATATTTTGGGTTGGCACGTGCCTAAACCAATAAAGACATTGATCCCGGCTTGTGGCTTGGCTTCTCAGTGTTTGGAAAAATATTTCTGCTTTCTTACAGATCCCCGATGTAAACATTGATTTCAAAGTACTCCATGCATGATATGTGTGTGTATGGGAGCCTAAAACCAGCGCCAAACTCTTCACCACTCATAAAGTCAACACTGATTGGTGGACCGGTATCACGTGGTTGGTTGCCATCCACACATATTGGGCCCGTGCCGGCGCCCACCTAGAGAGAGAGACAAACCAACAGTCATTTATCATTACAACCAAATCCAGACTGGCAGCTCGAACTGGTCGGAATATACCGTCATTACTCTCAATCGGCGGACTTGATTCTGGCCATGGATAAATCGTCGACGACGACTGTTAGCACACCGTATGCCGACTATACCTCACCAGATCAAACCAGCATGTATTCTGGAGTGAGAGGGCTTGATTATTGCAGCGCTGCCGTATCGCAGGGGGTAGGGCTCTACCAGGGCCATGCCAAGTCGTATGGGGGCCTCGACCCGCAAGGATTCGATGGCCATCTCGTATCGGGCATCGGAGTTCAAAGCACCACTAACTCGTACTCACACCTCGGTGATAGTCGACATCGTCTCCACGATTACAACCCGCCATCGACCTGCAACTCGATGTCCAGTATGAACTATGTTTATAACCGTTCGGCGTATGCCTACCCTGGTTCCGTTAATCATTACGGGAACTCCGAGACCGAATACCCCCACATCCACAAACATGTCCGAAGTCCCACGTCGGCGGTGTCGTGTGCGACGTCGGGGGTCAACTTTAATGGTAGCTACAATAGCGATTCGCCGTCGATAACGAACCTTGATTCACCGTCACCAACGTCGTGTGCGTTGGGGTCCGGGCAAGAACCGACCAGCGGACAACCGATAGGCTCTAACGGAGCTGCGACGGACGATGAGGCGAGAGCGACCGCCATTACGAATGGGAGGTCGCCAACATCAAGCTCGAATGGCGAGGCGCAGTCACCATCAGGAGAAGGTGGTCTTTACAAATGGATGAGGATTAAAAGAAATCCTCCCAAAACAGGTCAGTCTGAAGACATTTTTGTATTTTGCCTCATTTTCTTTTCTTAAAGGATGTGCATTTTTGTGATGACATGCGACCTGCAGCGCGTGTACATTGAAAGAGGTCGAACGACGATCGAGATGTCGCGCTCGACTAGCAGTTCGTATCTTTAATATTCATGTTAGGCCCTCCCGCCGAGCCAATGCGTTAAGACTCATTTCCAACATCCTTTATTAAGACATCGTAGTGACCTAGCTCAAATACCATCACACAGAAGCTAAAGACACACAAAAAACCATTAAACGCTTAATCAAAACAAGAAAAATGAGCGTGCATTCTGCGTGCTTGTTACATATTATCGCCATGGGGTAAGATTTACGGTAAGCTGCTTCAGCTTATCTTGGCTTAGGGCGCACCACACTAAATACACTACCCAGTAGATAAGCGGCAATTTGAGAACAAATACCTGATGATTTGTAAAAATTACGATGATGCCCGGTGATTCCTCGTATTTTATTGCGATTGATATAAGAGGCTCGAGTATTGCTGTCGGCGAATGACAATACCTCTACGATTTATGCGCTTATTTTACAGACAACGACTGCGTGAGTCACTGAATAAATTTGGTAGTGTATAAAAAGGTTTGTTGTTTTAAAAATAATGTTCTGCTGTAATTACGCAACAAATGATAAACTGAGATTTTCGTACAATAATGATGATGAAATGATGGATTTACCAATGGCAATAGTTATATCTATATATATTGACGATTTAACAATGCAATTGCTTCTTTTGTATTGTTATGATAGAAGAGCATGGTCGAAGGTTATTGAATATATTTATATCGTAGTAAAATACAGTCGTCAGCATGTGTATCACTTGCTTTTTAAGTAAATGCCTTATTCACTAGACGGCGATAATTAATTAATTAGATATAAGGACTAAGAAATTAAAAATAAAAATAAAAGATGAGGAAATTGTAAAAAGTCAGGTTTCTGTATTAATCAAGTGGGAAATACTGCATGTACACCTGATAATCGCTCCTGTCAGCTCGTAAAATGATAAACTGCAGGTGATTTTGACAATAAAAATTGCACTTAAGTGTGCATTATTTTATAGCCAAATAAAAAAATTGCTACAATAACGAGAGAAACGGTGAATGTCTGTTAAGCAGCGAATCGTATCGAGTCAAGTCGACGGGCAGTCCCCGCTCATCGGCCGGGAGCGTCCAGGCGTGGAGACTCACTCCACCGCACTCACCAAGTTGCATGACCGCGGCTCTCTCGACATGTCACCAATAACAATTACACACGCCTAAAAAAAAAGTCTTAACATGTCGCGCTTTTTTTTTCATATATAATTGTCTCGGCCTTCGGGCAATTTACCGATCGGATTAAATGAGATCAATAGCTGTTTAATACTCTAAATACCCTGGCGTTTGATGCAAGAATACAGCCCGAGTCGTCGTTCCCCCGAAAGGTGATATTTGTGAGGGTGTTATGCTGGAAATAGTTTCTTGACATGATTCGACCAGACTCGAATGCAATTTTCTGATTTTTTTTGTCAAGGGTATAGACTATGGTAGCGCCAAGGTACAAATCAATAAAAAGGAGAGAAAGACCAGAACACTTGGACTGGTTGTATAGATCGAAATGAAAACAGGCCAGGGTTGAATGCGCCATCCAGTGTTTGCCTATGAAAACAAAAGTCAAACACATTGTTTAAACATGTCAAGAATGGGGTTTGCTTGCCTATGAGGTTGTTGAGACTGTGGCTGGGGGTTCGAGTTGAACTATAATTCATTTTACATTGTATGAAACCTCCCTTTTTACCCGTAGGGGGTTACTTATATCTCCATATACATTATCCCCCGATTGTAGAGCGTTTAATAGGAGAACGATGTATTACAACGAATGCTAATGTTTTAGGAGGATTTTTAATCTTTCCCTTCTTGAATAAATGTGAAAAGAGGGCATGGGTGTATTATACTAATATGTTCTTTATTTTAAGACAGTGCGATGATATATTCGGATTTTAGTTACTAAATATTCGATACTTGCTTCTTGATCATGACAAATGAGGTTAATGAAAAATACTCAAATTCCTGAAAATGAAGTTTTAAAAATGTCTGCGAACGTGTAGATTAAAATACATCAGTTCTGGTTAGCGATTATCAATGCATATATATTAAAATGATTCGGCTATTCATAAGTAATGGGAGCTTTGAAAATACGTAAACGTTGTGTAAAGTATGAAAAGATGTATAAATTATCAAATAACGATGTCATTATAAGATACCTGTAGAATGTCAAATAAACCAGGCGAGATTAACCTACAGTCATGACAGTGAGTGATAGGTTATTAGCTGAAATCACTGAAAAAATATTGATGTTTAGCATAATGTCTTTCTCATCAATATCAATCGATGTTCTAGAAGATGATTGGTCAATAAAATATAATTCGATAAAAACAGAGTTTATCTCATTTTAAAATTGGTTTCCTGCATACACAAGGAATGTACGCTCTGATATTGAAATTATCTTCAAAGTGTGAGATTTTATAACATGTATTACAATATTCTTCTTTTAATTGGTCAGAGATGCATATGATTATTGTAAAAGTCATATATGAAGGTAATCATTGCTACAGGACATGTAATTAATGTATATTAAAGGACTGTAACTGCAGACATAAAATGACTAGTTGGGTTTACTATCAGAAGAAAGAATAGTAGATGTAGTAGTAGCAGTAGTAGTAGTAGTAGTAGTAGTAGTAGTAGTAGTAGTAGTAGCAGTAGCAGTAGTGGTAGTAGTAGTAGTAGTAGTAGTAGTAGTAGTAGTAGTTTTTTAGTAGTATAAGTAGAGAAGTAGAAGTAGTAGTGGTAGTAAATGTAGCAGCAGAAGTAGACAAGTAGTAATAAGTGCTAAAAGAAGTGGTGGTGGTGGTGGTAGTACATGTAGTAGTAATAGTAGTAGTTAAAAAAATATTATAAATTTAATAATTATATGAATAGAAGGAAGTAGAAGGAGAGTTATTGGCTAGAGTATCATCAGTAGAAGTAGAAGAAGTGTAGTAGTAGATGTAGTAGAAGTAGATGTAGTAGATAGACGTAAAACAGTATACAGACATATAGTGCGTGTTCCAAATTCTGAGTAGAACTCTTTGATATTACTACTCTTTCTTTTGTTAGGTTTGTTTTATTTAAGATATAGGTTAATTTTCCTGCTTATATTGCTATTCTTGTCACTATTGTCGGTTTTTTCCAATATCCAAGAAACAATCTTTGTTGGTGTTCTTGAAAATATCACATTTTATTTCTTATTTCGTTTTCTTTTTGGGGGGTTGGTTGGTTGACTGTTATTTCACTTCACAGTGCTATCAATAATTTATGAATCAAGAGATTAACTGTTTTTGAAGTCTTCTTTTATGTTTGGATGGCATACTTTTAATGCCTGGAAATATATTTTGGAACAGGGTACTACGCAATATTATTTTATGCTTTTAGAATGAAAAGAAAATTTGAACTATATAGTTTTACTTCCCCCTCACGTGTCAGATGAATTTTGCATCATTTAATTTAAATGTTAAATAGCAGCTTACCACTTGTTGCCGAGGTGCCAATGTTCAGATAGATTAGGCGTCCAGAGAACAGTAATTAAACTGACACCATGAATGTATAATTATCATTGCTTCAAGATATCAATATGATTTGTAAGAGAAAACCATGGGAGAGATGCGTAAGATGAATTATAGCAATGGCCATGAGTTAATTGGAGAGCAATACAGACGTCACTTGTGTATTCTATCGTATTAATCAAAGCAAATACTCTCATCTAAATGCTCATTTTTAAAACCATCCCACCATATCTAACCTAACCTTTTTTTCTCTTCTATGATATATTGTTTTGCGCACTCCTGATGAAAACACAAAGACGACGAAATTCACAAATTGCGTATTGTTGATGATGGAGGAAGCACTGCAATATTTCTGTCTATTGTCATTCTAGTTTTTTTAACGATAAGATATGCCTTTATGCAGGGTGTCAATGGAGTGGAAAGATTCACATTTCATTAGCATAACAAAAGGAAGTTATTCATGATCCCCACTGCCCATTCATTAGTTTGATTCGAAAAGAAAAGACTCAATCGAATACGCGCGCGTAGCTCACGAAACGCCAGTTCGTCCGTGTATGCTGAATTATTGGTAGCTTCCAACAAACGGTTACCCCTTTCAGTCCTTGCGGAAACTAATTTGCATAGATGCATTACATTTCATTTGCTATTGCAATTTGCAACTGCACTCAGTACTTACTCTTTTTTCCCCCATTAACACATTATGCGTAGGCATGATTTATAGAATATGCAATATGATTCGATTTGTTCTTTTTCTTTTTCATTTCCCTTTCTTGTTAGTGGGAATTGTGCATTACTTTTTGACGACAATCATTATCTTTTAAATGATAAGGATATAGAATAGAGTCCGTCTGATGATAGGTTTACATTTTCCTTCTTCTACTATTTTCATAACATTTTTATGCAATAACTTTAATACCAAAATTATATTATTACTTCCATGAAGAAACAAAATCCGTTTACAAATATTGCATGAAAAAAAATTTGTTTTAATGTAATTTTATTTACAAGCTTATGTTTCTTCGGGTGCATTAATTTATTACACACTCCTTATAATTTGGGTTGTTATATTTGTAGATATTGAGAAACATTATTGATTTGAATCGAGCGAATGAAATAAACAAAATTCAAATAAGTATTATAATCATATTTATCCTTGTTTTTTTAATAATGAATCGACCTCAATATATCAAATCAAGAAACACGCAATATAATATCTCGATCATCGACTATGATAGTCAACACACAGCGTCCCGCGCGTTGTGACTATCGCCATGCTAAACAAATAATTGTATTTTAAATTGTATTTTCCCTCTTTCTTTCGTTTTATTAAAAAATAAAGAAAAACAAATCAAATAATTTGCAATAATTACACCCTTCTATTAACATCTTACTGTCAGCTTTACCTTAATACCAATTTTCACCACAGTATAATATCACATCTCCCCCTCTTTAGTAAATTTAAAATCCCAATAGCCGTTAAGGGGCTTACATTATCCCAGCTCGGAAGCTAAGCCCGGGAAGGCGAGGGAAGGGGAGAGAGAGAGGGAGAAAGACAAAGACTCGGTTATTATCTTAACCCGCAATCCATGTACTTTTTCTGTGGCGTCTTTCCATCTTCTATCCGGGGAGATCTTCGACGCGATTTAGGTGAGGATCTGATTTTCATATTTCATGAAGGAACGTCGATTTAGCCTTGATTTTGAACGCTTTTGTTTTGTCGACAGGGAGCAGACGACAGGCTCGTAGCTTGCTTCTGCATAAAAATGAAAGCGCGAAAAATTACAATTTTATTCACACGTGTTATCGAGGGTTACACTACTGCGTGGATATATCAACATATGAAGGGGTATGTATAGCATGAATGTAGGAATAGAGAGAATGAATCAGTGAAAAGGTATAATACTTGGGTGGACGTAATAACTGCATTGCCAATTTAATATCTTTTGGTGAGCAAGAGATGAATACATAAAATTGTAGAAAACAACCATGAGTAAGCAATGGGTTATGTTGCTACAAAATAGATAATATAACTGTAACGTATAAGTATATAATCTAGATTATATATATATATATATATATATATATATATATATATATATATATGAAATCTAACGTACTCTTACAGAAAAGAGTATAGATTAGATTAAAACAACCAGATAAACCCTAAAATATTTAATTCGGATGTATTTCATTCTTATTATTTACATTTTAAGGCATAATCAGAGCCCAGTAGCAAAGAATGACAACTTCATTAAATTCCCATTAAGAAGGGCACGCGCCTGCTAACGTATATTATTTATTTTCAGATAAGGTAACGGCAAACACTCAACTGTGAATGGCATGGTGATAAGCTTAATCTCTTAGATATTGAAGTCCTACAATAATACTCGTATAAATCAGCAAATACATTGATAAATCATTTGTTTGTACAAAACTATATTCTAGGAGGCGGTCAGAGAAATAGAAGTATTTCAAATATTAAAAAATGATTTCCCTTGAGTACTATTGATTATTGAGACGATTATTCTGTTTGTATAGTGAGCATTTTTGCCCACGAAACATTCATTTTTCTCTCTCTCTCTCTCTCTCTCTCTCTCTCTCTCTTCCTTTGTATCTCTACTTGCCTAACTTCCTCTCTCCTCTCTCCCGCACTCTTTCTCCTCCTTGTCTTTCTCCATTGTGTTTTGTTTTCTGTAGAGATGTGTATAATATATATTTGTATCTCTCTCTCTCTCTACACTAACACGTTGTCTTTCCCATTAGCCGATTGTATCATTCTCCTCGACACAACAACAAGAAAATTGTGTCAAGTAGCATATTTACCGCATCAAGTAAGTCCTAAATCGTGTCAATATCATGAGTTTGAAATGAGATGAGTGCTATTTGAAAATACCAATGGGGGAAAAACTAACAATTTATAAAAGTTTATATTGTATACCGGTGAAAATATCGAATTGCGCGATTTGTAGAGCTCATCTTGACAATACATCAAAATTGTGCAATTCGTTATGCATTTATAGCACTTAAAATCATCATCCCAAAGAGCCATCAGTCAGATTCTTTTATTATCACTGATTACTGTTACAAATTCTATAAATCCTTAATTGTTTGTTTTGATCCATTTATGGGTTTCTTGAAAGAGCGAGGTATCCCCATGGATTTGTTGGCGAGTGTTAGAATCATTTGGAGTTCATCGATGTGGAAACGACAAGGTATTAATCACTGGTCATCGTCTCATCACCTCATTAACGTGTTCGCTCAGCTTTAGCAGCGGTTTGGTCATTGCCATGGTTTTTGACAAAACAAAGGATAACGACCCTTTAAAATGGAATGGAGGGGAGAGAGAGAATGGGGTTGGGGGCTTTAAGTGTATTTGAGAAGTGTTGATACCAACCCGTTTCTTTGTCAATTCGTATGATTGCTTGTTGTATGACAACAAACCGAAATTCGATTAAAATTAGACGTGGTTTAAGGGGTGCTTAATCAGGACCTGTCAAGAGGGGTTTCTTGGATTGGGGGTCATGAAAAGGTATTCTGTTAGGGGTTCGCGTGCTGTATCTAGTGGCACGACTTAACTCAATAGGGCTCTGATCGCGCGTTTAAGAGCTTCCCCACGGCTAACCACTCGATATGCACTCACAAATCCGTCCTCCTCTTATGCTCGCATCATCTCCTCAACTCTCCCCTCGCAAGGCAGACTTTTCGAGGTGTTTTAACCACCTATTTTCGTGTTATTCTCACCGCTACAATAAATTGTTACAGTGTACAATGGCGTATCAGTTTCAGCACCCCTCGGGCAGGGATTACTTGGCCGGCCGGCCGACCCGGCAGATGCCATCTGAAAGCTAACGTGAGTCTCGCTTTCTCGCCCCGTCCGTCGCACTTACCCGGGCGATTTCGATCTTTAGTGTGATCCCCCCAAAAGTCGGTGTAACTCTCGTGTTATTGGCTTTGTATTCCATTCAACCACTGGCTACATTGATGCAGAAGTCACAACTCTTTGTAAACACGCCTCGGCTGCTCTATTGTGTGCGTACGCCACTCTCCCACAATAACCATTTACTTAAGTAAGTAAAAAAAAAATGGAAAGGAAAAAAATGAACACAAGAGTCTCAGCAAATATCGCCGTCAAGGAAAGGCAGAAAGGAGTTCGAAAACGAGAAGGGACACATAACACAAAAAACGTCCCAAGAATAGAAGGAACCATATGACCCCTTAGCTATGATTGTTGTTGTACTTTGGAAATGTGAAATGGAGCTGGAAGGGGGAGTCTAACCCTTTTTTTCTGGTTCCTTTGTTAGTCAGATTGGTGTGGCGAGCGTGCAAATTGTATGGCTGGCGCCCAACTTGACTGGTTTGGAGTCTATATCAGACCGACATTGCAGAGAAGCACACAACCACCACCTCAACCATGATACAACCCCACATCTCATACTTGCATTATGCATGACTTCTGCGGTGGAGGTTGATTTGAACTCCCTGCTTGCCTGCCTGCCTGACTCTCTGCCTGCATGCATGCCGTCAACCTTGGGGGCTCCAGTTCCTTATATCCTCATCGTTTCCATGTTTGCATTTTTCATTGCCGAAATGGCGTAGTACCCCCCCCCCCCATCTCTGTCTCTATCTCTCCCTCACTCAGTCTGAATGCAAACAGTCACTATAGTAGTAATAATTAAAGCATGCAACATCCATAGGTATATCGTTACCGTTGTAAATTCCCCGTGATAGGTTATTAAATCCCAAGTATGAGATGCGTCTGTTTATTGCACACGTCATCCACTGAATATCGATGCACACATGTATCATGTGTATGTACCGGTTTACGAATCTAAGTCTAATAACCTGATACACTGCAAACAAAATATATGAATGGCATTAATCGCAATCGCGGGTATAGATAATCACTACCCTGTGGGGATCAACACTGATGTGTTATCTTTGGCTTATACAATTAATAATTACGACATTTCCATTCGTCAGTCGAAAAGAGATAAAGAAAAATATAGAACAATCATAATAAATATTTAAAGGAATATAGAACGATCCTAAAAATGACAACAAAGTCATTGTTGTTATTATTTCATAGTAATGTAAAGTTACAGTTTTGTTATCAGAGAGTCGCTGATGAGAGATAATGGGAGGGCGAGTGAGAGAAAAAGGAGGAGAAAATGAGAGACAGACAGAGAGAGAGACAGAGAGAGAGAGAGAGAGAGAAGACAGAGACGGAGAGTGAGAGACAGAGAGATGGTAATTATAAGAGAGTGATGACCGACACCAACTAATTAACCCTAATTATGAGCCGACACGGACGGAAAATTTGATGGTCCAAAAGTGAGCAATTTATCCGGTTCATTAGACAACTACTTGGAAACACAAACCTTTCACAAAAATTATGCTTTCCACATGAATGCCTTTCATCGTTAAATCATAATCAATTAAAACAACGATATGGGATCATTAACCTAGTATAATTGTCACAATTGATTTAATGCATGTTTTTAGATCCGGATAGCTGCTAATTTCATTTAGTAATGTTTATGATTTTTCTTTTGTTTCTGATAAGAAATGAGATGAGGTTCAACAGTATCATAATTTAATTTTGCTTTTCAAGGTACATAATATTTTTTTTCTTCATAAAACTGTAATCCATTTTTTCCGTTAAAAGGACTAACATTGGATATAAATCGCTATTTTTTATATATATTTTGTTTTCGGTAAGCTATTCATTCTTACTGATATCACGCGGATGTAAGGCCAATTATTGGTCGAATTTTATTATCTTAATCTGGTGAAATCACTTCAATGATTGGACTAACTATTGTATAAGAAGTGTTATTCTTTGCAAGGCCTTCAAAATTCAATTCATGACCGTAATCTCATGCTTTTCATATACATTAAGTGAGGTTTATAAAATGTACGCAAGTTTGAATCTGATGTGGAGGATTCTATGTAGGTTTTGACTTATTTACATACAAATAAGTTTACAAGCTATAGCAATAATAGTGGTCAACACAGATTCATCATCCTTCTTCGAGACAGTTATCGAAGTCTCGGACATTTCAAATATTCCTCTATGATCAAAAAATTTAATCCGATAGACTATTTTGCTCCTGACATTTTCTCATCTCTGGTTTCGCTACCTGTAGCCGGGTAGATCTATTCATCCCCGTGTCTTATAACTCAATCACCTGTCTTGGAGTCTTGTTCAAGACGATGGAATATTTTGCCACGCCATCAAACTTTGCAACAAATGTGTTTCCAACCCAAAGAAGCACATTAAAATAATATATTTAATTAAAAATTGTCATGTCCTCGCTAATTGCAGTCCCCCTATAACTACAAATGAGCAATTGGGTAATTCATCTTTTAAATTTACCATGAAAAATATGAATCTCGGTCGGTGGCAGAAAGTCACGGTCCATGATAATGTACCTAACATGCGTCTTGAATGAGGTTATTACCAGTACGGTTGTTAAAGACTGTTGGGTCGAGTGTCCCGTTGGCCGAATGCCCGTCAGAACGTAAGGCGATGATGACGGGATAGTGTGTCGTATTTGACCGGAGGGGAATTGACATTAATTAAAACGATGTTACATGTATCTGACGCATGGTTGCCGTCATCAAGCTAAGAACGGGTGACAAGGAGGTGGGGCGTGTATTCGGTCCGTTTACACCATTGGGGGGGGGGGACCTTTAACTTGAGTTTTGGTGGTTCATGTGTCTTGGTGTATTTAACATTGAACCATTTCCCTGTCCGTAACTTATTAATGTAGTTTCAAAAAATATTTTGAAGTGTTTACATAAAAAACAATACCATTGTAAGATCAGCGAAATATCTTCTAATATGTCAAGGCCGTTATAATAATTCTTACCTATACCATGCATGTGACGGATGCCATGATGCAAAAGACGTATCATGTATGAAAAACATTGAAAGTCAGGATTACATCATAACATGTACTTTTCACGCTAAAAGCAAGTATGTCAAGGAAAATGAATACAGTGTCCTATCTTATTATCTACCTCAATCCATTTTCGAAATTCGCAAATAGTTTCAAGTTTCTTAATTAAGTAATGACAAAAGATACAAGTTATTTAAAATTTTTCCTCGAATGCATAAAAGCATCTTCCTATACCATTAAAAAATATATGGTTTATGTGCATCCATTTCAAATCACTTCACTTTCGACAATCACATCTGTAATCTCTTGCCTTCATTTTTCTTGGAGGTTATAACATGCATTTGTTGAGACAATTAAGAGTTGATTGAAATATCAAAATAAAGATATTCAGTATAATACATTCACCGTAAAGAGTATAAATACGGTAGGTCATATACAACCAAATTTGTGTCGATCCAATCCGGGTTTTTTATAACTTCTTTTTTCTATAACAAATGTACTACTGTGTTATCGATTTATCAGCTCCAATAACAACGATCGAATTTTGTGTTACTTGATTATTTACTAAGCAATTTATCTTATAGTGTAAACAGAATTTTCAACATTTTTGAAACCGAGTTTGGTGAATCGATAATTTTCCACTGGTCGCAGATCATCATTATTTAGATTGGCGAAATGAATTTGAGCAAAAGTGAAACATTTTAAAAGTAGTACATACAATTGAATCGGGTAAATTTATTAATCAACATAATCATGATAACAGATGAAAATATGTTGTGAAACATTAAGGAATTGTGTACTCCATAACGTTCTACTCTTGACTAATTATGTATTTCCATTTTGAAATTATGAAGGAAATGTCCCTTTTGAAATATTAAGGAGTCAAATATGAAATTTAATCTTTTTTTAATGCTGCACAAAGATTTGTATTCTGTTTAAAACATTATATTCATGAGAGTGACGCGCCATCGATATACTGATCTAACTGATTGGCAATTCGCGTCAACTTCGCAATTTATGCAATTTTTTTCACTTGGCAAATCTAAAAACCAACATAATGAATAATATTCCCGTTGCGTTGTGTCGTTTGCATACCAATAATCAAAGCACAAAGCCATCACTCAAACCTCAAATACAAGCTAAATCCTGATTTAACGGCTTTTAAACCTGGGATACGCTATACCTAATGTCATCATAAATCATTTTTCACCTCCCCTGCATATCCTATAAGGTCTGAGCAACGTCGAGTTCTAACTAGGATGCTCAAAACTTATTGCCCAATTTCCTGCAGTAGACAAAATACGTAAAGAAATTTTATCTCATTATTTGGAGAATAACCACCCCCTTCTTATAAAAAGAAAGGGGGAGGTAGAAATGAAATGCGATTGCGCAAAATTCTATAATAAGTTTCAGCAGTTTGTTTTGTGATATTTGAGGTGTCAAAATGCATTGATTGAACAGTACAGGTTTAAGCGTAATCCTCGATAGCGCTCGTATATGCGAAATATCTGTATCGCCATGAAATTCGATTTTATTATGACGTACCACGTTCTGTCTCAATTGACTGAAAGTGCGTTAACCTTTGAAATTTCCTCCTAGTATAAATCATCGTTTGTTATTGATTATTTTAATTTTCATTGTAATAATAGACTATTTTGGAATGCATTGAATAAAAAGTTGTCTAAATTATTTTAATTCAATTTCGATTTAAAAAAAACAAGCAAAATCGTCACAATAATAATCCTATCGAGAAAAAAAATGGTATCCTCTGTTTTCTCAACTCCTCAAATACAAGGTTGGATGCATGGAACATCATCATTATCTTAAAGAATACTTACGCTTCACAGTCCGCTTTACTTTAACTCAATTTCAACTAATTCCTGACCCAAATGTGAAAACAAGATACGGCGATAGAGCACTTTCTGTAGCCGCCGTACCCCCCCCCCCAGTTGTGGAATAGCCTCCCGTCCTACATCCAAAATGCTCCTTCTATACACACTTACAAAGTCATGTTAAAAAACCCATTTGTTCAAATCCATATCATGAATTTCTGTTTTCTCTAATCATGTCACAATAAATAAATAAATGTCGTACTACTATCGATTATGAAATAAGTCATCTTTAGCATAATATAAGTTAGATTAATTTGTTTTATCTGTAGCATACTGTAATTCTTTTGGAATAATATTGTGTAATCGTGGTGCTGTCGTGCCGGGTTTTATTTCGTGTAAGGACAGCGCTACACTTAATGGCTGCTGGGACAACAGCACCACGGCGCCTAGAAACAAAGTATAAGCCGCGTTATGAATGTGATCTATTATCATTATTATTGTTTTGTGGTTTCGTTTTTATGGCGATTTTAAAGAATAAAAGTAAAGAAATAAGTCTCTTAAATATAATCTAGGTTTATTAGGTTAGGAGTTCAGCTCGTTTGAATCTTTGGGCAGGTTCGTCAGCTTTAATTTCTACATCGGTAATGCAACGACTTTTAAAGTAATAGCAAGAGTCTTAACACACCACAATATGATTATGTCTCTCAGTCTTTTGGATGTAGACAATGTTTGTTGTTTTAATTGTTTAAAATGGAATTTAGGCGTACTTAATCTATAGGATGTTAAAAAAATAAAAAAGAGAAGCATAAGAGATAACTGAGATTATGAACATTGATCTAGATTTCACTTCTCTTCATTTTGATGAATAAAATGCGAGAGCCTATATAGCATTGTGAGCATTCGCTATTTATCAACGAAAATCAAAGAATTATGCCGAAATGCTTTTTAGCGGGTTACTTAAATTGTCCATGGTCTACAAGGAAAGCAAAAAGGAGATAAACAGTAACCTCATACAAATTATAGATGCATGTATTCTTAGAGCAAACCGTGTAACGACCAACCCCAATACAATGAACCCCATATTGTAATGTGTCAAGGAAGACGAGACGTGTTTTGAATATGTCACGCCTGACGATGCAGTCAAGTGCGCTTGCACTGTTTTTCAGCGGTGCCGTTTCTAATTTGGTAAAGAGTTTTGGCGTTCGTTCTCTCGTCTTTGATCCTTCACAACAATGGCAATGTGAGTAAATATTAGGAATTCCATCAGATGATGACAATCTTTGTAAGAGTCGCACAACGGATTTCAATGCATAACCCAGATAAATGAAAGAAGAGTCATGTTTTCATTGTCCGCTCTGACCCAATTGCCCAATTTTTCTTTATTTCTTGGAGGTAACGTTTATATTTACCCGCAGCTCGCCTGTTTGCCGTTTTTGGAAATACGAATTAAAAAGTGCCGTCCATAATAAAATTCACTTATCTATCGCTACATTACATTTCAATTGATATTTTCTCTTATATTCATACCTCTCTACCATGTTGTGCCATACTTCTTGTCCTCTGCCCTGCCCCCCTTCACAAGTGCAATGAAGGACCCCTAATACGCAAACTGTTGCCTTGGTAATTGATTTTTTTTCTCTCCATCGATTTATGAAATAATCACAAACCTTCTGGATGCCTTGTACTTAATAATAAGAATGCTGTCAATACATTTACCCCTCCCCTTCATCCCCTCTCTCTATCTATCTCTCTCTCTCTCTTTCTGTTATCTCCCTATTTGTTTTCCTCGCACTCTATACCTTTCTTCCCGGCATTCCTTCCCGTTTGTATTGATCCTCTACTTTCATGACTTTCTTTTCCATTCTGACCAATCCCATGCCGAATAAAACGAAACCGTTCTCCTTGACCATGTTGACCTAATATTCTATCAATTTATTTTTATTTTTGTGTATGGTGGGTATGAAATACATGGACTTAGGTGTATTTCTTGTCACAATGGCGTACCCATCATCTATTTCATTCTACACGATGTACAATATACTGTAACAAACATATCAACTGAAAGCTTACATTCTACATGATGTACATTACGCTGTAACAAACATATCAACTGAAAGCTTACATTCTACATGATGTACATTACGCTGTAACAAACATATCAACTGAAAGCTTACATTCTACATGATGTACATTACGCTGTAACAAACATATCAACTGAAAGCTTACATTCTACACGATGTACAATACACTGTAACAAACATATCAACTGAAAGCTTACATTCTACATGATGTACAATACACTGTAACAAACATATCAACTGAAAGCTTACATTCTACATGATGTACATTACACTGTTACAAACATATCAACTGAAAGCTTACATTCTACATGATGTACAATACACTGTAACAAACTATGAACTGAAAGCTTACATTCTACATGATGTACATTACACTGTAACAAACATATCAACTGAAAGCTTACATTCTACATGATGTACATTACACTGTAACAAACATATCAACTGAAAGCTTACATTCTACATGATGTACATTACACTGTAACAAACATATCAACTGAACGCTTACATTCTACATGATATACATTACACTGTAACAAACATATCAACTGAAAGCTTACATTCTACATGATGTACATTACACTGTAACAAACATATCAACTGAAAGCTTACATTCTACATGATGTACATTACACTGTAACAAACATATCAACTGAAAGCTTACATTCTACATGATGTACATTACACTATAACAAACATATCAACTGAAAGCTTACATTATACGCGATATACATTCACTGTAACAAACTTCCGCTAAAAGCTTACATTCTACACGAAGTACATTACAATGTCACTGTAAAAACAAATCATCTGAAGGTTATATATACATGCTTTATTATGCACATTACAATGTGGCAAATATACTACATGTATCTGAAAGCTAACATTCTACACGTCGATGTAAATTACACTGTAACAAACTTATTGACGGAAAATTGACATTCTGCATGATGTACATCGCACTACAACAAACTGAAAGTTATATATTCTACACAATGTTACACTATACCAAACATAATCAACTATAAAACTAAACATTCTGCATGTATTATGATGTACATTTCATTGTATTACACATTATCAACTGAAAGGTGTAAATTCTTCACGATATACATATCATCTGAAAGCTAAATATCTTTATCCTAATTGAAATTGGGCCAAATAACAAAAATTAAGTGTTTCTAGTCCCCGCCCGACCCCTTTTTGGCCACCGCCTCCTTTTTTAAATACTATTTACTATTCAGAAAAAAGACCCCAAAAAGCAACAACAAAAAAGGGGGGGAAAAGGCAAAAAAAAACAACAAAAAGCCTGTGATATACATTTTGTTTAAATAGCTTCTAAAGTGATACAAATCATTTGTTTTGGCATACATAGCATCAGTATAGTCACATAGCAAAATATATATGAATAAATAGGCTTAGCCAGCTATAATTAGCATGGCAGCCATCTTGGGAAAAAATAGCAAAAAATTGCAAAACAGTAAATAGTAATGCCCTGCCTCCTCCTTTTTTTTTTAAGTCCGGACGAGAAACACGTTATTTTTGTTATTTGGCCTTATCACATGTTGAATTCTACACGATTCACTCTGTACAGTAACAATCACCAACTGAAAGCTAATGATGGTAGAGAGCCCATGTCCCTTCTGCCATTTTGACAGCGTATACAAGAAGTGAACTCACAAAATGATGGATAACGACGGTCCCCAAACGCCCTTACACGTTTTTAGGAATAATTGGGAATGTAAATAAATCCAACCCACCTCAATGTATTATTTCTCTTTTCTCAGATTGTTCTAGCCTATATGTAGAATTACCCGGTGATATTTATTGGAATATAATATCAATCGTGATTTCTTACTTTTATGTTTTTTTTATTATACATTACACGAGCAACTTTCATTTACCTGGTTCATGGTGAAGGTACCTCATTAAAACCGACGTTTACGATTTGAACTTAAAGATAAACTTGAGTTCTGGTAAATATAGAAAATAAATTCTTACAGAATCTAACGAAATTTACACTGAATTTTCAAGATTACAAATAAATGACATGTGCAAAACAATTTTGGTAGAAAATGTATAGTGGCTGAGTAATGAGCATAGAAATATAAGGAAATCCGGTTAAGTAGGCCCGACACCATGTGCATAACACAGGTCACTATGTGCAAATGGGAGTTGTGGTTTTTTATCGAAGATGATGCCAAGTAAGTTTTTGTGCGTCTGTTTTTATTTCACTGGTTCAAACAACCAATCTACTGCAGGATAAACAATCAAGAATAAATCATAGCAAATTTCTCTCAAAATACGATTCCCATACCAGAGCTCAAGATTAGCTTTAATGATGGGGGGGGGGGTACGTGTTCTACTGATGCTATCATTCTTATCTTGATGGTATTGACTGATTAAATGGTAGTAATGATAATAATGATGACTGACCAGGATGATGATGATAATGACAATTATAATAATTATGATAATAATGATTAATAATAATGATAACGATTATGATAATTATGATTAATTATAATAATAATAATAATAATAATAATAATAATAATAATAATGACAATAATAATTGTTAAAGAGAACAAATCATTGTTCGGTATGGAGATATTCATGATTGATCTGAGGTAAAGCTATTTAGAATCCAGTAATTAAAAAGTTGGTGTAGCAAGTCAATATTTAGTGTTTTTTTTTTTCTTCTTTCTTTTAATCATTGGGACATTCAACCATCTTTTGAACTCTCTCGCAAATATGTCAACTTAAATATTACGTCAACTTGCCAACTAAGCTTAGTGTCACTACTCACCTTTCTAAGTTCATGGGATGCACTGAAATTTATCGACTGCGTTCACAAAATAATATTCTAACGCGATTTAGACAAATGATGGTGTATTCATTTCTTGTTCAACAGTAATCCAATTCAATGTGAAGATGATTCAGGAGCTTTTAATCACCATTTTTGCCAGCCTGTTTGAAATCAACGACATAAATTGGTGCATTTTATAGAAAGAGGCATTATGGCATAATTCCTCCAAAAAGACGACGCGTTGAATTTGTTGACAAATATTCAGGAATATAGCGGGTTAAGAGCCTTTGCAGCAAACCTATCGATCATACATACCGTACTTGAATATCAATGGGTATCATGGGTATTTTAAACAGAACAATGAAACGGTAAACGATCAAATTTGACGCCGATTATAGTCAATTTATCACTTGGCTGTGATTTGTTATAGATAGGTGATCCATTGTCGATTCAATCAAATATTCTCTTGTTTTTGTTTTCAATTCTACAGAAAATTTGCTGATGGATCCTGTTTTAGTGAAGTTTTTTTAAAGCTGTTTATTATTTCTAGCCAGGGCACATAACAATAGTTCAATAGGTAGATGTTAGAAATTGAATTTTTTTAATGAAATAAGGAAAAAGAGGACAAGAAAAGAGAATATTGATCACACATGATGATATAAATCAAAGTCATACTGGTGTTGGTCAATATTCAGGGTAATTTGGAAAGTGTGTGGGGTACTCCCACTCCGCCCCAACCACCCCACAATCCCCGTATCTACATTGGATACGTAACAATGACACCAGTTGTTACAATTCTGCTTGGAACCTTCCACTTTTAACTTATTCTTGACGAATAGAAAAAATACAAAAATACAAAACAGAAATCCCCCTAAAAGGAAATTTAGCAATACGGTCAAGCTTAGAAATGGCTATTTTGACATGTACATCACACGACCACGTTAACAACTGAGTGGTTTCTAAAAATACTGGGAAATTTTGGGAAATTATCGTGGTACTGTAAACTTTATTTAAAAAATACCTAAACGGAAATAGAACCTCGATGGATTATTGTTAAGCAGATTTTGCATATTCTACTTTACACATCGAAGACTTTGAATATCCTTTCAGAAATATTTTATCATTTTATACCCTCATTAATCATTGAAAAACAATTAATGCTTCCATCTGCGAAATTTCTTACATTTTGAATCTTGCTTTTCTAGTGTAAGATCACGTTTAGTAGAACATAAAACTGCGAAAGTGCTATTGATTCGTAATGATTGTAGACAAACTTCTTTTTAAAATGCGGATCATACCAATTTGCTTTCTCTTTGTTAATGCGATGAATTTTGGATTCAATTTCGGGAAATCTTGATGATTTGCAGGAGAGTGTTTCTCAAGTTTTAATCTCCTGTTGGTCGTCAGAAACAATTTAGGAAGGGATACAACTTGAGCTGCAGACGTGTCGGGCAGACATTTGTTCGGACAACCTCGTCAGGTTCTCGATCTCCTTCTTCTCTTTAGTTTTTTGCCTTGGAGGAGTACTAGCGGTCCATTAACACTTTCTCTTCGTGCCCCTCCTAATCTCTCTCACTTCCTTCTGTTTTCGAGGAGTTCTCACTCCAGTCACAAACAATTCACAAACGAATTCAGACTAATTTGGCGAAACGTGCGAGCGAATTATTTTGCGGGACATGCGCGGGTCGGGAGGCAATGACTGTGTTTGTGGCAGGCACGGCTTTTATCAAGCACACGAACGGCTTGGGCCCCGCAGAGAGTCGGCGGGGTGATGTATCACCTCTGCGTCAAGGCGCGCTGTCCCAGAAACCGCGTGTCCACCTTACAATCAGCCACAATTTCAATTCCCACTCTTAATCTCTCTCTTTCTTTCTCTCTCTCTCTCTCTCTGTCTCTCTCTATCTTACATTTTTGTCGTCTTCTAACCCCTCTCCCTTTTCTCTCTCTCTGTCTTCTTATTCACATTCTCAATTTCTCTTTAAATATATGTGGGTATATCCAAGCCTCTTACCTGTAACTCTAAATTACCATCCAGGCCTACATCGAGTATCATCTATATGTTATATGGCATTTATGCAATGATTATATATAAATTTCCTTTCTCGTTTTTTTCATATTTTGATATGATTTTTTTGTTTAAAACTTCCTCTCGCTCTCGCTCTTTTTCAATTTTGTTTCTTTTCAATTGTCAAGCCTGATAATATAATTGCCTTTTTAAAATTGTTTGTTTACGTTTGCTGAGACATTCCCCCTTTTCGTACAGGTTATTCAAAATGAAAATTTGAAGCAATGAATAACCATTTTTCAATGGAAGTTCATCTTGATGTAAACTCTATCACTGTCTATTACAACCGAGATTCTCTCTCTCTCTCTCTCTCTTTCTTTCTTCCCTTCTCACTCTATATTTCTTTCTTTCTTTTTCATTCCACTTATGCCATGTACATGTACCATGTACACGTTTTATTGTTTCTTTGCCTATTACACCCATTTTCCCATTCACACACAAACGCACCCACGCACAACACCCACCCACACACACATCCCTGAAATTAGGCTTAGGCCCAGAAGCTAGCAAGCGAATAAGGCACGCATTTTCTATTTGGCGGAAAGCGTACGTGGCTGGAGGGTAATTTGGTGCTTTGCCTGCAATTTGCTTGTTAAAACGTCACCAATCTGTGGTAAGCCTACCATGATACCCCTCTCAAATACAATGGATCCTTCCCCAACTCTGCTACATGCCAAGCAAAGAAATACAATGAAAAGGAGGGTTACTTAAATGTGCTACCAATTAAGATTCAGGCAACGATTGAAGTGCTCGAGCCTTGCAAGTTTGAAGGGAAAAAAATCCAATTAAGCAAAAGTGCCTTCAAGAATTTGTTTGTTGGAGAAAAAATTTTAAGAAAGAAAATGGCGAAGGAGAGGGAGAAAGGGAGAGAGGTGGAATTGTCCCCGCGCAGAGGGAAAGTTTAATTTGTGTTCTTTAATCAACGGTGAGGTGATTATGAACATTACACGTCGACAAACAAGTATAATCTTACTTGTTGGCGTATTTTCTTTACTGCTAATTAAATAAGGTTTCGAGAAAAAAGTAGATCAAAAGTAGTATGAAGCATGAAATGAATCTACAACTTTATGTATGTTGCTCTAAAAATAACTTAACATGTACAGCAGATCAATCAATATTAGGTTGTGGAGCTATTGAAATCCCAAAATGAAATAAGAAAAGAAAAGAATGAAGCAATTACCAAATCAAACCCTCTAACCAACAGTAATATTGTCATGAATTTAACTAAATTGTTGAATATGTGTGTGTAGCCTCGTGTTAATCTGTTAATATATAATATTTCGAAACGTTAAAAATGAATTTGTTCAACGGTCATTGGTGAAGCAAAGGCGATAAGGCTGTTTTCATTTGAAAAGTTTAGAAAAATCGATGCAAATTACGATTGATCAAATTCCTGAAAGTATTAGCTTAAGTCTTTATAAATATAAATTGACAACTAAGGCAAAAAATGAAAATAATCATAATTATTATTGTTTTATTATTATTATTATTCATAGCCATAAAGATTGTCCTCCTGCAAGACGAACTGATCGGTCTTTCTGCCCTGACTTAATTGTTATAAGTTGAGAGAATTAAAGAATACAAATTATGACAAAATCATCCGATAAGGGTTCACATGTCCAACGCCGTATTACAAAATACCATACTGAAATACCCGGATGTCACAATCTGAGTGGCAACATGTGTTTCTTTGGAAAAGGGTTAACGAGTTTGTTGTTGTTGCTGTTTTGTTCACATACATTCCTAGCAGGCATTCGGTACCATTTCAAAGTGGTATACAACATGTTCGACGTCGCACTCTCTTAAAATGTCGGAGAGATTCTTAATATGTAATGGGTTAATGCTTAATCCTTATTGTGTCCTCAAATTGAAACTAGACCACAAATCAATCATTGGTTATTTAAAAGAAAATATACCAGCATTGATAAAAAAAAAATGATCTTATTTGATCTTAGAGCTAGTCTGTCATCCTTGTTTGGTGGTGATCGCAATTTATTTTACGAATTAAACGGGAAAACCAAGGTGTATAATATGCTTAGAGGTTTTGGGAATAATTCATTGACTTTTACAACTGCTGTGTTTGAAAATCAATCACTTGCCCTGAAATCGCTCCAAGGATCGCAAAATGTTTTCTGATATCTTACTCGGGTGTCGTCCCATCATTTCCCCCTGTCTCATCCTCCACCAGGCTCCTTCTCAGCCGTCTTCCCCCCTCCGGATTCACTTATTGTCACCCTCCTTGAGAACCGGTTTTGCGATAAATCTTATTTTGGTGCTAATCTGCAATTCATAAGTGTATATGTGTCTCCTTGGGCTAAAACTTTACCTTCTTCTCTACGTAGGTATTGAAAACGAAGGCAAAATGCCATGAAAATAGATGATCGTCCCGCGGCAGATGCGGCAAGTGCACGATTTGCGCAACACATCGCCCTGGGAATATAGATATACCCTACACAAAATGAATGCATCTAGGGCTGGGAACGAGAGGGTATCTGGAAAGGAAAAGCTGAATGTAGAGACAGAAAACTAACAATTACGGATTCTTGAAGGAGACATGTGCAAAAAGTCGGAAACTGATCTGTTATTCTGTATATATGTTACTCTTTGATCTTGTTTTTTTTTGTTACAAGAATTACCCATTTCCTTGAACGTTTTGCTCAAACGAATGCCGTCCTTTAGCTTCGATATTACAGTAGTTAATGTTCTTGTCAGCAGCTTGATAATGATCAATCTAAACTTCATTTGATACAATAAACCCGTTGCATTTTCTTACGAAGGTAGTGTTCGGCCTAATTTTAGTGAGAAAACCTGATTACCTTTAGCATTCTTTAATGTACAACCATGATTTTTTTTGTGGGGGAGTCGTATGGATCAGACAGAAACAACGAGATACTGTGGGCAAAGCAGGTCCTACTTTAGTCACTAAAAGCTTAGATTTAAAAAACTTAGATGTTGAAGTCAAAGATTTGTTGATAAGATAATTTGATCATACTATTACTGCTGCGAGTGTAATTGTTATTTGTGTACAAAACAGGTATAGTTGGTAATAAATCGGAGATGCAATCTCTACACTCAATAAAAAATTACTGAAACTGAATTTGAAATGTGAAATGCCACGAAACAATATGAAAGGATTGCATAACGGTATTTTACGAATATCAATTTAATCCCGGGGTCTATTTAATACAATGACAAGATCTAGCCAAATGTAATTCATTAATATTATAATTATTATTATTATTATTGTTATTATTATTATTATTATTATTATTAGTAGTAGTAGTAGTAGTAGTAGTAGTAGTAGTAGTAGTATTAGTATTATTAGTATTATTTATTAGGCAATCTCTCAATCGCAGGTACAAACTAAATGGCATAAATCACAATTGAAATGTAATCAATAATCTAATGTAATATGAATTAAGAACGCATTTTCTACCCCATTTCCCCAGGATGCCGGGTAAGAAAAAAGAATAAAGAATTCCTATTACCAAAAGGCCTTCCTATCCTCAACCTTTAAAGCATCAACACAATAGGGGAAACAGTATGTATTAAGGTGACCCATCAAAAAGTATAGGGCTGTTTCAACTCAAATCTTATTACTTAAAAATCAGTTTAGGAACCTTGTTTTTTCCCCCGGAAATACTGTTAAGAATTAAAATGAGAAAAAAGGGAGCGCTAACAAATGACTTTGACTTTAATTGTATTATAATATATAAAACCTTTTTGCTAATTCACGAAAAAACATTTCCAAATTCTTGAATTGATTGAAGACAGTAGATCGGTTTCTACGTCGCGGCATATCTTAAGCCAATACAGGAATTTCCTCCCCGGGAAAAGGGGTCCAAATTTCACTGGGACGGTATTAGAGATCCCGTGCAGCTTAGAGTAAGTGAAATATTTGTGTAAGTTATAAACATATCATAGATCCACCATAACCTTTACTTCACACCTGGGTAATTTAAACACAAGCGTCATCTCAATTACATTATGTAGTGAGAGCGAAAATCCGTGAGTTTTGATTCAGACTTGACGCTAAACAAGATCTTCGAAAGGTATGACGAAAACGCGGCGTGTTAACGACACACGCTTGGGGCTGCAGAGCTGGCGTCGTTCAAAGTAGTTTACACTCGGAAAATCTCTTTCCGAGTCTGTCTCTGGGCCGAGACAAATGATGGACAGCTCTTTATCTTTCCTTCATCCTCAAGTCAAAACATCTTCACCATCCGCCTTTCCCCCCATCCATTTCCCGTTCCTGCCGAAAAGTTGAAAATGATCTGCATATAGCGCCGCCCCTGTCAAGTTTAGAAAACATTTTGTGTTATGGTCACTGTCCTATGTGAACTTGTGAAGCTAAACTTAGAACGAATCTTTCTGACATAGGTAAGCTAAACAGATGCTTAGAAATAAGAGTAATGTTATATATATTAAATACAAATCAAAGTAGTTTATTTAGCGCAGGACATTGTATATAAAGACAGAAAATATCACGTTTGAGAAAAGCGGGCCGATTTTTTTTTTCTTTCATGAAATATGCGTAGGGCAAGCCATTTGGGACAAGTTGCATAGATGCTATAAACTATGTATTAAGATTAAGAGTTTACTTAATTCACAGCGCTATGTGATTTACTCGTAACACCCATGATGTAAGAGGGGGATCTAGTCGAATGAAATTGGTAGTTGTGGAAGGGAGTTGGGGAAGGCTTCAATTTGGTAGACTGGTCCTGCTATCGGGGAATATATAGATGTCGATGGTTGTCGAGATTTGTTAGGGTGATGTCGAATCGCGAGATCGTGAGACCACCTGCCCGGCTCTTCATCACATTAAAAGTTTTTTGCCCGGTCGGGTCGGTCTACGCAATCAACGTTAGTAATCGCTCAATGATGGATGTGGGATGTCAGAAACACACCACCTAATCAACACTATTACCTCTCCCTCTCTCACCATATAATCATCTCCCGATCAACGAACGTACATCTAAGAAGAGCTCCCATATACCGTTAATCTTTCCCTTTCAAATCATCTGAAGTTTCCTCGATTTGTCCGAGCTATTCCCGGTCTTGAATCATATCAATATGAAGATTAATATAAGTTTCAGTTTCCAATTTCATTTTTGTTTTATCTTGTATTGCATCACGTGCACATTATACATTACTATTTACAGAACGAAGATAATTATAATACATTACAGTGGTGATTTTGTTTGGCAGTGCCTCTGTTTCAAGAAGTGCCTGACTAATGCGACCAAAATTGACAGATTTCTGTTCAGTCAGGCATATTTTTGTCCGATTGGTGATTATTCTTTACCAAAATAACTATAAATTATGATTGTTTTCACTACACAAATTTAAAGAATACTATTTTTTGTAGAATCTCTGAAGCCCTGGTCTATTTTCGTTTGGCCTGTCTGTCCTTCTTTCTCATCTCTCTCTCTCTCTCTCTTTCTATATCTCTGTCTCTATTCCTATTCCTATCCCGTTCTCCATCTCTACCTTTCAATCTTTCTCTACATATCTTTTTTTATTTTTCTCCTTCAGTGCCAATTTGTTTCTTTCTCTCTATTTTCCTATCTCTGTCATTTCCCCTATCTCTATCTCTCCCTCTCTCTGTGTGTCTCTCTCTCTCTCTCTCTCTCTATTCCTCTCCCCTCCCTCAGAATACCATATTGACAAAGCACACAGAGTGAAATCATACTAGTACCCAGTACAGTATACCTGGATAAAGATCAACAAATACGAGACGGACTTGATCTTGTTTGCACGCCCATGAGTGACCGAGATCTTTGTGGGATATTCCCCCGTGTAGCTTGTCATAGTATCCCAGCCCAGCCAGGGTTTATTGGGACAAACTCACTGACTGTACTCACTGACTTTACTGGCGGACACACACAAGGGGAAAAGGACAACCGGGGGAAGAGTATTTTTGTGGGCTGGGGCAAACATGTTGTTTGAATTGCCCTCTTAACATGCTTTAAGGGGTAAATCCGAGGAGACGTAGACATGTAGCCGTGGAGATTGGTGGGTGGACGTAGAAACAGACATCGTGGATACAAAATAAGTACATAGTACATAAAGAAAATGATATATAAGTAGAGAGAGAGAGAGAGATCTAGAGAGAGATGAAGAATAATACGATTTTAATGATGCTACCCTTATCATTATTAGTATCTTCTCATCACTTTTAGCGAAAATAAACTCATCATCATTATGAATTGAGTTCCCGGAACGGTTAAATATCCACCATTATTCCAATAATTCTTTGAAAGTGGCGAAAGAATTTAAACATAGTTCTGCGGTTCTCAGTGATAGCCAAAGAGTTGATCCATGGTGCGTCGCGACGGATGCAGGTACGTCTGCATACATCCAAATCACAATTGGCGCCTTGTCGTGCACTGCATTGGAGCACTTCGCATACATCTTCGCTTGAAGGCAATGGCACACACTCTTCTTCCTTCATCTTTGAGTTTGAACATCTAGGAAGACAAAGACCATTTTATTGATGGCTCTGAATAATGATATCTAACCTTTTTGTTTCCTTTCACTCTTATTGTGTATACATTTACGCGTATGTTATTGATTCTTGTGAAAAGTAAATCTAAATGAAAACAAACCGAATTTGAACGAGATTCCATTCAAACATTCATGATATTGTAATATCCTGAAGCCAGATTACTATTAGTGATCTGTGTAGATATAACAAACCTGGTTAACGTAGTTTCCTCTCAAACTTGGATCGTAAGCATTGTGCGCGAGCCTTTCAATGCGGTGATTCGAAATTTGCCCCTGTGACATTTGCCCCGGGTTTTATTTCGTCGAGGATTAAGGGTTAGTGCTGTCATTGGTTTTAAGGCTATAATTATTAGGCTAGGTTTAAGATTAGGTTTGGGGTTAGGTATAGTAATTGATCCAGGGTTGAAAAAAAAGGAATTTGATGAGTGAGGAAATTGGTGGCGGAGCATGTGTAGTAATACAACCACGTATCATACATACGTCTCATCCTCTGATCCGCAGCTTTATGCATAGAGCTTGGTGTATGCTGGGATAGCCCATGGCGGATGACTTTTCAGACGACGGAAGCAAGAAGGGACAGCTTTACTTTTACGGAAATTGTTCACACGAGCTTTGTTTTCTGAAGTGTCGTGTCTAAAGGCGACACAATACTTTAAAAGGTTTAATTTGAACACATTTCACCTTTTCCCCCCTACTTTCCATGTCGTCTCTCTCCTCCTCGTTCAGTTCAAATTGCACACACACTATCTCTCTCTCTCTCTCTCTCTCCCTCTCTACATACCTATCTATCTCCCACTCCTCATTCCGTCTTTTTGTCTTACTACCCATCCCTTCTCTCTCTTTCTCTCTCTCTCTCTCTCTCCCTTTCTTTCTCTCTCCTTCCCATCACTACATTCTCTCTCTATTCTTAGTCCTGTATTCACCTTTTTTTCTTTCATGAAACGTCTTCAGTGTGTGTTTTTGTAATGTATATTTAACCTTATAACTTGCCTCAATCTCCTCTCTCATTCTGCTAAAGTGTTTGCAGTTATTTCTTCTCTTGGATTAAAACAAAAACGGGTTATACCTCATTATCCATTTGCAAAGCGCTTGCTCTCTATCTATATGGAATATGTGACCGGATTATAACATACCTTATAATTATATATTCAAACGCTTTCAAAAATCTGCATTGTAACTTTGCATTTTTATTAACCTTTCTCCCTCTCTCACTCACTCACTCACTCACTCACACACACCCCACACACGAACCCACATCCCATACCCACTCTGTCTCATTCTCCCTCTTTTTCTAGCTCTATTTGTCTATCTCAATTCCCTCTTCCTGCGCATGTATCATGTTCTCAAAGTCCATTTACAGTTTGTTCATTATTCCTATTTTTCGCTCTTCCATATGATATTGTAACACCATTTCTTCACCCCATCTCATCATCACCCACCCTCCCCCTCTCCATCCCCCTCTCCCATCTCCCACCAAACGACACTGCAGGCATCACTTGCGATTTTGCACTTCCCGTTTAGCCACTGTTCCCCGTTTCTCTCCCGGTCTTCTGGAGTCAAACCTTTGTAAAGTGTTAAGCGTGCAGCAGTCCCCCATAAATGATGCATATCCGCACTTAATTGATGATGCCGCACTAACACTTCGGCGTGAATTTCAAACGGTAGTCTCTCTTCCTCCTCCTTTTATCAGCCTGTTTTGCCCTTCAATTTTTGATAAAATAAAACAAGAGACAAACGAGCGAAAAGAGAACTCTGCTAGTGTATATATACCCTACAGCTGAAAATGGCTTGATGGATAAAGTGCTGGTCCCATACACTAGCTATTTTGCTGGAAGCAGTTTCATTTTCTCCCCAAATTCTGTTAAGTTTAGATGCATCATCACATGAATGCAAGTGTAACGCAGAGACAGGTGGAACATCGAAGGTAGCTTGAAAGAACCACTAAAGATCAACGAGTTTCGCTACAAATTATGAAACACGGTTGATAAACACCCCTTTTGTGTATTAAAAAAACACAAATTTCCGTCATGATTTATTAATAAGACAAAATATTATGATTAAAAGATTGACCTGTTTTTACCAATTTTCATCTATTAAGGAGATTTTCTTTCAACTATACAATATATAAAGGTCTATAAACCTGACCAAAAAAAAAACCAAACATTGTTTGACAATACATGTTTATAATGCTTACAAATTGTAGGTTTAACGTCAACTTAAACGCAATCTTGAGTTTTTGTCATGCAAATATATTTTGAGTGTAATTGTCTCGATTTCATTCTGAGACTGTTGAATAGTTCATGAGGTGGTAAATAAGAATCCTGATACATTTGGGGATTTGATGCAACATTTCAACAATAACGAAAGCCTTTCGATAACGGCACTCATTTGATAGATTTGTGAGTCCCTCTAATGTTTTTATCTTAACTTATTACCTGTATTTCTTCACACATACATGGAATATTTTTGTATTATCTTGATGATTTTCAGTGTAAATGTCACTGGAATGGCTTCTGCGAGATCTATACTTTTCTTTACTTCAGAAACTCAAAATGTACCTGGTTAAGATTTGCCTCCGTTTAGATTTGCCACCAACATCCATAGAATGGTAATGAAAGGAGGATTAATATCAAGGCGACAATTTGTTTTTCTATCTCAATTGATGAGGAAGGGGAGTTATGTAATTAAGATTTTCCAATTTCGGAGGGCTTTATCGGTTGTAATAAGATACCATAAAGGAATAACTTATGTTACATATAAGTTTCATTGCTAAATACGAGGGGCCGTTTGTCACTTATATTTTCCTCTGAAAACAGCCATATGGCCACGGAGAGTTGACTGGTACCGTTTTCGATGTGACTTCCTGAAACCTTGAATTAATATAGACGCATCCTTTACGATGAAATCATACAAAGGTTCATATGAGAGCACATGCTATTTTTGTCTAGAGACTGCACTCAATCAGTTGGCTAAAAATGGATCATGTCTATTTGTTGGGTAAAACATGTCCCAATATTAAATAAAAAGGTTTCCAAAATTATATAAAATTCACCCAATATTGTACACAATTTTACCCAAACAAGCATGCGTGTTCCCATTTTAGCAAGTGTTAGAAAACACTAACGTTTTGGAAGAACTACAGGAATTGAAATTTATGCATGAAAGTTTCAGAAACATGTTATCGTTTTGATCAACCAAATGAACGAACTTTCATGTTTGTAGTATCTCAAACATAACAGTTTTCAATTGTCTATAGATTATTTCATGGCAGTGTAACAAAGGTAAACTTCGGAAATCATTTCAAGTATTGTTTGAAAGGTCTAGAAGGAATATGGGTAATAGGGTTACCCGCGTACGACGTGCTTTATTTCACGTACCCGCCTCGGGACCTTATGGTATTTCAAGGACTAGAAGATCAGATTCATGCAATCCTAGTAATCATATCCCTTGGTAAACTTGAGGGTATGGCGTAATATAAAGAGTATCAAGATTAGTATTTCTGCAGTCATGACCGCCAGTTTCGGCAATGCGTGCACAGACGGCTAGTTTCCGCTAAGTATTATATCATGGGCACTGTATTGTACAGCAAACATCACCACATCTTTCGTCTTTATTCCCTTATTCAAAGTAGACCTTGGCCATTACAAGTGTTCACACCATGATAACACCGGATAGATAAAGTTCGTAATTCAATTGAACACTTTTGAAAAGAAATTAAATATCTCACAAAGAGTGGCGGTCTTCCGTTCGGCTTTATTAAGGGAAAGGTACAGATAATTCGTCATAGTTCGTTTTACTGAAGGAGAAGTATATCAATTAGATGCATATTCATTTATCATGGATTAAAATTTTCAGAAATTGTGTTCGTGTTTCCTATATCGGATCATTTCAAAACATAAACAAGAAATAATTAGATCATGATGCTGATCATTTTCTAGGCAGTCGGAAACTTCGTCGAAATCTCCATTCCCATTCTCTTTTATTTTTGTTCTTTTTCCTCATCTTCTCCTTTTCTTTTATTTCTTTTTTTCCTCTTTTCTTCTTCTTTGTCTTTGTCTTTGTCTTTTCTTCTTCTTCTTCTTCTTCTTCTTCTTCTTCTTCTTCTTCTCCTTCTTCTTTGTCTTCTGATTTCACTTCTGCTTGTTTCGTTCTCGTTTAGCCCTCTTCTCCTTCTCTCAATATCTGATATCAAATGACCACTGTACTTTACAAATCAAATCATGTATGTATATGTAAATGTATAAAACTTATTTAAAAAAGCAATGCTAAACGTCTTTATTTCATTTTTATCTGTCTTCTCTCGATTTACAGTCAAGGCAGGCGACTTCGCTACAAATGCAGCCAACAACAATGGTCGAACCAACTTTACCAACAAGCAACTTACAGAGCTAGAGAAAGAATTCCACTTTAACAAATACCTAACCCGAGCCAGAAGAATAGAAATAGCCGCCATGCTAGGCCTCAACGAAACACAGGTATACACGTGTATAATTCAACTTAATTACGTTCCTCCAATTGTGATTATGATCAATACGTTAGAAAATTAAATATCTCAAGTATTGTCTACTTTGCTTCTACAACATCCACTATTTCTACTTCTACTGATGGTCTTCTTCTTCTTCTTCTTCTTCCTTTTCTTCTTCTTCATTTTTCTTGTATCTTTCTGGTAATTATTGGCCTTTTTATTATCATATTAATATCATCATTGTTATTTATAATATAATAATTATTACTATTATAATTACTATTATTATTATTATTATTATTATTATTATTATTATTATTGTTATATTGTTATCGTTATTATTGTTTTTATTATTATTATTATTATTATCATTATCATCATTATTATCAATATGGCACAGGTGAAGATTTGGTTCCAGAACAGACGAATGAAAGAGAAGAAGAAGATGAAAGAATGCATCCCTCCACCGCACCTCGGTCACTCCATGTCCCACCTCCATCACATGCACTCATCCGTTGCCATGACAACCCCATCATCACTATCTGTCCACCAGGCGTCGCCACCCTTGCCGCACTTCACGGGAGCTCTTCCGGGTCAGACCATCTTATCCGGTGGGTCACCACTGGGAGATTCCGAACTGAAATCAGGCAGCTACTGTGGGCATGCGCACCTTAGCCACACTGGTTCAGCCATGGTCATTACAAATGGAACTTAAAGCTTTGCGGAACAAGAGACGGTGACATTCCTCATTCAGTTTGTAATATACAGAGTAGACTTTGTGGCTATTTATGAACTTGATAAAGTAAAATGCTAATATATTTGGGTCCTTACCATTTTGAGGTTTCACCAAAATGGCGCCGCCTTGAGAGGTCACGTGTTATCGATGGAGGAGCAAACTCTGATGAATTGAGCAACCTTTGTGGCGTACAGACGACACGTTATATACAAGATCAAAACTTCGAGACATGCCGCACAACCTACAGGAGACAAAACTTCTTTCATCTCTTCAGCCTCGTAACCCAAGGCTTCATGGAGTTCATGTTGTTGGTTTGAAAAAAAATGATGGCGATCAACTGACAAATACATCTTACCTTTAAATGTAGCTTTTATCTTAATGCATTTCTCCTCTTGAACACCCTATACCAATCAATGTTTGAATAAAGAGTATACTGTGTATACTGTTTATACCAGAATCATTCATTTTGGTATAGGTAGATACTTGTCAGTGTGCAAATGCACTGTAGATAATCTTTAAAGGTGTAAACAGACACTTAAAACACTTTATTAATGTTGTATTAACACGTTCAGTATCATATATGCAGACATTTTGGTCTTATTTTGTAAAAAGTTACTGCAAATTTTAGGTAAATGAATTAGTGATTAGCTTGGTTATGTATGGGTAATTATTTTTTTTCAAATTGTTTACGACCAATTTACTCTGTTACAAAAGCTCACTGCTTATTAAGCAGCGATGTCTTTAAAGCTATTTCAGACAGATGTAATTGAATTAATGTACAAGTAGTGACCATTCAATACGACTATTGTGGCAGGATTTTGAAATTAAAATAACATTATAGAGCTAAGGTTATAAGGATTTAAATTTAGTTGCTTTAGTTCTGGAGAAGTCGTCATGAAAATCCAGTGACATGTATTAAAATTCACAATTTATCTCTCAGACTGGCTCTCACCAAGTTCAACAGTGTTAAATATACTATGTCCCTTTTGCAGCAAAGATCAAATTCTGTAGAACTTTGCAGGAATTATGAATATGTCATGTATGTCCTATCTGTGAAATTTAAATGTTAGCAGTGTCCTAATATTCAAATTATGCAAGGAAACCGGTTTACTTGCTAGACTTCACTGTCAGACACTATTGAGTGACTGACTGGCTTTTTTCATCTTTGGTAATAACATACATAAAATGAGCTGTAAAGGGTACATGAGCATTTGTCTACATCAATAACCCACTTCTTGTAATGGCCAAAATTACACTGATTGAATCTTTGTGCAGCATAAAACGTACGACCATTCGGTACAATGGTCTGAAAAATCAGACTATTACTTACTGGCTCTATAGCTCCTAAGTCGATTCGACAACTAATAGTCGTTATTTTCCCACTTAAAGACATTTTCAAGCCCCCTTTTTTAGGGAAGTTCTAAATTAGAATTGTCTTTCAAATGCCGTTGGAATTTAACCTTTTCATTTTTTGGGGCCTGCAAATGGGACATAGTACCTTTAAACGATGGATATTTTTAGCAGAAGACCATATTTCCAAATCACCCAGTGCAAATGATTATGTATCCAACTGGCTGTATACACTATACACATGTACAGCGCTCACTGGACGTTGAAAAAAGATAAATATCATGCACGTATATATACTACAGGGCATTGCCAAGCACATGGCAATGAAATATTAATGTCTTAGGCAGCTCACGCTCACAGCGATAAAAAAAATACGACGGAGAAAATAATAAGAAAAATCATAAATTGGTATTCTGGTCAGAGAGCAGCATCCTATCTCGATAAGTAGAGACTAGACACGCAAGGAAATAGAATGTGACTGGTGTAGAATGGTAGTCAGAAGACGCAATCAATAGGTGTTATGGCTTCCACTTAATCCCCTGCTCCTCGCATACAACGTCCAATATAATTAGTCAACCTGCAATCTTGCCCGTATTCCCCTTCTAGTCCAAAGGATTTTTTCGGGTAAACTGTTATTTTTTTTTCTTCTTTCTACGACGTACGAAATTTAGCAAGTCATATTTTCGTCGTGAGATGGCAAGATTTCGTGTAGTTGATGGAGAATTTTGTGTGCTTTGAGAAATCGAGGATGATATCCAATATGCAAATGATTGCAGGTGAAATTTTATTATTTTGATCAAACGTTTTCATCATAAAAATAATGAGAGTTTAAAATGTAGGAAGTAAATTATTTAAAACAAATGCTAATAGTTGAAGATCTGCTTTTACTGAGACTGGCATGGTTTTAGAATCGAATTCTATAATGCTGTCTTCTTGAACTGCATTTTAAATGGAGATGTTTAACTAATAACACATCAAAAATTATGATGAATAGCGCAACTAAACATTCTTATAGAAAAGCAGTTTCTTTCTCAAGTTCTTTTACTCAAAGTGATGCTATATTAAGCCCATCATTGCAGTAACAGTGATATTACGATCACGCGTTCATTCATTGCCCTATTAAAGCAACCAAACGAGATTAGCATGTAAAGATTTAAAGGTATTATTTGACATTTTCGAATAAAATTCAACGTTAAATATATTACTCATTGCGGATGTGGTATCGAAAATAATATCGCTAGTGATTGACCACATTGCGAGACAAACGAATATCATTAGCGATATTATTTTCGAAAATTCAACGTGTTTGAATTTTTGCTTATTTTTTTGTAATGTTAAGGGTGATAAACTATGAAAGTTGTACACTGCATACGGGATACATGCAAATCATTGCTGCTAACATTGTGAGAGTAGCTTGGGTCCATAAAACAGTGAAAGACATAGAGGGCCTAGTCAATTTACAGAACCCTTTTAAATGTAGATTTTCAATTAGCTCTTTAAAAAAGATAAGGTGGGGGAAATGGGGTATGGTCATGGTGATAAACTGTGAAAGCTGTTACGGTAGGAGGATGCCTTGTTTGTAGTTCACACTGTTACAGCTGAGCTCATTTCGACCACGTCCATGACCGAGATCTTACAACCAAGATGGTGTGACGAAAAGTGAATGCATTTCAAGATTACACCGAGGGTGAGTCTGTGTGTCTTGTCAGAGAGAGTATCTCATTAGAGAGAATTGGGATTATTATCAACGCAAACGGAAATCATTCATGTATAGATTGAGATATGGAATTTTCACTATGGTGTATTTTACTGGACATTCTGGAAGGTATTGTTGAAGAATTTTGACAAGAAAAAAATATGGCAATTTAGTGTTCGTCTTGTTATCCTTATTTTCACAATACGTCTATAGCCCCTTTAAGTTTTTCAGATACAATTATAAATAATTTACCAATTTTGAGTACTTGAAACACGATTCCATATCACCTTTAAATGTACGGCTCAAGTCTTGAAAGAAAACATCTTGAAAATCATCCCCAATGGGTGATTGCGATGACAATGATATGGAATATCAAACGAATTTACTCTCCGATTTACGGTGATATCTGTGCTTTTATAGATTCGACCCCCGGTTAAAATTGAATGTAAGTCTTTTGTTTTATTGAGATAAACATTAACTTCTCTTGATAAACGTTGGCTAATATTGTTGAAGGCTTGCGGGGATTTTTGTATTAAATGGTAAGACAATTTTTTTAAAAGCTTTTACAGCCATATCAACCATTTTAGGTTTAGGAGTTTCAATGATCACAATATAATTAATCAATTATTTAGTCTATCATCTTATTTAAACACTTATTTTATCTTAGATCATTTCGGAGGATAGGGTACTTTAAGTTCATCTGGAATTACATAAAAAGCAGATGGCGCCAAATGGGAAGTTGTTAAAAGTAGATTAATCGTAATAACGTCAGTTGTCACGCGTGGGACTACGATGGCTGGTACGTGCATCCCATGCACAAGAAATGAAGTTAGTGCCTGACCGTTGGTTTTGGTCACACATAACAAATTAAAATTCAGACCTGGCCCATTCACGTCTCTTACAGCTGCGATAAGCAAACAGCAGAACGGCGAAAATGAAAAAATAACGAGGGTCAGTGACCAAGCCCAAGACGATTTTCACGATGCTGGAAGAAAATAACAGTCCTTGTCAGTGTATACAATCAGAGTCTCGGTTCACAATAAATGCAAACAAAAAGACGGAATATTTAAGCAGTGCAAGATTGCTCTCTCTCTCTCTCTCTCCCTCTACCCTCTCTGACTTAATTTTCCCTCTATTACTCTCTCTCTCTCTCTCTCTCTATCAGTTTAACTGACATAACGATTCGACCCCTTTTAAGTATCAATTTTTCCCTTCTCTCTATCTTACTTTATCGCTCTACTTCTCTCTTTCTCTGTCCTCTTTTTCTGTCCTCTTTCTCTCTCTCTCTCTCTCTCTTTCTCCTCCTTTTTTCAGACCTCTTGTTCTTCCCATATTTACGTGTGTAATTATCCCACCGTCTTCCTTCTCCCACATCATACCCACTATTTTATGTCGCGATCTTTCAGCTCCTTCTCTACGGTAGAGATTTAAAGGAAGATATGTTTGTGATGGTGGAATTATAGTTTTTGATTGTCTGAACAGCCCTTGAACGAGGCTGTCCCCATTCCTGTCCTTGGTATTGACGCTTTCTATACAGTGGTTGAATACGCACCGCCATAGCGTCGCCTGCTTGTCAACTCCAACACGGTCTATCGCAGACTACTGGTCTCGAAAGAAAAGCGTCAATGCCCGCGTCCGCTCGCCAAGTTGACTCATAAATTGATATGAATATAATCATATTTGCTGCCCCCTTGTTGTGTCACCATCAACTCCTTTTCATGTCACAATCTTCTCAAAACGGGGACGATTGTATACGTTTTCCCTCTCGGTGGGGGTAAATACAAGCTAAACCAATGCAAGGCACACATTAGCGGGTTTAATGCGTAACATATTAGACATGTGTTAGCACCTTTTGCGAAAGCGATGCGCTCGCAGCTCCATTGTTTTATCGACGGGGGCGCGTGCGCGCGTTTAAGTTCGTCTGCACCATGGTGTCATTAAGGAGGTGTCAAAATCAACATTCCGAAACGGAGCAAGAATTCAAGCGGGAGAAAACGCCATTTATTACATTTCATAGTGCGCCACGAAATCGGACGGGATGGAAAACTCATTGACGTTAAAGATGGATATTTCATGGAAGATTTCTCATTTTAGACCGGTCATTGATCAAATTTTCTTCATCAATTTCACGAAAATCTTGCTTTTCTCTGTTTTTATTCAGTCTCTTTGTGAATCATGAATTATGTTGGATAAACAACATCTGGTCGTTGACTATTTTATTATTTCTCAGATTGTTCATGAGTTTTACTCTTTTTTATATGACAGTCCTTTGTCTCCTATAACTCCTTGTCAATCACTTATCATTTTGTTTAATTAAAGGAAGAGTTATCTCCTTACCTTTCCTCGATGTAAGCGTACATCTGAAACTCATCAATCTCGTATTGTATTTGTCAGTACTGAAAGTACATTTAGTTTAGCTCTCGAAGAAATTGTGTATTTTTTCTTAAACTCTGCTAGCATCAATGATAGTAACATTAAAGGAATCGATAGAAGGAAATACTACAATTAGAGTGCCAAAAAGATGCATTATTGTCTTGTCATGGCAAAAGGTTTTATTAACACCTTTTAAAATGTAACCATATTGCCAATAATTCTGTGCATTATCTTCAGAAGCCTGACCTATTTATATATCCAAGGCAATTTTCAAATCCCCATATTATCCCATACACTCTTTCTCGTGTGTGCACTTGAAACTCTTTTCCCGTACTACAAAAAGAGACTGTGAAATACAGCGGCTATACTACGATCAGGGTGATAATTACTCATGCGCCATCATAACAAGTGGTCAAATGAAATTTCTGTCGGTAGCCTTAGAAAGGGAAATATTTACCGAAGACTCATTTACTTCATAAACGTCCATCTTCATAAAGTATTTAACAAAGCACCGTCATGTCGGCGGGCCGTGTAAGGTATCTATTCATGTTGGAAGTCATCGTGACCGCTGTAGTCATGACAAAGAGTTGTTAGAGGGTTTATATTTATGTAAAAAATGTAATGTACTTCGTATATAAGATTCGTTGAATTTGTGCAATATTGAAATGCCATGAAGCTTGCTTTCTTTTTACTTCGACGTGTCGCAAAATCGTGAGTCCTGTCTGGATTATGATTAAAATAGTTATTAAGATAAACATGAAATGAAACTTAGTTGTGTGTGTTCAACAAGATCGATTTGGAAGCAGTAATTCAGTGGTTAATTTGAGAAATTTTAATGATTATAAAACCTTTCGTGTTCTTGGAAGTCTACAAAGTACCTTCCGTTCATCCTATTAAATATTTCACATACAGTTGTATAACGTATTGCCAAAATTAATGAAATGTTTAAGTTTTAAACCACCTGAAATATTGTGTGTTATTCATAACTTTTGTGCTTTATTTGAAAGCGTTTTCTAAGCAAGTTATATTGTGGAAATGTACTTCGATAAGAACGATTCTGCAATTATTTGTCTAATTTTCGAATTGCCCACCTTCTTCTTGTGCCAAATTGTATTTACGTGTGAGTCAATGAAATTCCCACCTCTGTGTTTGAATGTACATCATGTATTACTGTGTTAACACATATTGCCAGAATGAAAGTATTAGTTCATTTATATTGTCATTTATTTGCAATGACATTGAGATATTTACAGTGAGATGGTAAAACTCAGGACACAATCACATAGAAGGTAATGACAATTTACAACATATCACTTTTCGGTTAAAATTAAAAGTCGTGAGGAAAATTTGTTTTCTAAAAGAATATTGATATTACTTCAAGGCAATATTCAATCCGATACGGCAATGTATTGTGTTCGTAAAATATGTTTAATCTACATATCCTATTTTCTTATTCTTCAAAAAATAAACAAATATTTTATATTTCTTTTTTTTTAAGTGTAGCAAAATTAAGCACCTCCACAGAGTTAGATACCCCACTGGACATTTGTCAAGAATTGTGTTTTGTCAGTAAAGGAGAATGTATATTTATCAGTATGTCGTTACAGCAAGCAGAATACACAATGAACTATTTTATGCAAGATTATGTACAATCCACCGATATTTGTTTTTAAAATGACTGAAATCTAACTTTCAGGTACTTTATATTTTAATCCTCATTAGTATGTGGATTTTATTTATTGCTGCAGCGATGAGTTTGACAAGTAATTTCACGTAATGTTTCATACTTCTTTAAATTTTAGCACCCCCTTTGAATGTAAATATTTTTGTGACGGGTTTTTCTTTTTAAGAGGCAGATGGATGTTTTATGTGTTTTAAGTGTGGACAACTAATATGCGACCACTGTTACATATTGCCAAATATTGTATGATATTAAAAAAAGGGAACACGATTGGTTCGTTATGTGTGTATCAGATGATAAGAATAAATAAATCGAAAGATAAATCAAAATATTTGTTGTCATTTGTGCAGTGACTTCTTCACTTTTTATATTGTTAGGGTTTTTGTGAAGGGAAAAACAGACCAGTTTTTATTACGTATACGAATATTCATGTCTTTAAAAGACGAAGTAGGGGGCTGGAAGGGATAATATAAGATTTATACATCAAATAAGTAGAGTTGTAGGTTTTAAGATTAAGGGCGTCTCGTGAAGTGAGAATAAAAAGAGAAATGGATTTGACACTAACCGTATATGGTATGGATTTTTCCGACATTCAGGTACATTCAAACTGACTGTTGAACTGGCAGTGGCAGATCCAGGATTCTCTTGAAAAAAGGAGTAAATGACAAAAACATATAACCTATTTTAGGTGCCTTTTGGGATCTAAAATTGCTACATGGGGCACATTTTTGTGTGTAGTTAAAGTAATGGAATTGCCCCTCCGGAGTAGCGGAGTAGGAAAGGTCGCAGGTCATATAAGGTCTGCCACCAACGTCAACTAGGCGTATAATCCTGAACTTGATTTAAAATATAATCAATTTTCAGTTTCATATAGATTGTTTGAATAGACCTGATTGATTGATTGATTGACTGATTGGTTGAATGACTGACTGGCGAATCCATTTATTGGTGGATTTATTGATTAATTGTGTTTGTCATTAATTGATAGTTGATCGATTAATTGATTATTTGAAGATATTTGCCAGTATTTCGTCAGGCCTCTAACGGGATAATCAAGAGACATTTTTTTAAAGCTTCATTTTTGTATCACCATACAAATTTGCCTATACCCCTTCCCTGTGCCCCCTATAAACTGATGAAATACCAGGATAACCGCCCAATATTATGTTTTTGTTCTCCAAGATTATAATGTAAAGCCTCGAAAATTAAATTGTAATTAATATGCGCCAGACAAATTGATGTTATCATTATTATAAATAAATAGCGTCGGCTATGAAAATTCAACCAAAAAAAGCTTCTTCTTGTTTTTCTTCTTCTTTTTCTTCTTCTTCTTCTTCTTCTTCTTCTTCTTCTTCTTTTCCTTCTCCTTCTTCTTCTTCTTCTTATTCCTCTTCTTCTTTTTTCACCCTATAAACTCGCGAGCCTCCTTCAAATAATCATTAATAAGCCTCTGACCATTCATCTGCAAAAGGCCGTAATGTAAAATGTGGGAATCAAAATAGATTCGCTGTAATAGTGTTGTCGATTTCATTGTTCAGAAAATTTAAAAGGTATTGATTCGTGTTTCTATACATGTTTACATTTGCCTCTTTGACACATTGAAATCGCCATACCTTAAAGCTGGTGGCTATTTATAACATTATACGTGAGAAACATATATACAGGAGTCTGCAGTGTGAGTCATCAATGTAACATATTCACTGCTACCGTGCCACAGTCCTAAGTCATCAGAGTAATAAAATGCTCATCTTCCTTCCGATAGGGAGCCAGAGGGTTTGGGAGAAGGGGTGATAACTAGTTAACTCAGGAGACATCTTAACTGCTTCAAAGACAACGAGCAAATTGTTATAGATAAGTGAAATTTATATAACTATATATTTTATTTGCCAACATAATTATATCAAGTCCAAATGTATGTGCGCGGGACACCCTCTGCTTCCCTGACATATTCCTTTATGTCATTTTCTCGTCCACATTATCTTCGTTTATGACACCCTTAACCGACCCTGCCCCCCCCCCCTCATACCCCATCACTTACTCCCTAAGTGTATCCGCTGAAGACAAGTGACCTCCCCCCTTGCATTTTTGTTTTAATCCGGTAACCCCTACCCAATGCCCATGCATTGTCATAATATCCCCCAACACACACACACATATTTAAAAAAGCGCCCTACACATAATTATGAGCAACATGTAAATTTGTGAGTTCATTAACCCCCAACTCCGCCCGTCCAATTATATTAGAAATACAATATTAACCCCTAGCCTTCCCTTTTTAACGGTTATCCGACCACAGTCAGTACATGCCCTCGCCTCCATACCCAATATCGTCTTAAACCCTCGCCCTATCCAAAACACCCCATGTGTACCTGCTACGGCTTTAGTACTTGGTATAAAGCTGTCGTACTTTTCTGTAACTTTAATAATTGGGGAGGGAGCGGGGGTGATTTTATATTTTGTTTTGAATATTCATTTGTAAACTGTTTTGATTTTTCTTGTATACTTACTTTTATATCTTATTTCAATAAATGTATGTGAATTGATTTGATTTGATTACCTATTTGATAACTGACCTACGTTTACCACCGACACCCTCCCCCACCAACAGGTGAGTACATATGTTCATCATCCCCTCCGGACCCTTGCCCAGCACTATCCATGACTTTGTATTTGTTCCGATGTCGCAACTACTACAGCTACTCATCAATTGCGTTTATTCCTAACGAGTAGGGGTCATACAAGAGCTATTCGAATTTAGGAAAGTGAAGGACATTTGTGTTTAGCAAAATAACACAGACCGATGTTTTTGCCGGACAAGACGAATCTAAGAAAAGGACAAAATAATGAAAATGTTGGTATAAGCGTTTACCTTTGTTTCGAGCATGCAATAGAAACATGATAAGCAATATACATATTGCAAATGAGAAGTATGTAAATGCAAAAATATTTCAAATATTTTTTTTAATTATTTATTTATGAATAAAAAGTAATGAGACTGTATTTATTCAATCTGAGATGGTACTCAACACGTAATTATAATCAAAAGCAAATAAATGTGCATATCGAGTTTAGATGTAGGGTTATGTTATTTATGGGATAAATATCTTGAAATAACAAAACGATTGAACAAGACTGCACATTTCAAAATAATTATAAAACGTTTAACAAAATTTAGATCACCGAAGTGCCCTAAAGTGCAAGTTATTTATTTACATTTTTAATGACAAAGCAACATTTTTACCAAAATAAAAGAGTTGTTCTCTTTTCCTCAATTGCTTCGCTCGCTCGCAAATTTCGAAAGAAGAAAGCTGATGTTCGATCAAGAAGGGTCATCACACCCTCCCTCCCCCCCTCCCTTGCACAAAATGTTCTCCTACACCTATGGTTATTATAATGCTTTTTCCAACACATATGTAAGAATGTCCAGTGATGTTGTGTGAATTGTTGAGTCTGGTCATCCACTTTTGCAGGTGATGCATCACGTTTATCGCAATGGGGTGAAACATTAACGTCCCGCAAGTAGGCCTTACAGTCTATAAAACCACCAGGTTATTAAACTACCCCTGCTGCCACTATCTGTTGTATTAATTGAACTAGCTTCTACCCTTATTCCCCCACTACAAACCCTCTTCTTTGCATGTACTTTACTTATCACCACACTAAACGCCACTTGGTATCAGTGTTAACTGCGACTGGCATGTAACAATTGCGCCCCAAATCAGCGCGAAATCACCTTCAGAATCCAATAAAAATTCAGTTGTGTGTCGTCCTATCTCTCTCGCGACACGCTCCGAAATAGACACTGGATGTGTCACAAGAAGCTATTTTATTCTCATCCTCCGGGCTCCGGCAAACCTTGCTTGAAGAAGAAGACCTCTTTCTGAAGCCGTTGTTGTCATGTCACAATCGTTTTACGAGCTTTCGTTTCATCAATTCACTCCTATAGGCTTTACTGATTAGACATAGGAAGCCGTGAAACTGCTCCTTCCGTGAGCGCCTGCGCGATTGCATTTCTGACTCAGCCATCGTTCTAATCGACGTACTTCAACGTAGACAGTCCACGAGCATTGACGATTTTGTGCCTTTTTTACAGCATATGGCTCTGCGACGCCATCCAGCGACACATTGGGGCTTGGTGCTATCGGGCGTCGGTATTAAATCGTCAGCTTCGCGCGGACGTCAGCCTGGAAAATTTATTCTGAATTTGACCAAATTGCCTCAAAAGGCCGCCATTTGTGTCCCGAAGTGATTCATGACCCTTTCTTTTATTCGAACTGGCATCAGGGCTGGAGGCGATAAGTCGTTAGGGTGAACACTTTTTCGCACGTGGTAAATTGAATGCCAAAGGACTCCTTAACAGTATTGTGACAACCGATCTTGAAGCGTTTGACTCCTGCACCACATTTGAAAACTAGTAAACGGGTTAAGATTACGTAACGCCATATTTCATATGCAAATAAAAAAGACTCCTTGTCAACATGCCCTTAATTCAACGAAATAAACGATGCATACATTGTATGAACATGATGATGGCGTCTCGTATATCTTACTTCAGAGGAGACGATTGAACTTGAAGATCTAAAAGCCCGAATGATGCTCATAAAATCTCTTTGCACTTATTGATCTTAATCACATTCATCTAGATCGTTAGGCCAAGTTGAGCGCTACCTTCGAATCCTAACCTTGATGCCAAGATTCACCCTTTGTTCCGGTTAAACAGTCACACAGAGAAAACAACCTCCGAAAGTGCAGTCCAGGCCTTTCCACCGATTGTACCACTCTCAGACGAAAAGTGCAAGGACAAAAGGATGATTTAATCTAATTTCTTATCCTTACGACAGAATTTCTCAATGTCGGCTGCCGATTTGGCGCACTCTTTTACCCCTCCTTCGGATCATCATTTTGGCTGGACTCATTAAGTCTAAGTGATGGAGCGCATCAAGCCACGATCGCGATGTCTTTTCGTCATAAATTGAGACGGATCTACCGACGCGAAAAGGCGCGCCTTGTCTTGGACCAAGCATCATCTGCGAGATATTTAGCAAGAGACCTTTTTTTTGGCGGGAAATTAAAATTCACTAGCCTTTCGACAACAGTTTGATGACACAAGTGCACGGAAGGTACCGGTTAACGCACTGTTGTTGTTGATGTGGTTGTTTTTGTTGTTGTTGTTGTTATTCTTGTTGTTGATGTTGTTTGGGGGTCAGAAAGTTGTATTGGCTGCTTCTCTATTTAATATTGTCATTATTTTGAAGGTTTTTTTTCTTCTTCAGATGTAATGTTCAATATTACATAGTATTGGTTTTGTTGAGTGGATTATTGAAAGAAATTTATTTTCTTAAGTACCTGAGAGTAGGTAAATAATAACTTTCACCATTTTAGGTAGAAGTTAAATTTTGAAAAATTTATGCAGAATATAAAATATAAACAAATTGAAATAGTCTAGGAAGATGTAGCTGCGGCAGCAAGAATAGTAGTAGTAGTAGTAGTAGTAGTAGTAGTTGTCGCCGTCGTCGTAGTAGTAGTAGTAGCAGCAACAGCAGCAGGTGTAGAAGTAGAAGTAGCACAGTGGTAGTGGTAGCAGTAGCAGCAGCAGCAGCAATAGTAGTAGTAGTAGTAGTAGTAGTAGTAGTAGTAGCAGTATTAGTAGTAGTAGTAGTAGTAGTAGTAGTAGTAGTAGTAGTAGCAGTAGAAGTAGTAAAGTAAAATTTTCACTTTTTTCGATAATTGTTATGAATGAACTGGGAATGGAATGGGTCCTTTGGTAGAAACAATTGACTGGTTTCCATACCCCAAGGGTTGATAAGTAAACTGTCGGAGAAAAAAAAAAGCAATGAAAACTCCGATACCCGTTCTTTATGCAAGAAATCAGTCCAAATATGAGAGCGCTGCTGCACCAGAAGTCCATCAAAAAACGAATAGATTCTAACATTAGGAATGTATGTATATCTAAAAGACGCAAATAATGGGGTCCGGGGGAGAGGCGAGAGTGTCTAAATGAGAGTAAACTTAGACTTGTCAGATCGCTTTTGTTCAAATATGCATTGTTATACAAGGCAAGGAGATGCTGTACTTTTTGCCCGGTTCAGTGCTTACTGGAGACAAATTTAGACACTTTCAAGGTTCACAACATTTCCAGTCGGCTGTGGAGTTGCGTTTCAAATGTAACAGTTAATTTTTTCTTCTTTCTCTCTTTCTTTTTTTTTAAATCCGGTTTGGCTTTGCTGAAACTATTTCTTTGATTTATTATTCTTATAATATGATATATTGTAAAAGGACATTGCATCACAGATCACAACTCATAAAAAGAGGACATAACATTAAAAAACGTATAGAAAAATATATACTCCAATTTATTCATAGCAAATACAATATCTAGAATTAGATTTACTCGTATTACAAAAACGAAAACTATCAAATTAGATATTTTTGTATATCGCAAATGAAAAAATAGTTCAGCTTATTTCGCTTCTATTCAAATGAATATATCATTGTTCGAAAATAGTGAATGGAAATAAGTTTCATTTAAATGCATGACACATAAATACATTTTACAACAAAAAATATTTGATAATCAACAGGACCCACGTTTGTGAAATTATAATAAAAATGACTGAATAATTATATGAATAGTCATAATCTATGTTCCTTATATAGGCAATACTAACTAAAATTATGCAGTTCCTCCATTTCCTCTACTAATGAAGTGTGGTGGTTAGATTTTAAAAAAAAAATTAAACGACAAACAAAAACAAAAATTCACCGCGTTACAGTTAAAAAAAAATTTAAAAAAAATCTACTCACTCATGAAGAGGAGAGGGACCTTGGGTAGCACTAACGCGCCACTGGATAAATCTCATTCAAATTGGTTGAAAAATAAATCAGGCTTGTGCAAAATCATATAATCCATTCTTTTGGAAAAAAAGCTGCTTCACGTATGGTTCATTTTTTAATCAATTAAATTATCCATTTACTAAAAATTACATTCAAATGATAATTGTATTGTAATAAATCCCTGTTTAAAGACAGATCCTTGTTTTCTTTGTTTGTTTAACCTGCATCGTTTAAGCAAATTTGATTAGATCTACCGAGTAATTTTATAGAGATCATAATCCTAGAGATAGTGGCGTAGCTCTTTCAAGACAAAACTAAGAAAAAGAATGACAGAAAATGGGAGGGGGGCAGGAAAAGAGAATGAGAGAGGGACAATGGAAACGTGTCATGAAGATGATATGACCCCTGTGATCCCATCCCATCCAATAGTTGGCCTTGTTAATTCACAATTCATCCACCAAGTAAGACCTATACCCCTCCCACACATACACACACGATTGATGCGTATATGTTAAAACATACGGGTGTAAATGAGTCCATGGCTGGACCTAATCTACGCAGCTCCCTGCAGAAATATCTGCAAAGGGTAAACTGGGTCCCTAAACAACGTAGCACAGAATTGCACTATTTTAAAAATCATCTTCATTGGTTTAAAGATCCCCCCCCCCCCATCGCCACCACCGCCAATACAAATGGATGCAGCACTCAACCCGTGTTTGACAAACATATACCACTTATACAACCAAAAAGTTTCTAGACGAGATCCTTACACCGAAACAATCCCACCAACATCATAATGAATATGACATGTAAAGTAATTTGATTCCCGTAGCTATAGCAACCATGGCAACATTATACAAAGAACAACCGCGGACGAAATCAATCAAATAAACCGAAAAGCAAAGAATTCGATTTAAGTAAATAAACCCTTTCACACAGTGACCTTTGGGGGAATGTCCGGCTTGGATATGTAAAAAAAATGGTATTCCATATTCACATAATGATACGAGATTAAAAATGGAGGATCAGTAAAGGAAGTAAAAATAAAAATTTAGAATATAAGCGATGATTTTGTTTGATTTGTTGCATTTTCTCTATTGATTATGCAAAGAGAGAGGGCGCTAAGCTTTTTAAAATGACAATGACAATGCGAGCAAATGTAAAGATTGTTCATGTCATTCCTTCTTCCAAACAGTAAAGCCATGGTTCTAGGTCATACATATAAAATGCACGATGCTTAATTTGACAATTTTTCTCTACAGGTCTGTTTCTTCTTTGATCAGTGGCGCAGCGTGGGTCCTACAATCACGGGTGTGAGGGTTGGGGGCACTAGCACATTGAGTTGGCACTGGGATTTTTCATTAAATGAAATGCCAAATTAGTATAGCCAACAATTATGGGAAGACGTTTTGTCATCTTATTCTCTTATCCTCTCATTCCTAATTGTATCCTTTTTCGCCAATCGATTTTGGACACACATCCCGTTCCCCTACCCCTGTAGCTACGCCAACTGTACACACTTAATATATTTACAACCATGGAATATGATTAGGGCGTCGTTGGACAGGATGGAAGGGGCGAGATATTATCGGCATAGCATTTCCCTTTTTTCTCCTACGCCTCCCTTTTTAATTATTGATTGGTTAATGTTTACATTTTACTATAAACAAAATTCCTGGAAATGTTATAATATGAACGTTGGAAACTGATTTGCGTGGGGAAAAAAAAAATCAGCATTCACCACCCTTTCGACATTCCGACTGTACGAGGGACGCCCCATGCCCCCTCCCCCTCCCCCACCCCCGCCTTCAGATCTCACCCTCCCTGCCGGCATAACCTTTGAGACCACAGCTGTCCTGGAAGTTTAGACGAAGAAGGTCTACCCCCCCCCCCTCCCCCGGTCCTTCCTTCATGGAGATGAAAGAAAATGCATGGATTACCTCCCGCACCCTCTCCCTAATCAGCAGCCTTGTAAAATCGCATTTCATTACTAAAATTTGCATTATAATTTGAAACAATGCCGAATAAGACAGGAGCCCCTCCCCCCACCAATCGTTCAATGCCCTATCAATGGATGGACTCACGCTACGCCACAGGATGTCCCCTTGTATGTCGGTACAACCCCCTAGAGCACAGCTGTCCTGGGAGTACAGACCAAGAAGGGCTTGTTGTCGACTGGATGTCGCCCTGGTTTTCCCCCGATCGTGCTTCCTTCAAGCTGACCATCGATCTCCCTGTCGTCCACTCATTCACTGGTGTGTTTACACTCATGATACCCTCCATGCCGCCAGCTTAAAGGCAATCTCGTATTCTCGGAACAAAATATATGATGTGAGAGAGACTGTGTTAGAAAGTCATTCTCAATTGTTTATTGTACATGCAGTAAAAATATGAATTGTTGTATTCTGTTGTTTTGATATGAAAACTGTCTGAAAACCACATCACCTGTAATACCAAACAAAAAAAAACAAAAAAAACATGCCGACACAGAAATGCACCATAATTCACTAGTAGGCCCTTTGCATTAATCACTTATTCGTAATGCGAATGTCGTATATTTGCAGGAATCATCATCTAGTATTAACTCTGTTTGATTTCATTACAAATTATTCCTCGACAGTGGCAGAAAACAATTTCTTGTTTTCGATACTCTGTTTTCATTTGCAATGTCGTTAAGGTTGCCCTGTATTTCAATGACGAATCATATTTATACTTCTCTCAAATGTTAGAGAATTTCTTCTATAGTCATTATAATTACTTATTGATATTCAAGTTCTTGGTGTGCGTCCAGTCATTTTTTTCTCGGGGAAATGGTCTTACAAGGTGAATGACAAAACGAGGGAACAAGGACATGGAGTTAAGGGAGGGTTGGGAAGGGGAAGGCGGGTCGTATCATTTTCGTTTCAAGCCTTCCTCTGTCCCTTTCTTTCTATCTCTTTCCCTCTTGTTTCTAATTTTCAATTGGGGGCATCCCCTCTATCTGTGCCACTGAATAAGGTATCGAACACGTTAAAGGTGCAAAGCAAATAATTATGAACAGTCTTACATATTATTTAAACATATTTGTGGCTTACACCCAGTAAATAAGATCGATTGATCGATCTGTATTGAAAAACAAGTCAGAAAAAATCTTGGAACCAGCGGGACTTGAACCTGCATCTACTGCTTGCCGGGCAGCGACTCTACCACCAGGCCATCACTGGTCCATGGCACAGTCACGATGAACTAGAAACAAATACCCAAGCTCTCCTGATTCATTCTGACTTATTACTTGTTTACATATTTGGGGCTGAATTTGTATTTCCTGGGCATTTTGCTATTATCCTCGTCGTACAGGTTTGTACCCAATCAGCATTGTATCTTCGGGTCGGCTAACTTTCGTCAAAGATATAGGATTACGGTTAGGGTTGCAAGTAGGTTTTAGGTTTGGTTTAGGATTAACTTATGATCAGGTATAGTGTCTGGTTCATTGTTGAATTAAGGAAGTATATAATTTAGTTCGTATAGGATGCTTGATGATGATGTTTATGATGATGAAGATGATGATAATGATGATGATGATGATGCTGAGAGATGATGCAAGTACAGTATATGCCTGTAATTGAGCAACCATGGCACCTACAGCTTTAAGTTCTCTCCAAGGGACTTGTTAATGAGGATTAATGCCTTACCTAATGGCACTAGCGCGTCGACTTGGTCTCGAACCAAGGACCTACCTGTTAAGAGACAACTGGTCTACCACTGAGCCACCCACGCCCACTGCAAGGATTTAAACCATGGAGGAATCGTCGCAGGAGAATATGTCTTACAACCCACGAAGTAACTTTGCATCTTATTCTGGCAGAAACGGTATTTATGAGCAGCCTGAGGCGATAGAACATCCGTGTCTTGCTGCAGACTTGCTCTCAGGCTCAAATAAACTTCTCCCATCGCGTCATTTTTTCCACCAGCATTTTTTGAGTCGACATTTAAGCTGATGAAAGCGTTCCATGGTGAAATCCATCCCCATGGAAACCTGTAGATAAAGATGGAAAAGAATATAAACATTTTAAGGTGGAACCAACAGTCAATGCAGAAATAGATACCATTATGTATTCTACCTATTGTGTAAAAGTAATCCAGAAATCAACACCTAACAAAAATAAAACATTTCTAAATTTATATATGCGATTGTGACTGTTCGTCTCTTGTACATCCTTCTTTTTAGTCAGGCATTAAAAAGACTTGATTAGAGTGACAACGGGGTATCGAATATAACCAACGTTGATAAACACTGATATAAGTGAAATAAATTTAGCAGTTTGCCTTTCAGCAGTTTTAAGCTCGAATTAAGTGGATAATGTAATACGTTTGATCAGGGATTTTGTCTTTGAAGCTTACATTACCCCATTTGAGGAATGAAGTATATAAATTGCTAGACCTGATAGATAGACATTGATAAAGAATAATAGCAAACTAGAAAAATGGGAAGGAGAAAGAAGATAAGAGAGAGGGGGAGAGGAAAGATGGGTAGAGAAAAAGAAATAGAATGATTGAGGATACAGATGGAGGGGCGAAGAAGAGCCCCTTTTAATAGTTGAATACCATAATGTATTAAACTTGCATCTATTGATGCTCTTTCTAAGGGTTTTAACTCATTTTTGCCATGATTTGTATTTTGTCAAGCCTAAATTCATGCTCTAGATGCTCGAAAATTTAAGAAGAGCATCATCTTTATTTGCAATGAGGTTCAGGATGATTGATGAGAAGAGAAATTAAGAAACCTCAGCATCTTTGTTCTTCTTCTCCTCTCTTTCGCCCTCTGATATACTTCAGCACTACATGCTCTTAAAGCTTTGTGGGCACTCGAAGAGACATATTGAGAGAGGGGGAGGGGGTAAGATTGTTCATTTACCTATGTCTGCTCAAACGTTATCGACTCCAGCTTCTAAATGTCATCTAAATGTTTTCGATATGATGAAGGGGTTTCTAAGCGTTGGCTTTTTTTCTAAGATCATGTTTAAAGTCCTCCACGCACATTACAGGTAAGGAGTAAGGCTGTAATTTGCACACCCGCACTCTACGTGTGTGCATCATCGATCACACGCTGACGCGCCGGGAAGCTATCCCGACGTTAGGATCGCTCCTCCCTGCATCAAACCTGCGTAAAGGACCTCCCCATCTGTGCCTTTTAACCAACGACAAAAAAGCTGTTTACTCAAACTAAATATGCCAGGAAATGAGTTCTCATCGCCGACCAAAAACAAGGGAAAGAAATACAAGGAAACTGCCCGAGACGAAGGATTAAGAGAGCGGGATGAAGAGAGGTTTGTTGGAGATATGTGAGACGGCGAGATTGGAAGGACCTTAATTTCTCCACGTCATATTATTAGAGTCGGTCAGTGATATCATAAGACACCACTCCTGCGCTATTATATAGCAGGATATTTATTGGGGTCCTTCAAGAGTTCTTTGAGAGAAAGTGTACTTAGCTTTTGATAATACATAGGCTGATTAAACCAATCTTGTATGGCTACTAATATGCGGTGAAGAGAGAGAGACAAGTGCCGTCTGGGGGTGCCGACGGGCAGCCTACACACTCTCGCCGGCGTTCTGGCCCGATCGTCACTCACCTCCCATCCCCCGTTACTGCTGCTCAAACCCAGAATGCCATACACCATTCGAAAGGCCACATTACCAGGCAGAAATGTCTAGCAAAACAAAGGAAAATGGGGGAGGGTAAGCGGGGGTTTAAGGCGGCTGTTTTCCGTTCTAGTCAAGGTGGGTGTACTCTACCAGCGGCCGTCTCCTTCTTCGTCACCCCGCCGGTTGGGGACCTTACCCATGAGACTACCCCTGTAATTAAAGCCCATCCCTGGGTAATTATTTGCTCTCACGTTTATTAGGTGCAATTTAATTGTTCAATTCACGTTTTATTAATAAAACTTGCTGCCTCTGTCAGCTTGACTATGTATTTTTCAAACAAAGCTGGGCTTTTCTGGAGTGTTGCGGCCGCTTTACTCCACTCGATGTAACTGGATGCCATGTCGAAGCCCAGACACATTTATTATGTCCTTCCTCGTAAAGTTCCCCCTACTTTTATTGCCTTCTTTTAATCATTCAGAGAATAGGGAGAGCTTTTTCATTTTTTCACAAGGACGAGGAATATTGAAAGACATTAGATGTTGTTCATTAAACATGCATTATTTTGTTCGTCTTAAGGGTTGTCGAGATTGAGTCAAGCCAAGTTTTGCACGCACACGGCGGTGATTTCATGTCGTAAAAATGCAATCAATTTTGATTTGAGAAAACTGGACGAGAAGAAAGGGGATAAAAATTGTGTGTTTTATGAAGTGGGAAAGATGGTCATGAATTTAGGGGCTCTTTGTGATAAAGCCATTAATTTCATAAGATGATGGGGCTCTTTAATCACTGTTATGCCATAATAAAAGCCATTATGAATACGTTGAAAGAACGATTAGTGTTTCATAAGATCAAAGGGAGAAAGAGGGATTTAAAATTTTGTTTAAAAAATAATTTCCATTATTTTTGTTACCAGATAATATTCAGTTGTAACAATGAAATGAAACACGAATACATCGGAATCATACTCTCTTCCAAAACTATTACAGACGAAGATTTTGGGTTTTGATCAACAAATATTTGAGAAAGTATTAACGGATGTGTATTGATTTTAATATCTAGAATATACATGGAGCATAGGTCAAGTAAAAGTCGACTGAAACTTCATTGATCTGATTTTTTAGCGTAAATTGGTGTTGATATTGATGTAGACTAAGTCAAGAACTTTGGCCGTGGGTTTCACATCCAGATTTCGAGACACTATTATTTGCCTACCTCCGTTTGTCCCAAAATTCTAATTCAGTTTCCCATGCAAGGCAAGTGCTTACCCTAGCTTTCATCTAAGTGTCATATACGTTTAAAGCATTTACAAAATTTCGTCATACCGGATGTCAGTTTTCTACACCTAGGTCGGGACAGACAATTGCAGATACGAGGTATTGCATTATAATGTCGATAGGACGAGCCCCTTGTGCATAGTATTTAGTGATGGCATATGCATGTAATGCATGTAATGTGAAGGTAAATAAATGCCACTACCTTTTTCAATTGTTAAATATGGTGTATGGATTATCATATCGAAAAAATATGATTTCATTTCATTTTATTTTATTTCAACACGGATCACTTGCTTCAGCCGACGGCTGTTCTTCTGCAAGTCCGTGATAAGATGAGAACTGAAAGCAGGCACAGTTCTAAAGTAATTAATCACGCACTCGATCATTCTTACATCTACTTTCTATTTGTTACGAAATTCGGAATCATTTGACATATACTTTCTATTTCGATTTGATAGCGTCGCCAAATGAGGAAGCAGTGGATAAGTGCCCCCGCCCCGTTTTTTAACTTTCATGTTACATTTTATGTCATCACAGTCACTTTGCCCCCCCCCCCACACACACACACACACATGCATACATACATACATGATGAAAAGGTTTGATACGATAAGCTTTTTGTTAACCATTAAACCTTTATACATAGCACATATATTGGTGGGTTCACGATGCATTGCCCGACTAAACAGTAACCAAAGCAACTGACGAGCAAAAGCAATAGCAATAAGCCAATCAATTATTTCTTTCTTCAAATAATTACCTCTTACGTCTCTGTCAAGCAAAAGAGGAAATTGTTAGTAATTCTTATTTCATTGTGCTTATGCTATAACTTCAGTTTATCTCACTGGTTTTAATGTCCCTACACTACCTCCACTCTCGGTTATTTTCATTCATCATAATGCATATTTATCCTAGAATAGCTTGTAAGACTATAAATTAGAGATACCTGCCAGCAATCATCCACTCAATTATTACAAACCGAAACCCCTTGTCTGGTATCCCTATGGCTATCATAAAAACAACCCAAAACACGAAAATTCCATCGAGGGAATCGCTTGTTCGTTTACCAGTCCATGGATATGTAAACCCGACGCAAGCCGAAATCCAGCGAACGGAGTTAGGACCAATTACTCTGAGTAGTTGATCCTAACGTAATAACGATGTTTATTTTCACGAGATTTCTTATCCAAACCGTTTCGACATCACTATTTTACACCGAGATTGTATACGAACTCGTGGTAGAGCTTGTCAATTTGACGGCGTGTTGGTGTTCAGAGTCGAAGCTGTGCATTCAAACCAAAAGAATAGTGAAAGTTTTCGCTCTACCTGCAAAGATAGATGGATATGAGAACACAATGATGCTGTTTAGTGGAATAAGTTATAGCACTTACCCATTTCATGATCTCCTGTTCAAATAAATGAGTATCCATGCTTTATTCTTTTAATTCGATATTATTTGACAGAAACTTTTCTTAAGTAAATGCAAGGTGAACTCAAAGATAAAGTTCTACTGTAACTTTTACAAAGTAAACGTGTTATTTATATTGGAGCACCGTTTGAAGTGGGTGAAATAATTAAACAAATTCATTCTTCAATATGCTGTTTTATTTGCAAACAAAATCAAAATATTAGAAGATACTAGTGCATTTTAAAAAGAAATAGCTTCATACGTGTCCGAATTTTTTTCTTCAATGGAAGTGATAAGCTAATCGAATAGTGTTTTCCTCAAATAAGTTAACAGGGGTTTTCTTTTTTTAATTATTGTTTTCATTCAAGTCAAATCAGTTTTCCAAAGTTTCATTCGACATTGAGTAATAAATGTTTCCAACCAGTTTTCCCCTCTTTGATAAGTAAAAAGGTGGTTCATTCAAGTATAGGATTGAATTGTTTGTTTAATGTTACCTGTTTCAGCCATTCAATAATATTGACTTTCATGATAAATTTAACTTACTTCACACGAGGTAGGTGTGTGTTTTATAACACGAACTTGGCGTCACTAGAGGAGGGTATGGGACGAATGAAAGGAACCCCCCCCCACTCATAATTTATATCGACAATTATATTTTCTGCAAAATCTAAGGTTTAAGGTTATTTTTACGATCGGCATAATTTTGTTTATCTTTGTTATTCTTAAAGATGACAAATGTTCTTATGTTTGCAAGCTCGTCGGCCATGTCAAGTCACACCCCTCCTGTCCTGCGTATTATGTACGTTCTATCTCTCTCTCTCTTTCTCTCACTCTCTCTCTCTCTCTCTCTCTCTCTCTTTCTCTTCCTCTCTCTTCCTCTCTTCCTCTCCCTCCCCCTCTCTCTCTCTCTCTGTCTCTTTTCACTCTCTCTTCCCCCTCTCTATGTCTCTTTCTTTCTCTCTCTGTCTCCCTCTCCAGACATTCGTGTCGAGATGGGATGCCTACCGTTATCCTAGCTCATAACACCCGTCTTGAGATATGCAAACAAGATTGGCGCTGTGGCTTTAGAAGGGATCTCGGGCCCCCATGATCCCAGGAAAGGGGGTACGAAATCCCACCTGTCCGATCCGAAATATCCGTTGAAATTGGGTTCTTAGGCCGGATCAGGTCTAAATGCCCGAGTATGAGGCGAATATCTTCGTAATAATATACAGGTGCTTATCGACAAGTATGAGTGACACCTATTAACGGTGTAAATGGGTAAACTGACATGTTCGTCTTATAATATATACCCCACCCAAGATTCAAGACCTGGCATTTTGCTACGCAGCGGCCCTCGTCATCTGATTTGTTTTGTCTGTTCGTTGACGGTTCACTTGTACTCTTCCGAGATCAATTTTTTTTTAAATTTAAATGAGAACATTAGCGCAACAATAATATAATTTTAAAAGAAGTCCAATCAGAAGGAGAAAGAAAAAAAAAAGTTTTTACAAAATTCGGATATCCATTGATAAATTTGTTCATTTTTGTGTGAGATGAAAAATATGGAAATGATCATCTCGTCGAGACAAATTGGCAGCTCTGGTGTCATTCCCTTACTATTCATCGGTGACATGTAATTTGTTTACATTCAATCCACAAGTTTCCCATTTATAAACAAGAAATTAGTTTCCTCATGTCCTTGCCCAGGGGGGTGTTTCACAAAGACTAAGATCGACTTTAAGTTGGACTTAACTATGGCAGGCCGTTCATGCTACTGTTTCCTCTTACCATTTTCTGGCATTGGTCTCTCAAGGGCCGTACAAATCATGGTCACAAATCTACAGAATTTACATTTTTTGATAATTCATTATTGAAAGATCATAATGGTGAGAGCAAACAGTGGCATGAACGGCCTGACATAGTTAAGTCCAACTTAAAGTCGATCATAGTCGTTGTGAAACACCCCCAGGTTTAATTGATGTCCATCTTACTGCATTCATGCACCTTCATGAAGTGAGCATTCTTATTTCACAAACATAACAAAAAATATATTTTTGGTAAGTGTGCATATGCATATACATTGTATACATTCAATAAGACGTACACAGTACGTACACAGTGTAAGATCATTTTGCTGTCTCTCTCATCATAAAATGAAAAGAAACGCAAATTGACATGTAGATGTATGACTCGGTCAATCTGATTCATTAACCCTTTAGTTGCTTTCTTCTCTCTGCATGGTCGCTCATTAAGAGCATATTTTTTACAACACAGTAGCTTTGCAAAATTTCCGGTCGTGATTAGCTCCATGGCAGTCCTTCAAACACCAGTATAGATTAATCTTGCACTGGAGACACTTAAATAATCTTGAAGCCTTTGGTATATCTATCCCTTAATGAATAAAATATGGCACAGATATATAATTTATGTGGCATGCAAAGAGTTAAATCTTGTGCATTCCAAAATCTGCCCTGTTATATTCTAGATTGGAAATGACTACGTCTATGGCAAAGCTTAGAAAACACCACAATACAAAGCTACAATTTCCTGTATGATATACCACGTTCACGACGTTACTTTTCTCATTATGTGCAATTAACTTCTTTTTTTTAAGTAGCACTATACTTTTAGCACAGAGCAGATACATGCTAGGTCCCTGCAGAGAGTAAACTGCACATGAAGGTTGTAAAAACCGAACATAACAAAGAAATTTGAAAGTATGAGGAAACAACTCTTCGCGACAAAATATGAAAATGCTAAGTAAATAGAGAGCAGAAAGGGAAAGGGGGACCGTGCTGTGTATGCAGATGTTGAAAAGTAAATAGAATATATAGACAAATCTAAGTATTTAAATCAATATGATGCATTTGGTCCCCTTCGTCTAATCCCAATATTGATTGAATGGCTATCTCCTTGAACACCAGTTTATCAGCCGGCCAATTACTAGTTCAATCTTTTTTTAAATGAAGGAAACAATCTCGAATGGAAGATTTGATTGCAAAAAGAACACTTTCATCAACATTCGGCCAATCTTTGTTTTTGGTTCCGTGTTGGTAAATACTCGAATGAAACAAAGAAAAAGAAAAAGGCAAACATTAACTTATTCGATTTAATAATAATAGATTTGCCTGAAGCTTTGCAATGAATTTCATTGACGCATTAACCTTTAAAATGGAATGATGTTTATGTTCCTTCGCTCATGATGTTATTTCGTAACTGATTAGTTATTTCGGCACAAAAACTACCGAGTATTTCTTAATTACACAAAGTTCAATTTAAATGAGACACTCGGGGGCGGCCCCAATGCAAAACGTATACGTACTCAGTTCGTTTACGGAATCAAATAAAACAAACATTTCCGTAACATTGCTACAATGATAGGCGAACGATATGTTAGGCTGGGGGCTGCACCCCAAAGGATTTTCGAACAGGCGTCATAACGGGCAGCCATAACAAAATCTTCGGGAAGCAAGGTGATTCATTTTAATTTTCATATCTTATCTAGTATAATATTTTGATAACGAAATTACACTTTGACTGTTAAGAAGTGCCAAATTTTTGCTTGCTCTTTCGAAAACTACAGACACAGAGAAGTCGATGCACGGGCAAGAGATATCAGTGCCCATGCCCCTATGGCTACAACATACGTGCTCTCGCTCAGATAGACCAATATTCATTGCCTACTATCTGATATATCTTTGTTCCACTAGAACACGATGATTTTGTTTCCTTCGAAGTATGAACTCGTCTCTCACATGCTTGCTCTGAGAAATATATATGTTTTTCGATCGATGGAATACGTAGTTTATTTGCGAATCGGAGTCCCAGAGAGAGGGTTGCCGGTGGAGTATAGATAGCGGGGCTGCGATGGGGCGAGGTTAGAAGTCATTGCGGTGTACGGCGTATGCAATTATCACCAGCCATTGTTTGCATCACGCTCTCATCTCTGACTATTATCTCTCTAAAAGATGGTCTCTTTTGTAGGGGAGTGGTGGGAGTGCTCCGGGGTTATCGAAGTAGCCGGACAGCCCGCGATATCGACAAAACAAAGAAATACATAAAGGAAGAATTAATGTCGGACTCGTGGGCTGTCGGTCTCTTCGGCCTTCGATCTAGTGAGTGAACCCTCTGTATAGTGGCTAAAAGGCCCACGAGGCCGACATTTTCGGTCTAGTTGGCTGTCGGTCTCGTGGGCTGTAGCCAGTTGCTCCACGGTCACCATCCTACATACCTACCCAAATTCAACCCAGGACCATATATACTACCCAGTCCTAAGTGTAACCCTAACCCTGGCCCTATACCTAAACCTCACCTAAAATCCCGTTATAACCCGTAACATAAAACCTGAAGCAAATGTGGCCGGATCGGAGCCAATGCCGGACAACCGTTTTACTCCTATTGTCCACGCTTTGCCTCTCTGATGGAAAGAAAAGGCTTAAAACATGGGTATTCTAGTTGAATTGGTGTTGTATTGTGTTGGGGTAGGGAATTTTCTACATGCATTCTTATTTTTGGCATTAATATCTTTCTGACATATTTTTTTTTGGGGGGTAAGACACGGGGAGAAATGTAACAGTAACGTCATTGATTGTGTCATCGCTGGAAAGGTGACCTAGAATTTTGTATTTGCTTACAGAATAAAATGGGCAAAGTTAAAGACAAAGCATTTATATGAGCTGAATTTCGTCCAGAAGGGGGAGGCAGAATTAATGTTTGAACAAGTGGGTGTTTCTTTTGACATCCCGTCTGCGCAGCTCTAGTCGCGGGTGGGGTGTATCATTTTTAATCATTTTGAGCTTTACTTTTCGATGTGGATATTTTTTTCTTATCATTACGCTTTGTTCTCCTTCCCTCGCGCCTCAAATCCATCTTTCCATCTCTCTCTCTCTCTCTCTCTCTCTCTCTCTCCCAAACTTTCGCTTTCACTCTCACCCTCCCTCGTTTTCTCTCTCTCTCTCTTTCATTCTCCCACTCTGTGTTCTATCATACTCTCTTTCTCTCTCTCTCTCTCTCTCTCTCTCTCTCTCTCTCTCTCTCTCTCTCTCTCTCTCTCTCTCTTTCTCTCTCTCTCTCTCTCTCCCCTTTTATATCTAGTATGGTACTGTATGTATTAGGACACACAAATGAAATGTATCTTAATCGTCATCCAAATACATCGAAATATTATGTAGATGGGTGCTATGCAGATACACAGCATTCATAATCATTTAAGTGCCTTTCTTTCCAATTATACCCATTTTAATTCTCTGACAACCCTTTTAATAATCATCATTAGAAATTGCGACCACTTTTGAATTAATAATTTGCGAAAATCAGCAGTCATTCCATGCCCCGAGCAAAATAAAAGGATGACAATAATAACATTATCAGTAGTAACCATTGCTCACAAATCACAGGACCGTATCTTATGTCATTGTCACTGTGACGCTTTTCCGAGCAATATTTATGCTACTGACCTGAATTATATCTAAAATATCAGTCATAAGCTATATAACGTTTATTCAACCTAAATTGAAAGAAAGAATTCAGGAGGTATTGCGTTAACTCTCTTCCGCCTGGAGGCTTCAAATGGGATAAAACATTGGACGTTATCACAAAAGAATATTTGCTTAGCCATGTTCAAGTCATTGTAGTATTCTTGCCAAAAGATGGCGCACTTAAGACTACGATATTTTATCCACTTTGCATTCCCTAAATATCCCTCTAAAAACATTATTGAAATACGACATATTATGCCATGAAGAGCCTAGCATACTTGGTGTAATTGATAGGCGTATTATTTTTCTTCAGCTAAGAGATCTTATCACATCCATTTGGAGTATGAACAAATTGGCAATCTGTCTGTTCTTATGATTTTGTAAATATTGAAATGTAGACCTTTGATGTCAATGTTATCATTCAAATTTGTTTTCTTAATATCCGGTGAGTAATGATTCGATAGAATAAACAGACACTGATAAAATACATAATGTAGAAAATGAATCTAAGTGTGCGAGATCAACGCAGCAGCTATTTTTGTGAATGCAGAAAAAATTAGTTTGATAATTAGCGAATTACAACAAATTAAGTAGTAGTTGAGGGTGTTGGTGATGAAAATCACAAGATATAGAAGGAAAAAAAGTCAAATGGCGGGTCATATATTCAGTTGATAAAATATAATACATTTCAAGTTGCCACCAACTTCCCGGATAATTTAAAAAATACTTATGATAATAATGTTACTCCGTGTCCTCTGATCTTTTGGGGGGGATGATAATCATAATCATCCATTGTCGACTATTGTCAAAAACAGCATTATTCAAGAACAACAAGTTCGGCAATTTGATATTCCTATATTGATTTCAATTTACTAAACATGGCATTATCTTACCTTCGCCCTTACGAGATGCAATACTCTGAGCCCAACAGTGGTTTGTCTGCCTCGATCGGCTGAAATGACTAGCCCCCTCTTTAGACAATATTTTGTACAGCCTACAACCGTTTGTTTCATTGCTTGGATTTCCCCTACATCTTCCCTTCCCTCTTCTCTTAGTCGCCATTCCTTATCATTATCTATACCGTCCTTCCAGACAATAAAACAATACATCGTGAATAGTTACACAAATGAGAGGCAAATTAGTATACTTGCTAACAAAACTGACAAATTTGATACAAGATGGATACATTTGGAGAGGATTTTGATCGTTTAGTATTATTTTATTGAAATTCCCAAATCATTTACAGTCATGATATTGCATTGTTGTTGTTTTTTTAAATCTATGTTCTGTGTATACAGTATAATTATTATCATATTATTATTATCAATATGCTACGCTTTCAGTAATCGCTTACTATGGTTGATATTCATTATGTATATTTTATTCTGAAGTATTATATGATATTCATTTGTACATGTATTCAAATATGTTATTCAGAGATTGATTTTCAATCAAATGACCTGTCGGAGGGTCCAAAAAAAAGGGGTCCTTATCATTCCATTCACTCTAACCATGTAGTATTTCTATGCTCTTACTTTCTATTCCACGTATTTATTTATTTTTTATTTTTTTATTTATCATAAATTAACGATATTTAAACTAAATGTAAGAAAAACGTTGTGTAAACTGTATACTGAATTAGATCACCCAACGAAATCAAATTTCATGAAGCACACTGATTGAACATCTCTTTGGGAAAACTGAATACTATTCAAACAGCGGTAAAATTATTCATCTTTTATCATTTATCTTCACTAGTTGGCATGATTAGAAAACAATATTATTAACTTTTTTTTCTCTTCTTCTTGTGGTCATTGATTCATCTCACGTGTTCACATCAAAATATTTGTAGGATATACTGCACGATTGCAGAAGTCATGCAGTAAAGTCAAAGAAGTTTGTATTACCTACCTTTGGAATGTAACCATAAAAATAGTGATGACCCGACATAATGCTCCGGACTCTATTTCTTTTTTTAAAAGTAAGGTTAGGTTGGGTTTTAATTTAGATTTAATGCTAAGATTAGGTGTTTGGTCCATAGCTGAAGTTAGGAAATTAGTTAATGTGGGAAACTTGAACCCGGAGCAATTTTCGTAGGAGCATGTGTTGGAGAACCAGTATCAACAGTTTGAACATGTGATTGTGAAATAGCGCCAACTAGTGTTCAAGCTTTATAATTTGTGGATTAAAATATTTTGCTGGTTATTTTCTTTAAAGTCTCTGTAGGATTTACTTTGTTTTAATAGTGGTAAAGTTTTATATTTAAACAAAATCGAGTATTTGTTTGAAGGTGATCAACGCCTCTATGTTCTATCCGAGGAACTTGAGAGTGAGAATGAAAGGCTTAACAAAGAACTCTAGGCTAGGGTATCGACTTGCCTTCGAGCCTACGAACTGCCAGTTACACTGCTCTGCTATTTATTTATCACGCATCCTTCGATCCAATTATTAGATCTGCTTAAAAATTTCTATTGTAAAATATCTCATCTTTAGATTTTCTTGGAAACCGACTCAATTAAAGAGATATGCTATTTCTCCTAGTCCGTCAAGAACATTCCGAGAAAATCTTTTTTTCCCCCTCAAATGTTTAAAATGGCTGACTATCACATTTACTTAGTTGCTGAGTTGAGGCCTTTTAGATTAAAATAGAAGGATGCACTTTCTGATCGAAGATGAGATCTATTGGTCTGTCAGACTGTCGAGTTTGAAACAGCCGTTATCCGTAAAGATACCACTGGTTTAGTGTACAGATTAAGTGTACTCCACGACCTCTTCCAATAATTCAGCAAGTGCGCCACCTTTGGCTAAAAATGGGAAAGTCGAGCGCAAATCCTGTAAATTCTAGAAATTTGATATTCCAAGACAACATTTTCTATGTGAACAATGGATAGAGCGTGTAATTTTCGATGTGAAAATTCTTTTTAGACAACTTTGCGATCTTTGTTTTAAGAAATATCTCGGATATTTTCAAATTCTATAAGCAGCAATAATAGGGTAACAGAATGCTATCGCATCTAGACCGTTTTCCCGGTCACTACCACCTCGGACGACTTTGATCCGGATAATGACCCATCGAGAATGAAAAGTTCAAGTTCAAGTTCAAGTTTTTATTTCCATTTTCAACAAGAAAAGGGCAAATTATATACAATAAATAAATACAAAAAAGTATACAAAAGTAATTATACAAGGTTATTGTACATGTTATTTTTCATTTCATAACAAAAAAACATTATTTATATTATTCTTAGTTAAGTTACAAGGAATTATAAGATAATCATATCAAAAGTGAAAAATGGATGAAAACTATCTAACCACTCAACCTTAGGTTATTCTCCTGAATCGCATGTTGTCCACTTGGCTGAAATGGTCCGGATGGTAGTTGTCCAGATGGTGATTATTTTTAGATGTGTAAATAGTCCCGGCTGTAACCATCCGAGAATGGGACTTTATTCGGTGGATTATTGTCCTATATAGAGTCGGAAGACCCCTTTTCGTATTATCATAGTGCAATGTGGGTAAAATAAGTAGCATATTCAATAATTATTTTACACGATCTTTGTTGAGCGGCTTACAATTTTAGTTGTTTTTTACGTTTTTCAGCTGAATCAAACTTACGGAATTTAAAATAATTATTACTCAGTGAATGATGCCTTTATCTATCAAATCACCAGTATGTTGAATCGATGGGCCCACAACCTTGGTTTATAATCACCTGTACATCCCCTCCATCCCTCAGCCCCCCGCCCCAAGCCCCCACCACCACCTTCTATCCCTCTTCATGCACTCGTCACGTTGACCGTCAGGGCTGAACAGAAGTGCATTGGCGCGCAAACAATTTCCACCAATCAAATTCTCAATATCCATTACACTCTCTCTTTTTTTGCCTGTTTGTCTTTTCATTCCCAGCTTGTAGTTTTGTAACCGACTCACGTGCGACGCGCAAAAGGTACACTCATTTTGGTTGGATTTAACAAAGTAATCGGCGAGTCATTTCAAAGCAAATTGACTTCTTTTCTCAATTCCGAAACAGGCGAGCTGAGCTGGAGGTATTTTGCCTCACTTTTTAGGAAAAAGGTTTAAACGTTGGCTATCAATCGATTGGTTTATACCACTGGAGGCAGCGCGATCATGTCAATTTCCAACAAATGAAGAGAAAGCTATGCATCACAATTCGGTCTTGTTGATTCCATCTCACTCTCTCTCTCTCTCTCTCTCTCTCTTCTCTCACACTCTCCCATGTTCTCCCTCTCTCTCTTTCTCTGTTCTCTCGTTTTCTCTTTCCCTATAGATACCCATCCCTCTGTTATTTCACGCTCTTCCAGTTTCTCTCCCTCGCGTTGGTCTCCTTCAACTCTGTCTACGCTGTTATTTTTATTCTTTCTAACCTGAAAGTTAGTATTGTACAGGGTAGTGCATAAAATCACTCTCATATGAAGAGCAATGTCTGGTAGTTACCAATCATTTGTGTAAACGGGGTGCTTGACCGATAACGGCCGAACCGTTTCTTCTAAAAAATCTGACGCCCTGTGCTCATTATGTAGTCAGAGCCCGCTGCACACGAGGCTCACTTTGATTGTGTCATTACCTGCGATAATCTAGCTTATGAAGAAATGCGCCAGTTATTCAGCTAATCTTTTGCACTTTTCAATTTGCATTCAAAAGTGCAACGGTGTCACTCTCACAAGATGCGTCAAGGATCATACCAATCACTGACGCATCCTTACGTCAGCAAATAACAAATGTCGTGTAACAGTAGTGATAGAGAAAAAACAAGAAATCTCTTTTATTTTTTGTGATAGCCTGTAACAAGGATATATGACAACCATCTTCGAAAATGGGTGGCTACATCGAGATGTAATGATGCCTGAACAACCATCAGCCAAATTACATGTTTTACTTCGCTGCTATAATTTCTCGCATTTCGCTGACGTCAAATTGTTTCGACTTAACTTGTCGGGGTTGCTTGTACGCCAGGAAAAGTTCTCGGGGTGCAGCGCAGATTACCCTATAATAGCTAATACGAGGTGATTGCAAACTCAACTATGCATCTTTCATTGGCAGACAAGAGAGAGAGAAAAAGTGGATCTGGGGACAGAAAGAGAAAAATGGCCGGCGCTCGGTTACGGTAATCCCCTCTGATAGACGGAAATTGCTTACAACCTTCAAATGCATTTAGCCTCAAATATCATAAAATTCAATGATGATATCAAAAAGATACCCCCAGCGAAAACGAATCCATGTTCATTTCGACTAATGTACATGAAAGGTAAATAGACTTTTGGTGGAATGAGAGAGGGTTGTTGTGTGGAGGAAGCAAGGCTGTATATGCGGCGACATTTTCTTCCTAAAGTGTCTCTATACTCTCAAGAGTTCAACATCGAACATATTGATAAAGTACTTGTGCCCACAAAAAGAGGAGTGGATGTTTTCTTTTTCTTTGATTGTTTATCGCAGTGAAAGGTTAGATATATTAGAACGCTTTGAAATACCAGAAAGAAAACAGTTTAAAATAAAATGGTGTAAAATAAAAGAAGCCTTCTTGGGGAGAGTAATCGTGGAAGAAATTTTACAACGGAAACGCGACAAACTGGAGATGACAAACGGCTACAAAGTGTACAAAAATTGATACACAAAACGTGAAAACAAATATACCTTACACTGTTTAAAGCTAACAAATAACTTATTGATACCCCTTCTAAATTGTATATGTTTTTGTGTTTTTCGTAACTCAATAATAAAAGTGTGACTGGTTGTATTAGAAGAAACAAGAATCAAGAAAGATAAATCGGGACAATTAAAATTTTCACATACTGAAATAATTACAAAAACTGGGTAATTGTATGAAAAATTTAGTTGTTAACTGTATATTGATCAAAAGATTCTTATTTATTACAAAAGCAAGAAGTTGTGTTGCAAGGTGATGAGAAAATGGGGGAGAGGACAACAAAAAATGTTTAGAATACGTAGTATGTCAGCATGATAATAACCACATGTAATTTATACACAAACTCATTTTTATTTTTAATAGACGAAACTAATATTGCTGAATGCATTGATCGCATTCGTTGTTATTTTATAAGTTCTTGTTTTTAACAAAATTAAATTGTAAAATGAAATAATACGGATTATTACTATTATTATCATTATCATTATTCTTCATCTTCTTCTTCTCCTTCTTCTTCTCCTTCTCCTTCTCCTTCTTCTTCTTCTTCTTCTTCTTCTTCTTATTATTATTATTATTATTATTATTATCATTCTTCTGATTATCATTCTTCTTATTATTATTATTATAAATATTATTTTTTATTATCATTATCATTATTATTATCATTATTATTATCATCATCATCTTTATTAATATGAAGAAGAGACATTTCATATTTTTAATCCAACAGTTGTTATTAGGTCACAAATTTTCGACGTATCTATGTTGTTGTTGTTGTTTAATTTAGGAAAGTCAGTCAGTTTATGACCATTATTGCCGAATACTATAAATAATTTGTTTTGAATATAAATTTACGTATATACACTCACATAATATGCGTGTATATATGTACATTTTCTTCTTCTTCTTAAATAACAAAAAAGGGGGAGATAATGATATCGTGTTAGATTACCGATCCCTGCCCTTTTTTTGCGCTAACGTCTTTATCAAGTTTATATACCCCCCACACCCACTTTCTCTCCTCCGTAGATGATTTGCTGGTTATGGCAACGGAACATTGTTATGAGCAACATCAATCTATTTCCTCTTCTAGACATCAGTGTAGTAAAGTGATCTTTACTACAGAAATGAAACATAAAAGAAGCCTTTGTAAAACTAAAATAGAAAAATGATTATGAAAAGATGTATATAAATGCATATAGCTGAGCAAGAAGCAATTAAAATCTCGCCTCTCCTAATCCCAACATCGGATGGTTTCCGCTTACAAAGGACGTCATTAGGCACCATGAAGGCGTGTATAATGGAGGATAAACATCGCACCCCTGCTCCGTAGTTTTCTACCAATCCTCCAGCTCAAGCCGCCATTGAACGGATGCAAATGAGCTCAATTCTCGATTTAGAGTTGTAAATAGCTTTCAATTGTTGCGGGATACATGTGTCCATTTACATGGATCAGTAAACGCGCCTGTATGATTTTTTTTCCTTCTTCCATGCAGTTTCGTGAGGGACGTGTTTTTGACGTATCGTGTCGATTTAGAAAAGGATAAATATTAATGATTGCATATAGTTAGGGGCTAGGCAAAGGTGTAGCGTTCATAATTTTTTTTGTTATCACCAGCTTTCACTGGCATGGTCTTTTCGTCGGGCATAAAATAAAGTGTCGGCGAAAACATAATAGTTAACTTGGTCTAAACACTTGTTTGCCACAATTTCAAATAACTAATACAAATGGATTGAATGGAATCAATGCATTTATATAAAAAGAACGTTGTAGATTGATATAGTACAATGCGTTTTTTTAGTCATCTACAACTCATCTGTAACATCTACAACAAAATATTGTATGTGAACATCGTCTACCATTATAGTTATAAGGGTCTGTTAGCCTGCATACGTCAAATGTTTTGCCTGCTGTGTTCCTGTTGGTAGAAATATTATGGCATTAGAATAAAATATAGAGTTTCTTTTTTTTCATAATGTTTTTGGTGATGTAATACCTTACAGGACACAGGGCAGATTTATTTCAACAATCATAACAAAACGAAATTGTTGGTGTCCCTGTTACATAAGGAACCCACACGTATTTGTGGCTCTGAGTAAAAACCTAAATAGTGGAGTATGACTGTTAAGTGAATCTAGGTATGAGGATGCAATATTATGCTTGAAAATCACTTTACAATCTCACTCCACTATTTAAGTCTTTACTCAGAGCCACAAATACATGTGGGTTCCTTATGTAACAGGGACACCAAAAATGTCACAAAGTGGGTCTCTAATGTACAGAATTACCAAAATACATTGTTTTCAAAATCGTGTACTTTGAATAACCTAATCTCCTGACGAATGATCTTTTTTAAAGTACATGAATTGTATGATATCTAATGTTTTAACACCTGTTCATTTGAGTTTTTGCCCACATCATTGCTATTTTTGCATATTGTTCTTAACAAGTTCTCATCATTTTAATGTAATCCATTGTATATCTGCTTTTTAAAGTCGATTCCAAGTTGTAAAAGATATATTTCTATGTGGTAACCCATTCAACTCAAACGTAATTATGTTAATTCAGGTTTTAAGGCTTTTATCGTTGCCTATTTTCAAAATATTATTTTCCCCTATTTTGTTCGATTGTTTGGTTACTGAACATTATTATTATTGTCTGTTTATCTGTTACCATTACCCTAAATCAGTTTAGTAATTTGACGTTCTTGATCATTACTTTCTCTTAGTTTATTTTGGTATTGTATTGATTGAAATGTATTATATTTAATCTTTATTGCCATCTTGTACTTGTTATACTTGTCTGTTTGGCTCACTATTGTATATTTACTGTATCTATAAGATTATTGTATTACTTGTAAACATGATCAGTTTTGGTCCTTGGACCTTTGAATCATGTATATTTATATGTCTTTTTAAACCGAAATAAATAAATAAATAAATAAATAAATAAAAATCCTCTCTTCTGGAAAGTAATAATTCACTGAAAACGCCCTCAAGTAAAGTATGTCACTCAGAAGGGAATAACATTAAAAGTGTTTCTTGTTATTTCGTATATATTGTGTTACATATTTCACGTGCCTCTTAGATATGTTACATATTTAACATGTCTGCTTATTCCATTAAATTTGAGCGTTATAATAATTGTGTGCATGTATAACGGTGGAGGTAAATATCAAAAGTTGACGATTTCGATTCCCCCAATCCAATCTCTTCAGCGTGTCCCATCCCCCTGTCACCCCCCCCCCCCTCCCTCAAACACTGATACCCACAAACCCCCTTCTGGTACCCCTAATTGTATTTCTGATATATTTGCTAATATTTCATATCCGCGTCCTCTGTGTCACCCTAAATCTTCATCCATTCCAATAAAGCAAAATTCGTCAGCCGTTCAGTACAAACGAAATGTATAATTATGATGGCATTATCGCTAAATGACAATTGAAGACAAATAATAGCGCCGATTGTTCATAATACGGTTGCAAAATTTCATTAAGCGCTTCTAATCTTTCTCATTAGCATGATTAGTAGACCATCAGATATAGTCCCTTTGAATTACATTAAATCATTTTGATGCAAAACATTCATCAATGTAGCTTCATTGGTCAAAGGAGCCGCGTGGATATTCAACAAGTCCTTCTACAGTGCAGAGTGTCCCAAATGAGCGGTATGAAGACAGCTATTGTGAAGGGATAGAGTTGATAATTTGCCGATTATGATTTTTCGCTTTGACGCTATAGCTACAAGGCGGGAGAAATGACCCGCATAAAATATGATTCTGAAAAGGATACTTTTCATTGGTGGAGATAAGTTCCATATAATCTCTCTTGTTATCGTGTAAATCTGTGGTGAAAATTGGCCAATTTCAGCTGGATTTGTGAATGATGATGGTAAGAGAGTAGCTGAAGTAGTTTGAGGGTCAAATGTCAAATATCTACAAGGTTTTGCCGAGGCATTTAGATGTGAAAATGGATTATGTATATTCTAGTTTCGTCAACCATAAGCAACGTCAAATATACAACGTTTTTCTAAAGAAAATCATAGAATTTCCCAATGAGTCTATTTTTAATCTGTGAATGCCTCCATCTTTTTTACCCCTCAGGTCCCTCTCCCTCTTCCTTCATCTTATTTCCCCTCACACGCATCATACATCTCCTTCTCCTTTTCCCCGTTCCTCCTAAAGAACACTTACTATTAAACATTTCCATGCTCCTTTCCACTTCTTATTTTCATCTTCAGATCTCCCCCTTATCCATCTTCCAACCCTTATACTTCTCCCTAGTCCCCTACCCTCTAACCTTCTCCTATTTTTGTTCATTCATCGCCTGCATCACTCTTCCCTCTGCTCCAATTCCTTAACTTTCTTTATATCCCCTTCTTTCTCTCCTTACTTCATTCTCGTCCTTCTCTAAACGTTTTCCTCATATCTCCTGTCTCTCTGCCTCATCCGCCTTCTTTAAGGTCATTTTGCTCTTCCATTTCTCCTCATACCTTTCTTCTTTCTTCCCATTTCTTCTCCATCTGCCTTCCCCTCATCCTAGTGTACTGCCTCCCTTTCGTCTATTTCGTTCTACTCGTCCACTGTTCTTTATCTTTGTCTCTCCATCTTCTTCTTTTCTCTTTTTTTTTAAATTGGTTGTTAGTTTTTAACATTGTCACATTTTCTTTTCTCTCCTATTTTACCTTCTCTGTCCAGACTTAATTGAACTCACTTATTCTTCTCCCCCCCTACCTCAGCATCATCTTTTCTTTTATCCTGACTACGCCCAAACATTGTCCTGATTTGCAAAGGACATCAATCCAAGGACTTCATGTTCGGCTTACAGATCGTCGTTCACTTCAAATCCCCATAATCAACAACAACCATTTACATCGTCAGAGCGTCCACGATAAGCCCGCCATTACATCATTATCATTTCTCGCAAAAACACGAAACGATCGGTCGTTGATAGGGCGTAATGAATTGTTCAATGTTTAGCCCCAAATCTAATCAAATCTTTGCAGATCGGCGGTGCACGGAATATCATGAGAAATAAATGGGGGATTAGGCGAGGGAAATTGCTGGCGTGGGTCCATGAATCTCCGACCAGCGCGCCACGGGAAATTGATATAGTCAAGAATAATGACGAATTAGCTGTAGTTGACAATAGTTGGTGATATCATAGAACATGATTGGTTGCGGAACAACATTTTACTTTATTGTCTTTTCCCGTACAAGCACACATTTACGAACAATCAGAGGATAGATCATCTATAAATTTTAACTAGTACCATTATTGTCTCTCTCTTCCTCTATTTGCCGTGCGGGCGAGGGGGGGGTGTATTTGCGCCAAATGAATTTTCTTTTCAAATTGTCATTCGCTAGAATATTTTAATGCTGCAATCATGTTCGATGATTCATGTATTCATCTATTCATGACAGATCCATTCATCAATCAAATGGTCATGATGTTATTTGTATATCTGTTTTTAACATTACACTTTAAAGTCGAATAGTCATATTCATCGAAATCTAAATCTAAATTCTGAGCATGCAAAATCTAAAGCCATAGTATCAAAATGAAAGTGGAATTTGGGAAATGTAATGATCTAAATTCTTTAAGAATGGTCATAATGCATTTATATTTCCTTAATTTGTCAAGTTTCTATAGTTTAAATCTATCAAATTAGCTGGACTTTATAGTTATTCTTTAGTTAATAATTAAATTTACAATTATTTATTTCACGTATATAGCATTATA